>CM053402.1:153459281-153476650 GCA_028644305.1 Xerus rutilus | reverse complement strand
TCCCAGTGGGTGCACCAAGGTCCCCCCCATCTTTCCTCCTGGGGTTGGATTATTATTTTTTTTTGGTATGGGGGATTGAACTCAGGGGCACTCGACCACTGAGCCACATCCCCAGCCCTATTTTGTGTTTTTATGTAGAGACAGGGTCTCACTGAGTTGCTTAGTGCCTCACTTTTGCTGAGGCTGGCTTTGAACTTGCGATCCTCCTGCCTCAGCCTCCAGAGCTGCTGGGATTACAGGTATGCACCACCTCACCGGCTTGGGGTTGGATTACTCTGCCGGTGTAATCCACCACCTTCCAGGGTGGCCCCAGCAGGATCAGGCATCAGTTGCTCCCAGTGGCCACTGCACCCAGGATTAACTGTTCTTCCTTCTCTGTGTGATGTCCCCTTCTCCTACTGGTGTTTGCTGGGACCATGTTGAACTGAGGCATCTACCCGGCTGCTCAGGAGCTAGCTGTGGTAGTCCACTGGGCATTGGCCAGGACCAACCACAAGGCAGCAGGTCAGGCTGCTCTCATCACAGGTGACATTAAGAGCAGCCATTGCCTAGAGACAGAGTGCTGCGGGGCCAGGGCCTCTGTCCTGGAGGAACAGACCTGGAAGTGTGCCAGCACAGTCCTCCCTGCCCACTGCTGGGATTACCACTGGTGGGTTATACAGGCTTTGTAATTCCTGCTTTTCGAGTGAGAACATCTAAAACAGTTTGTTCTGTTGTGTGTGCACAGGGAGGTGCTCCACCTGGGCCTGTGGTTTACACGTGGCTCAGAATATCCCCAAGGCCCCCACACTTACCTCCTTGCCCATTTGCGTCTCTGAGTAAAACATACTAAAGACACAAGATTATTTTTCCTTTTTTTTTTTTCTTTTTTGCTCTATTTGGTGACAAGTGAGATCCCTTGATGGAAACTGGATCTGTAAGAAAAAAAATAATAATAAGGACAGAGCCGTTGGCTCAGACGATTCACAATTCTCTGGGAGCGGGAACTCTGGTGGCTTTCCAGTTTTACACTCTCAGGGGTGAGGACTGAGCGGCTAAGATCCTTCTATGGAAAAATAAGTTATTCAGGATTTAAATTTCTTCCATTTGTGATGGCGTCTTCCTTTCAGCCCCCAAAGCCACATGGAGACTGCTTCTTCCTTGAGGCTGTGACACTTGGGCAAAGCTCCTGGCGTCCACTTGACCTGACTCACTGTCAGCATGTTGTTTCCCCCTCCTCTCCTGAGGGCCCCCTAGATAAGGTGGAGACTCATTCCCCACAAGCTAGGCCAGGGAGCCGGGTCTGACCACATTTTCAGGGACGCAAAGGAGCAGGAAGGGAGGGAGCCCTTTATTTTTAATGTTTCACCATCCTCTGAGGAAGGAGCGGAGGAAGAGGTTCACTAAGGTTTAGAAGGAAAATTCTAGAAGTGTCTTTCCTCAAAGAGGACGCAGCTTTGCCAGTGTTGCCCGATGGCTCTTCAACTCTCTGGACAGAGGAGGACACTAAACTCCCTGTTTCCCTTCCACAGGGACTAAGAGCTCAGCCTCAAAGCTCAGAAAGACTCAGCATACCCCACAGTGCACCCCAGTCCCTCCCACGTACCCTAGCGGGTGACTTTCGTTGGTTAAAGCACTTCCTGGGCCTTTAAGCCAGCAAGACCTGCCCATCCAGTCTACCTGCAGACAGCTTCTGTACCACATGTACAAATGCTGTCACCCATGGCTGTGGGAACTTTGAGTTGCCTGCTTTCCCCAACCCCTCCTCACTTCTTCCTGGCCAGCAGGTGCTGTATGGGTTTCTTTCTATATTGGGGGGAAAGGGGGACACTGGGGATTAAACCCAGGTGTACTTAACTACTGAGCCATATCCCTAGCCTTTTTTGTGTATTTTATTTAGAGATAGGGTCTCACTGAGTTGCTTAGGGCCTCCCTAAGTTGCTGAGGCTGGCTTTGAACTTGTGATCCTCCTGCCTCAGCCACCCGAGTCACTGGGATTATAGGCATGCACCACTGTGGCCAGCTCTGTATCTGTTTTGGATGCCCACCCCTCTTGTGCCTGGCTGGGGAAGCAACCCAGGCCCAGCTCCAGGGTCAGTCTAGATTGGGTTAATCTAGTCACCATAATTCAATCCTTTTGTTCCTAATTACAAACTTCTGGGTTCTCCAAAGGTCTCTGCTGACCCTTGCTGTGGTGCTTTCATCCGACCCTGAGATCCACAAGGATCCGTGAACGACAGGGGAGATGGCCCCACAGCCTAGACTCACAGAGGGGCCCTGGCAGACACAAGGCCTGCTGAGCTCTATTAAACACATCTCAAGCAGCCAGATGCTGGTTATCATTGAGACCTATGCTGGTGTCCCCACAGTCACTGAGACCAGCAATTTGGCAAAAGCTGCAGGTTACGTGGGGAAAAGCTGCCTTATCAGAATCACCCCGCATAGGCTCTGGGTGCTGGCAAGGCCCTGTCTTGTGTGATTCGTGTGGGGGCCAATGGGTAGTACAGTCTTCCTCTCTCTCCAGTTGCACCAGCATCTGTTCCCTAGGTTATGTCATCTGGCTTCCAGAAAGCCACACTCTAACCCTGCATCCGGGCAGGGGCCTGTGGCCACCCCTGGGCTAACAGGAGCTGACCTAAGGAGAAAGAAGCAGGGCCGTGCAAAGCTGGGACGCTGCAGTTAGACTCTCAGGTTCAAGAGTGACATCCCCAATGACCTCCCAGCCAATCCCCCGGCACAGCTGAACCCTGCCACATGCACACAGTTGGGGGTTGTAGTGAAGACTGGATTCAGTCTATAGGAATACTGGTGGATTTTGTCACCAAGGTCGGTGCCACCATCTACCCTGCCACCCTGGGCAATGCCCTGCCCTGGCACTTCCCTCAGTGAATCCTCACAACCATCGCCTTGGAGGAAGGGGGCAGTTATTCTCCCCACTAGAGATGACGCTGACTGTCAGAGGGTTAAGAACATGCCCCTGACATCCAGCTCTCCGGCAGCACAGGCAAAATGGAAGCCTCCCGGCTCCAACTCCAACGTTAGCACATTTCTAACCACCATAGTGGCAGCAGTAACGAGACCCACCAGGCCCCAGCTCTGTGCTGCCAGCACTGTATGCCTCCCAACAAACTCAAGAAGGGGGTACCATTACTCTCCCTACCTACCGATGAGGAAACTGAGACTCAACTGCTGTGGTATTTCCTCAAGCTTAAGGTGCTTCTAATACTATTCCATGAATGTCCCTGGGACAGGCAGCAGGAGCCCTTGAGGGGATGCTCAGCTCCCATTGGGGTTTATCTTCAAGGTTTGGCTTTGAGATCCTTTGAGCATGTACTCCCAGTACCATGCATGACCATGGCCATTACCTGTCCACTCTGTGAGCAGCAGAAGCCTGGAGGTGGGCTGCCTCCCATGGCCCCTGCACCATCAGCCCCATGGACCTGGCCATGGGCATCACTGTGGATACTCTTGGTGCCTCACCTAGCCCCTTTTCTGGGCTGGTGCATCTGGAGCTGAGAATTGTGAATTTTGGTTGCTAACAGCTCAGAGCTGCCCCCCGTTCCAGGGATTCTGCTCAGCCAAAGGGGAGCTGCCTTTTCCACAAAAGACATGCTCCTGACCTCCTCCCCTCTAGCTAAAGATGGACTGATGGACACAGGGGCACCAGAGGTGTCGCTCTGGGGTATAGCTCCTGGTCCAGCGCTGCCCCTGGGTCTGGCTGGGGCCGCACCTGCTCTGTGCTCAGCACCTCCCCTGCCCCTCCTGGCTCCCCTCACCCTTTCTCCTGGCAGCTCTTCCTCAATAACCTTCACCCCAATCCCCGTCTCAGTATCTGCTCCTAGGGAGTCCTCCAAGACGGGAGGACGGACAAACAGTGGCTGTGGAAGGCGGGCCCCAGAGGATCTTGCAATGCTCAGTCTCCTTTTGCCTCGGTCTCCAGAACTGCTGGGATTACAGGCTTGCACCACCACACCTGGTTGTTTTGATGATCTTAACAATGGTCCTGTCACGATCTGAGGGCATCCAGGGGCTTCCCGAGAGCCATGCCAGCTCACCCTGAGGCCAGGAATGAGTCACTCAGCCTCAAGCTTTCCCTGAGAGGCTGGGGACTTGGTTTAGTTGCAGACACCTCCATTCACAGAAGGGACAGGGGCTCCTCATACCTGCCGGACCGTGGGCTGGGGGCTTGTTCACAGGGATTCAATGATGTAGTAGGCAGCTCCCAGGGCCCCCAGAGCCACAGCAACAGACCCAAGGGCTTGGAGCTCGGGAGTTATGCCGAATGGAGCGTTTTCTTGAAGATCTGGAAAGCAAAGCAGGAGGTGGGGGTTTGGGAAGAGGGCTTCCGAGGTCTGTAGCAGAAAGAAATGGCCATGATGGGATCCCCTGGGGATGGGTGGACCGACTGCCCCTCAGGAATGTATGGAAACCCTCTTGATCTTCTCTTAAGAGAACACTTATTCCCCCGCCCCTTCCAAGACATCCTACTGCAAGACCCCCTAGGACCCAAGGATGAGCTGGCCTGGGACAACAGCTGCCCTGGAGGGGAGCAGGTGACGAGGGTGGTCGAGGCCCGGTGTGCTAGGCCCTGTGCTGGACATCTCACACCAATGTCATCCTCAAGCCTCACAGCCACCCTCTGAGGTGGTTCCTGGTGTTTCCCTCCGTTTGAGAGATGAGGAACCTCGGGAAACAACGTGTCACACCCCACCACAAAAGTAAGAAAGATCCATAATTCCTCTAGTCATTGCAAGGCCGGCATTTAAAGAATGCAATACCTGTTTTGATAAAAATCCTACAAAGTGGGGATTCTTATTTCCTATGAATGTGTATTTTTTTTTTCTTCTTGGTACTGGGGATTGAACCCAGGGGCACATTATCACTGAGCTATATCCTCAGTCCTTTTATTTATTTTTTATTTTGAGATAGGGTCTTGCTAAGTTGCTGAGGCTGGCTTTGAACTTGTGATCCTCCTGCCTCAGCCCTCTGAATCTCTGGGATGACAGGCATGTGCCACTGCAGCTGGCTCTGGCTGAGTATTTTGAGCCAAAGCCAGTGTCACTCTTCAGTGGCAATGCAGAGTATGGAAGCAGATATCCAAATCTGGACAGAACCAAGGCTATTTGGCTGACCCTGGCCAGACTGGCCCCTGTCACTTCCCCTTCCTTTCCTAACACTGAGCCTTCTTTTTGCCTTTTCCTGCATCTGGAATGTTCTCCCTTTTCATTTTAAGCCATGGAGAATCCCCGGATCCTTTTAAACTCAGCTCACATATGGGGGACACTATGACCTCTGCTGGTCCCCAGTGTAGACTCAAGTGCTCTCTTGTTCTGAAACTCCTGGAACCCTGCTGGGCATAGTACTTCTAACCTCGGGCCCTCGTTTCTAATCGCACACTGCCAGCTCACCAGGCAGACTGCACAATTGTAAGGGTAAAGGCCTGTTCTGGTTTCCCTCAGTACCACTGGTTGGGTTTGGACCCTGTGAGGACTCACGGCACCTTCTGGCAGCAGAGGGATGGACACACCAGGTGTGGGAGGGAACCTGGGAATGGTGAGAGGTGGGCGGGCCCTCTTGGATCAGGCTTGCTAGACAGTGAAGTATTTTTGGATGCAGGCATATTTCCCCACACCCTGGTGTCTCTTAGCTTCTCGTAGGTTGGAGACGGTATTTCTCACCTATAAACAGGGGAAGGACGGGGTTGGGGCGGGGCTGGAAGGAGTGGGATGAGGATGGAGGTGGAGGCCTCTGCTCCTGGGTGAGCGGGAGGAGATTCTCAGTGGAAGGGCTTGCTCTATGGAGTCCAGGTGGGGCTATTCAAGGAGGGCCCAGAGCTGGGCCTGGGTGGATGTCCCTCTCCCAGCCCAAGCGCTTGACCTAGTGGCACTGGGAGAACATGGGGGTGGACATCTTCAGCCTGTTCTTGACATGAACAGGGGAATTTGGGGCGGGGGCAATAGCAGCCATGACATTTCTTTTGGTGGCTTTGTGGAAGAGGAAAAGCAGGACAGAGACTGTGGGTGATGCTTGGGGTGTAGCCATGGGCAGACCAGCCTGGGCCCACATGACCCTTGCACTCCCTGAAATCGTCTGACATGCTCTGAAGGGGGTTGGGGTCCTGCAGTTATCTGGAGGGGACTGCGAGTTACAATCAGTTTTTATCACTAAATGCCAGAAGAAATTCCTGTGCAAGAAGAAACTGAAGTCCCCATCTATAGTGTAGGCCATGGAAGGAGGTGAACGGCCACTCAGAGTGTTTATTCACAAAGCTCCTGTAGGATGTGGAAGTTAGGAAGGGCTGGGAGGGAATGTGCTCTGAGGAAGTCAGGGCTTCTATGGAGAAGAGAAAAATGAGATGCCTTTGGAGCAGTTCCCAGAAGGAAGGCAATGGCACCTCTCTGTGCAGATGGGTGGGTATCCCAGGGGACAGGCCTGGTCAGAAAGGGCACCCGCCTGCCAAAGCCCAGGAAGAGATGGCAGCTGGAGGGCAGGGCGTTCCTTCTGGCCCATAATTCCAGGAGATGTTGCAGGTGATTGCTAATAATGTCTGGGGACAGAGCCTGGCTCTGGGAAGTGTTTCCCAGGCTCCAGCCCCGCACGCGCTCGGGAACCTGTAGAAGGTGAGGTGGTTTGAGAGTCCTCTCCCTGGCATGGCCTGGCAGTCCTGAGGCAGAAGGACATCGAAGATGCGTCTGTGGCACAGCCCCAGACGACGCCAGCAAGCAGAGCTGCCCGGACATGTGGCACAGGAGCAGGTCTGAGTGCCCACCTGGGTCTGAGGCCCTGGTGGACAGAGAAGGAGAGAGATGAGGGATGCACCGGCCCTGGGAAGGCCAGAGGATAACCTGGAAGAAAGTTCTAGAAGACCCACAACAGACACACTGCTTGTGCACGGCAATTGCAGGGTTACCAGGGAAAACCTAGAGCTTTCAAAGGCATCATCAAGGATGTGGGACTGATCTGCCCCAGGACAGCAGCCCTCCCACAGCACGAGCCCTTCCCAAATAGGAGGGGAGACTAGCTGTGTGGGAAAATGGCTGGGTTACAGACCTGTGCTCTCTGGGAAAATTAAAAAATAATGGCAATGGAACTGCTTCCACCTGTATGGTGCACCATACGTCCCCTCGCTGGCCTTCCCAGTTAGTTGCCACAAACATCCTGTGAAGTGGGATATTGTTAGTCTCGTTTTATAAATGAAGAGACTGAGGCTCAAAGGATCTAAGGATGTGCCGCTATAGCACGTAGATTGCAGAAGCGAACTTCGACTCAAGATGTATAACTTTTTTCTTCTTTTTTTGCAGTACTGGGGATCGAAGGAATTTCTCACTTTTTACTCAGCAAAAACTATTGCCACAGAACTGGCCAAAGTGACACATGCAGGTGACTGAGCACTCTAGAAAGCTGCACGGAGACTCCTGAAACCAGAGCTGCCATGTTTCTTTTATCTAGGGGTTACCGATCCTTCCAGAAGACAACCACTGCTTTGGTTTACAGTCCTGGAAATTCTTTTCTCAAGGTGATTCTATCTTCTGGGATGGCAGCCAGCAGAACTCCAAGACAGCGTCCTCTGCTGTTGGGTGAGAGGACTTGCGGCCTATTTCCCTCCTGACTACTTAACAGGACTACAGATTCTTCCAGGTCTGTGTACCCACTGAGAAAACTCAGCACCTTTCCTGCTTAGACCAACCTCATCACATACTTTTCTTGACGTGGGGAAGGAAGGGATTCTAAAGGCAAGACTTACCCTTTAAAAATGTTTTAAATTGAGATGTATTTCTCAGACCACATAATTTAGCCCTTAAGAGTGTTCAGTGGTTTTTGGGCTGGGATGTAGCTCAGTGGCAAAGCGTCTGCCTTGCATTCGCAAAGCCCTGGGTTCGACCCCCAGTTCCAAAAAAGACAAAAAAAAGAACCCCACCAAAAAAAATAAGATAAAAAAAGAGTGTTCAGTGGTTTTTGGCATAAAGTTGTGTGACCATCACCATTATCTAATTTTAGAACATTTTCACTTTCTGAAAAAGCAACTCCACTCCATGATGTCATTCCTCATTTGCCTGTCCCCCCACGTCCTTGGCAATAATTTGCCCATTCTGGGCCTTTCATGTCGATGGAATCTGGCAATGTGTGTGTGTTGGGGGGACTGGCTTCTTCCTTTAGCTTAAGTTTCATCCACGTTGTGGCATGCATCAGTACATTGTGTCTTTTTCTTTCTTTCTTTCTTTTTTTTGCTGAAGAATATTCCACTACATGCATTATATTGTGGCTCTTTCACACCAGGTCTTGTTTATCCCTCCATGAGACGACAGACACTTGGGCTGTCTCCACTTTTGGGTTATTATAAATACTGATGCCATGAACATCTTCGTGCAAGCTTCTGTGTGGACGTGTTCTTAGTCCTCATACATATTCCCAGGAGTAGAATCATATGGCACCTTCACACTCCTCTGGGGAGATGCCAGGCCTACAGCAGTGGCACCACTGACCCCCCCACCTCATGTGAGAGTTCTGATTTCTCCAGATCCTCAGCAATGCTTGCTCGTTGTTGTCTTTTTGATGACAGCCAAGCTACTGGAGGACTCACATGTTCTCAAGCTACACTACTTTGCCTATGGAACGGCTTGGCTTTAGAAATTGACTTTCTTTATTTAAAGAGCTCCATCCCCTATCTCCAACATTTCTTCCCACTTGGACTCAAAGAGGAGACATTCTTTTGGAAGAAAGGTGTCAAATGTCTGCTGCAATCATTGGTGAGCCACCAACTTGTCTCAGTAAGCCAAATTCCCTTCTGGAGTGAGTGCAGGCATTCATTAAAAGATTCGGGAGTGAAAAGTGAGAGTTCTGGGGTGTTCCACACATCATTGAGAAAAGTGAACCAGGACTAGGGTGTAGCTCAGTGGTAGAACACATACCTAGCATGTGCAAAGGCCGTGGGTTAAGCTCCAGTATTGCCAAAATCAAAACAATAAAAATGTGTTACTTTCTACAGACACCAGTTCTGAAGGCCATAATCCAGAAATGTTTCTGTCCAAGGTCGATGCTCACAATACACACAATATGCCGTAGAGCCCTCAAGACCATTACCGTATGTCAAGGATGGATTCTTAGCCATAGAAATATCGTTGTCATAGCAACTCCTTGGATTTAGCACCCTCACTTGCATCTCTCATTTGGTACCATCCCAGAAGGATGAACGGTGGCTGCAGGTCACGGCAATGGTACTGGCTCACGGCTGCTGCAGGAGAAATCTGGAGCAGGATATTCTTCCTCTTGAGGAGACCACAAGGCCTCCTGGAATTGAAAGTTGGCGCTGTGGTGATGAATGAGGATTCTGGAGTGAGAACAGAACAAGGTCCCCTTTCACTGCTACCAGGGCCTGCTCCAGAGCGAGTTTGATTCCTATGAGTCTCAGTTTCCCCATTTATAGAACAGACCTGAGAATGATACCTCCTCTAGGGCTGTCAGATGGGCAGGCAAACCTAGACGGCGAGCGTGACGCTGGGCTTCCGCTGAGTACTCAGAGCTCAGTTGTTAGCTAGCGCTACAACTGAGCGTCTTGTATAGCGTTAGCAATACAAGACAGCTCGCTTCCTGAATGCCACTGAACTCCCTCTACACAACCAGTGCTTGCTCAGACTCTTGTTGACTAGGCAAGAAGACAGGAACACTCTTCCTGGATAGCCGCTCACTGTTGCAGTTTTTGTTATTTTTTTTACCTTGAACAGAAATCTGCCTGCCTCTAGTGTCTCCCAGGGTAAGGTTGCCATTTAAGGAAATAAAGATATTTGGGGCACACATACAAAAAAATATCTGTTGTTTGTTGAAATTAAAATTTGGCTGGGAATCCTATATTTTGTCTGGGTCTCTCCATGGGCCTTAGTCATACTTCTGGGGACAACACAGCAAGACTGCTCATGTCTTCCTCCTGACAAATGAGTCCTCCAACTCCATAATAAACTGTCACACACCAGATGGTTCTCACTCCCCTGACCCCTCTCATCCTCTATCGACCTGGACTATCTTCTTTGGACTAGTTTGTTAGTCATCTTTTATAGTTCCCAGGGATAGCCTGATGAGGACAGTAAATCGGTATGGCCACCTCCCTTGTTAGAAACCATATACTTTTATAAACGTATCCTTGGCTCTAATTTTTTAGCACTCACACAATACTGCTGACTCCTAATGAGCTAGTATTACTCTAGAGCCAAGTTAAACATCAATACATGTGCATGACTCTTCAGCGAGACTCATGATGGTGAGGAATGACAAAATCCAGGAATCTTGGTCTCTTAGGTTAAAAAAAAATCTTGTACATTCCACAAGCACAGTTCTAGAACACCTGTTAACCGTGCACCACTACCCTACAAGAACCAGCCTCTGGGTGGCCCAGGAACCCTATCCGCAGGAAGGCTAGAACTGCTTAAGCTAGAAGTCTGCCCACCTGCTTTCCTGGGTGGAGGTGCTGCTTTAGAGTTGGTGTTGGGAGATGACAGGCATTCAGAGGACGGGCGAGTTTCTGGAGCTGGAAGGGTTTGGGACGTGGACTGCTGTGGGCTGCTTTCGGGGCTGGACTGCTTCTGAGGGCTGGACTGCTGCGTGGTGCACTTGGATGGCTGCGTTGTGGACTCGGGGCTGGGCTGGGTGCTCTCGGAGCTGGGGTGCTGTGTGCTGGAGTCGGAGCTACCTCGCGGTGAGATGGAGGAGTCCCTGCGTGGCCTGGCCTCGGACTTTTTCTTCTTGCTCTTCTTCATGGTGGTTTCTCCTAACCTAGACCTGGACCTACATGGAGCTGCCTAACCTTGGGCTCCCTCCTAGAGGGGCCGCCAGCCCTCTGCCCTAGGTGTTCAGCCCTGGCCTCTGACTGAACGCTGGTCCCACAGAGAACAGTCATCTATACCTCCTGTGAGGTCACAAAAGCCAGGGTGGCTCCCACGGCCAGGGCTCCGGGACAGTCTTCTCTGCAGGCACCAACCTGGCGTCCTTGTTCCTCCCAAGCTGCAGGATAGGCAGAGGGTTGCTTCTGCTCTGTCCCTCGCAGGCCTGGTTTAGCCTGGGGACCTGTGACAACTGGACCCTACGATTCTGCGGCCAGAACACTGGCTCTTCATCGCTGGTGTGTTCCTTGGTCCAAGTGAGCTCCCTCTTTCGCTCTAAGACATCCTACATGGGACACTCAGCTTTATCACCAATTTCCACACACAAAAGCAAAGATAGAAACATCTAACCTCACAGTGCCTTTCATGTAACTTTTCTGAAGATTTGGGGCTTCTTTGAGCACTTGACCTTCCACAGTCCATGGCCTCCACCATTTCTGAGTAGTTTCCCCAGCCTCCAAACCCTGCTCTCCCTCACTGTGGGAGGGGAGCTTGTTGGGCGTTCCAACTTTTAAAACAAGCTTTGAATTTTCAAAAAAATTCTCCCTTAAAATACACCAGCTGCTCAGAACACAAAATTTTTTCTCAAATTCATTACATTGGCCAAACCTGAGGGATTATTCCCAAACCTACACTGGTTGGGTCAACAGACTATGATCTTCATCTACATTAATGTGATTTTCATTTTAGGACAGAAGAGAGAAAAGCACTTTGAATAGACAAGTTCTACTTCACACTCTGCAATGCAAGGCGTGTTCCCAGGAGGAGATAGAACTTGCCGCAGGAATGCATCGCCCCACAGGTGAGAAAACCAGGCCCACCCCAGCCTGCAGCCCGGGGGAGGATGCTTCTGCCCACCACAAGGTTTGTGCAGAGCTAGCTAGATACAAAGGATTCCAAAGGGTCCCCACACAAGGCCAGACCCAAGCCAACAGCAAAACCACAGGACCTGTTTTAGGGTTTCCAAGCCCTAAAAGACTTTAATGGTTATCTTTTTGAAGAAGAAGACATTGATGTTTAGAGAAGTTAAGTTACTTTTGCAAGATCACATGGTAAATTGAAGGCATAGACAGGGCTAATTCTAGTTCAGCGTTCTTTCTTTTCATGACTGGAAAAGGCAATATGGAATCAGATAATTACAGAAGCTTTAAAATCAATGAATTAAAAAACTAAAAACATTAAAAAATTCCTGAATGAGAAGATTGAAGAAACCAAACACAGGCATAAAGGATTAGGAGTGGAGGGAAGCTCAGATCAGTAGTGTTCCTTGTATTTGGTTGACATTGGAGTAAGGAGGGAGCAAGGGACTCCACAAGAAAGCAGTAATCCATGAAATCAGGAGCAATGGTTCTCTTCAAGGGATTCCATTTAGAATCAGAGAGGCTTGGGACCCAGCCCAGGGACCCCACTGGGATTTAGCAGACAGGTCAGGAAATCCCAAGGGATTCAACTCTGCAAAACTGGATTTTCAGACACCAGTGGGCTTGGACCATGGGCCTCCACCCAGCTGAAATCAGGGTTTCTCGACTCAGCTTTACTGACATTTGGGCTGGATAGTTCCTTGTGTGAGAGGCTTCCCTGAGCATTGCAGGAAGTTTAACAGCATCTCTGGCCTTGACCCACTAGCACCTCCCTTCACCCATGACAACCCAAAATGTCTCCAAATATTGCTAAATGTCCCTACAAGTGGGAGAAAGTGTCAACATTGCCCTGTCTGAAAGAACCATTGGTTTAAGTGAATCAAATGGAGGTGGATACACACAGGTAGAATTTTCTGGTAGCCATGAAGGAGATACTCCATTTCATCCAAAGGAGTCAAACAGCACACACCTCTCTGCTTCCAGGAGGGAGATGGAGGAAACACATAGGGCAGGCTAAGGGGTGTGTCCATGGCTATGGAGAAACAATGTGTGGGTTCCTTACAAAGAGTGGTCCCCAGAAGCAAGGAGAGGCAGTCATGGGCTGAGAGGTGTTCCAGAAGAATGTAGAATGGCACAGCAATGGATCTTGGCTGGGACAGTCTGTCTGAGCACACGTTCCCTGCCTAGGAGCCTGGCTCCTCTATAATATGGCCACAGCCCACTGTCCCATGCCTGGTGCCACCATGCTGCTGCCTCTGTCCAACTCTAGCCAGCTAGGAGCACTGGAGGTCTCGGAGGTCTTGTGAACATGCTTAACTTCTGCATTTGTAGAAGCACATTCCCTCTACCACCTCCTCCCATCTGTCAAAATACTTTCTGTGGCCAAGATCCCTCTCAAGGGGATCCAGCTCTTCATAAAAGCTTTCTCGAGATTCCCCAGCAGAAAGCCATGTTTTCCTCTCTGAGCCCCAGAATGCCTGTTTGTGTGGCATTGGCCACATCCTGCACGGGAGCAGGATGATGTCTAGTCTTGTCTCCTTTCTTGTTCCCCAACCCCCAGACCATGGAGATCAGGGAGGACCAAAGCCAGCAGGGGCTCAATGCAAGCCACTTGAACTGAACGAGTGTAGGGAGAGGACAGGGAGCAGGGAGCAGCTGAAGAAAGGGAGGGAGATGAGGACAAGGGACCTGGAGGGCTTTCATCACTACAGGCTGTTTCCAGAGATGGCCCAGGTATTTCTGACCTTTGCCAAGGATCATAGTTGGAAGAGCCAATGGGTAGGAAGGAGGCTTTCCCAACCATGGGCACTGGCCATGTGAGACTCTCCTAGACTAAACGTGGAGTGAGAATGAGTCTCAGATGTGAAGTTAGGTGCCAGGGCAGGAACTGAGGTGGTTAAAATCCCACCCACCCAGAAAGCCCCTGATGGTTCTGGCTCTTGGATGTGTCCTGGGCACTCAGGCAAAACATGCCACCATTTGTCCTGAAGCATCTTTGGGCTAGATGCCATCTCAGAGAACAACTGGCCTATCATGTCACCTGGGAGGGGAACCGGTCCACAGAGAAGACATCCACCTTACCCTTAGTCCCTTCTGCTGCCCTAGAAGAGTCCACTAAGTCTACAGCTCCCTTGCTCAGAAGGGTCTGCAGGATTGCCACGAAGAATTCTGCAGGTCAGCTAGCACTGAAGTGCCATCCTTAGAGGGCTGCTGTGAAAAGCCCTTGAGCAGAGCCTGGCTCACAACAGGCATGTTTTTATTGTAATTATTATTCCATGGAGGAGGAGACTGAAGAACCCCATCAAAGAACAGAGGAGCCAATCAGTGCTTGTGGAGAGGAAGGGGAGGGACTTTCGGTCCTACAAAGTCCCCAATTAGGACCTTACAACACGATAACTGCCAGTACTGGGAAACGATGCCCCAAGGTGTGGAAAGCGCTAATGGGTAGGAGGTGTAGCCCTCTGAATTAAGTTAACTCAAACGTTTTTAGATTGCCCCAGCGAGCACACCTGGGGGTAAGAACTTTAGTTCATCACTCAAAACGGTACCCAGAATCGCTGGAGGCGCCCTGAGAAGAGCCATGAGGTTGGAGTTTGTCCAAACTCAGCAGGGCACCAGGGTCAGGGGGACCGAACTCTATATTTGAGCGTCCCATCCCTCCATCCCCGCACCCGCGGCAACCGGACGTTCCCAGCCCCCGCCCTCCGGCCCCTCACCATCCATCTGCGTCCCCCGATCCACTAGGGGAACCTTGCGCTCTTGACTGGCCGCACGCCGGACGTCCAGGGCGCCCTGGGGGCGGCCGGGGCAGAACACGGCCGTGTGCACCTCGACGGCGGGATTGTGCTGCGCGAAGATGCCGCAGAGCAGGTTCTCCAGGCGGCGGCGCGCCTCCGCCTCCTCGTCGGGATGCGGCTGTACCAGGATCCCGATGAGCGCGGCAGGTGGACGACAGTCCCGGGCGCGCACCTGCTCCAGGACCAGCTGCAGCCGCGGAAGCTGCGTGCACAGCGCCGACGCGCGGCACAGCACCAGGAGCAGCTGCGCGCCCCGCTCCGGCGCTGACAGCTGCTGCCCCACCGCCCCGCAGCCCGGTGCCGGGTTCTCTGCAGCTGCTGAGGCGGGAGTTCTAGGCCAGGTCCCAGGCGTCTCGCGCTCGCGCCGGTCGGCGTGCTTACACTGGCTTCTCCCCACCTTCTCCGCGGGGCGCTTGGACTTTGCGGCCCGGCAGTTGGAGTTGTTATCCGAGTTGTCCGTGGAGTTGTCGCCGGAGCGCTTGAGTCCCCTCCTGGAGCAGTTGCTGGAGTTGTTGTGGCCTTTGGTGGCTCGTGTGGACGAGGACCTGGTGATCAGATGGGTTGAAGTCTGCTCTGGAAAGTTCTGCAGATCCACGCAGCAATCGTTCTGCTTCCAGAGCTCTCTAACCAGCAGCACCTGGCCGCGGCCCTCGATAGACTGGGCTAGAATCTCTTGCTGCGCCTCAGTGCTCTCCAGGGCCCCGGAAGGCTGCGCCCTGGACCCCTGCTCCATGTCGGTCCGGCTTCTTTGCCCTATTGGGCTCGGACCTCGGTTGGCCAAGGGAAAAGCTGCCTTTCCCCCGAGCATGTCACAATACCCCTGCGCCTTCCCTCTTCCTGTCATGGCTAAGGGCCTCCGCCCCCTTATTCTTTGGAAATCTTCCAACCTAGGGAAGTTGCTGTTGGATGCTGCTGTAACGCGAACTCTTGTTTAGTTTCCCCATCATTCTGTATGTGTGTAGTTTTAAAAGGTACATCCTTTTATCCTGTGGATGGCCCTTTATGCTCAATCCTCCAAGTAAAACGGATTTTTGTGCACCTGTGGTGTTTAAAAAGACATGCTCTCTGTACCTGGAACTTTTGAAAAGCACTTGAGGAACAGAGTCGTCATTCTGGGTGAATGCAGGCTGGCAGGCAGGTCTGGTTGCACTCAGCCTGGCTCCTCTCTGGGTGATCTGGGAGCCAGGGTCCTGGACTACTATAAACCCATGGGGCTGCAGGACATTTGGGTTCTTTCAGGTCTTGTCTTCTATGGGTAACAGAGTTCTGTCAAAAAGTCAGCCAATATTTTCAGCAAAACAAAATAAAAAGCAAATTTTCCTTCACTGCCCTACACATGAGGTGAGCAAAGAGAGCTTGGGGAGGTGGGACAGAAGAACCTGCTGAGACTGAGACCCCAATGGTAGGGAAAATTGTCCCTTTGTTAATTTCTAAGAAAATGAGCTTTGTTAAGCTCAAATATATATATATATTAAAAGTTTTTTAGTTGTAGATGAACACAATATCTTTATTTTATTTATTTATTTTATGTGGCGCTGAGGATTGAACCCAGTACCTCACGCACGCGAGGCAAGTGCTCTACCATTGAGCTACAATCCCAGCCCCCCAAAATATTTTTGAAAAAACATACGAATAAGACTCTAAAAAATCAGGCTGTCAACCAGAAACTTGTGAACTGAAAACTCCAGGACCCCAGGCTGTGGAGCTTCATCATGCAATGAAAAGTGATGCTGGATGACAACCCACCAGACAGGCATTATCTTATCTTTATACAACCCAGGAATGGAGATAGCAGCCTTCCCAAGTTATAGAAATAGAAATAGAAATGGAGGCTCAGCCAGGTTAAGTAACTTATCCAAATTCAGGCAGCTAGTGGATGATGGGTCTGGGATTTAGACCCAGGCCCGACTGGCTGCAATTCTTAGAAGCCTGCCAGGCCACAGTACCTTGGCTCCCTGAGGTGGGCTTGCAAAGGCTTCTGAGTTTTAAGGTCACAGTGAGACTGGGCTGAGAACTTAAATTTAATTGAATGACTAATCCTTGTTTCCATCCTTTACTGATTAAAACATTTTAATAAAATATTTTCAAAATAAAAGGACTTGAGAAGAAAAGAGTTTGGGAGGACAGGAGTCCTCTTGCCATTTTGAATATCATCAAAGCAATTAGTTCCAGTTTTGGAAAGTCAGAAAAGGTCCTACTTGGATAAAAGACTGACCCAGAAGTTTGTAAGCTGAGGAGTGAGAGACACGCCTGAGATGATCCCCGGGCTTTGCCCCCATTTGAGCAGTCAAATGCCTCATATTTGGCAGTCATATTGGGCTTCCTGAGACATTTAACTGATGAAGGGATTCTGTTGGTAATGTGTGGACACTGCTGAGCTAGACTAAACTGATTTAGGTTATGGGTAAATTTTATAATTTTGAAAATTATTTAATTATCTTAAATCATACAAAGGTGCTTGGCCAGGTTAAAAAAATATTGTGGATTGTGTTCCACTCTTTCAGATACCTGGGGGAGGCCAGCTGCCATATTGTGAGGATACTCTTGAAGCCCAAAGGCAAGAGGTCCGTAAGGCAAGGAGTGGAGGCTTCCTGCCAACAGTTATTGATGGAGCCATCTCAGAGGCGTTTAGCTCTGTTCAATCTTTTTTTTTTTTTTTTTCTTTTTTTGGTACTGGGGATTGAACTCAGGGGCACTCGACCACTGAGCCACATCCCCAGCCCGATTTTGTGTTTTATGTAGAGACAGGGTCTCACTGAGTTGCTTAGCACCTCGCCATTGCTGAGGCTGGCTTTGAACTCGCAATTCTCCTGTCTCAGCCTCCCTAAGTGCTGGGATTACAGGCTTGAGCCACCGCGCCC
>CM053402.1:153403006-153458781 GCA_028644305.1 Xerus rutilus | reverse complement strand
TTGGTACTGGGGATTGAACTCAGGGGCACTCGACCACTGAGCCACATCCCCAGCCCGATTTTGTGTTTTATGTAGAGACAGGGTCTCACTGAGTTGCTTAGCACCTCGCCATTGCTGAGGCTGGCTTTGAACTCGCAATTCTCCTGTCTCAGCCTCCCTAAGTGCTGGGATTACAGGCTTGAGCCACCGCGCCCGGCTTCTGTTCAATCTTTTAACAACTGAGATGTTGGCTGATATCTTGTCTGCAGCCTTGTGAAAGACCTGAGCTAGAATCACTCAGCTGAGTCACTCTCTAATTTCTGACCCTCAGAAGGGGTATGAGATAATATTGACTTCGACTCTTAAATTTTGGGGTTATTTTTGCACATCAAGAGATAAATAATAGAGTCATCATTCCTAACCTCCATTACAACCATTGTAGGATCTCTATTTTATAAAGAGATAGATGGCCAGGTGCAATGGCACATGCCTATCATTTCAGCTGACTTTGGAGACTGAGGCTGGAGGATCACAAGTTCAAGAGCTACCTGTGAAATTTGGCAAGAACTTGATCTCAAAATAAAATGAAAAGAGCTAGGGATATAGCTTAGTGGTAGAGGGCTTGCCTAGCACATGTGACGGTCCTGGATTTTATCCTCACCATTAAAAAATAAAAAGGAAAAGAAACAGACTTTGGAGGTTGTATAATGGCTGTGGTCTATGGAAGGCAGCATAACAGCCCCTCAAAAGTGCCCACATCCTCATCCCTGGGTCCTATGAATATGTTAGGTTATCTGGGAAAGAGGAAGTAAGGTTACAGATAGGAATATGGTTGCTAATCCCCAATTTTAAAATAGATTGTCCTGGATAATCCAGGTGGGCTCAAGTATCCTTAGAAGGCAGGTCTTGAAGGAATGACTACAGAGGAATGTCCAAATGTTGGTGCTGAAGATGGAGGAGAGGAGCGGGAGTAGGGGGTTGGGGGTGGGCTCTAGAAACTAGTAAAGGGGAGCAAATGGATTGTCCCTTCCAGTCTTCAGAAAGGGCCATGGCCCGGTTAATGCCTTGATTTTAGCCCAATGGGAGAGTTAAGTTCAATCTACAGAACTGTTGGGTAACAAATTTTCATTCTTTTAAGCTAGTAAGGTTGTGAAAATTCACAGGAGTAAGAAATATGCCAACTCCTAAGGCTGGAAAGTACAGAGCGAGGACATCTGTCCTGCTGCCGCTGCAGCGCAGCCAGCCCCTCACCCATCTCCCTCCGAGCCCTGCTCCCCTGGCCCGGGCTTCACTTTCTCTGCTGTACTTGTCATTTGCTCAGTGCATGGTTTTTGTGGTTTTGTTTTTGTTTTTTGTTTTTTTAAAAGAAATAACTGTATTAAATTCGTAGGTGCATGAGGGAACTGAGTATTTCTTAATACTTTTTATATATATATATATTTATTTTTATGTGGTGCTGAGGATCGAACCCAGTGCCTCACGCATGTGAGGCAAGCACTCTACCACTGAGCTACAATCCCAGCCCTCTTAATACTCTTAATTAATTAAGAGAATAATTAACTAAGGTTGATTAATCAGAGACTGAAACACAACCTCTCCTTTTTTAAATTTAATTTATTCTACTTAGGTACACATGACAGCAGAATGCATTTTGATGCATTGTACACAGATGGGGCACAACTTTTCATTTCTTTGGCTGTACGCGATGCAGAATCACATCATATATGCAGTCATACATGGAGCTAGGGCTACGATGTCCATCTCATTCCACCATCTTTCCTGCACCCATGCCCCCTCCCCGTCCCTTTCCTTTGACCAAATTTCTTCATTCTTCCCGTGTCCCCTCCCCCATTATGGATCAGCATCCACTTATCAGAGAACATCTGGAATTTGTTTTTTTGGGATTGACTTACTTTGCTTAGCATGATATTCTCCAACTCTGTCCATTTACCTACAAATGCCATAATTTTATTCTCTTTTATTGCTGAGTAATATTCCATTGTGTATATGTACCATAGTTTCTTTATCCATTCATCTATTGAAGGGCATCTAGGTTGGTTCCACAGTTTAGCTATTCTAAGTTGTGCTGCTATAAACATTTAAGTGGCTGCGTCACTGTAGTATGCTATTTTTAAGTCCTTTGGGTATAGACCGAGGAGTGGGATAGCTGGGTCAATTGGTGGTTCCCCTTGTTTTATAAGGAATCTCCATTCTACCATAATGGAATAAAAGTAGAAATCAATGACATATTAAAAACTAGAAACTACTTCAACACCTGCAGACTAAATAATATGCTATTGAATGATGCATGGATAACAGAAGACATCAGGGAAGAGATAAAAAAAATTCTTAGAGGTAAATGAAAACTCCGATACAACATATCAAAATCTCTGGGACACTATGAAGGCAGTGCTAAGAGGAAAGTTCATTGCCTTAAGCTCATTCATTAAAAGAAGAAAAAAATCAATGAATAAATGACCTGACACTACATCTTAAAGCCCTAGAAAAAGAGGAACAAACTAACATCAAAAGAAGTAGAAGACAGGAAATAATTAAAATCAGGGCTGAAATCAATGAAATTGAAACAAAAGAAACAATTCAAAAAATTTTCAAAACAAAAAGCTGGTTCTTTGAAAAAATAAATAAAATTGACAAACCCTTACCTACCCTAATGAAAAGAAGGAGAAAGAAAACCCAAATTACTAAAATTCATGATAAAAAAGGAAAAATCATGACAGACACCACTGAAATACAGAGGATAATTAGAAACTATTTTGAAAATTTATGCTCTAGTGAAATAGAAAACCCTGAAGACACCGACAAATTTCTAGAAGCATATGACCTACCCAAACTGAACCAGGAGGACATACACAACTTAAACAGATCAATTTCAAGTAAGGAAAGAGAAGACGCCATCAAAAGCCTATCAACCAAGAAAAGCCCAGGACCAGATGGATTCTCAGCCGAGTTTTACAAGACCTACAAAGAAGAATTAATACCAATACTCCTCAAAATATTTCACGAAATAGAAAAGAAGGGAACCCTTTCAAACTCATTCTATGAGGTGAGTATCACCCAGATACCAAAACCAGACAGAAACACATCAAAGAAAGAAAATTTCAGACCAATATCCCTGATGAACATAGATGCAAAAATTCTCAATAAAATTTTGGCAAATTGTATACAAAAACATATTAAAAAAATAGTGCACCATGATCAAGTGGGGTTCATTCCAGGGATGCAAGTTTGGTTTAACATATGGAAATCAATTAACGTAATTCATCACATCAATAGACTTAAAGATAAGAATCATATGATTTTATCAATTGATGCAGAGAAAGCATTTGACAAAATACAGCACCCTTTTATGTTCAAAATACTAGAAAAACTAGGGATAGTAGGAACATACCTCAACTTTGTAAAAGCTATCTATGCTAAACCCAAGGCCAACATCATCCTAAATGGACAAAAATTAGAAGCATTCCCTCTAAAAACGAGAACAAGACAGGGATGTCCTCTTTCACCACTGCTGTTCAACATAGTCCTTGAAACACTAGCCAGAGCATTAGAGCACATGATTTTTGAATGCCTGTGATGTACAAGCCACTTGAGCACACCCTATAAAGCCATAATGGTGACTCAGCAGGCATGGACATTTGTTGTCCATGAAGAGGTTGCCATCTAGTGGGGAAGAGACAGGCTGATCTCACAGTAACCACTGCTGTCCCATCTCTTGTTGCAATAGAAGATTAGCAGAGAAGTTCAGGCCACATCCAAGGCCACGTCCAAGGCCACTGAGCTGGTAAGTGACAGAAGAGGTTGGACTCCACAGTCTAATGCCTGCACTGGATCTCTAGAGGCCCCTGAGGAAAGTCCCACCTTGCCAACTTGCAGAATTGAGACTGGTCCCTTCCACAAACACAACTCAGAGCATGGGCATACCTGGAGGTAAAACTAGGGAAGGAACAGGAA
Source organism: Xerus rutilus (assembly GCA_028644305.1). NCBI lineage: Eukaryota > Metazoa > Chordata > Mammalia > Rodentia > Sciuridae > Xerus > Xerus rutilus. The sequence goes on along the minus strand of CM053402.1, from coordinate 153,454,830 downwards.
GGACTGTTGGGCCTGGAAGGTGGGAAGCGGGGAATCAATCAGGGAACTATAATTATCTCCACATGTCTAAAAGTCTTACATTATATCAGCATAAAGGACCGGGCGATTAAGAACACTGCATGCCATGGAAAGATGTTCATAGAATGTTGTTTAATGGGGGAAGTTAAATTGCAAAACAATCTATCTTATGAATTTCACACATTTTTGGGTTAAAAAAAAGCTGTCTTAGTTTGTTATCTAGGGTATAACTAGGTTAAGGGTATAGAGTTGCTAGATTTAGCAAATAAAAATACAGGACAGCTAGTTAAATTTGAATTTTAGATTAATTACGAACAATTTTTTAGAATAAACATACCCTATGCAATCATCTAAAATCTGAATTTAATTGGCTGGCTGTCCTGTATTTTTATTTGGTGACTTGATATGGTAGTTTATTTTTGTTCACTTGTATTTTTTATGATAAATGTACATTATTTAATTCTTAAACTTTCAAACTTTATTTCTAAACTGATACATATAAACATAAAAATTGAGTTGGGTTGAGGTGGTGCACGCCTGTAATCCCAGCAATTTGGGGGGCTGAAGCATGAGGATCACAAGTTCAAAGTCAACCTCAGCAACTCAGTGAGGCCATAACAACTTAGCAAGACCTTGTCTCAAAATTAAAAATAAGAAAAGGGCTGGAGATGTGGCACTGTAGTTATGTGCTTCTGGGTTCAATCCCTGGCACCAAAAAAAGGAAAAATCTTTAAAATTGTATTTATTGATGGGGCACCACGTAGCCCATTACTTTTGAAACAGAAAGAAAAGGGAAATGATCAGGCGTCCTGCCTCGGGCAGAAAGTATTCTCCGGAAGTGTGCTCGGTGGATTCCTGGATCTCCTGGGCCCAAATCAGATTAACTAGAAAATAAATCTTCCTTTCCGCCTCTCCCTGGCCTGGGCCGCAATTCCTGGAGCTGCCAGAGCCACGTCCACCACCAGGAGGCGCTGCTGGGCTGCAGGACAGGAGACCCCATTAAAGTGATCTCTAGGATGGAGGTGGCTCTGGAGAGTCCCAGAGGCGGAATGGTGCAGTGGTAAGCGGGTGCAATGATGGAACTCCTCCGAGGCTCATCCTATTCCTCTTTCCTCTGCGCAAAGACCTAGGACAGCGATAACTGGATGAGTGGCCGGGGCTGGAACACAGGTCAGCCCTCAGTCCTCCCACCCTAGTGTCTTGGTCCCTTTTCTCCAAGCAGATCTGCCCCCCTACACTCAACTCTGGGAAGACTCCAGGACAGTGAGAGAAGATAAGGGGCGGGGATGTCTGCTCCACGGTGGGGAGAAATGAAGGGAATACTCGCAAGTGTGCTAACAGGCTGACGATGTAAATGGCCTAGGAGTCTGAGCTTGTGTCCATGCCTTTGCACAGTTGCATGGTGCAATCAACAAGCACTCTGAGCCCCTCTCTGTGCCAGGTACTGGGCGAGACTCTGGGATGAAATAAATCCCTGCCCACCTAGAGCTGGTGTTCTGGTAGGAGAGAGGCAATAACGGGTGGGCTACCATTATGATTTCCCATGCTGCTGAGCTCTAGAAGAAAGTAAGTCAGAGTAAGACTCCTAACCCAGGGTTTATGTGTCTCCTCACCTCGCATGCAGGGGAAGGGAGGGGCGGGGTTAGCACAGGGAGATCCCCTTCCGCCCCAGGAACCTGCAACTCTCCATTGCATCTTGGAAGGGCTTCTTTGGAGGAAAGGTAATTCCTGGAAACTTCAAAGTGATGGGGTCCACCTAGCTGGAAAGAGAAAAGCCCAGGAAGGCAGATTCAAATCCCTGGGACCCTTTTGAGTAGAACAGGTCAGGGAAGAGCCTCATCCTGGAAGGGGAGGTCAGTGAGAAGGTCTTGGAGAAAGGACACCTCAAGGAACCCCAGAGGGTCTTGGTGGGGATGGGATGGAGAGTGATGGTAATTCTATGTGTCAATTGGGCTGAATCATAGAACCCAGATAGTTGATCACATCATACTAGATGTTTCTGAAAAGGTATTTTGGGTGATGAGAGTCACATTTAAATGAGTAGGTTAAAGTTGATTGAGTAACGCAAATTTGCCTTCACAATGCGGGAGGGCCTCATCCAGGCAGTGGACACCCTGCTTCCTCCGCATCTTGGGAAAGGAAACATTCCTGAGAGGCAGGAGTTTTCCAGCAGATTGGAATAGCAGCATCTATTCTCCTGGGTCTCCTTCCCTGCGGATTTTAGATTCTCCAGCCTCCACAATCACAAGCCTACCCGTTAAAATAAATCTGGTTCTCTGCATCCGATTGGTTGTGTTTATCTGGAGAACTCTCACATATCCAGGGACCCGTACCCCCGACTGAGGTTGGTGAACCCAAGAATTCTCAGAGCATCCAACATTCAATGCACACCTCCTGTGTGTGAACTCTGTCTGGCCCTGGGCACCGTGGCTCCACTCTACAACTGGACACATGGCCTTTGTTCCTGCTGTGGCTCCAACAGACAGTTGATCAGAGGGAAGAAAGCTGATGTGGGTGAGGGGGCAACAGGCACTCTATTAATACTGCTTACAGCCGGGCGCGGTGGCACAAGCCTGTAATCCTAGCACCTTGGGAGGCTGAGACAGGAGAAACACGAGTTCAAAGCCAGCCTCAGCAATGGCGAGGTGCTAAGCAACTCAGTGTGACCCTGTCTCTACATAAAACACAAAATCGGGCTGGGGATGTGGCTCAGTGGTTGAGTGCCCCTGGCTTCAATCTATGGTACCAAAAAAAAAAAAATACTGGTTACTCAGAATCCCCCTTGGTGGGAAGGTCCCTGAATGAGTTCCATGAAAATAACATGCTGCGATTTCCTGCCTATGACTTAGGGAAGCAGCTGCAGGAGAAGGAACAAAAGGGAAACATTTCTATCCCTCTTGCCTTGCCCCATGCCTGTCTTCAAATCAGACCTGCTCAGGTCGGGGGAGCCCCTGCCTGTCTTGCTTGATGGCAAGTGGATTTTTCTCTGGGTCATGGAGATCCTGGCTCAAAGCTGATTTTGACCCCAGGTGCTTTAGCTCCAAGTACTGCCTTTTGAAACTTCTGCTCCCCTGGGAATCTGGTGCTTCATAGACCCAGCCCAAGCATGCCAACACAGGGCAATGCAGGTAATTGCCAAATGAGTCTTCTCCAAGGGCTGAGGTCTTGGCTAGGGTGGGTAGCCAGAAAATGCCCGTGCAGATCAAGGCCCAAGGTGAGGCATTTGGGGCCTGGGATGGCCGTCAAAGGCCCGGGCTTGAAAAGGGGTCATTTGCATAGTTGTGCGGGGTGGAGGGTGGTTGGGGCCCTGTAGAATTTCTCAGAATGTCCTGTTTTCTCCAGCAGTGAGAGCCTGCGGGAGGGGTGGGTTTCTCAGTGCAGTTCCAGTATGAGTGGCGGTCGCCACAAGGCGCCAACACCAAGTCAGAAAGCAAACAAGTTTAACCACTGCCTCCCTTCCCCCATGGTCTGTGAAAGTCTCACGCTGCAGTGGCTTCAATGGTGGTCCCCAGAAGATTGGTCCATAGGACCATTCCCGAGACCTGGGAACATGACCTTATTTGGAAAAAAAGGATCGTGCAGACCCTGGAATGAAATGACTCATGGGACCATTATCCAGATCGGGCCCAAATTCAAAGACCACATGTCTTCCTGAAAGATATCCAGAGGAGAGACACAAACAGAGAAGGCCAAAGGAGGCGGAGGCTGAGATTAGCAGCCACAAACTGAGGGGGATCTGGAGCCACCAGCTAGAAGAGACAAGGAACAGATCCTGCCCTGGAGCCCTGGGTGTGTGCTGGGGACAGTGTGGCCCTGCTGGCACCTTGATTTTGGATCAGGTGTCTGATCATCTGTTATGGTTGACCTGCCCACATTTTCTAATTCCTAAGGGTCTGCCCTCCCAGACCCTTCTTCTACCCATGGCCCGCTTTGTCCTCTTTTGCCCTGGGTCCACGTGGGAGCAAGCCTCCATGTCATCTATGTGTTCCACATAAAATGTACTTGCAGCAAGATTTTCTAATTGGCTTGGAGACCTTGGGTGATGAGGCTGGAGGAAGGGTTCCATTTCCCAGTACAAGCACTGGGCTTTTCCTTGACCACATTTGGGTGAATAAAATGATCTCTAATATATATATATATATATATTTTGGTACTGGAGATTGAACCCAGGGGTGCTTTACCATTGAGCTGCATCCCCAGCCCTTTTTATTTTGAGAGAAGTTCTTGCTAAGTTGCTGAGGCTGGCCTCAAGCTTCCAATCCTCCTGCTTCAGCCTCCTGAGTGTCTGGGACTACAGGTGTGCACCACTGTGCCCAGCTAGATCTCTAATCTTTTTTTTTTTTGTACCGGGGATTGAGCTCAGAGGTACTTGACCACTGAGCCACATCCCCAGTCCTATTTTGTGTTTTATGTAGAGACAGGGTCTCACTGAGTTGCTTAGTGCCTCGCTGTTTCTGAGGCTGGCTTTGAACTCGCAATTCTCCTGTCTCAGCCTCCCAAACTGCTGGGATTACAGGCGTGGCCACTGTACCTGGTTTATGATCTTTATTCTTTACAGAGCTGATTGAACACCTCTAGGCCACTAAATCCTGAAATGTTCATGCACAATGTGTGTGTGTGTGTGCACGCGCATGCACAGGTACACCACCACCCTGCTCTCACCTTCATATCCCCTCTGCACACACCTTGCTTTCAAGAGATGAGAAAAAACACCCTTCCTGCCAGCAAGTCAAAGAAACCCTGTCACCTGGGGCTTAGAATGCTGCCCAGAACCTACTCCTGAGAACGAAAAGAAAAGCAAAAGAAAAGGAAATTGCACTGGACTGAAGCCCTTTCTGTGCATGTCTTTGTGGGAGTGGTGGCAGTTTCCAGAGGAGGAACACAGAGGCTTCTCCCACACACCCCCACAGCACAGCACAAGCCTCGCCTCTGTGTGTTCAGTGGTCTGCATAGAGGTCTGTCACTCCCATCTCCACTTAGGATTTCATGCAGGATGTCTCAGTGAAGGTGACTACCATGCAGTTTTACAAGCAGAACCCTGGAAATGTCCCTTGATGCTTTCCTCCTTATCATCCCACAAATCCACCCCATCTCCAAAGCCTATTGTATTCCCTGCTTGTATTAGTCCATTTTTTGCTGCTATAACCAAATACCCAAGGCTGGATACTTATTCAAGAAAAGAAGTTTATTTGGCTCATGGTTCTGCAGTTTCAAGTGCATGGTACTCAGCACTGGCCTTCCAGCTACATCACAGCATGGCAGAGGGCATCATGGTGGACTCGTGTGCAAGAAGAAATCACACAGCAAAACAAGAAGCCGAGAAATTTGGAGGACAGGCTTATTTTTTTTGGACCAGGGATTGAACCCAGGGACACTTAACCACTGAGCCACATCCCCAGCTTTTAAATTTTTCTATTTATTTTTATTTTTTAAAGAATTTTTTTAGCTGTTGATGGACCTTTATTTTATTCATTTATATGTGGTGCTGAGAATTGAACCCAGTGCCTCACACATGCTAGGCAAGCACTCTACCACTGAGCCACAACCCCAGCCCCTTTATTTTTGATTTTAAGACAGAGCCCCGCTAAGTTGCTGATCCTGGCTTTGAGTTCTTGGCCTCCCGAGTCCCTGGGATTCCAAGTGTGTATCACCATGCCCGGTGACAGTCTTGCTCTTTTTTTTTTTTTTTTTTTAAATATTTTTTTAGTTGTAGATGGACACAATGTCTTTATTTTATTGTTGTGTATTTGGTGCTGAGGATCGAACCCAGGGCCTCACGCATGCGAGGCAAGCGCTCTACCGCTGAGCTACAATCCCAGCCCAGTCTTGCTCTTTTAATAACTTACTCTTGTAGGAACTAACCAGGTTCCTTGAGAGCTACGTGAATCCCTCCCCAGGTGGCATTCAATGATCTAACCACCTTCCATGAGCCCCCACCTCTGAAAGGTTCCACCACCTCCCAACACCACCACACTGAGGACCGAGCTTCCGGCACATGAACCTCTGGGAGACACACTCAAACCACATCCAGACCATAGCACTGCTTGGTGCTCAGACATCACCCCAGACAGCTCCCCCATCAGTAGCTCTGCTGGCACCTTGCTCCTCCCCTTGGTAGTACCTGTCACAGTTGCCATTTCCTGGTGAGCTCTGTGAGGACAGAGAACACGTTATTTGCCCCTTACGGTGTCCCTAAGGCCTGAAACAGAGCCTGGTGCAGTGTTGGTGCTCAAGAGGCGCTTGTCCCCTCACAGAATCAATGAGTAGGAGAACGAACCTCGGCAGCTGTGAGCCAGGGTGGCCCTGCAGAGGGGTCCAGGCTTCCCTGGCAGAGCCCAAGGCCTCATGGGCAATGCCCCGGACGTCCTAGGGAAGAACGGAGGAGCCCTGGTTGGGACTGGATCTTCCCACCCTCCTGTAAGAGTGCAGGGCTGGGAGCAGCCCGAGGCTGCGAGGCCTGGGGCGGGGCGTGGGTGGTAGGGATCCCTGCCACGGGCTCCTCCCCGGTGCTGTGCTTGCCAGGTGTGTTTTCCTTTCATTAAACTTTTCCAGTGGGTGTTGGGATCCGTGTCTCTGGTGCTCAAAGAGAGTAAAGAGGGTTAAAGAAAGTGAAGGGCAGGCCTTTCCCCCTTTTAGGAAAACTTCAAAAGAAGAGTCAGTCTGCTGTGATTGGGAAAGGCCTTCTGCACTCCTCTGAGGAAGGTGGCAGATGGCCTTGGGTCTGTCACCCGCTCTACCACAACGGTCTCTGTACCCCGCAGATCCCCCCTCCCCATCACATTTTACTTGGAAATTTTAACTTCCAGAAGAGTTGAAAGAAGGGCACAATGGACCTACATCCTCCAACTGTTAACAGTTTTCCAGAATTTCTCTGTCTTTCTCTCATTCTGTTTTCGTTTACTTTTATTTTGCTGAACAATTTGCAAGCAAGTCTCCATGTTGACTTCACTTCTAAATGTCTCAGCATCTCCTAATAAGGACATTCTCCACAAAACCACAATACCATTATCACCACCATAATAGCCTCTAGCACACCATCTGTATTCAAATCTCTACAATTGTTCCCCAGATGTCTCTTATGAGTGGATTTTTTTTTTTCCTGTGTCCAGAATCCAATTAAGATTCATGGATGTCGTTTGGTTGTTTTGACTTGACTCTCTTGAATCGACAGCAGTCTCTTGCCTTTTTGTTGTTGCGATTGCTATTTGTTTTTGTGACATTCTCCTTTTGAAGAGTCTTATAAAATGGCCTGCCTGCTGGGTCATGTTCTGGTTAAGGATGCACAATTTGGGTTTAATGTTTTGGGGACAAGTACCCCCCAGGTGACTCACTCATCGTATCCCTTCAGGAGCAAAGAATGCGTGGTGTGCCCCTGTTGCTGAGCTTGAGCACCAACCCCTCTTCATTTCTCTGCTTTGTGAAAACTAGGCAATCTGTGGGATCCTCATGAGCTTCACCAATCATCGGTGGTGCTTGCCCGACTCAACTACTAGATCGGGGGCTGCAAAATGGTGGTTTTTAATTCTTTAATTCTTTTTACATTTGTTAGTAGGCATTTTGTTTCCTGTAAGAATTCACATTTCAAAAATTTATTCCCTGTGGATTCATGGATTTAAAAATATGATGATCAAACAGTATCGCTATTTATTTTGATGTTCAAATGGTCCTGCCTCTGCACAGGAGGAGCCCTCAGGCTGGCATGCCTTTGGCACGATCACATTTATCTTGAAGTACTTTTTGCTTTCTGATGGTACATGATATTCCAGGCTCACACTGTACATTTCCAGCCCCAAACCTGAAATCAGCCACTGCTCCAAGGGCCCTGCTTCCTTTAGTGGGAAAGGTATGGAGAGAACAGGAACTTTGCTCTGGGTGTGTCCATCGTTTCTGGGTATTGACCTCTTGTCCCCTCAGCAGGTAGAATTAGAAATCACATTTTATTTAAAAAATCATGAGTTCAAGCCAGCTGCAGTGGCACATGCCTGTAGTCCCAGTGGCTTGGGAGGCTGAGGCAGGAGGAGTGTGAGTTTAAAGCCAGCCTCAACAACTTAGCGAGGCCCTTAGGAACTCAGCAAGGCCTTATCTCTAAATAAAATAGAAAAAAGAGACTGGAGATGTGACTCAGTGGTAAAGCTCCCCTGGATTCAATCCCTGATAGAAAAAAGAAATTGTGAGTTCAAACTGATATTTCCAGCTCAAATTTAACATTACAGAGTGTTCTTTAACTTTTATCACTAGTGTGTTTTATTCTTTTCCAGTAAAATACATATTTGCTTATTTGTTGTATACTATGTCTTACATAAAAGAGTTTTAGAATTACAAGACCAATATTACTACTAACAGTAACTACAGTAAGTAGGAGATTGTTTCTTGTGGTTCTTTTGTTCTCAGAACAGATCCACAGTGTGCTTAGTACTGGAGCTAATCCTTCGCTCTATGTGGTTATGGTATCACTCTGAAATAATATCAGTTTGATTTGTTTCTGTTTGCTCTCTATTGTAGGGTTTGCTTGATTCCATCGTTTTAAAGTTTAATTTAATTCTTTGAATATGTACAGCATGTATCTGGTTCAAAAGTTAAAATGATACAAAAAGGCAGGAGACTGGGTTGTTGGGTCCCTTCACCCCGCTCCCTCCAATCCCCAGTTAACTCCTTTCATTTGTTTCTGTTTTATACTTCCTATATTTTTTTCACAAAAGTGATACACCTACATATTCTTATTTTCTCTCATTTTAATACAAAATATAGTACACTGTGTATCCTTTTGTGCATCTTATTGAAATTTACTATTGATAAGGGTCTAGGGCGTATTTTCTTTCCTTCCTGTGTTGGAACACTCTGCCTTCATATGAAACCTGTTCCTTGTTGGTTTTTGTCTAATCTATCTGTGTTGTCTACTTGGGAAACCGTGGGACACCCGTGGGCTGGGGCATGGGGAAGACCTGGGTGCTTGGGGAACTGGCACATTCTGCGAAGCCTGGGTTATAGAGAGTTACAGCCTTGCTGCGAGCTGACCCCTCTCGCGGGCCTCCAGCTCTCTTGTGACTCTTGGGACACGGGTGGCTTTGAAGATGGTTTTTGGAGAGGGGAATTTGACATTGGAAGATTATGAAATGTTGCAAGGAGAGCTAGTTTCTTTTCTATTTTTATATAGTATTATTTATTACTTTGGGCTAATACATTCTCTTTTAACAAAGGCAATTTAGTGGAAGAATCTTCCTTTGGATATTTGAATCCTCTGAACACGAACAGAACTATACATAAAAAAACAAACCAAAAAAGAAACAAGAAAAAAACATTTTTTTCACGTGGGTTACAGAAAAAAAAGACAAGTTAAACGACAACAACAAAAATTTCCTTTTTCACAGGAGGACATTGAAACCGACCTGATTTGATTTTCTTTTTAAAAGCCTTAAAAGAGCCAGGTGCAGTGGCGCATGCTTGTAATCCCAGCGGTTCAGGAGGCAAAGCCAACCTCAGCAAAGGCAAGGTGCTAAGCAACTCAGTGAGACCCTGTCTCTAAATAAAATACAAATAAAATAGGACTGGGGATGTGGCTCAGTGGTTAGGTGCCCCCGATTTTTTTCAATCCCCAGTACCAAAAAAAAAAAAGCCTTCAAAGACAATAAGTAGGTTAAAGCCTAATTAAGATGAATAAATAAATAAAATTGCTTACTAAGCTACTGGTCTCCAGTACTATTCAAAAGAACTAGTTTCGAGCCAGGCACCGTTGCTCACGCTTGTGATCCCAGCACTCTGGGAGGCTGAGACAGGAGAATCATGAGTTCAAAGCCAGCCTCAGCAACGAGGAGGTGCTAAGCAACTCAGTGAGACCCTGTCTCTACATAAAACACAAAATAGGGCTGGGGGTGTGGCTCAGTGGTCGAGGGCCCCTGAGTTCAATTCCTGGTACCAAAAAAAAAACCAAAAAAAAAAAAACTAGTTTCTATGCCAAATACTTGGCCATAGTCTAATATAGGCTTTTTAAGATTGAGACAAAATTCATACAACATAAAATTGACCCCCTTTGCCACTTTAAAGTGTACCTTCAGCTTTCAGTCCATTCACCATCTTATGCACACATCACATTTTGTTACCTCGGAGGGAAACCTCGTACCCACTAAGTGGTCCCTTCCCCGCCTCCCTCCTCCCCTCTCCTGGCAAACGCTGATCTGCCTATTCAGGATATTTCAGGGAATCATATGATACATGTTGTGCTCTTGGGTCTGGCTTCCTTCACTTAGCCTGATGCTTTCAAGTCTCCCCCATGTTGCAGTGTGTGATGGTACTGCCTGTTTACGGTAACTATCCCACTGCACCGATTACCCCAGCCCGTGCGCGCAGAGCTGAGTGAGTCCACGACGTACGGAACAGCAGCTCTCAGGCTGCGCCGGAACCGCTGTCCCTCCATTTGGTGAAGCGGTAGTTTCCCGCAAGCGGCTCCGTGCTGACTGTAGGTGCTGACGTGGGATGGCTCTACGCCTTGTTTGCACAAGTAACCACCGTATGCCACAAGGCACAAACTGATAGATTAATTAATTGTGCTAATAAGCATGCTCACCTGTGAGCTTACTGAATTAATCAGAAGCACACGGAGGCCTGGGCGTGTCAAACTCACACTGGAATAACCAGGCCCACGAGCTGTCACACACTCCAGACCAAGCGAACAGCCCTCTCACTCGAGGGGCAGCTTGAGACTGGACACGGCAGCACCCTGACCCAGTCGCCTGCTCACTCATCGTGAGCCTTGCCCAGGAAACTTGCCACAGCGATGGACGGACCTCTGAACCCCCCTTGGGCTGTAGCAGAGTGTGGCTTCTCTGCCTGTGTCCAGCACAGAGGCACACTCCCGGCTGACACCGACTCTGCCTTCAGTCCGGGCCCTGGCCTAGAGCACGCTCCTGCCCTGGGCAGGTCTGCGCCTTGACTGCCCTTTGGCTGGTTCCTAGTCTTGCCTGCCCCCTGCGGTGACTCTGCCTCACACTGCTCTCTGCCTCTGCTCCAGCGCAGCCACTGAGCCCCTGTAGCTGCCCTAACCCTTTCTTGGCCTTTCTGTAACCCATACATATGACTGGGTAAGCTGGTGATATGTGACTTGAGGGTCATGGATATTAGGACATTAGCATTGGAACAAAGGAAGCTGTGACTGCCCAGCTTGTGACTAGTGGGCGACCCCCAAGTATTCAGTGAACTGCCACCGGTGAAGGCGGTGCCTGTGAACTACTGTTCTTCAATAAATCCTGACATTGTGGAGAGACACAAATGGTTCCATCTATGTAAATGACAGCTTGCTCACACCGTCAGCCGATGGGCAGCTGGGCTGCTTCTGTTTTAGTCCCATCTTGTGAACACTGATGCTCCAACACTCATACAAGTTTTTCTTTGAATACCTGCTTTCTATTCTTTTCATATATGCCTAGGAAGGGGATCCTGGGTTAGTGACAATTCTGTTTAGCTTTTTGTTGGTGGAGCTGGGTTTGAACCCAGGGCCTCCTGCATGCTAGGCAAGTGCTCTGCCTCCAAGCCATGCCTCGACCCTCTGTTTAACTTTTTGATGAACTGCCAAACTGTTTCCACACCAGCTGCACCATTTTACATTTAAAAAAAAATCTTTGTTTTGTTTATTTATTTTTATATGGTGCTGAGGATTGAACCCAGTGCCTCACATGTGCGAGGCAAGCGCTCTACCACTGAGCCACAACCTCAGCCCCCATTTTACATTTTTATACCTTTCTATCAGCAGGGTACCAGGGCTGCACTTTCTCCACGTGGGCACTGACACCTGCTATTTTCCTTTTTTGATTATAGCCATCTCAGTGGGTGTCAAGTGTCCAGATGTCCCCATTCTGGCACAAGCTGGAAAAGTCACAGTACATGCCCTTTGGCTTCCTGGTCTGCTGAAAGCTTCCAATTTCCTGTAAGTAAGATTAGTCTTTGTTATTGTTACACACACTTGGTGACCCTAGAGGTTCAGACCATAGGAGGGGAATCCTGTTATATGCTAAATATGATGTTAGTTTAATGTTTGCTAAAAAAAAAAACAAAAAAAAAACAAAAAACCCCCCCACACCTTTTTACAGTATTTGGCCACATTTACAATGTTTCATAGGAGTATAGAAAAACAGAGGTGGCATTATTAAGTGGGGTGAGGGGTGTAAAATAATCATTGGGACAAGTGACCTTTAGGGCTCTTTTTAAACACTTAGGTGATAGCGATAACCTGGCCCAGGCCCGAGAATCCAGGCGTCCTGACAAAACCACACGAATGGGGAGAGCAACCTGTCACAACCAGCCCCCTGGGGGACTTTCAGCCAGGCCCCTAGCTCGGGGCTGCTGGTGCTGGTGAGCTCAGACTCTGGGGCTGGAGCATCCGGGTGAGTCAGAGCAGCGAGGGCGAGAATTACCACTTCCTGTATATGAAAAGCTCAGATGAGTGTTGGTTCCCACCACGGCCAAGAACCCGATCAGGGTCGCGCTGTACCCTCAGCCTCCAGCCTTTGCTGGTTCCTGACAAGCCCAGAACGCCCGTGGGCAGGTCCAGGGGGTTCTCCTACCTACCAGGGAGTAATGGTTTTAACTGTTTTCAGATGTTGATTAACATTAATCATCTGGCCCAGGTCTTCCCTCGCTATCCTCCAGCTATGGTGAGAATGGTAGGGACAGTAAGAGGTGCTGGGGCGAGAGGGTGCTGCCCTCCCGGGGGCACAGAGGGTGCAGTCCCGGGAGTGGGTCTGTCACGGAGTGGGTTTGGCCCCCTTTGCTCTCTGCTCCCCTCTTCGGCCTTCCGCATAGAACCATGCAACAGGAAGGCCCTTGCCAGATGTGGCGCCCTGCCCTGAGACTTCCCAGCCTCCGGAACTGCGAGCCAAACACCTTTCTGTTCATTATAGATTATTCAGTTGGCATAAAATGGTTGAAAACAAGCAAAGCCCTGGATAAATTTTGGAAGAGGAGAAACCCCATGGGGAGTCGGGATATCATCGGTGGGCAGCCTTTGCCAAGACCCACCTGAAGGATGGACGGGGTTGAGATAGAAGCCAGGGGCGCAGAGGCAGGAGTTATATGGTGCTGCCCTTGCTCAATGCACAGCGCCAACAACTGGGCTCGGGACCCACGCTCGGAGCGAAGCCAAGCTTCCCCGCATAGAGTGCGCTTCTGCGATACAACCATGAATCTGAAATTTGTTGACAAATTATTGTGGCGATTTTATTTTAATAAATACAGTGGCCAAATTTTTTTAAAAAATTGATGTTACATAATGAGAATAATTATTTCTTAGCAGTTTTAATTCTGCAATTTCCTCCATAGTCACCCTGCTGAAAAATTGCCGGACTACGAAACGCTTTCAGTCGAGGTAAGTGGAGGGCCAGGGTATTTGGGGGCTCCGGAAGCCACCCAGGATGATTTCCTTTACCCCTGGAGTCCAGTGTAGTCAAAGCACCCACTTTCACCCCAACAGTGGCCCAGTTTGGATAGTATATGAACACTATCATAGATATTAAAATTATTAATTTTTTTCAAAATTGTGGCAAAATACACATAACAAAGATTTCCACTGTTTTAACCGATGTTTCTTTTTTGAAAGGTTTTTAAATTGTTCACTGAGTAAGCAATTGGTAGACGCAGCGATTCATTTTTAAGCATATATAGGAAAGCCATTGACTTTTGTGTATTAACCTTGTAGCCTACAACCTGGTTATAGGTACCTATTAGTTCCAGAAGTTTCCTTGTTGTTTCGTTAATAGATGTAGGTATTCAGGTTATGGATTTCTCCTTGTTTAAATTTTGGTAGATTGTATCTTTCAAGGAATTCATCTATTTCATCTTAGCTATCAAATTCATAGGCATAGAGCTGTTAAAAATATTTATTTTTCCTTTTACTATCCATGGGATAAGTAGTGGTTGCTCCTGTCCCTGCCTTATATTAGCAATTTATGTCTTCTCTCTTTGATTAGCCTAAAAGTTTATCATTTTGTTGATTTTTTTCAAGAACCATCTCTTTTGGTCTTATTAATTTTCTCTATTGATTTCCAATTGCACTGATTTCTGCTTTGATGTTTACCATCTCTTTTCTTCTGCTTACTTTGGGTTTATGTTACTTTTCTTTCCCTAGTTTCTTCAGCTGAAAGCTTAGATTATTAATTTTTGGATTTTTTTTTCTCATATGTGCATTCAACACTGTAATTTTCTTCTCCAATTCTGCTTTTGCTGAATTCTGAAAAAAAATTGTTTTTTTTGGTACCAAAGATTGAACTCAGAGGCACTCAACCACTGAGCCACATCCCCAGCCCTATTTTTTGTATTTTATTTAGAGACAGGGTCTCACTGAATTGCTTAGCACCTTGCTTTTGCTGAGGCTGGCTTTGAACTCTCAATCCTCCTGCCTCAGCCTCTCAAACCGCTGGGATTACAGGTGTGTGCCACCGCACCTGGCTGCATTCTGAAAATTTTGATAAGCTGTATTTCTTTCCTTCTTTTTCTTTTGTGGTGCTGCACATGCTAGGCAAGCACTCTACCACTGAGTTACAACTACAGGCTTTTTGTTTTTCCTTTAAGAGACAGAGTCTCACTTATTGCCCAGGCTGGCCTTGAGTTCCTGGGCCCAAGAGATCTTCCTGCTTCATCCTCTCAAGTAGCTGGGATTTAGGTGCTTGCTGCATCAACACTTTAATAGATTATACTTTCATTTTTGTTTAGTTCAAAATATTTTAAAGTTCTTGTGAGATTTTTTCCCCCCAGATATTATTGAGAAGTATGTTGTTAAATTTCCAAATATCTTGGAATTTTATAGCTATCTTTCTGATATTAATTTCTCTTCTTTTTTATTGCTAATTCCATTGTGGTCAGAGAACACGCTTTGTATGATTTCTGTCCTTTTAAACTTATTTAGTAGGACCTGCAATGTGGTCTCTCAGTGAATGTTCTATGGGAGCTTGAGAAGAATGCGAATTCTGTTGTTTTGGGATGAAATGTTTATAAATGCTTGTTAGATCCCATTTAGTGATGGTGCTGTTAATTCAACTGTATCCTTACTGGTTTTCTGCCTGGGAGATCTGCCAGTGATTGACAGAGGGATATTAAAATCTCCAACAACAGGGGCTGGGGTTGTGGCTCAGTGGTAGAGCACTTGCCTCGCATGCATGAGTCACTGGGTTTGATCCTCAGCACCACATAAAAAATAAATAAATAAAATAAAGATATTGTGTCCATCTACAGCTTTAAAAAAAATCTCCAACAACAGTTGCATGATTTTCTATTTTCCTTTGCATTTTTATTTTTTTTCCTCTCTTAATTTGGCCCTGTTGTTAGGCACATGCACATGAAGGATTTTTATGCTTTGTTGGAGAATAGACCCTGTTACCATTATGTAATGTCCTTTATCCCTGTTTTCCATTTTCCTTGTTCTGAAGTCTGCTTTGTCTGACATAAATACATTTACCTCAGCTTTCTTTGATACGTTTGAATGCATCTCTTTACTTTTCCCCAATCCTTTACTTAAAAAAAAAAACCAACAAAACATTTTTATTGTGGCAAAATAAAAATAATGTAATGCTTACTGTCTCCACCGTGTTCAAGTATGCAGTTCATTGACATTCAGACAGTTGTGCAAACACCAGCGCTGTCCATCTCCACGCAGACTCACGGTGGAGTCCAGTTGGCGTTGGAGTTGCTCAGAACTCTTGTCAACTAGCAAAACTGAAACCCTATACCCACTAAACAAAACCCTCAGGCACTCCTCAGCCACAGCCCCTGGGAACCCCATCCTGCTTTCTATCTCTGTGAGTTTGGCCCCTCCTGGTGTCTCATCTAAGTGAAACCATACAGTATTTGTCCCTTTGCATCCTGCATATTTCACCTAGGATGACATGTTCAAAGTTATCCAGGTTGAAGCATGTGTCACAACTTCCTTCTTTTTTTTTTTTTTTCAGTACTGGGGATTGAATGTAGGCCTTCACACATGCTAGGCAAACAACCTACCACTGAACTGCACCCCCAACCCTTTTGGTTTAGAGACAGGGTCTTCCTAGATGCCCAGTCTTCCTGTCTTAGGCTTGAACTTGGGATCCTCCTGCCTCAGCCTCCTGAGTAGCTGTGATCACAGGCATGCACTGCTGTGCCCAGTGAAATTTCTTTCCTCTTAAAGGCTTTCTTTCCTTTCTTTTTATTTATTTTTCATCTTTGGTACTGAAGATTGAGTTATACCCTCAGCCTTTGATATATATGATTTTTTAAAATTTTGGGACAAAGTCTCATTAAGTTACTGGGGCTGGTCTTGAACTTGAAATCCCCCTGCCTCAGTCTCCCAAGTTGCTGGGATTACAGGTGTATCCATCATGCCCAGCTTATTCCTTTACTTTTAATCTCTCTATGTTTTTATATTTAAAGTGGGTTTCTAGTAGACAATGTATAATTGGGTCTTGTTTTTTTATCCAGTCTTTTTTAAAATTGGCCTACTTAGACCATCATTTTAAAATAATTATCGGTCTGAAACTGCTTTCTATTGATTGCACTTTATTTTTCCAAACCTCCGCCCCTCTTGTACTTTCTCTGGTTTTTTTTTTTTTTTTAAATATTTATTTTTTAGTTGTAGGTGGACACAATATCTTTATTTTATTTTTATGTGGTGCTGAGGATCGAACCCAGTGCCTCCCACGTGCTAGGCGAGCACGCTACCACTGCGCCATAATCCCAGCCCCCCTTCTCTGGTTTTAATTGAGCTTCTCATATGGTTCCACTTTCTCTCCCCTCTTAGTATATCAGTGAGACCTCTTTTCGTGGTCTGTTGACCTGTAGTTTGCAGGTGGACATTTACAATTAATCTAAGTCTACTATCAGACACTGCTACTTAGTTTCCTGGTAGTGTAGGTGACATACAGTAAGGCATTCTGGATTCCTCTCTCCTAGGCCTTATAACATACTGCCATTCATTTCACTTGTCCATAAGCTACAGTCACCCAATACATTGTTGCTATTACTGCTTTGAACAATTATCTATTAGCTCAATTAAGAACAAGAAAATTAAGCTGGGTGCAGTGACACATGCCTGTAATTCCAGCACTTTGGGAGGCTGAGGCAGGAGAATCATGAGTTCAAAGCCAGCCTCAGCAACCATGCGGTGCTAAGCAACTCAGTGAGACCCTGTCTCTAAATGAAATACAAAATAGGGCTGGGGATGTGGCTCAGTGGTCAAGTGCCCCTGAGTTCAATTCCTGGTACCTGCCCCCTCCCCCCAAAAAAAAGAAAAGGAAAAGGTTTTATTTTGCCTTGATTTATTCCTACTCTCTCTTCCTTTCTTTATGTAATTATGAGCTTGTGACCTCTGTCATTTTCCTTCTCTCTGAACTTTTGACATTTCCTATAACACAGGGCTACTGGAAACCAACTCCCTCAGTTTTTGTTTGTCCAAGAAGTCTTCATTTATCCTTCACTTTTTCAATGGATACAGAGTTCTAGGTTGGTGTGTTTGGTTTTTGTTTGTTTGTTTTAAAGTGCTGGGGTTCGGGACACGTTATCCTACAATACAGCACTGTCCAGATTACTATAGCAAAGTACCTGAGGCTGCGTAATTTATAAAAAACAGAAACTTATTTCTTATAGTTCTAGAGGCTGAAACTCCAAGACCAAGGAGCTGGCAGATTTGGTGTTTGGTGAGGGCTGCTTTCTGCTTCCAAGATGGTCGCTACATCCTTCCATGGCAGAAGGGCAAACTCCAATGTCCACACGTGGTGGCAGGGGCTACATGCTCTCTTTACCTTCCTTTATCAGAGCTTGAATCCCACTAATATCTTAATCCCTTCCTAAAAGCCCCACATCTTTTTTTTTTTTTTAATACTAAGGATTAAACCTGGGGGTCTTAACCACTGAGCCCAGACCTTTTTTGTATTTCATTTAGAGACAGGGTCTCACTGAGTTGCTTAGGGCCTCGCTAAGTTGCTGAGGCTGGCTTAAAGTCCCACCTCTTCATAAAATTTGGAGGGACACATTCAGACCACCTTCATATTTGAGAAAACAGCAGAAGTGAGAAGACCCCTTTTGCCCTTCCTCCCTCATTTCTCCCCAGAAGCAGGTAATAAAATGTCGTGTGAGAGAGGCTTTTTCTCTACCCAGAGGAAAGGAGCATCCTTATCTCTGAAGATGAAGAGACTCAGAAGGATCTGAACAAAGAGGACTTGCTAAATTTTCCCCAGCTTAGTACCATTATATCATACTCTGTCCAATCATATTTCTCCATGACTGTCCACTCTTTATCAAAGCTAGCATAAAAAAATAACCCACAAGTTTAACCATTTCTTCTGGTCTCATTTCATTATGAAGGCTCCCATATCATGTAAAATAAATGTGCATGCTTTTCTCTTGTTAATCTGTCTTTTGTTAAAAGAGCTTAGTTTTGAACCTTGGAGAGGTAGAGGAAAGGTATCTTTCCTTTCCTACACATTTCAAAAATTTCAATTTCTTGCATGATTTCAGACAAGAATTTTCTCCTCTGACTTTTTTTTTCCTCTAAGATTTTCTCTATGTCTGTGGCTGTCTGCTGTTTGAATATGATACATTTTAAAAATTCTGCTTATTGGGTTGGGAACGCGGAGCGGACGGGAACGCCGAGCGGACGGGTTTGATTCAACGGGGTTCCGGGCCAGGCTATGGAGCAGGTGAGTGAGCTGAAGGAGAAGGGCAACAAGGCCCTGAGTGCCAGAAACATCGACAACGCGCTCCAGTGCTACTCTGAAGCAATTAAGTTAGATCCCCAGAACCACGTGCTCTACAGCAATCGATCTGCAGCCTGTGCCAAGAAAGGAGACTACCAAAGGGCTTACGAGGATGGCTGCAAAACCATGGACCTGAAGCCTGACTGGGGCAAGGGCTATTCACGAAAAGCAGCAGCTCTTGAATTCTTAAACCGATTTGAAGAAGCCAAGTGAACCTATGAGGAGGGTTTAAAACATGAAGCAAATAACCCTCAGCTCAAAGAGGGTTTACAGAATATGGAGGCCCGGTTGGCAGAGAGGAAATTTATGAATCCTTTCAACATGCCTAATCTTTATCAGAAGTTGGAGAGCGATCCCAGGACACGGGCATTGCTTAGTGATCCTACCTACCGGGAACTGATAGAACAACTACAAAACAAACCGTCAGACTTGGCCACGAAACTACAGGATCCTCGGATCATAACTACTCTCAGCGTCCTTATTGGGGTTGACCTGGGCAGTGTGGATGAGGAAGAAGAGGCTGCCACACTCCCCCTCCTCCCCCCAAAAAGGAAACCAAGCCAGAGCCAATGGAAGAAGATCTCCCAGAGAATAAGAAGCAGGCACTGAAAGAAAAAGAGCTGGGGAATGATGCTTACAAGAAGAAAGACTTTGACACAGCCCTGACGCATTATGACAGAGCCAGGGAGCTGGACCTCACCAACATGACCTACATCACCAATCAAGCAGCGGTATACTTTGAAAAGGGCGACTACAATAAATGCCAGGAGCTTTGTGAGAAGGCCATTGAAGTGGGGAGAGAGAATCGAGAAGACTATCGACAGATTGCCAAAGCTTATGCTCGAATTGGTAACTCCTACTTCAAAGAGGAAAAGTACAAGGATGCTATCCATTTCTACAACAAGTCACTAGCTGAGCACCGAACGCCAGATGTGCTCAAGAAATGCCAGCAGGCAGAGAAAATCCTAAAGGAGCAAGAGTGACTGGCCTACATCAACCCCGACCTGGCACTGGAGGAGAAGAACAAGGGCAACGAGGTTTTCAGAAAGGGGACTATCCCCAGGCCATGAAGCACTACACAGAAGCCATTAAACGGAATCCACGCGATGCCAAACTCTACAGCAATCGAGCTGCCTGCTACACTAAACTCCTGGAGTTCCAGCTGGTACTCAAGGACTGTGAGGAATGCATCCAGTTGGAGCCAACTTTCATCAAGGGTTACAAACGGAAAGCAGCTGCCCTGGAAGCCATGAGGGACTACACAAAAGCCATGGATGTGTACCAGAAGGCACTGGACCTGGACTCCAGCTGTAAGGAGGCGGCAGATGGTTACCAGCGCTGTATGAGAGCGCAGTACAACCCGCACGACAGCCCCGAGGATGTGAAGCGACGGGCCATGGCCGACCCTGAGGTGCAGCAGATAATGAGCGACTCGGCCATGCGGCTCATCCTGGAACAGATGCAGAAGGACCCCCAAGCACTCAGCGAACACTTAAAGAATCCGGTCATAGCGCAGAAGATCCAGAAGCTCATGGATGTGGGTCTGATTGCAATTCGGTGATGACTTGCTCGTCTCTTCCCTTCACCCTCGAGGAAAGGCGGGCTGGGATGGCAGCAAGCAGCATGGTGCAGGGGGAGAGGGAGGAAGAAGAGCCTGTCTTTATATTTATACATGCCTGTGGGGAGGACACAGATTCACAGCCGCGGCCTTGGGCCCTGAGCACGCGCATGGTCTCTTCACTGCTGTCCTTGGGTTCCGGGTCTCCTTCCCCCGCCCCTCAGTCGCTGTCTCGGCTGCTCCCCATAGTTAGTTATTTTTTATTTGGGGCAGTGGGCATATATGGGGAGGGGAGGGTGATCTTCCCAACCTGGGGCCCCCGCTGTCTTCACATTGTCAACTCCACACCTTCTCCAATAAAACAAGCCAATCAGGTGTGGTGAAAAAAAAAAATTCTGCTTATTGTTCTCTGAGCTCTTTGTATCTGCGGTTTCATGTCTATCACTAACTTTGGAAAATCCTCAGCCATTATTGCTTCAAATACTTCTGCTCTTTTCTCTGTTTCTTCCCCTTCAGAAGTTTCCATTTCACATGTTACATCTTTTAAAATTGTCCTTTTGTTCTTGGATGTTCTGTCCTATTTTCTTCCTTTGCATTTCAGATGTGATTTCTAGTATTTCCTTTTGGTTCTTGGAGTTTCCATCTCTCTGCTTTTGTTATGTGTAATGAAAATAATAGTGTTCATTCTTGCACAATGTCTTATTTTCCACTAGAATCCTTAACATATTAATCATACTTATTTAATTTCCTAGCTGATAATTCCAAAATCTGGGCCATATCTGGGTTTGGTTCTGTTGCTTGCTTCATCTCTACAGACTGAGTTTTTAATCACCTTTAGCATGTCTTGTAATTTTCTGTTGAATGCTGGACATAATGTATGTGATAATAGGACTGGAGGTAATCAAGCTTTCAGTGTGAGGTTTTATGTTAATGTGACCAGGGACTGGGCTATGTTTAATGTTTGCTGTATGCATAGGGGCCGGAGACTTAGGTTCTCTTTCCTTTGGTTGTGGGGGCATTTCTTCTCTGTTGATTTCCCTAAGAAAATCCTCTTAAATGGAGCCCATGTCTCACAACTCTCTGAATTGTCATCTACTTTCATTATACTGGAGCCCATTGTCAAGTGTCCTCCCAAAATGCATGTTTTCCTGGAAATTCAGAATGTGAGCTTATTTGGAAGTAGGGTCTTTGTAGATGTAATTAAGGTGAAGTCATACTGGGGTAGGGGAGGTCCTAAGTCAAATGACTTATGTCTTTAAAAGAAGAGGCAAAGATACATACAGACACAGAAGTGAAGGAATTCAGCACAGGCTCTCCACTCCCAAATGTGCCATTTTGATATAAGGATTATTTTGAGTTAAAGGCACTTAAAAAATAGCATGTATAGCTGGGTGTGGGGGTTCATACCAGTAACCTCAGCTACTAGAGAAGTTGCAGCAGGAGGATTGAAAGTTCAAGGCCTGCTTGGGCAGCTTCGTGAGATCAGCTACTCAGGAGGCTGACACAGGAGGATTGCAAGTTTGAGGACAGCCTCAGGAACTTAATGAGATCCTGTCTCAAAATAAAAAATAAGAAGGGCTGGGAATATGGGGATGTGGTTCAGTAGCAGAGCACCCCAGGATTCAATACCTGGTACTACAAAGAACAAGAACAAAACAAAGCAAAAACAAAAACAAACAAACAAAAAACAACAGGTAAAAGAAAGATGCTCTAGCCTTCCCCATTTTCTTCCTGAAAGCAGGAGGTAAAAACTGCCTTCCCCATATGGATGATGTGCTCCCTATACCAGGAGGAAAGCAACATTCTTGTTTTCCCCCTATCTTATTGGTGCATGATAGTTGTACACAGTGGTAGGATTGGTCGTTACTTATTTGTTCATACACACATCACAGCAATATATTTTGGCCAAAATCCTTCCCCATCATTTCCTCTTTCCCTTCCCTCCTCCTTCCCCCTCATCCCTTTCCTCTGTTCTACTGATCTCCCTTTGGTTTTCATGAGACACCCCCCTATAAACACCCCCCCTTTTCCTCTCTAGCTCCCACACATGAGAGAAAACATATGTCCCTTGACCACCTGAGTGACTTTAACTCATAATGTTCTCAGGTTCCATTCATTTTCCTGCAAATGATGTGATTTCATTCTTCTTTATGGCGGATTGTGCATATATATATATATATATATATATATATATATATATATATATATCACATTTTCTTTAGTCATTCGTCTTTTTTTTTTTTTTGGTACTGGAGATTGAACTCAGAACTCATGGGCACTGGACCACTGAGCCACATCCCCAGCCCTATTTTGTGTTCTATGTAGAGACAGGGTCTCACTGAGTTGCTTAGCTCCTCGCCGTTGCTGAGGCTGGCTTTGAACTCACGATTCTCCTGTCTCAGCCTCCCAGAGTGCTGGGATTACAGGCTTGCGCCACCACACCTGGCTTAGTCATTTGTCCTTTGATGGACCCCTAGGTTGGTTCCATTGTTTGGCTATTGTGAATTGTGCTGCTGTAAACCTGGATAGGAAGGTAACGTTCTTATCATTAAAGACAAAAAGTCATAGCTGAGAGAAATCTGTACAAATGAACTTGGTTAAACTAACCTTACCTTCCTGGTCACTTCTCCAGCCAGTTAACGACCACAGCCCACGCCCCTTTGCCTAATCACATTTTCACATCTCACTTTTTTCCCCCCAACTCAGTATGTAAGTGTTTGACTCTAACTGCTCCTTCAGGTCTTCATTTCTGCTTGGGTCTGAATGTCCCTCCAAATTCATGTGCTGGAAACTTAGTCCCCAGTGCAACTTAATCCTCCAGGTATTGGGAGGTAGCACCTAGTGGCAAGTGTTGCTAGGGCTGCACCTTCATGAACGGATTAAAGCTGCTAAGGAGGGATTTGGGGCGCGAAGGGGGGCATTCCTCTGATCTGCTATGTGAGGACAGAGCAGTCGGGGCAACATTTTGGAGTAGACACTGGACCCTTGCTGGACAATGAACTTGTAAGTGACACTTTGATCTTGAACTCCTCACCCTCCAGAACTCTGAGGAATGACTTTTGGTTTTTTAAAGATGACCCTGTCCATGGTATGCTATTACAGTAACATAAAATGGTTCTAATTTCCTCCTGAGAGCTCCTGAGTCACATAAAATTTGTATTAAATACATTTACATGCTTTTCTCCTGTTCATCTAAGTTACTTTAATTTTCAGGCTTAGCTGAAAATCTTGAGTGTAGTGTTAAAATTTTGTCTCCCCTGCAGAGGAAAAGCCACGTTGATGATAGAGACAGAGGTTGGAACAATACAGCCACAAGCCAAGGAATGCTGGGGATGGTGACCAACCTCAGAAACCAGGAACAGGCCAAGAAGGATTCTTCCCTCGCACCTTCAGGGAAACAGAGAGGGTGGTCCTGACGACGTCCTCATTTTGGACTTCCAGTTTCCAGACCTGTGAGAGAATAAATTTCTGTTGTTTATGTCACCCAGGTGGTGGTGTTCGCAATGGCAGGCTGAGGAAATTAATACCAGGAGCTGTTGGGGAGGAGAAGTGTTCCACAATCTGTGGTAAGTCCCAGTGGGCCAGAGTCCTTGGGCTGTGACCTTCAGAAGTGGTTCTTGGTCCTTCTTTTTCTGCCCTGGTGAGAGACTAGGCTGTCTTACTGCCCTTCCTACAGAAGATAAGGCCCTGGTGAAGCGGTATCCCTTCACACTTAGCCTTGGTTAGAGAACAGAATGTTCTGGGCTTTCAAAATGGTTACTTTTCCTTGGGCGTATTGTGCAATGGTTACTTTGCTCCTCTCTTGGTCTGAAGCCTGGGAGTTTTTCTCTCATCTTCAGACTGAGAACCCTGTGGCGTAAAACCTGGAGAAAGGGTGGGGCCCCCTAAGACTGGACCCCAGGAATTTTTAACCCAAGCTAGTTCACACCAGCCTCCAGCAATTTGTCACTTTTCACTGGTCTTCCTACCAGTTCCTACTGGCTCCAGGGGTGGCTTCTGCTCTAGGTAAGTCACAATCTCTGCGTCCCCTGTGTCTTGTTCTCAGGGTGGGTGATTTGCCCTGCGACCTCAGTTCTCCAGGAGATCTAAGAAAAGTTGTTGATTTTCAGTTCGTTCAGTTTTTTTTTTCTTGTTCTGAGGATGGAAGTAATGACTTCCAGGTTCTTCACTGTGGGACTGTCTTATGGTGGCTTTTGGTCATCAGAATTATACATGGGTTTGTAATGGAATTCGATCTCCCTACTAATTCTTCTTTTTCCTTTTCAAAGTTTTCTCCCCCACCCCCGAAGGCTACAGGGCAACAGACAGGGATTAACAAAAATAAGAAATGTAGGAAAGTTTCAAAGACTCAGAATCTTATAAAATCTCTAAGTAATGTCAGTCTGGTCTGATTCCTTCTAGAAATTTCTTTCTTTTCTTTTCTTTTTTTCTTTTTGGTACCAGGGATTGAACTCAGGGGCACTCGACCACTGAGCCACATCCCCAGCCCTATTTTGTGTTTTATGTAGAGACAGGGTCTCACTGAGTTGCTTAGCACCTCGCTGTAGCTGAGGCTGGCTTTGAACTTACTGATTCTCCTGTCTCAGCCTCCCTAAGTGCTGGGATTACAGGTGTGCACCACCGCACCCGGCTTAGAAATTTCTTGAATCATCTGTATTTGACATTCCTAGCTGATGGTCAGGCCTCTTTTGCTACTGAGCCTTTTTTATCTCGTCCTTTTCACATTTGTTTCCTGTGTTTCCTTGTCTTGCTCTTACTTTGTTAATAATTTGAGGTCCAGTGCGTAGGTTTCTCTGACCTTGGTACCTCCCGGGAGTCTGGCACAAAGCTGGCTTGTGATTAGGGCTCTGGGAACATGGAATAGCAGTAAAGTGGATTCTTTCCCCCAGCTGGTTTGGTGGACGATGGATCATTTACATTGCTAAATTGTCACCTGCTAGCATGTAAGTCCAGGTGTGTGTAGCCATGGGTCCACTCTGTTGATCTCAGCTCCAGTAGGGACAGACAGCCCTCCATAGGAGTGTTTCTGAATCTGACATCTAGGAATTCGTCCAATCCCCCCCCTTTTTTTTCCTCTTTAAAAGCATTATTTATATCTATTACAAGAGCAATGCATGTTCACTGTAGAAAATTTGGGAAATATAGATAAGCATGAAGAGGGAGATAAAAAGTGATCTACCATTGTTACTATTTCCTTGTGGTTTTTCTGACCTTTTAATGATGTATTGCTGATACTTGGGGGGAAGGATAAATTCTTAAGCAATCAGTAGCAATCAAGGGCTGCTGTGGCTGTCGCATCTGTCTATGAAAATGATAATTCAATGGTTTAAGAATGTAGCTGGGCAGGAACGTGACCTTTCAAGTTGAATGGGTCTGGGTCCAAGTCCCACGTCTGTCACTCAGTGGGTGTCCTTGGGCAAGTTGCTTTCTGTGTTTGAGTTTCCTCATCTGCACAATGGGACTGATAGAGCTACCCATAGGGTGGCTGGGAGTACCCCAACGATGGGATCTACGCAAAGCCCTTCCACTCAGCGTCGGCGATGAAGTGCTCAGTGTGAGGAACAGTTGGAGGGAAAGAAGAGGGAAGAGGGAGAGACAAGTGGAGACCACAAATGTGGCATTTTCCACTTTTGGAAATGTTTAGTCCTTCCCTGGTACATTGTGCCCACTGTTACATTTGTAGCGGAAGACAATTTGCTGTTTTAGGTGTGATTTGTAACAGTTGAAAACCCAGATTTCAGCTTGTCTTCACAGAAGAATGCCAGCTAGTAAGTGAAGAAAGAGGGATAGAATTAGAGAATCAAGACGTTCTAAAGCCCCCATGATCACAGGGAGCTAGTGCCGTGGGAGGAGGGGTTGCTGGGTACAGGAAGTTAGAGCAAAGCTTCATAGATCTCATATTAGTTATAGGGGCAAGAGCTGTCTGATATCACCTTAACTGAATGATCAAAATTACATTGACAAATAATGGGACAAACTAACATCTGTGCCTCTCATGTGCTATATCAGGAAGAACATGAAACCTGTAATGTTCTTGACCAAAATGGCTAATCTGAATTGCCTCACGAGGAGCCACAGGGCAAAAAAAGATTGGGGAATTGTCCATAGGACTCTTCCAAAATGTCGATGTCACGAAAGACAAAAAAAAAAAAGGTAGAGAGACAGCTCTAGATAAAAATGTATTAAACAGTCAAATACAATGTGTGAACTTTAATTGAATGCAGAATAATTATTTTTGGTGAAAGGATGTAAAAGACATTTGAGAGATAATAGGGTAAATTTGAATTGTCTATTGGGAAATATTATCTTCATGTTACATTTCTTAGCTCCGATGATGATATTGTGGTTAAGAGAATATCCTTCTTTTAAGAGATGCAGGTGAAGTATTTAGGGGTGAGGTAACCTTTGCAACTTAATGCAAATGGCTTAGCAGAAATAGCTGTTTCTCACCCTCACACAACTGGCAAAGGGCAAATGAGATTTTGGTTAATTTTTTTTCAACTTTTCTGCAAGTTTGATATTTAAAAAACAAAAATTGGGGGTAAAATCCTGCTTTTAGTGAGAACCAGAGTTCTCACTGGCCTTGGCACACAGGAAGGCTCTAGTTAAAGACACTGGCATGGTATTTTCTGGCTATTTTCCTATGAGAGTCTCCCTTTTGGACACTTGGTTTGCATGGTGAGTATAATCATTCTCTACACTTGAGTTGTATTGGTTTCGTTTTACAGTTCTAAGAAAATCCCATGTGTCTGGTGTTTAATAGGCTCTTGAGCATTGGCACTCTAGTGTGCTACTTAATTTTAGACATGAACTGTCTGAACAAGCAGAAGAGAATGTGGAGTGAGAAAGAGCCTGTGTTAGGTTGCAGGGATTTTACCATTACACAAGGCGGGCAAAGACTGTGTGAAAGCCTCTCTCTTTCCCAAGGACAGCAGATCTCTTGTCACACCTGTCCACTGAGACCTGTTGCCATATTAAGAAAACATGGAAAACAGGAAATCAAGACTTTTATTTTTCCAAGGAAATAACACAAAATTGCTAAACAACTAATAGCATAGAGTTTGCCTTATCTTACATAATCCCAATAGTGCACTGTGAATTTTTCTTTTCTTTGAACTCAAGGCAGATGGTGATTATCATTTCACAGGGAGAACGTATGAAGTGAATACACCAGCTCTTGGTGATGGAGGAAATTACTGTCACATAAAGAAGGGAGAAAAATAATGGAAAGAATTCAAAAGATGAATCTGTCTCTGGCCACATTTGCATTGAGAGATGGCACATGTTTCTTTTCACCTGCCAATTCTCATTGTTTGATGGGGACCGCCTAACAGGCTATGTTAAGAAGGATTTCTGGGGCATTTCAGGCTCAGGGAAAAGGAATGCGGGAACTAATTAGTGATGTCTGTTATGATTTTTTGGAACAGTGGAGTCATATACATATCATATTTTCCATCTTTAAACTCCTGACGCAAACTAAATTGGATGCTTGAAAAATACTGAAGTCCTCAAAAAGGCATTGATCAAGGCAATGGTCATAAGGATAGCTTATATTTTTTAAGTACTTACGGCACAGACAGGATTCTGGGTGCCTGGCAGGCACTGACTCATTTGGTCCTCATGACAATCTGATGAGGTGAGTACTGTTTTTGTCGTCCCCGTGTTACCAGTAAGGAAGGGGAGTCACCTCCTGCAGATGGGCAGTCACTTTTGCAGTATGTTCTTCCCTGACTACCTCTGCCACTGGCAACCCTCTTTCCCTGATTTAATTTTGTCCTTGGCACCTGCTGCCAGCTGACCTTCTTTGTTCACTGTCTGTCTCCTCCCACTAGGATGTAAGCATTTGAGGCCAGGCATTTGTTTGCCTTGCTTACTGCTGTATCTTTAGCAGCTTTCCTAAGTCGCTGTTTGGCACATGGTAGTTGCTCAATAAATACAAGAGGAATGAAAGAATGAGGCTTAGAGTAGTTCAATGCCTTACCAAAGGTCATACAGCTATTTTGTGGTGACAAGTGGGATGATATCTCATAGTTATCTTAAGTTGAGAAAGTTTCACATATGACCAAGAACTCAGAAACTACAGAGAATAGGAGGTTTATAGATTTTTGAGAGTAAAATGGAAAGGGAATCAGGGAAGCTTCCAGACTGGCAAGGTAGGTGCCAGATGGTAGGAGGTGCTGGGTATCAACATTATTGGCCTTCCATTGCTAGGAGATGAGGTGGGTAATTGCAGCCTCCTGGGATGGAGACAAAGACCCAAAGTCTGCCTCCCAGAGAGGCACTCAGAACCACCTGAGGCCCTATCTGGCCATGGCTATACTTCTACCTCCCAGGAGTTTTTGGTTCAGGAACAAAGAGGTTGGGGGATGTTGTTAGCACACAGAAAACATAGGGGAGGCTTCTAACAGTGATAGGAAAAGAAGGGAAGTTCAGAGGTGGCCTGAAAGCTAAGCTAAGTCTCTTGATCCTAAGAGACTTCAGTCAAGTCCCCTTCAGGTGACATAGTGGCTCCAGGTTGGAGCAAAGGCTTGGTTGTCATTTTGGGAACACTGGAAAGGGAGTGTCATGGACAGGGTCTTGGTAGTGCCCTCTACCCCTGTCAGGGGATGGGGTTGTGGAGACAGGGACCAAGGATGCACACAACCTCCCTGATGCCAGGAGTGGCTATTGGGGCCTGGTGAGGGCATTGGTGGCAGGGGCTGTGAAATACTCAAGTCATGGAACTTGCTCAAAAGGCTTCTGCCTGTGTTTGAGCTTCCTGAGCATCTTGGCTTGTCAAGAAGACAAGGTCCTGTTGATCAGAAGCCAGTGACCAGGCAGTCTTGGAAGCTGTGGTTGTCAGAGTGAGCTCCGCTAAGGTGACTTGTTCTCCAAGGCCCACACATCAGACCACAGGGCCTGCGTGGCTGAGGCCCTGCCTTGGGAATCCCCCCAGGGAAGGAAGTTCCAGGAGCCCCGGGGACTGCCAGCCTCTTCACATGCAAACTCACACTCAGGCTTATGGTCCTTCACAAGGTCTGTGCCAGGCAAGTGTGTATCCTGGATGCTTCCAGCCTCTGTAGCTTCCTGGTGGGTCCTACCCTTTGACATCCTCATTATAATCAGCTCAGACCCCATCCTGGGAATCATGGGGTGTGCAGACTCTCAGCTAATTCTCTTCCCCTGACAATGTTTGGGGAGCTCTCTTAGTTACTTGTTGCTGCTGTAACAAATTACCACATTTTTAGTGGCCTAAAATGACACAGGTTTATTATCTCATAGTTTTGTAGGTCAGAGTCCAACACAAGTCTCACTATGATCAAGACATGTGCAGGACCACAGTCTTTCTGGAGGCCCTAGAGGAGACAGAGGGCTCTGCCTGTATTCCTAGTAATTTTTGATTGTGGCCTCTCCACCTCCAAAGCCAGCAACGGTGATGAAGCCCTGGGCACATGCTGTCCTTGGGACTCCCTCTCCCTCTGCCTTTGAGAACTCTTGTGATTACATTGGGCTTGCCCACACAATCCAATGTAATCTCCCAATTGTTAGGTCAGCAGCTTCAAATCCCATCTGCTGCATCATTTAACATGTTCACAAGTTCTGGGGATTTGTATCAGGACATATTTAGGGTGGAGGTCCTTATTCTGCCTGCCCCAGAATCCCTGAGGGATGCTCTAGGATCCACACAAAACCTCCCTGGATTCTGCTGGTCACTTTGGTCAGACATCTCTCTCTCCTTACCTCTCCACCATGGAATAAGCCTTTCTGAGGTGCACATTCTCCATAAACCACTGTGTCCTGTGTGTGGGTTCAAGCATCGCCCAATCCCCCAAGGCCTAAGTGACACAAAGTGAAAATCATCACTGTAACAATGGGTACCCGTGAGTCCTGCTATCTGGGAAGACCCCTGGCCAGGGTGGGCGGAAGGTGGGCAGGAGAGTGGGGGTGCCTTGCAGGAGCCTGTGCTGCTGTGGGGGCACCATGAGGATGCTCCGCAGGGATGGTGGCTGTGCACCACTCTGGCTGTGGAGATGCGTGACTGACAACCGAAGTCGTGCTACTGTGATTTGAAATCTCACTCTTGCTCCAGTTCCCAACTTCAGAAATGCCCACAACACTCACTTCTGCCCACAGACAGGGATCTTGGCGGGACTGAGGAGAGGTGGACATGCAGAGCAGTCGGAGGGACCGCGGGCAGCGGGGAGAGGGGGCATGGGTGTGTCAGCAGCCCAGCCCAGGAACTCGCAGAAAACTTGGGAGGGCTGTGGTCATCTCCAGACCACAGAACAGGACCTCCCAGGGAGGGCCCTGCCTTCCCTGGTCCCTTGAGCTCTAGATGAACTGGTCTCATTTAGACTTAGAGGCATGACCAGACTCCAGCTGACTTCTTGATCACTTGTTGAGGACCAGGCTGTGCCTTTTAACCATGTGTTACTTACTGATGGCTCGGCCATAACAGGAGAGCACTTCTATGCAGAGAGAATACCCGGAAGTGGTCACCAGGCACATGGCCCCCATGGAGCCCTGGCCCGCGCCTGCTGCAGGGTTTGTCTCCAGCTCCCGAAGAGAGTTCCTTTGCCCAGGTTGCTTCTATCCAAAGTCCTCTTACCCTCTTTGTCCTCCAAGTGCAACTTCCTCTGGGCCTGCAGAAGGGGGAGGAAAACCCCCTTACTCCCAATTCTCAGGGTCTCAGGCAACTCCAAGGTGCAGTGGGTGCCTTTTACACTCCTCTGGGTCAAGGATGGTCTATTTTTGAGGCTCTTGGTATAGTGTTGCCAAATGACCTTCTAGAAACCAGCTGCGGAAGGCCGCCAGCACTGAGCAGTGCCATTTAACCAATTCCTGCCGACTTCATTTTCATTTTCAGTTCTTTGATTACATGTGAGATATGTTTTTTAAAAATGCACATTATTTATTTTGAATGGGATTAGTAATAATGAAAAACCTACATCAAATGTCATTAAATCTCTAGATGTGAGAAAAATTTCGATTCATAGGAAGACGGGAAGGTTTTGTTATCTGTGTGACTTTTGTTATGAGAATTGAAGGTGGGGGTGGGGAAGGAAAGGAAAACAAGAAAAACGCTAGTAAGAGGGGAGAGAGGAGAGGAGAATCAATGAAGAAGAGAGGGGAAATACAGTACGATCGCTTGTGTCTTGTCAGGGGCCACGTGTGGTAGACAGGCGTGCAGGCTGTGGTGCAGACGGGCTGACTCTGCATTCGGCCACATCATGGCCAGGCCAGCGGTTCTCAAACTGTGTGACCATGGGAACCCCTTTATACTACTAAAAATTGTTAAAGACCTCCCAAACTTTTCATTATATACATCATACCTATGCGTATTTCTCTATTAGCAAATGAAACAGAAAACCTTAAAATATTTAAATGACATTTTAATGAAAAATATATTTTGTCAAAATAAAAAACAAATGAATGAGAAGAAGCATTGTTTTTACATTTTTGCAAATCTCTCTGATGTCTGGCTTTATTAAAGATGACCAGCCTAGCTTATGTGCATTTAATCTGCTGGGATGTCCCAGGTCATGTAGCCTGTGGAAAATTCAACTCATAAGAGGAGGAGAAGAGGTAAAGCTACAATGTCTTAGTATTATGAAGACAGTTTTGATCTTGTGGGTCCCTCTAAAAGTGTCCCAGAAACCCCTCAGGGGTGCCTGAGTCACACTTTAAGAACCCATGGTGGAGATAGAGGAAATTGGAAAAAATTCTCCTTTTCTCCCTTAAAAAGAAAATGGAACAATACACAAATACCACAAAACACTGGCACGGATATAGTGATTCCCTTTCAAGGGATATGTTTTAAACCAATAATCCTAAAGAAATAAAAACCTGCTAAATGATCTGTAATTGGGGAATGGTTAAATAAATGCAGATGTGTCCATTTAATAGAATATTATAGCCAAGCACGGTGGTGCGCGCCTATAATCCCAGCACTTAGGGAGGCTGAGACAGGAGAATCGCGAGGTCAAAGCCAGCCTCAGCAACAGCGAGGCGCTAAGCAACTCAGTGAGACCCTGTCTCTACATAAAACACAAAATAGGGCTGGGGATGTGGCTCAGTGGAATGCTCCTGAGTTGAATCCCCGGTACCAAAAAAAGAAAAAAAGAATATTATGAGGTTTAAAAAGATAATTATAGAGACTGTGGACTAGCATGGAAGGAATATATTGGCTTCAGCAAGAGCTGCAGAGCACCAGCTGACTCTCCATACACCCGCCAGTCTGACTTCGTATAATGGAGACAAAACCCAAAGGTAGCGAGGGAAGGTAGGTTTTGTTGTTATGTGGGACCAGGGACCGTGGGACAATTTTTTCTTTGTGCTTTACTGTTAATGTCTTTTTTTTTTTTTAATGGTTGTTTTTCTTTTGCAAGAATTAAAAACAAAACTAAGAGCTTGCTAGTCATCTCCCTTCGGGCAGCATGGGTATGGGGAGGGTGGATGGGAGTTGCCAGAGGCCTGGGGTGTAAGGCAGGCAATGAATGAGAGGACTGGTCAGAGACTGGTCAGGGATGGATGGGTTGATGTTCCGGCTTACTCTGAGATTCCCTGTCAGTTGTGACATGAGAAATCTTTGCCAAGCACCTGTTATCAGAGGCTGGCGGGAGATGACAGATGATCAGGGCGGAGGGTGTGTTTCACTTCCCAAAGGGAAGGAAGAGGCTGGAGAGGGCACCTGCAGAGCCCAAGACCTCTTGAAGAGGACGGAGGTCAGGGGCCACACCATGCCTCAGAGAGCTGGTAAGGTGCTAGGACAGTGGCTGGTACTAGGGGGTTCCAGGGAAAAGGGCCTGGGGGCCTGGTGACAGTTCTTCAGGCCCCCAGCCCCTGCACTGCTGAGGGGACTGCAGAAAATCCCTGTATATGCCTGCCCGCCGCTGCGTATGCATTTCAGGAAACTTCACAAGTAGCTTGTGCAGGCTCCTTTAGGCGGTGGGGAGGACTAGCTAGGTTGAAAACAAGGGTATTTTAAAAACAGCACTAAATTGGTCAGAAAGTTGAGTCACAGACTCAGTTTTATTGGTGAAAGGATAGGGAGTCTGGAATGGATTTTATTCCCCCTGAGCTAAAAATATAACCAAATCTCTAATGACACTGTGGCTTAGATGCAATCTTCTAGATTGCGAATGTGCCCTTTAATTATGTTCTTATCCTTCACCCAGGAGCACGGGGTTGGCGGCCTCAGTCTGCAGTGCAGCTGATTGAGGCCCCAGCTCTGCGGCTTCCACTCACCTAATGATTTCCGCCTTCGTTTCACCTCCGCTAAGGTCCTTTGCCATCATTGGTATCAACACTTTGGTTTTTTCCCAATTGTTAGTCACATGCATAAAGCAACCAGGACTCACCTTGGTAAAGCAGACCATCTCCAGCAGGACTGTGGTGGTACAGACCAAGAGGAGGCGGCTACACAAAGTGAGTCACTAGTGGACAGGAGGTGGCCCCGTGATCCCGAAGAGGTCCCTGTGAGAGCTGGAGGTCTCTCTGGACTGGATGGACGGTGTTGGTCTGTGGTCTGGCTGAGCACAAGGGGGCTGTGGGATGGTCAAACACACTTGGGTCATACATGGGAAAGCTGACGACAGGGTGGGGCCCACCAAAGTCCAGCAGGAACCTGTGAAGGTTCTTACTTACTTTTCGGGGTTCCTTAAAATAGTTATGACTATGTGTTCTGCCCTCCAGTTTGTAGAATTGGCCCAAAGAACTGCAGAATAGTCCCAAAGAGCCATACCAAGTGTCCACCACCCACGGCTGCCTGGCTCCTGCCTTGAGAGGCCCAAAGGCCCCTTGGGGTCTGAGAGGCATGTTCTTTGGGCTTCTGTCTCTGACTACAGCAGGACCTTGGGTGGGTCCAGGAAGGGACCACAGCAGGAAGTGGTCCTGCTCCATTGGGACGCTCTTCTCTGCTTCCACAACCACCAGTCTCTGCCAGCCTTGCGTCTCTGGTCCCTGCCTCATGCCCACTTGCGCTGAGCTCACAGGGGCGTCACCTGGCGCTCAGGGCACATCTCTTCTGATAAGGATGTTTCCTTTGTCTTCGCCTCCACCTCTGCTTATTAAAGTACGTTTGACAAAAATTGTGTATCTTCCTGGTGCCCAGCGGGATGTTTCGATACATGTATGCAATTGTGAGGTGATTAAATCAAGCTCATTAGCCTATCCATCACCTCACATATTTATTCTTTTTGTGGTAAAAAACATTTATGATCTACTCTCTTCGCAAACTTCAAATCTACAAAAGAGATTGATGTGCACAACCATGCTATACAATACCTCTCCAGGATTTAGTCTTGTCTCACCAAAACTTTATGCGTTTTGAACACTGTATCCCCATTCCACACTACCCTGGCCGCTGGTGACCACTGTTCTAAACTATTTCTGTGAATTTGATTTCTTTACATTCCACATAGAAGTGAGATCATGGGGCATTGGTCTTTCTGTGGCTGGCTTATTTCATTGAGTGTAATGTCCTCTAGGATCCCTCATGT
Organism: Xerus rutilus; assembly: GCA_028644305.1. Classification (NCBI taxonomy): domain Eukaryota; kingdom Metazoa; phylum Chordata; class Mammalia; order Rodentia; family Sciuridae; genus Xerus; species Xerus rutilus. The sequence goes on along the minus strand of CM053402.1, from coordinate 153,420,067 downwards.
TGTCTCAAATGACAAGGTGTCTTTCTTTTTAAATGCTGAATAGTATTCCATTGTGTGTGTGTGTTTGTAGTTTTGTTTATTAATTCATCTGTTCATGAGCACTCAGGTTGATTGCCTGTCGTGGCTATTGTGAATAAAAAGGACACTTTCTAGCCTGGTGCGGTGGCTCAAACCAGTAATCCCGGCACTTAGGGAGGCTGAGACAGGAGAATGGTGAGTTCAAAGCCAGCCTCAGCAACAGCAAGGTGCTAAGCAACTCAGTGAGACCCTGTCTCTACATAAAACACAAAATAGGGCTGAGGATGTGGCTCAGTGGTCGAGTGCCCCTGAGTTCAATCTCAAAAAAAAAAAAAAGGACACTTTCTAATGCATTGTCCTCAGAACAAAATGCAACAAAAAGTCAGTTTTGGATATCATCCCGATCCAGATCCTGCCTCTGGGTCAAGGGGTCTTTTTCTGGCTTGTTTGTTGGAATTGGGGCCCAAGTGAGGGTGGTCGCTGCATTCTTTAACAGACAGTTTCCTCTCTTTTCTTACCCTCTGCCCATGCCATTGGTTTGTTGAAGAGGCTAGGTCACTCGTGTGGGAGCCCATTCTCACTGGGCAGCTCTGTCCCAGCCTGCCTTCTACAGACCGCCGGGGACTGTAGCCGCTGCCCCAGGCTCACGCGTCCCTCCAGTCTGTTCTCAGCTCCCTGGTGCCCCTGCTTCCGTGACCTAGGCTTCCTCCCCACCATGCTCTGCGCAGCTCAGCGTAGCCCGTCTTCACTAGTGTTCTGCCTGCTCTATGACCAGAGGTGAGTACTGGAGTGCTCACGAGGCCTAGCTCGCACACACAGACCCTTCCCTCAGGCTGACGGGAGCACAGACAGCCCCTTCAGCTGCACAGACGCCTGCCCGCCCCTGTGTCACCAGGAGGCTGGGGGGTCTCTGGCTCTTCACCAGGCAGCAGTGGCTGTGGTTGGTGGCTGGGACGGTGTCTTACTTCTCCCTGCAGGCCATCAAGATGGACTCCTGGTTGTCAGAGGACAAGCAGTGAGCCACCTTTGGGGTCTTTGGGACAGTGACCTGGGCCTGAAGAGACCTGAACAAGCTCTGCGTTCATTGACACTCTGGCCATTCCTGAGAGACTCTCCAGCCCCTGGCTAACGCCAAACCTGCATGCGTGAGGCTGAGTCATCCTCAGGGGCTCCCCACGCTCCTCCTCCTCGCTCTCACTCTGAGAACCGCCTCTCGTGCCTGCCACACATCTCTGCCGTGGACATTTCCCTCAGAATTAACGAGTGAGGGTTACTGGAACCCACGTCCCCTCCAGGTCCCCTTCGTAGGCCCTCTCCCCGACACCCCCACACTGCTGGGGTTTCCCAGGGATCTGCGTCTTGGCACAGATGAGGCATATGCAGCTCTGTTTGTAGACGCGCATTTGGAGGAACAGGGCTTGTTTATTTTTTTCTGGGTCATTAAGCTCACGGAAGTTCCAAGGAAAAGCATTTGGTCACCTGTGTGAAGGATGTGGGTCTCTCCTTCCTCACCACAGGTTTGCCCCATCTGCATCCAGTGCAGGGGATTCTCAAGAGCTCTTTCTGGTTCTTCCTTCCTGGGATCCAGGCAGCAGAGGATGTTCCAAGCTCTTGCTCCTTGGCCAACACCAACCTGCACCCACCAGCCCCTCGCCGCTGCAGTGATGCCCACAGACAAACATGGCAACCTACTCCAAGAAATTGCTGAGCCCAGACAGTTCTGAGGTCCCCTGGCAAGGGGTAGCTTAAGCCTCATGGATGGTCCCCACCCCATGGGGAACCACTGATAGGGGAGGGTGTATCCATGTAGGAGGGGCCACCCTAGAAGGCAGTGGCCAGTTGAGCTCTTGGGCAACCTCTGGGGAGGGAGCCAGCCAGGACACTGTCCCTGGACCAGGTGGGGCCCAGCATGGCTGAATCAGGTTGCAAAGGGGCCTTGACCTGGCTGTGGCCACGCACTCACTCTGACAGCTCCACAGGGGCTCAGTCTCCACATCTCTGGAGTGGGCAGAGCTGTGCTACGGACAGGACTTCTGCCCCCTCCCCCCGTCACTATCTTCTTTTGAAGTCGCAAGAACAAATCCTAAGGGAACAGAAGCCGGATGGACTCAGGTGTCAGAGCTGCAGGATCTTGCTCTTACTAGGTACCACAGCCCCCACTGTGGTGCCCCCTCTCCTGTCAGGCCCCCTGCCCCCCTCTCCTGCCCTCCCTCCTGGCCCTCATCTCTGCTTTTCACTCTTGCTCTGCCCTTGACCTCTCTCTGGTCCTTCTCTGGCCTTCAACCCCCTGGGCAGACTCCTCAGAAGCCCCCACTCCCCTCCTGCCCACTTGCCTCACCCCTGCCATCTCCCCTCCCCAGGCTGGCTTCCTGTCAACCTGCCCTTCTGGGAGCTGCAGGGGTCAGGAGCCTGCTGGGTGCAGGAGGCAGCACCCGGCGGGCAGCCTCTGTGCAGCCTGGTGGCCTCTGGGTGCTCCAGGAAGCTGCCTCTCCACAGTGAATCCTTGCTTTCTAGGGTGAATGACCCTCTTTGACATTGGTCCACAGGCCAAAGAAAATGGAGCAGCCTCTTTGTTGGTCCATTCTTGAGTCCCTCAGGGCTCTACTGGCTGCCATTGGGGGCTGGGCTCAAGGGCCTTAGAGCTGCCTTGCCCTCAGCTCCTCCATCCAGAGAGAGCAGCAGCACACACTGGTCTCCCTAACCAGCCTCCTCAGGAGACAGACAGGCAAAGCCTGCCTGGGAGAGGGGCTGTGGCAGTAGAGAGATGGGATGGAGACCAGGGAACCTGGGTTCTTCAAGAGAGGCATGGCCAGGCCCTCTCCACCAGAGCTTGGCCTCAGAAGTCCCTGACTCAGGTTTCTGAGGTCACATCTATAGCCATCTCAAAGTTCCTGCTGCCCCATGAGTGCTGGTCAGGCTCTGGTGGTCCCATCCATCCACCATGCCTTGCCTGCCCATTCTGACCTGGGGTCAGGCTACTGTCCCTATCTACCCTGTAAGGTCTCGCTTTCAGTGTGAATGGCCTCATGGAGGCAGCCTTGGCATAGCAGACTGCCTGAGAAGTCCCCACTGCGCTGTCTCTTCCTGCACCCTGGAACACCAAAGGCTGAGGGCTTCTCTCCCCAGACAGCCTGTGGCTTCTAACCCAACCCTGGCTCTGAAACCACAATCTAGCTCAGTCTGCAAAGACCAGCCCTGCTCTCTTCCCATCTCACCAAAGCTGGTGGAAAGGACCCAGATCACATGTGTCTAGGTCCCCAGCCATTGTTGCAGCCCTCTGCCCTGATACTCTGCTTTTCTTGCCCCTCAGGGAGGTGGGTTCCAAGACCAAATGTGAGATAATGACCAGAGTGATTCTTCACTGAAGTCCCAACCCGGTGCTCTTGGTGCCAGGAAAAGTTGGCCACAAGCCCACAGAGCCAGGGAAACGTAGCCCTGCCCAGCCCAGGTGGGTCTGCAAGATCCCCAGCCCCTCCCCCACCTGCACCTCCACCGGATCCCACAACACACCAGTCTGAAGTGACTTCCCAGGCCAGAATCTGCCTCCCCTCAGGAAGGTTCAGCACTGAGCTCCTCCGTTTGCCACTCAAGGTGGAGTGAGGGTGACCATCTGTTCTGGTTGGTCCAGGACTGAGGCCACTCCTGGTGGGGGGATGCTGGACTCTCAATGTTAGACCAGGACAGTCCCTGACAACTTCCAGGGAGCTGACAATCCCCAGGACAGTGAGGGAGACTGGCCTCTCCCTCCAGTCTGAGGGTTTCTTACCCAGATTAGAACATTATTTTATTGGGTTCTTGCCCCTCCGCCCAGGATCCCAGCTCCCAGCTGACAGTGCTGGGATCCTTGTTGGTTCCCAGGATGCTCACAGGGCCCACCACCTGGACAGAAGGGCACACCTTTGTACCAGAGACACGTGCATCTCTGGCGCCTAGGGCAGGAGGTACTTTTCCTCTCTTCCTCAGAGATGGCTGGCTAGAACCCCTCGTTCAGCACCACTAAGACTGTAAATCCAAGAAAAGATTCCTGGTACCATGGTTGGAACAAAGGGGCTGTGTGTGACTTCAGGCTGGGCTTGTTGCCAGTCACAGTAATGTCTGGAACACATAAGAGAAGGGCCTCAAGTTACACGGAGGCAGGCCTGTCTCAGGAAACCAGAGTGTGTGGTCCAGGGCCCAGTAGCCACCCCGCCCCAGCTCAGCCCCTGCCTGATGAGGGGCCCAGGGAAAGCCCAGAGGCTTTTTCCTGATCTTCTCCACTGGAAGTGTCTCCTTAGGCAACTGGCTCCCAGGGAGTCTCAAGGGTGACCTGCTCTGACTGCAAAAGGGATATTGCACAATTAACTCAGTCCCAGGTTTCAGCACAGTTGTGCTCTGCATTGTGGACTTCCCTTTGACCTCGCTAGGCTCACAGGCAGAATTGTGCACAACCACTCCAATGTCAACATACCTAGAGACACGTATACACACAGCTACCCACACGTATGTACACAACCAGGGACACCTCTCACCCAGGATGAAAAATTCAGTCACATACATATCACCCAAAGACACAGCACACGTGCATCCAAAGACAAGGTCACAAACACACATGCAAGTGGGCCCACAAGTACACACTTAGAGATGTGCTTTAACCCGAAACACACATTCAGAGACATGCACACAAATACATACTCACGCTCATGTACACGCATGCAAATTCCTCCAAAGACACCAACACACTCACACTTAGACCCAACGATATAGGCATGTACAACAAATCACACCAATGGGCAAGGAGATGGCAAGTTGGAAAATTGCATGTACTCATGAGCACACACCCAGAAGTACACCCAGCTCCACACACCAGACAGGCGCACCCCTGAACCCACTGGGAGAGGCCACACAGCTTGTCACCTCATAACTGGTTCATGACCTCTTTGACCTTCTCCACCGCCCCAGTTCTGGTCCCCTGAGCACTCCTCACCAAGAGGATTCCACAGGATGGGGTGCGGGGGCAAGTTCAAGAAAGACACCACGGGACATGAAGCCAGGGTGCTGGAAAAGGTGACCTGAGCCAGTGACAAGGACCAATGAGTGGTCCTGCTACCTTGTGGTACAAACATACTCATGGCTACCCAGGGGCCAGGGCGAAATCCCCAGACAGGTTGGCTACTTCAGAATGCAGTTGGAGGAGAGTTTGAAAATATTCCTACAGACAACATTCGGGGTGTCATTAACCTAAAGGTTTTCAAGGAACTCCGGACTTGATAGAAATAACTGAAAAGTGAATCCTGAGGAATGAAAACCATATGCTTACAAAAGTAAAACATTTGCTTAACTGTGATACATCCTGTATGCAGAACTTTATTGGATTTTTAGCTCTGTAGAATAATACATAAGCAATAATATGATTTTGAGAAAATAAAGTTGGTTAGAATTTTTTGCCATGTTACAACTATGCAAATAAGTAACCTTTGGATAGATTAATTAGAAAATAGAAAAGAAAAAGAACAAGAGTGAGAGGAAGATAAAATTGTGAGAATATCAGACATTTTTCTTTTCCAATATTTTTGTAAAACTGGGACATAAAAATTAAAAGGAATAACCATGTTAGGAGTAATACACTGCAAGAGAGATCTACCTAGCCACAGACAACAAAGTCATCACCTCAAGTGTTTGATATCTTCTTCCTAGAAGTAGAGCGGAATTTTGTAGAAGCAAAATGAGCCAGAATCTTACACTGAAAACCTACTCTTGCTAATTTGCCATTTTAGAAAAGCCAAATTTAAGTATTAGGTTTCAGTTCTAATAAAAACTAATAAAGGGTTGGGGTGTAGCTTGGTGGTACAACATGTGCTTGACATTCTCAAGGCCCTGGATTGAATCTGTAGCACCAGAAAGATATAAGTAATAAAAAATTATGCAGTGGTGCAGGTCTGTAACCCCAGCACTTTGGGAGGCTGAGGCAGGAGAATTGAGAGTTCAAAGCCAGCCTCAGCAACGGCGAGGCGCTAAGCAACTCAGTGAGACCCTGTCTCTACATAAAACACAAAATAGGGCTGGGGATGTGGCTCAGTGGTAGAGTGCCCCTGAGTTCAATCTCTAGTACTCAAAAAATAATAATAATAAAAAAAAAATCTACTGAGGACCTACTATGTGCACAACATTTAGGACACAGAGATGAATAAAACATTCTCCATAGTCTAAGGCTTCTTGGAGGAGATGCTGCCTGAACTGGGAGTGGAGGAGAAGGAAGGGGGAGAGGTAGATTCCAGGAGTGATGTGTCTTTGGGTGATGTGGATGTGACTGAATTTTTCATCCTGGATGAGGTGTGTCCCTGGGTGTGTACATGTGTGTGGGTAGCTGTATGTATACATGTGTCTCTGGGTGTGTTGACACCTGAGTGGATGTGCACAATTCTAGCTCTAAAGGGTGGATCGATGGGAAACCTACTTAAAATAGGCTGAGAGAAGAATATTGTGGAATCAGCAACTCCTGGGCTCCTGGCACAGGGACTCCATGCAGCAGGCTGAGCTGGGAGGACAAGGGTTCCACTGAAGACCAGAAGATTTGGAGTCCCTGGAGAAGATGCCTCGCCCACACAGTGTGATGTAGAGAGAGACCGGGAAGCCATCAGTGGAAGGAGAAAGCTTGCGAGTTTGTAGCAAATGTGTACGTGGAACATAATCTGGGAAAGAGCACTAGTACAGACGTTGGCAGAGAGACTGGAACCCACAAAGATGGAAGGGAGTTGGTCAGAGGAGGGGGAATTGCAAGTCACAAGAGCCAAAGGCAGAGTCAAGATGAGGACCTGGATTCAGCATGAGAAGGAACCTCAAGCCAGTGGCCAGCCCTGGAGGTGGGAGGGAAATGAAGACCACTAGAGGGCCACACTGGAGAGTGGCGGGGGGACCAGGACTGGGGTGCTGGAGAAGGTTGAAGAGGTCATGAACCAGTTATGAGGTGATGAGCTGTGGGTTCAGGGTGCGCCTGTCTGGGGTGTGGAGCTGGGTGTGTTGCTGGATGTGGGCTCGTGAGTACATGCAGCTTTCTGAGTGGTCTCCCTTCCCGCCTCCTTCAGGAGTAGGTCACAGAAGACCAAGGAAAGCAGCAAACACAGGGACTTCGGCTCACAAAAATTAGTTGTCCACAAGATCCCTCCAGTCAGGACGATCCCCAAAGATAAGTTATTGAAAGTTATTGTGATCCAAAACTGAATTACTAGAATCTCATCTGAATCACCACTCAGATCATCAAAGGCCGATGAAGCTGTTAGGCTGGAAGCTAAGCAGAAAGTAATTAAATACGTTGCTTCTTGTGCCTGTGTGCAAAGGAATATAGGTGGTGATGCTTTGGTCTAAGCTGAGCCAATTTCCTATGCCAAACAGTTTGCCTAGTCTCCATTTTGCCTTTTAGTGATGTAAGTTTATTAATAAAGTTTAAAACACAGTTGGTTGCCTTAGATAAGATGGTCCAAATCTTAAGTTGGGCCTGTGAGTGGAAACGTTAAATTGAAATGCATTATATGATAAAATGTGATTGCTATATCTGTTTTGTGTATTCTGAGTAATAATATAAGCCCTGGAAAGTCTTGCCTAGCTCATTCAAACAGACACCATGTTGCAAAAATTAACATTCCAAGAGAATGTTAATTCTAATTTCTTGAACTTAGAATTATGAAAACAGGTGCCCTCAGAACCACCAAATAGAATGGAAAAAATTTACTCTATAAAATAATAGAATCTAGATCTTTTATATCTATGCTAATTATCTATGCTAATAATTAAGTGTCATGTAAAACATCACATGAAAAGAAGCTGGGCAGGCAAGGACCCCTTTTAACTGCCACTTGAGGAAGTAAAACCGTCAGAGTGGGCTTTGTATGGAACCAATTTTCTTTAAAAGACCATGTAATGCCTTTTACTCCTTATAAAATATGCAAAAAGTACAAAGTTCTCTTTCTGTAACTAGATAATCAAAAAGAAAAAAAAATTGTGGGACCAGCCATGCATAACCTGGTTTTTTCCTCCATTTTTCTGTGAAACAGTTTTAACAAATTTTATATTGCTTTGAGAAATACTGCTATCTCACAATGGCTTTTCACTTGAAGAAGATGCAAGGGCTGCTTGACTGGCACTAGGGAGGCTGGATTCCAAGAGCAAATGAAGATTTCAGGTGGACCATTTGAAAAGCTCTGGAAAACCCAAGACTCTCTTGGGAACCCCAAGGAGGTCCATGGAGCCCTGAGCCTCCCGTCTGCCGGCTGTGCACTGAGGCAGCTGTGGTTTCTCCAGGGCTCTCGTGACCTTGCCTGGTGCTCCTTTTCCATTGTCTTGGGCCTTTGAAGGATGTCATTTTGGATGGGAAAAGATAAAGCTCTCAGTGCAATAAATTGTTCCCAAGAGGTTTAATTCCTACTATATCTCTTCGGGGTCTCAGTAAACAATTCCAGGAGTGCCAGAACTTGAGCAGAACTCTTGAAACTTTGCCCCAAGCAGTACTTTGAGAAGATAATTTGCTATACTCTGTCCACATCCCTCTGGGACCCCACCCTTCTATTAAACTTCAGAGCTCATGGTTGGGGTCTCCTGACTGACTGCATTCACTTCAGAACCATCAGCAAACTTGAAGCCACCAGCGGCAAGGGACCTGGGCTTCCCCGGCTGTAATGTTGTGATTTCTGAAGAAGAACCCCAGGGGCTCTGGCTCCCGAGCAGGTGCTTACCAAGACTGAGAGGGTGACAGGGGCCAACAGTTCTGGATGCCGGCACACAGCAAGCTGGGGTCAGGGCAGGCCCATCCAAGATGTGACCTGGAGGGGACAGTGCCCTGTGCCTGTTGGTGAGTTCTGAGGGGTGATCCAAGAATTCTGGGACTCCCTTTCCTAGCAGGATGAGCTGCTGCTTGGGGCCACCCCAACTCCTGTCTGGCTCTGCTGGGCAGCTGGAGGAATCTAATGCAGAAGCCTCCATTACCAGCCAGTCCTGTCACACGGAGCCCTAGGGCTACAGGCTCTGGCTGTGTGGGGACTGCAGAGAAAGGAAGGAAGGAGAGGGTGGAGGGCCGAGCCCCTGGAGTCCGCAGGCCCAGAGAGCTCCCACCAGTCAGCCCTCCGCCCCCTTAGCAGCCTGCAGCCACCCCCAGGAAGACTGCAGAAGCCCCATCCTGACCTAGCTGAACACGTAGCCAAACTCGGCTGCCCAGGAGCCACATGAGCGGGGTCCTTTGTGCCAGGAGGCCCCCAGCCTGAGTACAGCCTCTGACGCCTAAGCCGGGGGTGACACCATGGTGGTACTGCCCACTCTCCTAGGCCCAAGGGTGCTCAGCTGAGACTCCCCCATGTGTGTGCCCCCCACTTCCCACACACGGTTTCTCAGCCTTCCCTCACTGGGGCTACTGGGGTCTTCGTGCCTTGTGAATTTCCCCTGGGCGGAAGGTCTCACTAAGCAGAACCAAACCTTGGCTGGGCGAGCTTAGGGACAAATGTGGTTGCCGTCTCCCTCTGGCTCTGAGTCACATGCAGCTGCCCACCTGTCCTTCAGGTCTCAGGTTGAATATCACATCCCTGGGGAGATCATCTCCCTGAACCCCAGCCTCAGGCAGAGTCACCCTGTTATCAGTCATGTCAAGCTTCCATCTTCCTAAAAAGTTGTGATCTTTAAATATTTTAAACATTTTGAGTATTATGTTCGAAGTCTATTCGCATCTCTATATTCTAAGCCCTACGGGACCATATCTTCTCTGATTAACAAATATTCACATGAGTTACTGAATGATCAGCCAGAGACGGCCCGTTGGTCTCCAGCCTGGGATCCAAGCTATTCTGGGATTCACATAACAGGGAACTAAAGCCAGGAGCGGCCTCTCTGAGCTACCCTTCCCTGCACAGGCTCTTCTGGGTTTTTCCTTTCCTGAGCAAGGTCAGGAGAGCCCTGGAGATCAAAGTGAAAGGTGGGTCACCAATCAGATAGGGCAGGAAGACGGCTGGGACATCAGGAGGGCCCTGTTCAGAGGGGTCACCTCACCAGCCCACACTCCAGGGCCAGCAGACCCCCAAGAGAGCCGCAAAATCAGACAAAGGAGGCACAGGACAGAGGGTGGGGCCTGTGCCCCTCTGCCTTAGCCTGTCCTCCTAGCCCTGCCCCCAGAGACTGCCCCCTGCCAGATGAGCCCAAGGGAGAGTTGGAGAGTAGGTGAAGTCTAGGCCTCCCGCTGAGCCCTGAAAACTGCAGCTGAGAGAGGAATTCCTGGGTTCTCAGAGGTAGGGAGAACCCCAGACTGCCTCAGAGGGGACCCAGTCCCCCAGCCTCTACCCTAAACAGCTTGCAGCAGGACTTTAGCCAGGCAGGCTTTGTCCTGCAAAGGGACTCCCAGTCTGCCTCCAGGGGAGGTTGGTTAGGGAGACCACGGTGTGCTGCTGCTCCTTCTGGAAGGAGGAAAGGGGATTGCAAGGAGGCCTCTCAGCTCAGCCCCCTGATGGTGGCCCTGGGAGTCCAGAGGGGGCACAGAATGGACCAAAAAAGAGGCTGCTCCATTTTCTTTGGCCTGTGGACCAATGTCAAAGAGGGTCATTCACCCTAGAAAGCAAGGATTCACTGTGGAGAGGCAGTTTCCTGGAGCACCCAGAGGCCACCAGGCTGCACAGAGGCTGCCCGCCGGGTGCTGCCTCCTGCACCCAGCAGGCTCCTGACCCCTGCAGCTCCCAGAGGGGCAGGTTGGCAGGAAGCCAGCCTGGGGAGGGGAGATGGCAGGGGTGAGGCAAGTGGGCAGGAGGGGAGTGGGGGCCTCTGAGGAGTCTGCCCAGGGGGTTGAAGGCCAGAGAAGGACCAGAGAGAGGTCAAGGGCAGAGACAGGAGTGAAGACTAAGAACGAAGGGCAGAGAGGAGGACGGGCAGGGCCCAGTCAAGGTCTGGGTGGGCTGGCTGTGGAGGCAGCAGGCCCTGTGGACTCCAAGGTAGGGGGGCTGACGGGTGGGAGTGGGGAGGTGGGCAAGCAGTCTCTACTTGTGACCAAGTAGAGAATGAGACAGAGACACAGGCAGACAGGGAGACAAAGAGAAGTGTGGCCTACAACACAGCTGTGCCCAGCACACAGGTATGGGAGCTGGAGGCGCTGGGAGGCTGTGCTTGGGCCAGACCTGGCTGTCTTTAGTGGCAGGTGACCTGGTGACCTGGTAATGGGGCAAGAGGGGTGAGAGGCCTGTGGCAGGACAAGGGTCAGAAACTGAGAGAGGGTTGGGCCTCCTGCAGAGGCAGTGGGGCAGCTGTCAGAGGCAGGACCTGCCGGACATGTGGGGACCGCAGTGGAGACGGTCCTCGTATTCACCCCACCTTCAGTTCAGAGCTTTGGGGGCGTTTCATCAAGAGGCCTCCGTGCTTTCATCTTATAAATATTCATACCCACGTTCTCTTCATTTAGAAGTGTAGATCCAATTATTTTAATGAACACTGAAAACTTTCCTTTCCATAATAGCTTTCTCTTCATATAACATTATGTGCATTATGTAATGGAATTTAATGTACCTTCTCTGTAATTTTAAAATTATATAAGACATAAATCAAGACTTCTGGTCACCTTAGAACAATATCCATCTAATTTGGGAGTGGTTTTCTACCTTCAAGTCAAACCATTTTTATTCTGTGACATTCTTTAACATGCTCTCTGCCCTTGGGACACCCTGTAAATGGCAGTAATAACCTGATGGAGCAGTTCCCCTGGAGATGGGTGGTCAGGCTACAGAAGAAGAGGGTTTTTCAACATAGGAGGGGCCCCTTTCCAGGTTCTGGTTGGATTCAGACAGTGGCTGGACTTAGGACACAGACAGGCCTGACGCTGGGGATCCAGGGTTCTCTGTGAGGCTGGAGGTGAAGGTGTCTGTGGATGATGGGAGCTAGAGCAGGGTCCTTGAGATGGAGAGTCATCTGGGATGGGAATGAGGCTGGGGTGGAGCTGGTCTATCACCAGGGAAAGGATACTGGTGCCCTAAGACCACCATTTGCAGTATATGCCTTTGCCCTGGACCACTTCCCATGCGCTCAGTGGCCTAAGGTTAGAGAGAAGGAGGGGTAGGGGACTTGGAGGGGCTGGAGGTGACCTGCTCTGTGAACAGACACTTCATTCATAGTTGTGGAGGGAGGCCTAAAAGGAGAGGGGACCCTGGGAGCAGAGGGACTCTTCCACTTGCTGGTTATGATGGGGGGAATAGACGTTTGCACTGTGAGGCTGGAAGGTGGAGGGCAGGGTCCTCGTGGGCATAGAAGGGGCATCAGCATCAGAGCCTCTGGCATCAGGGAGATGTGGTTCGGGTTGCTGCTCAGTTTTTTCTTTGATTAAAAAAATGACACCTAATAATTGTGCAAATTGATGAGGTGTGATGTAAAGTTTTTTGTTTTTTTTTTTTTGATGTGAAGTTTTGATACATGTATACCTCGTATAATAATCAGACCAGAATAGTTATCACATCTATCACCTCAAATGTTATTGATTCTTCATGTTGAAACATTTAAAACCCCTCTCTCCTGGCTATTTTGAGATACCCAGCCTTGGCTGTGGCTCAGTGGTAGAGCTTTGCCTGGAGATTTGCACACTTGAATTCAAAGCCCTGGATTCAAACCCTGGCACTAAAAAAGTAACAAACTCCAAGCATGAATACTGACTGCAGTCACCCCAGCGTGCCCTAGACACCAGCACTCATTTCTCCTGTCCGACTGTGACTTTACTTGTTGACCATCCCTTCCCCACCTTTCCCATCCCTGGTAGCCATCTCTGCGTCTGTGGATTTGTTTTGATCCACAGGATTGAGATGGTATGAGGTTTGTTTTTTTGTGTGCCTGGCTATTTTCACTTACCAGGGTATCCTCTAGTTCCGTCCAGGTTCTTGTGGACAGCAGGATTTCATTCTTTCTTAAGGCTGAATGATATTTCATTGTGTATAGGCACCACATTTTCCTACCCTCTTATCTGTTGCTGGACGCTTAGGTGGATTCTGTGTCCTGACTACTGTGAATAGTGCTGTCACAGACACCGGGGTGCAAGTGTCCCTGCGTCACTCAACTCGTTTCCTCTGGGTACACACCCCGCAGCAGGCTCTGCTGCTGCTTCTGTCTGTAAATGAGGCTGTTGGAGTGCACACTTCCTTGGAGCTGTGGAGAATGAATTGATTTTATTTGTAACATTGCAGCCCACTGACTAACCCTTAGGACATGGGACATAACAGGAGGAGGGTGTTTAATGACATCTCCTTGAGCAGCTGGGATGACTAGAGGTAGAGACCAAGACTGAGCCAAGTGTGGGGAAGATATTTGATGGCATTAAGGGGCAGAGTTGGGGAGGGGGCTCTATATCTGGGATAGGGAGTGGGTGCTGATATGGGTGACTGGGGCATTGGCAGGGCCTCCCCTGTAGCCCTAACCTCTTAGGTTATTGGTATTGAAGAATTTTTATCCTCTACCCTAATGTTAAAAAAAAAAAAAAAGCCTTCTATGCACATGCCTGTAATCTCAGTGACTTGGGAGGCTGAGACAGGAGGATTGCAAGTTTGAGGCCAGCCTCAGCAACTTAGGGAAGCCCTCAGCAGCAAAAGGCTGGAAATATGGGAATATAACTTAGTGGTAAAGTGTCCCTGGGTTAAATCAACAGTATCCAAAAAAAAAAAAAAAAGTTTGAAATTAAATAAAACATTTTTCAAAAAGGAAGTGAAATACACGTCAGCACCCACTCCCTTATCTCAGTTATTCTAACTGTGGAGGGTTGACGATATTCTCATATTAAAGAGCTTCAAGATAATTAGTGGGACCCAAAGGACAAGACTTTTGCCAGAACTAACAGTTTCCACACAGCAAAACAAAGATGCAAAGTATGAAAGTAGGGGAGGGTGGGTAGGGATGGAGAGGGAGAAAATGCTCACAATAAATAAGAATAGAAATTTAACAACAAACGTACAAAAGAACACAAAGCCGCTGGTGGTGTGGGGGCAAAGAAGACAGTGCACTCTCAGGCAACAGGAAACATGAAGAGAAAATACACATTTCAGAAGGGTCCACCACCTGCTCGCTTCAGACCCACGTGGCCCCAGGAAATAAACGAGAGTAACTGTAGCTGTGACCTCACCCGGGGTCAAGGGGAAGGCAGAGGTGGCACTGAGATGAGAAGCCTTGTCCCTCAACCCCTGGCTGAGGACGCCCAGGGCTGTTTGGCAGGTGGAGTGGAGGAGAGACCAGGAAGCCCCAGGACGTTCAGCCCAGGACCCTGCCCCCACTGACAGTCAGATCTCAAAGGGCCCCCCCGGGGGAGGGGAGGACCCCAGGAAGCCAGTGGTGTTAATGTGGGAGCAATTCTTTAGAGTTCTGAAGATGTTCAGAGCCTCCACAAATGGGGTGCGGTGGAGGAAGCCAAGGGAAATGGGGGGCTTCCCTCTAAACAGCAGTTACTCACATAAAACAGGATTCTTTCCTACCTGAGTTCAGCAGCATCCATTTTCGGGGTTGTACATTTTTTCCAGAGCATTCCTGGTGAAGGGCTCCCCCACATGCTGTGGATTCAAGATAACCCCCGGGCTTGAGGAGCACATTTGTTAGACTTCTTTATGTTCAGGGGGCTCTGGGGCCATCAGGAACCTGATCAGCCACAGCAGGATGGCTGCAGGGAGGAGCTGGGCGGCTCTAGACTCGGGCAGAATCTTGCCAGGAGTGAGAGGCAAGCCTGCACACAGAAGCCTGGGCACCTCCAACTTCCTCCTTTGACCTCAGTGTTGCATTGCCAGGGAAAACTGGGTGGAGGAGGGGGCACATTCTAAATGGCTGCTGGCCCCTGCCTGGACATGAAGCATCTGGGCCTAGATGCAGGTCGGCCCCCCTGTGTCCACTTTCAGGAAGACTGGACATTTTTAGTGCTGCCAGTGGCTCTTAGGATCCAGCTGTCTTGTGGGCAACCAGAGGATAGGGTGGGGGACTCTGCCAAGGCTCTAGGAATGGGTCTTGTTTGGGCTCCTGGATGATTGACTGCCCAGGGGAGTCATCCAGCCTCAGGTGGAACTTGGGGACAGAAGTGTGGTAGAACCTGGAGGTTTGGAGCAGAGGCTGAGACAAGCAGCTGCTATGGAGGCGTCAGAGTTGCTCGACTTTCGTCTCCTTCCCTCAGTTTCCCTTCGTGCCCCCACCCTGCCTCTTTGGAGCCTTCCTCTTATGGTTGGGGACCCTGCTGTCTTCGTTGAAGAGGCTCCATGATCAACATTGCTCCTCTTTCTTTGTTTAAGGAAGACAATGGCAGATGTGTCAATGAGGACAAGGGGTCTGACTCTCCTGCCAGGTACCAGGCGCTTGGTACTCTGTCACCCTGGTGACTCCTCAGTAGTCTTGAGACAGATTCTGCTGTCTAGCTTGACCACTGCCAGCTACTTGGTAGATGATCAACAAATGCTTGAACTCATGACCCCAATTTGCAAATGAGGAAGTGGTCTCAGAGAAGTGAGGCAACCAGCCCCAGTTTACAGAGGGGGAGTGGCCACTCCAGGCCTGCTGGGCTCTCTTTGGAGTCAGGCTGCCTCGGATGACCCAGAGACCCTTCTCTCAAGACGGCCTGACACCCCTTCCTGTCCTGATCCCTTCCTGCTATGGATGTTGCCCTCGTCCCCCCACCTCCGCCCCACACCCGGTCCAGTTCCTGAGCTGCCCCCATGCACTGCAGCGGATCCTGATTTGGATGAGAGTTAGAAGAATGTCAGGGTTTCTCCTTCATGGGACTACTTCCAGTGCAACGTTCCTGTCCAGAGCCTGTGTTCCTGGGCACCCTGAGCAGCCCTTGCCTCTGTTCCTGCCTCACCGGCCTCTAGCCTTCACTCTTGCCATTCCTCATGTACCCTGGCCTTGGGCTGCGCAGAGAGACCTTGGCCCAGGATGCCCAGCTCCTGCTGTGTTAGTGCCTGGGCTATCCTCTGAGCCTCTCCCCTTGCCTCCTGAATGGCTGCCTGGCAATGGGGGTCCTAGGCTAGCTTCTCCCCCTCAGTTCCCCCTGGGCAAATCTCCTTCTCTGGAGGGGGTGCTCCAGGAGGGCAGGGCCAGCCCTTTGACGAGTGAATGGAACCAATGTCAGGAGAGGATGTGGTGAGTCCCCAGGTATGGCGAGCTGCTCTTTGGCAAGCACAGTCAGAGAGGCTTATTTCCTGCCCCAGAAGAAGCGAGTACCTGGAGTTCTTCTCTCACTGCCCTGCTTGGTGAAGTTGGAGGTATGTGCTCAATGTCACCCTGCTAGGGTTCCTGTCTGGAAGATGGCAGGATCCACAGCAGGCTCCCAAAGCCTCTAGTTTGTTCTTTATCATAATGGGATGGGCGGAACAAGGGTGTCAGTTCCAGGAGGCGCAGGTAAACCCTTCCGAGAAAGTTCTCATTTATGACTCCCCAGGGCCGTAGTGGTGGAGGAACTGTATAAACAGCAGGTTGTGTGTAATTTCGGGAAGCTACTTGAACCTCCAGAGCTCAAACTCCCCTTGTTTAGTGAAGAGTCTGGCTACCTCCGAGCAGTACAACCCTCAGTCTCTGGAGCACAGAGGGAGCCGGATTTGGGCAAGAGGGGACAGAGACTTTTCACCAAACTTTACATATGCATTTGGTTCATGCGCAGGTATTTAAACATTTAGATAACAAGCAACGTCATTAGGACAGAGAAATAGGTAGCTGGGCATGGTGGCAACATGCCTGTCATCCAGTGACTCAGGAGGCTGATGCAGGAAGATTGCAAATTTGGGGCAACTTAGCAAGACCCTGTTTCAAAATAAAAAAAAAGCTAGAGGTGTGGCTCAGTGGTTAAGGGCCCCTGAGTTCCATCCCCAGGACCAAACAAAAAGAAAGTGGCCAGAGCAGGAAGTGCGAAGCGGCTGAACTGGAACATGCCTCTCTGCAGGCCATTCAGTGTGGACCCCTCCTGTAGGCCCCACACCACAGGCTCTGGGCATCAAGGTGGCACCTGACATCTTGTGACCTCCCTGCTGCTCCCTTGACAGGCTTCTGGTCTCCTGGACCCAGGACACTCTGACCTGTCTGCCCTATCTTGCCTGGTAGCCAGCCTTT
>CM053402.1:153381879-153402506 GCA_028644305.1 Xerus rutilus | reverse complement strand
TTTTTTCCACCTAATTTCTTTTTGCCAGTCCACCGAGTGAGCGCTTTCTCTGGCTTCAAAGATTACCATCGGAGAAAATTCCATTTGAAGTCTGTCAGTAATTCAAATGTGACCTTTAGGATAGTTTGACTGGAAAACACTGAGAGGAACTGTGCCTATTTCCCACACCTGCTTCAGTCAACAAGACAGGTCCCGGAATCCTGGATTGTGTGCTTTCCTCCAGACCATTTTCCCTTTTTGTTATTCATTTCTTTTCTTTTTAATTTAGCCACATTCGGGGGTTGAGTTGATCTTTGAGTGTCACTGATTTTCTTCTTTGCTACTTTAGTTCTAGTCTTCAAACCACCCCCAATATTGTGGATTCATCAATGGAGTGTCCCAGAGTGTGACCAAGCTCCCAAACAGATGCCCTATGCTCTTTTTTCTGTTCTTTTCTTTTTGCAATTTTGTTGGGTTTCTTTAAGCATAAACTTTTTCTTAATTTTGATGGCTCTTGTTTTCTGCTGTCTCCGATCTTGAAGATGACTCCTCTAAGGGATTCGCTCTTTGGTGTTGAGACAGTGTTCATTTAGACCTGCTTTTCTCATCATTTAAACATTTATCTTGTGGATCCCAAGCTGTGCTAGTTATTTTTTGAGATGGTCCTGTGGCTCTTTCGACATGTTTTGTCAAGAGGAAGCAGCCTGCTGGCTTGTATTTGTTCAACTCTTCCTCCAGTAGAAGTGGTTCCATGGGGCCTGAGTTCAGGACCAGCTTTTGCAGAGGTTCTAGTTGCCCTCCCAAGACACACCATCCACACACACTGAAGGGACCAAAGCTTTAATCACAATGAGATGTTCTCCTGGGTCTCTTGTGACATGAGTCCACAAGTAAAGCTCACATAGGAAAGCACGGACTCTTCGGAAAGCCACCAAATCAAGTGGTGTGTGTAAAATATTTAACATGG
Source organism: Xerus rutilus (assembly GCA_028644305.1). NCBI lineage: Eukaryota > Metazoa > Chordata > Mammalia > Rodentia > Sciuridae > Xerus > Xerus rutilus. The sequence continues at coordinate 153,401,560 of CM053402.1, read as the reverse complement.
AGTGCTCTATGGGGGATATACTTTTATATCTAAATATATATGTGCATGTCTATAGATATATAATTTTTTTTCTTTTTAATTGAGAGAGAGAAAGGACTTGGGAATGATATTCCACACAGGATCTTCAAAATACCTAGATCCTTTCTTCCAAAGACTCTCAAGGAACTGTACTAATGATACATAATAGTGGCGGGGGAATTCTCTTGCAGTCCCATAGTTATCAGTAACTGAGCAAGAAATAAGCCACAGGGATGTTTATTGTGAAATTTCTTGTTTCCCTGTAAAGCACTAAGAAAACCTAGTGTTCCTTGATGGGCTACTAATAAAGGAATTGTGGGTCTTCACACAATGGGATGTCGCAAAGCTGCTAGGGAGAAAAGTTGGCTTATATACACTGACGTGGAACAATTCCCAAGAAACACTGTTAAGCAAAAAAGCAAGGGACGGAGCTGCGGGTATAATATTTTTGAAAAAAAAAAGTATATATTTTTTTGTACCAGAGATTGAACTCAGGGGCACTCAGCCACTGAGCTACATCCCAGCTCTATTTTGTATTTTATTTAAAGACAGGGTCTCACTGAGTTGCTAAGTGTCTTGCCATTACTGAGGGTGGCTGCGAACTCATAATCCTCCTGTCTCAGCCTCCCGAGCCACTAGGATTACAGGTGTGTGCCATCGTGCCCAGCTAATATTTTTGAAATTTTAAAGATGTCCCTATATGTATACATGGAGTTGGAGAATTTCTGAGAAAAGCATGCAAGGAGCTGCTAACCATGGCTGACTCTAGAGTACAACCCAGGCCCTGGGTGACGTTGACTGTCCTCAGCATGTTGTTTTGTACTGCTCAATTATCTTATTGGGTACATGGAATTCTTTTTCAATTAAAGTAAAAACTAGTATAATAATAAAGCTAAAAACAACAGTTGCCCTGTGAGGGTCACTGGTGCAGGGCCCTCCAGCGACAGGCTGTGTTGATGCCCCTCCCTGCCTCTTGGAATCCAGGCTCTGCTAGCCAGGAGGTCACGGAGGGGAGAGGAGGCACAATAAGTGAGGGTCACAGAGCAGGCCGAGGCTGCCGAGGCACGGAAACAAGAGGCCCAGTGTGATCGACCTTCCTCCAAGGGACCCTGGGCACTAGCAAACAGGGCCTGTCCAATGTCTAGGACCTGTCACATCAGCAGCTTGGCTTCACCTGAGGGAGGAAAAAGGAGGAAGGAAAGGGGGAGGAAGACAGGTGGGTAGAGGTGCAGGAAGGAGGTAGTGGCAGGATTGGGTCATATTTGAATTTTCTTCCCAGCAGCACTGATTCTGGATGCTAGGGTTACATCAGGTTTTGATCTGGTCCAGGGCCACTTGCCTTGGTACTGACCCCCACAATGGCAGATCCTACACCCTCCCAAAGTGGCCAAAGGCTTGGTTCTCTTCTCCTAATCCTCAACCTATCTAAAGGCCTTCCCTTTCCCCATAGAGACCTCAGGTCTCCACTTCATTCCCTCTGGGAACATCCTTTCTTCCATGTTTCTCCATTTTCTGTCTGGTTCTCTCTTTGGGGTAACAAGAAGCTGACGCAGCTCCAGATTTTGTATCTGCCCAACTTCTAATCCAAGCAAGAGCTGTATGGTTTTTCATTGCCTTTGAATGAGTCAAACATTTGTCCCTGAACCAATGACAAACCAATTCTTGCGTGCAGAAGAATGTGATACGCTAAGACTGTTCCTACAGCCAGAGGTGAAGTCAACTCTGTTCGGTCATTGGGAAAAAGAGTGGGAGAGCACAGGGGACAACATATGGAGAGGAGCTGAGTCCTGGAAGCAGCATTTCAATCCTTGATCAAGCTGCACCTGAATATAACCCTATCCTAGTTTTCATGGTTTCCATTATGTGAATTTTTCTCTCTGCTTAAACGAGTTTGGGTCAGGGTTTGTACTATCACTACTTGCAACAGTTCTGACTGAAAAAAAGGAGACACATGCATGAACAGAAGGATTCCACTTTTGTAAAAGAAAAAAAGAGGAAGTCTGGAATGATATACAGATAATCCCCAGTTTGTGGTGATTCGACTTAAGAGTCTTTGGCTTTGTGATGATGCGAAAGCATACCCATACAACTATTTGGGTTTTCACTTTTAGTAGAGTATGCAGTAAATTGCAGAAGATATTAAACAGTTTATCATAAAATGGGCTTTGGGCTATGTGACTTTTGCCAATGCCAGGCTGATGAAAGTGTTCTTAGCAGGTTTAAAGCAGGGTAGGCTAAACTCTGGTGTTTGGTAGATTAGGCGTATTAAAGGCATTTTCAACTCCTGATGAGTTTATTGGGACATAACTCCGTTCTAAGTCGATCTAATGCCATCTGAATAAAAAAAGTAACAGTGGCTTTTAGAGAAATATCTCAGTTGGTAGAGTGCTTGCCTAGCATGCATAAAGCCCTGGGTTCAGTCCCCAGCACCACCACCACCAAAAAAACAAAATAAAAAAATAAAAAAGACAAAGGATATTTGTTATTCTCCACCAAGTCCTTTGGGTCCATCACTCAAGACAGGGAGAGCACCCATCTAATCTGCCCTTGGTGTTGCAGGCAAGAACATGAGCTGGCTGCACACAGGGGAGAACTGCTCATTCAGTGACGTGGACGAGCTGATGAAGACCCTGCAGCTGACGGTCCACATCCCCACCTTCCTCCTGGGCCTGCTCCTCAACCTGCTGGCCATCCGCGGCTTCGGCACCTTCCTGAAGAAGAGGTGGCCAGACTACGCGGCCACCTCCATCTACATGATCAACCTGGCCATCTTCGACCTGCTGCTGGTGCTCTCGCTCCCATTCAAGTTGGCCCTGTCGCGGGTGCGGCCGCCCTCCTCCGCCTACTGTACCCTGGTGGAGTGCCTCTACTTTGTGAGCATGTACGGCAGCGTCTTCACCATCTGCTTCATCAGCCTGGACAGGTTCCTGGCCATCCAGTACCCGCTCCTGGTCAGCCACCTCCGGTCCCCTAGGAAGACATTTGGGATCTGCTGCACCATCTGGGTCCTGGTGTGGACTGGGAGCATCCCGATCTACAGCTTCCACGGGAAAGTGGAGAAGTTCATGTGTTTCCACAACATGTCGGATGGAACCTGGAGCGCCAGGGTCTTCTTTCCACTCGAGGTGTTCGGCTTCCTCCTTCCGATGGTCATCATGTGTTTCTGCTCCTCCAGGAGCATCCACATTCTGCTTGCTCGCAGGGGCCACACTCAGGACTGGGTCCAGCAGAGAGCCTGCATCTGGACCATTGCAGCCAGCCTGGCGGTCTTTGTGGTCTCCTTTCTCCCAGTCCACCTGGGATTCTTCCTGCAGTTCCTGGTAAGGAATGGCTTTATCGTAGAGTGCGGAGCCAAGCAGAGCATCAGCTTGTTCTTGCAGTTGTCCATGTGTTTCTCCAATGTCAACTGCTGCCTTGACGTTTTCTGTTACTATTTTGTCATCAAAGAATTCCGCACGAACGTCATGGCCCATGGACCTTCTAGGGCCCGGGTAGTCCGCCAGGATACCATGATTACCAGGGGCTAAGGGAAGGCAACCTTGCTCTAAGGAAAGAAATCCCAGTGCCTAATTCTTGTAAGGGACATCCCTTTCCAACTGGCATGCTTCCCTTTGATGCTCGCTGGATACCATCTTTACTCTCATACATCATAATGTCCAGACGGCTTGATGGACATCGCCCCATATGATGAAGGACCTAAGCACCACATGGATTCTTCATTCTAAGTCCAAATAGCCTAAGGCAGAAGAATCGAAAAGAATGCATCTGAAAAAAGCTGTTTCTCAACTCTCTCGTCCTTCTGCTCAATTAGAAGATTCTAGAAGGGAAGAGAGAGAAGGCAAGAGGAGTTCAGGAAGCAATGAAGAGTTATGGTGGAAGGCGACTTGAGCAGAGGGAGGAGTAGGGAGGCATCAAGCCCCTTTTCAGCTGGAGGACCCGGGAGTGGAGCGTACTGGCCCTTCCCAGTCTCTCCTGGAGCTCCGCCGGCAAGAACCACAGAGACCATGCAAATGGGGGTGTCTGCGCTGGGCAGATGTTCGGGCATAGCATTGCTTCCTCAGGCCTTAGAAGAGCACAGGATGCCAGCCAGACCTCCCTGTGCCCATGAGATGGCTGTAGAGGACAGAGGGGGCTGCTGGACCAGGTCACGGGGAAGTGGTGGCCACTTAGTGGAGACAGTGAGCACAAAGTGGAAAAGCATCTGTGATCCCTGAAAACCCTGAGGGGACAGACAGAATATACCTGAGGAAGGGAGGAGACAGACCATGGGCTGGAAGTGGACAGTCCCTCTCCCATGGCCCCAGGGGTGTCCCCCACAGGGAGTGTTAGCACTGGTCTCAGGAGAGGAGACGGCTCTGGGGAAGGAGAGATCCCTGAACGTTACAAGCTTTCTATCTCTGAGAGAAGCTTGGGAAGTTGTTCATTAGGCCTTGTCTCCTTAAAGAGTGTGAGACAGATTCAGTTTCAACCTGGTTCAGCCGTAGTAGAATGAGGAGGCGTTTGTCTTGCTCACCTGGGTCTTGACTGGACAGCCAGCACTGCCCCGGGAGCTGTCCCTTTCTGGTGGCTGGCAGGAGCAAAGTGAATGAGGCAGGGATGGGGACCCATCTCTACCCACAGGCACAAAGGCCAGGACTTGAGAAGGACAGCAAGGGGGCTGCTGGCAGTTCCTGGAGGTGACTGTAAACAGCGGAAGCACCACTTGGATCCCTCCATCGGCTTCTCTAACGCTCTAGAGGAGCACACAGTGACAGCTGAGTGCCTTCTGATGACTCAGCTGTTCCAGAGAGTGAAATGATTAGAAGGATAAATTGTGGGGTGGTTTTGCGAGACGGAAGGGGTGGGATGAGCAGAAACCCATGAGACTTGATGTGAGCAAGGAGACGGTCTCAGGAAGAGAAGCACCCACGGCCAACATGTAGGACGGTGGCTGTGGCTGCCAAGCAGGGGTGGAGGGCCGGGGAGAGGGTGGCCCTACGGAAGGGGGATGGGAGAGGAGGGTGACTTGGATGAAACCTGGGACCTGCCTACTGAGGAGAATGAAGAGGAGGAGGTGCAGGAGTTGAGAGATTGATTGCCCAGGATTGAAGCCAGGGGCGGGAGGTGGGCAGGGACTGGGGAGCCAGGAAGAGTTGAGGGCAGAGCCTCTTCCTGCCTGAGAGTCCGTGTCCCCCACTGGAATGAGAACCACCAAGAGGGAGGAGCCTCCCACAGCAGCAACTGTGGCAGCGTTCTGGTGGCTTTCTGTGAAGCCTCCTCCTTGGTGGCTGGAGAAAAAGGTGAGGAAGGAGGTGCCAAGGAGGGTGGAGATGGGAGTGGAGGTGTGATGTCTCGAGGGCCAAAGAAACCAGCAGCCACAGCCAGGGCTCTGCAGACCAGAGGCGAGGCTGAGTCCCACCCGGCTGTCCCAAGCCCTGAACGCTCCTCTTCCTCTCCCTGCCTGTGGGCTACATGTCCCATGGCCCTGTGGACAGAGTGAGAGAGCCAGGTTGTCACATAGAGCAGGGCATTTGCAGGGGGAGCTGGGAACCCCACGGTGGAGCTGGTGGTAGCCTTCTTGGGCACATGTGTCCACCACTGTGCTTAGGCCAGACTGGCTTCCCAAGGGAAAAGTCCCTGACCATCCCCCCATTGTCCCTGTTGATGTTCAAACCTAAAATCTTGTCTGTGTTGTAGCACAACAGGGAGGACTGGCGAACTCTGAAGGAGAATCATCAGAAAGGGAGGGGTCTAATTATGTATAATTACATAAGCTGCGACATTGTAAGGAGTAGGTCCTCGGAGTTTCCAGTTGATGTGATGACCATGGACTGTAGGTAGGCCTTGAGACCCCCAACCCATCCACTGTGAGGGGTGGAGGGGGCCTCCTCCCTCTCCCTGAGGGGACTCATCTTGGCCAACGGGCTGTGAGTTGGGCACAGGTCCAGTGTTCCAGGCAAGTAGCTGCTCTGCAGGAGAATCCATACTCTGGGCCCAAGTAGCCACCATCCTCTTGGCCCACATTGGTACTGTTCCAGGAGCACAGAAGGGGTGAAGGGACTGCCTTAGGGTCAGGGTTAGGCTCAGCAGTGAGTTGGAGAACTCAGAACTCCTTTGTGGGAAAGGCTGAGATTCCTGCTACTGGAAACTGTGGGGCTCAAGGGTGTTGTTTGACCATGAACATGACCTTGTTGGTACTCCTCACCTGGAAACACCTGAGACATACCGGCTCTATGTACATTTGTGAAACCAGCACAATTAATTGGAAAAATGATTTCATTGATCTATTTGCCAAATAAATAAATTTGTACAATGCACTGTGACCTTGTCTTTGGCTACATTTTCTGGCTCCAGGGAAGAGCTGGTCTTTGATGGCTCCTGCCAGGGGACTCAACAATCTTGGTCCCTTCAGTAGCTACTTGACCATCACCTGTGAAGCTGCAGGGAGCCGGCCCTCAGGCCTGCCTCAGCAACACTGCCAGGCCTGTCCCAAGGGGCCAAGAACCCAAACCTGTGAGGACTGGTGGCAGCTCCTGCAACCATTTGGATGCCTGGTTCTCTGTGCTGGCAAGTGGGCTGCACAGACCCCACCCCACCCCACTCCCATCTTGTTCCATTGCTGCCCCCACAGGGCCTGGTACTTCTGCATATATAGGACTCCCAACACAGGAGGCCTGCTGGTCACTAAGGGTCAGCATACACAGGGCCAGTGTCCATATGTCCTCCACTGGTGACCCTCCTTTCTCTAGTCACCTGTGGGGTGATGCTGACTCCCAAGTTGGACCTGAGTTTTATTCGCAGCTGCTCACATGGAAACAGGCTCACCAACGGACAGCTCCTGGTCCCTGTGACCTGCTGGGCTCTGGCCTGGGCCACCTCTTTCTCCTGAGTCCCCCACAGTCCCGAGCACAGCACAGCCATGGCCTGGGTTCCGAGGACTGACCAGGGACATCCTTGCTCTTTGACAGCGGTTTTCTGTTAACCTGGGAGCCACCTCAGGTAGGAGTCATGTCCTAGGGGCAATGATTTATCTTGGCCTCAGGTAAGATTTGACTTGGAGAAAGCCAGTCCACAAGCTGAATTTGTCAACTCTGTTCCTCTTTTTTTTTGGTACTGGGGATTGAACTCAGGGACACTCGACCACTGAGCCACATCCCCAGCCCTATTTTGTGTTCTATGTAGAGACAGGGTCTCACTGAGTTGCTTAGTGCCTCGCCATTGCTGAGGCTGGCTTCGAATTCGCGATTCTCCTGTCTCAGCCTCCCTAAGTGCTGGGATTACAAGCGTGAGCCACCGTGCCCGGCTAACTCTGTTCCTCTTTAATCACCTCTCTGAGGACCCCATGAAGCTGACAGTCACTAAATTAATGGAATATAGCTTGTCTGGGATATAGAGTGTCTACATGTGAGAGTTTACCTCAGTAGCACCCTTACAGCCAGTTGTCACAAATGAACAGCATTTGTGGGGCTAAGGGTATAGCTCAGTGGTGGAGTGCTTGCCTAGTATGAGTGAGGACTTGGGTTTGATCCTCTGCCCAGCAAATAAAGAAAAAGAAAAAGAAACTAATTGCGAAGAAGCCTGAGATGACTGAGACCTGGCAGGTAACACTACAGACTCACAGGGATCAAAAATTTTTGGTTAATGGATCAGTGAGAACTAAATAGGCAAGCAGGGCATGCAGGTGTGGCAAGTTACCAGGCAGGGACAGAGACATCTACACCTGCTGCGTGGCCCTCCCCTCACCCCAGAGAGTTGACTGTGCTGTGGAAAGTGGCTTTCCAGGGCCCCAGAGAGGCTGGCTGAGGTCACTGTGAGAACCTCACTCTGAGGAGGAGAGGGAACTCAAACACATGCCAAGGTGGCACTTTTTGGGGAGGAGAGTTTGCACCCTTGAAATTACCACCACAGCATTTCTCACTTTTCCCACCAGCCCTGACCTCTCCGATGAGCCTGGTTCAAGCCATCACTGGCATTTGAGAGCAGAGACTTTTGAGCAGAGGTGGGCCTGGGAACTGGAGCCCAAGCATACAACATGTCCCTTGTTCCTGTTTCTAGTTCAACCCAAGTTCTCTTCAGCCAGGAGCCTGCACAGTGCCTTGACCTGAGTCGTTTGCACTTTGAAGTCTCAGAGATCAGAAGCGCTGTCACTTCAAAGTGGCCTTGGAGGAGGGAGCCCTGAGCTTGCCGGTGAGGCTTCAGGCAGCGCCTTTGTTCTTGGGGCTGTCACTCGAGTGAGCAGGGTAACCACCGCTTCTCTGCAAGGCAGAGCAGTCACGCAAAGGTTATTTAAGGTGTCCCTGGCGGGAAGCCCTTCTTTTCTAAGAACGGCTTTGGACCCTACATCTGTGCAGATGCGGTGCCCAAACACACTCAGGTGTTTCTCGTTTGAGTGGTGTCTTGTGAAAGACTGAAATCAAAGTGACAAAAAAAAAAAAAAGGAACAATATGGAGGAGCTGGACCAGACCTATCTAAAGGCAAGTGATCCAAAGAGCTGATTCTCACAGAACATTTCAGGCACACTGACCCAGGCATAGAAAAATTGTTGAGTTTGGCTGGCATATGTGAGACCCTGGGTTCAATTCCCAGCACCGCAAAATAACTCACTCACTTACTAAGTAAATAAATAATAAATGAATAAATGAATAAATGAATTACTACTTAGTGATCCTGGTATAGGCCCAGGGCCAAGGTGGTGTTTCCTAAAGGATTGTGGAGGAGCCTCAAGCCAGTAGACCTGGGATGGTTACAGAAGGCTCCAGAGGACTGGCCTTAGGGTAGGGTGTGTGTATGGGGTGTGACTCCGGTGGCACCTGGTAGGTGGGGAGACTACTCCCAAGATGGGCCAGGTGTTGGGGGCACTGGACTCTGGGCGTGGCCATCTGAGACAAACTCTGAGACAAACTCTGCTCTCCTTTTCCTAAATCTTCAATGGCACCTGGGGCTCAGCTTTCACCAAGGAGAATCACGTGTGCACTGCAGGGTGGAGCGTGGTGTAGATGCCAAAGCAGAGGCACCTGAGGGCCTTGCCTGTCCCTCCTGGGCAGGGGACCCAGGAATACTTGGGGGAGGGAACTAAGCAGAAAGCCGGAGTCCTGCATGGAGAATGGAGAGCAAGTCATCATTCCTTGACTATTAAAGAAACTTTGACTCCAGAGTCTGGGAAGTTTAAGTCACCTGGACAAAACATGGATGAAACTTGATGGTTAATAGAGCAGGAAACTGTTGATATTTCACACCGCAAAAAAAAAAAAAAAAAAATCCATATACAGCAGGTGTGGTGGCTTAATCTACTTGAGTTGCCATAACAAAATACTATAGACTGGGTGGCTTAAATAGCGATTTTTAAAAATTTTGCACTGGAGTTCTAAGTTCAAGGTCTGGCATGGTTCTGTTCCTGATGAAGTTTTTCTTCCTGGCTTGCAGATGGCTGCCTCCTCACATGGCAGAGAAAATGAGCTCTTTGGTGTCTCTCATAAAGACACTAATCCTGTTGGATCTGACCCCACTCTTATGACCTCACTTTACCTTAGTTGGCTGCTAAAAGCCTTGGGGGTTAGGGCTTTGGTCTGTGGATTGTGTTGGGCACGATTCTGAACATAGCATATGGCTTTTACTCTGTGACTTGGATTAGAAGAAATGGCACGCTTTTAAAATTTCCTCAGTGGAATGTAATGTGCCCTGAGCTCACATGGCTTCGCTAAGCTATTCCAGCCCCATCAGAACTGGGCTCCCTCTTACTCCTAGGATCCTGCACAAATCCTAGTGGGGAAGATCCCCATTTGCAGAGACCTGGGTGCCCACTGACCAGGCCCTCCAATGAAGGCATCCCTGATGCTCTTGTGCCGGGCTTTTCCTGTGGCCCCTCAGCCCTCTGAGTTCAGTACTTGCTCTCCTTTAAGCCTGACGCCCCTGGTGCCTTGGCTCTTCCGGGAACCACAGCAGACCCGTCCCTCCCGTGCAGGGGCACTCCAGCACTCTGAGCCACCTGTCAGTCTGGCTGCTCCCCTGGCCCGCTGCCACTCTCTTCCCGGGAATCCTGCAGTGCTTTCTCCACCTGGCCTCCTTCTGGACTCAAAAACCAAACTTCCTTCATAGGCAGGAGGAAGGAAAGAGACGCCGAAACCAGCCAGACCCCTCTTGCCAACCGTCCCTATTACTCATGGTCCTCATGGGCAGGATCTCTGCTCTGGGCAGAGGAGGAAGGGAGCCACGTTTCAGCGTGAGCCTGCAGAGGGGCAGCCCTGGCATCTCCAGTTCAACTCAACTGGCATTGGATTTCCTGGGCAAATGCCATTGTTTGTTCCTGCGTGGGACAGAAATGGCATCCCCAAGTCCTCAGGGTTGGCTTACAGCCCTGTGAGAGACCAGTAGTCACAAACCCACACCTACCATAGCCCCAGGCTGCCCTCCCCTGAGCATTTCCTTCCTTCCTTTTTTCCTTCCTTCCTTCCTTCCTTCCTTCCTACCTTCCTTCCTTCCTTTGGTATCAGGAATTGAACTCAGGGGCACTCGACCACTGAGCCACATCCCCAGCCCTATTTTGTGTTTTATGTAGAGACAGGGTCTCACTGAGTTGCTTAGCACCTCGCCGTTGCTGAGGCTGGCTTTGAACTCGCGATTCTCCTGTCTCAGCCTCCCTAAGTGCCGGGATTACCGGCATGTGCCATCACGCCCGACTTCCCCTCAGTATTTTCTAAACTTAAAAAAAAAATCACTCTACAGCAGGTTAAAAGGCAAGGCATGGCAGTCTGGACCATAGAAGATGATAGCTGGGTGTGGTGGCATGTGCCTGTCATCCTAGTGACTGGGAAGGCTGAGGCAGGAGGATCCTAAGCTCAAGGCCAGTCTCAGCAACTTAGGGATACCTAGTCTCAGCAATTTAGGGAAACCTTGTCTCAAAACAAAACTTAAAAAGGACAAGGATGTAGCTCAGTGGTAGAGTGCCCCTGGGTTCCATCCTCAGTACCAAAAATTAATGAATTAAATAAAAAGCAGCCATGGTAGGAGGGTCTCAAGCTGCATCCCTTCCCCATGCTCCCCTGCAGAAGCCCCCACAGGCATCTTGAGGCCTGTAGTATGAGTGTCAGGATTGTGGGGTTCAGTCTTGAGCCCACAAACCCTCCTGCTGATACCTCTGGTTACCAGGGACGAATTCTGCTCCTCCACATGTTGAAGTTTGAACATTAGAGCAGCGCACCGAGGCAAGCATTTAAGCAGGGTTTACTTAAAAGGGGTAACATAGGCTTCTCCCGGGAGGGAGAAGGGGCCATAGCTGGAATCCTGGTGTCCAGGAAGCACACATGCTTTGCCTCGGCTCCCTTTGTTCTGCCCTCTTCCCCTTCTCTCCTCCCTGTGTACTGACTAGGCCCGGGATGTTTGGTGGGATGGCCAAAAAGGTGAAAAAGTACTCGGACGGGGGAAGGGTCCAGGTGTAATTAACAACTCCTTGGGACAGGTTACCCTAGCAACCCCTTGGGTTGGAGCAGGGATGATAAAGGGTGCAGGAAGGCTCTGGAGGCCTTAGCATTTCAATGCCTCTCCAAATTGGCCTCTCTGATCTGACCTGACTCAATTTCCCTATCTACACTGACTGCCTGTCTGATTCTGGCTTTACAGCCACCCACCCCCTCCCTTTGGAAAGCCCTAGCTGGAGCCACAGAGCTGCTGCTGCGGGCTAGGGTTCTGGAAAAGCCTCTCCTGAGCTGGAGCTGGGCCTGGGAGACTGCCTAGGAGTGGTGTTGGGACTTAGCTTGGGAGGGAGGGCACAGAGGCAGCAGGCCCGGAGACCTCTCAGCTAGAGAGCCACCCTGTGTTGAACGAGGCAGTCAGGCCCTCGGACCTCACAGGCCCATCCTGGGAAGGACACAAGCTTGGGCACACAGTTCCTGTGGCTGGGGCTGAGGGCAGCATGTCCTCACTGAAGGGGGCCCAAGCCCAGCCTCAGCCTCACAGTGGCCCCAGGGGCGGGCAGGTGCAGAGTGAGGACAGTGACCCCTAGGTCTATCTAGGGTTCAGCACTGCCCTGGGAGGAGCGGTTGGGGACACTGTGTGACCAGCCCCAGGAAGTAAGGTGACCAGCAGAAGCAGAGTGGGACACACAGGGCAGCATGAGTCACCCGAGGAAGGCAAATGGGCGGCCAAATGGAGGCAGCTGGAGGCCCAGCTGTGAGGTCTTCAGAAGAGTCAGACAGGGTCGTGGTCTTGAAGGACCTCTGAGACTGTCTTGGGCTAGAGCCTGTTCAGGGACAGGCTCCTGTATCACAGCTCCAGGCCCTCAGCTTCCAGGAGCTCCCTCGGCCGGTTACAGAGACCCTCTGGGCTAGTGGAGGAGACCTGTCTGGAAGAAAAGCTGTGTGCAGCCAATGGGGTGGGCTGGCTGTGGGCTTTCTCAGTGCCACAGCTGATGCTCTGTGGCCTGGTGGCTGGGTATACGAAGCACCAGTCAAGAAGGTCCAGGTACCAGTGAGATGAGTGAGGGATGTCTGATTCCAGGGACTCAGGGCTCCCCTCCTCTCTCAGTTGGGGTATTTGGAGACAATTCAGTAATCAGTTGTCAGTAAGAGTGGAAATGGACATTTTCCTTAAAAAAGAAATTATTTGGGGGAAGCCCTAGGGGGTGGAGATGGGAAGAACTGGAAAGGGCGAGGTTAGGGAAGGGGGGGGAGAAATTATTTCAGGAAGAGGGAGGGACAGGGAGAGCAGAGATGGCCAGAGAGCTAGAAGGAATGAGAAGGATGACCTGGAAGATCTCTAGAAAATGATGTGGATCTTGCAGTGCCTGGTGCAGAAACTGGATACTAAGGTCTGGAGCCACCTGAGCTGGACAGGCCAGAGGCAGTGCCTGGAGAAGAGAGATGAGGAAGGATGCCAGCCCCTGAGTGTGTGGTTGACAGGGGAGGGCTCTGTCCCTACCCCTACACAGGCTGTGACGTCCTGCTTCTGGTCATGTTGTCCAGGCCTCCTAGAGGCAGGGGCCAGCATGAACCTGGGAACTTGCTTAGTACCTGCGAAATCAGGGCAGCAAAGGGCACATTGTCCAGGCCAAGGCTGCTCCTGGTGGGGTCAATGCTAGCATCCCCAAGACCACCTCTCTCTCCCAGGCCTGAGGGGGCCAGGGCCCTGCGGTGGGGGCTACATTTAAGTGAGGCTCCTTGAGGCCCTGGAGACAGCCTGCATGAGGATGGCGAAATCTCAGGTGATGAGTCACAAGGTCAACCCTGGCTCCAGCTCTGACCCCATGTGTTCACAGCCAAGTGACACTATTCTCTGCACAGTACCTCAGCTTTACCTATGAGGAAAGGTACCTACAAATGCAATACACATAGGCAGTGCCTGGTTCATGGTAAGGGCTCAAAAAGCAGCTGTTAGAAATGCAGCGAGCTAGCCGGGCGCCGTGGCACAAGCCTGTAATCCCAGCACTTTGGGAGGCTGAGACAGGAGAATCGCAAGTTCAAAGCCAGCCTCAGCAACTCAGTGAGACCCTGTCTCTATATAAAACACAAAATAGGGCCGGAGATGTGGCTCAGTAGTCGAGTGCCCCTGAGTTCAATCCCCGGCACCAAAAAAAAAAGAAATGCGGGGCTGGGGTTATGGCGCAGTGGTGGCGTGCTCGCCTAGCATGCGGGAGGCACTGGGTTCGATCCTCAGCATCACATAAAAATAAGATAAAGCTATAAAAAAAAAAAAGAAAAAGAAAGAAATGCGGCGAGCTACTTAAAATAACAACAAAACCAAAGAGGCCAGTTGCTCTCTGAGTTGACCCTGGGGTCTTAATCAATGTGTGCCATGTGTTCCTTTTGCAGTCTGCTGAAGCCTGTGGACCTTCCCAGGATGAGGGTTTTACACACATAAAGTAAAATGCAAAGGAATAGACAGGAGATGAAATGCACTGAAATAGCTCGTCAGGACAGGAATACATGCTTCTTCATCAGGCATTGGATGATAAGGTCTAGTGACAGGTGTAATAGCTACCATAATCCTGAGTCCGTGATCATCAGAAATGTTATTTTGAAATATCTGCAGCAACTGTAGTGTGATATGAAATACCCGTGGTGTCTGTAGGTGACTGTCCAGGAACCGTCTCAGTGGCATGAGGCCTTTCCACAGAGAGGAGCCTGTGCTTGTTCCAGACAGTGACAGTGAAGGTAAGTGTGGGCGTTTCTCTTCAACCACTTCATGTCCCTAGGATAAGAACTCCAGGTTTAGGGCTGGGCATGCAGCTCAGCAGGGGAGCACTTGCCCAGCATGCATGAGGCCCTATAGTGACCCCTGCACTGCAAAACGAAACAAACCAAACAAAAATCCCTGGTTGGGTAGAGATAACAGGAAACCCGGGGACAGGCCTTCTACTTCTGGAGGAGGATCATTTGTGGGACCTCTTGGTCATACAAGTGTGGCCCCCCAGGGTCCCATTGACTTTTCCTTGGGGTTTGGGCTGACCCAGGACTTTTGTTTGTGGGGCGTGGCCAGTACCTGCTGGGATGTCACACTGTAGGCAAAACCATGAAAACAAAACCATCCACATCTCAACCCTGATCTCTAAGATGCCGAGTCAGCGTTACCTGTCCAGGTGTGCCAGGACCATTCAAGAAGCAGGGGCAGGGAAGAGCAATGAGGGCCCAGAGGTAAATCACCTGGAGAGGAGGTTATAGGGGGATCCAGGCTGACGTTCCGTTCTCAACTCAAAGGGGATGGACTGAGGCCAGTGTGGAATGTGACTGCTTCTAGACACCTCCTCAAGCCCAGCCGCCCTGCCCCTGGGGCCATGCTTTGGGAAATGGGGACTATAAAGAGCTGTACACCTGAACCCAGACCACCAAGGCCATCCCAGCCTCTGGGGGCAGCAGCAGCTTCCTGCGGGAGACCAAGCTTCAACAGTGACACCTTGTGACAGCGTGGAGAAGTGGCAGCAGGGGCTAACGGAACCTGGTTCTTCCGGGATCAGGAAGCGAGGTTGGCCACCACCCCTCAGGACTCTTGGGACTCAAGAGGATCCTTCCTTTGACACACAAGGCTGAAGTGATGAAGTGAGGCTTGGAAGAAATGTGGCACTTTTTAGGAAGAACAGCTGCGTACAAGAGGTGACACCAGCGTGACTACTCCTAAGAGCAGGTGACAGAAGCAGGGAGATGGGCAGGAGGACCCGAAGGAGGGCGTCAGGAGACACCAAGGTCACCCAGTTACACTTTCAACCATCGTTCTACACGGTATTTATTACTGCTATCTTCTCCCCTGAGCTGACGCAATAATGGATTCCACTCTCAGTGAGGACCTTCCCTAACCTGCTCTGCAAGTTCTTGGAGGGGGGGGGTCTCTGTCATCTCCAAGGCCCACCCACTCCCTGCAGACCCCACCTTTGGCACAATTGTGAATTCAGTTTCCCACCTCAAAGCTTCTGTCTCTTCCTGTTCTTTGTCCCCTACTCTTAGCGGTGGGTCATTCCTGGTACAAATTAGCCACAGCTGTTTTTCCTAGGGACTTTTAGCTTTAAATCAGAAGCAAAGCTGTCATTCAAAGAAAACAAGAGGAAAACAGTTGTCATAAAATCTCCAGAGCCTCTGAAATGCAAACAGGTGGAGGTGCTGTGCCCTTCCCAGTTAGGCTGCATCTGAAATCAGCACCCCTGCGGAGGATGGGGCCAGGTGCACGTAACCCAGCTCCACACTCACCCCCCTCAGGAAAGGCTCTCTCAAGTTCTAGGCTCATCAGTTGTTCTTCATGTGAAAAAGGAATTGGGGATGTTCCATGTGGGTACTGGGGCTTGGAAAAGGATACCCCAAAACCTGGCACTGTGACATGCTGAGAGGCCTTAGACCCACCTCAGAATCCGGGTCCTTCCAACCTCCCTGTTCCTCTGGGGACAGACTTTCTGCAGAGTTTTTTCATCTGCCTTAAGTGAGAATGATCAAAAAAAAAAAAAAAGAAAAGAAAAAAAAGAGTCATTCTGGTCCCTTCCCTGAGTTTCCATTAGCTAAACTCACATCACAGGAAGAGAGACACACCTGGACAGACTTCCGTCACACACCACTGTCCTTTATTTAGGACCCAGAGAGAATCATTTACAAACAGAACTTGTCACGGATTGTATGTTCCCCAGTCCCAGTGGGATCCCCTAAACATTCATGATTCCCCTCAAAAATGTCCCCATCGCCATGGCCCTCCCCCGTAGAAGCAGGCTGGATGATGCTGAGCTGCTGGATGCACACATTCGTGTGACACCCCCATGCCCTGTCCCAGGAAAGGGGGAGCTGAAGCTCCAAACTTTGGTTCTTGCATCCTGACGAAAGAAAATTTAAAGTCATGCATGAGAAGTCAAGCAAGAGAATTTTATCATAAGTGAAAGTAAAGTTCAGTTTGAGCACAAAGCACTCTGAGAGTGGGTCATCTCTGTGCAGAGAGCGACAAAGCAAACCAGGCTGCTTACAGATTTATCCAGTTTGATGTTTGCCAGGAGGACTTGGGCCCGCCTTCTGCAGTGTTTACCAGTCAGATATTTGGCTCCTCCTTCATGTTAGGCAGGGGTGGGGGTGGCATGGGGGGCCGCTTTTGACCCTAGTGGTCCTCTCTGGAACTGACTTGAGGACCACGCTATTCAGGGGGACTTCATCTGAAAGCCAGTCCTGTGTTAGTGCAGGTGCTGGGGTCAGTGACCTGGCCAACGTCATCTTAGTGTGCCTGTGCTCTTCAAAACATTTCCCTTCCGAAATACATTGAGAAACTCGTAGCCATAAATTTTAACTTTACAATGACCTTGATCAACCCTGCCAGGAGTCAGCCTCAGGTCTTTCCTTTCTGACAGTTTTAATTGGCTCCCTTTGTTCCCACCTGTTTATTCTTGGGGTTAGGATGCCTGCTGGGGTCCTATCCAGACTTGATTATGGTTAAAGCAATTCAAAACCCTCCCTCTTGCCGAGTTACTAATTTGCATGTCACTGCTCATGACTAACCACTACTAACACTGTGATTTTCCCCTTCTGCATGTACATAAATGTATATGCCTTTTCTTCTACTTAATGTCTTTGTTGGTTTATTCCAGCAAACCTTCAGAGGACAGAGGGGAAATTTCCCTTTGCCCCTACAGGGAGCGGATGTAGAGAGAGACAGGACCCTGGGGAAGCTTGGGTTCTCGCTGAATGTGGAATGAGACCACAAGCCCTTCCGCGCTGGAGAGTAAACAAAGGGGTGACCCCATAAGCCGAAGTTGGGGCTGGAAATGGTATGTAACAAGACCTTGGCTTTGAAGCGAGCTCTTGTACAGATGTGGGGCTTGACGAGGTGTGGACAGCACCAGTTTTCTGATTCCTAAATGTGATAGTGTAAAATATAGAGTTGGCCCCCTGTCTGATTCCTGGTGTGCAGCTCCTAAAATCCATGGACTGGCCAGGATGATGAGTCTTTTGCATGCTAATGAGATGACTGGCAACTGGCAACCCTGGGTAGCTCCAGAAGAGGCTGGTCCCTGGAAAAACCCAGACCGAACTAGAGTTGGGACTTTGGGACCCTCCCAGGGCTTCCATGGAGGGGAGAGAGGCTGAGGGTTGAGTTGTCAGTGGCTAGTGATTTAATCAACCGCATCTCTACAATGAAGCCTCCACAAAACCCCGAAAGGATAGTTCGGGAGCTTCCAGAGTCCAACACATGGAGGAGAGACACCCAGAGAGCCCGTGTACCTGGTGCCCTTCCCTGGTACCTTCCCCTATGCACCTCTTCAGCCGGTGTTTATTGGTGCCCTTTGCAATATCCTTTAGAATAAGCCAGTAAACTTGACCAAAGTGTTTCCCTGAGTCCTATGAGCTGCTGTAGCAAATTAATCCAGCCTGAGGAGGGATTGTGGGAATCCTGATTTAGTCTGCTGGTCAGAAGCACAGGGATGACAACCCGGGGCTGGTGACTGGCATCTGAAGTGGGGGGGCCGTCTTGGGGACTGAGGCTGGGCTCTGATGCTACCTCCAGGTAGAGAGTCAGAACTGAATTGGGTCAGAGGACAACCAGCTGGTGGCCATCGCTGCTGCCTGCTTGCTGGCTGGGGGGTAGCCCTGCTCCCTCCACATTTGGCCGTAGATGTCTGCGTGGATCACTGGACCAGAGTGCTGGAGAAATCGAGTCTGAGGTTGCCTCCTGCATGCTAAGCACCTGCTTTTTGCATAACAACATCCTGACTTCCCCTCGGCCTCTCTCCACTCCAAGACCCTCTTGGGGCTCTTTGAGCCATCAGGGGTGACTCCTGTGCACCTCAGTAGAGGTCAGCACAACCCAATTGCTGGTCTCCACTGCCCTTTGCACCTGGTGGAGGTGGACTTGTTGGCTCCCCGGTTCTCTGGAGTCCGTGGGGCCTCATGTGGTTCCCCTCCCCCTTGACAGTGCAGAGAGCAGGATGTTCTAAGTGGAAAAAGTGCTGCTTTTTCCTCTCTCCCAGAGAGCGCTCATGATGTCCTGTGTGCCTGGCGCAGGCTGGCTGCAGAGCAGAGTGAGGGATACCTGGTGATTGACAGTTGCAGCCGAGGCCTCGCTTTACACCAGGGTGCCACTGGAGGCTCCACATCTGGCACTTGCTGGTGACAGCAGGGTGTTGGGGCCTTCCCCCAAGGCTCTCATTCCTGACCTTGTGCAGGGAGCCTCCTCAGCGCACAGTGACTCAGAAAGAGCTGAGTCTCTGCAGCTGAGCACCGAGGGAAGTGATGTGTCCTGGAAGCTGCTGGTGACTCAAACTGTGTATTGGGGTGATGAGGAGACAGACACCCAACTCACGGGTGACAAATTGAGATAAAAATATCCCACGAAATGTGAAAGTGGAAAGGAGTAGCATTTCCAGATTTATATATTAGTTACCTGCTGTGAAATTAAAATAGGCCTTTAAAACCTGATATATTCACTCCTCCATGAAAGCATTTGCACACATACTGCTAATCATTTGTACATCCAAGCTGGATCTTCCAGTTGGAAAAATATAAATTTGTATGTGCGCCCTCTTAACGGCCAAGTGGGAGACACAGTATATAATTGGGCATATTTGCTGTGTGCCCTGGATCCTGGAAATATTCAGGTCTGGACCAGTGTAGTGAATCCAGATTCTTTTAACGGGACGTGGAAGCAGATAGGGGTGGCATCATCCAGAAGCAGGGTCTGGGCCAGTGCCCTTGATCCCAGTCACCGAATGCTGCTCCAAGGCTCAAGGATAGGGACACTGGCACCAAACTCTGCTTTTAGGTTCTTGCTGCCAGGAGGGAAGAGGAGAGAGGCCCAAGGCTGTTGGAGTCACCTCCAGGCAGCCAGTTGCCCGGCAACTCCTTGCAAGCTGCTCCACATCCCTGCAAGGAGCCCCTTATTTACTTGGACTGGCTTGAGCCGGTTTCTCTAGCAGGCAACAAAGAAGCCTACTGTTACTGAAATGAAGTTTCCTGCTCCAGAATGAGAAGGGCCAGCTCTGGGGAGAGGGGAGCGCTGGGGCTCTGGGGTATGATGTGGAGAGACTTAGAGGTTCTTTCTTAGCAGGAAGTCGGAGCCAGCGGGGAGAGGGCAGTTGTATGGCCCAGACCTCTCCCACAAGTCTCAGGATGAGACTTGTTAATCCTTGGTGACAATCTCACTCAATTCCTTAGAATCTCTGGTTTAGGACTTTTCTTGCACAAAAACTCTGGGGTGGTTCAGGCAGCAAATCCAGCCACTGACTGCCCCAGGGAACAA
>CM053402.1:153296893-153381379 GCA_028644305.1 Xerus rutilus | reverse complement strand
AACATGCTCTGGGTAGGCAGGGCTGGAGGCCCCAGAAAAGCTCTTGGCTCTGCTCTACCCTTTGGCCTTTCAGTTTCTATCTCCTGCCACCCCTTTTCCAGCTGACTGCCACCATCTCTGCTGGCCTGTCCACCTATGTTGGTGGCTGGCAGGGGGAGCATGGGCTGCCTGTGGGCCAGACACTCAGCTCTCTGTGGGTCCAGTGAATTGCCAGTCATATGTAGGGGAAATGAGTCCTCGTGAAACACCACCTGGCCATCTACAGAGCCACGGAGAGCCACTGCCATGAGCAGGGGGCTGATAGGTGTTCTAAGGTTTAGTGTGTCTCTCCACCTCTGCTCCAGGGCCTTACTAGCACATGGTCATGCCCATTCATGCTGTCGTGGCTGCTCTCGGGTGGTCACAGTGGAGTTGGATAGTGATAATAGTCTGTATGGTTTGCAAAGCCTCAAATACTTATGATCTGGCCCTTTTCAAGAGATTTCCCTGACCACCGCTCTGAAATGCAAGCTCTAGAGAAGGAGACTAGGCCATATGTCATCCCCAGGGTCCAAACACTTTGCAGAGCCTGACATGTAGCAGGAGTTCATTAAATTGCGTTAAATGGAGAAATGGATGGAGTCTGGGCTGAATCTGTGAGTCTGTGCCCCTCACAATGGAAAGGAGTTTCCCCAGACAGCACCCTCCTCATGCTCTGCCTGTTGAACAAGGTGACCAACTGTCCCAGTTTGTCCAGGACTGAAAGGTTTCTCAGGAGAGTCCCAGGCAAACAAGGCCACCTTTTGTTAGACCCTGGCCTCTGTATACAGAAGTGCCTGCCTGCCTCATCTGGCTAATTAATCCACACGGTTACCAGGCAGAGCTGTATGCCCAGCGGAAACATACACACACACACACACACAACAGCCTACATGACGGAGACACCTTCAAATGGCATCATAGGAGAGTGAGGAGGTGCCTGGCAGCAGCAGGGGAACCAGCAGGGATTCTGGATGTTATGAGTGAAGCAGCTGAGATCCTGCTGGACCAGGATGACAAAGAAAGGTGTCCTTGGGAGCTGGGGTCCAGCTGGGTCTTGACTGGATGAGGACGAATCCATTGCTGGCAGAGAAGGCAGGCAGTGCCACTGTTGGTACACAAGGCCCCAGTGTCCACAGGTCAATCCCCAGGGGGACACTCAGATTGGTCACAAGGTCATTCCTGAGCTAAGTTCTGTGGCCAGGAGACAAGGCTTCACTGGGCAGCCTGGGTCACATGTGCATCTCAGAGGGGCCAAGGAGTGCTTTTGGTGGCAACCAGAGGATCCTGTGTGGTGGAAGAGGAGCTCTGGAAGAAGCTCAAGGTGGCTTAGTTTGTGTTCCTTAGAAATTATGTGTTATGGAGTGTGTTATGGAGCTGGTCACAGCTTGGTATCAAATATGACTGGTTGCTCAATCTCAGGACCATCTTCTGAGAAGGCATATAAATGTTTCTTGGCACAGTCCTTTAGGGGAGACAGGGAGAAAAATCTGCCCATGTCTCCCATCTTGCTTTGGTTCACCCAAAGGGGGACAATTCCCCAGACTTGCTGGCTGTGGTTGGTTGCAGCATCTCATGCGCAAATGTCCAGGGAAGCCCCAAGGGTGGGGGACACATGCCTGCACCCAGGGCCTGGCGCTGCTTCTGGGTGTGCCTGGGGGAAGCTGGTCTAAGTCTACCTAGAGTTGGTCAGCAGGGTCCTCTCTCTCTGGGGAGAGGTACCCAATGGCCCAAGAGTAAGCGACAGGGTCCAAAGTGGTCCATGATAAGTGTCTGATAGAGGGAACTTGAGAGCACAGGTCCTGTCCTCCTCAGGACACCTGGTCTCTGCTTCTAACTGCAACTGGGGCCAAGGCTGACTGGCACCTGCACAGACTGTCCAGTGGCCAGCTGTAACCAGGGCTGGAGCAATCACTGTCTCTAGTGAGAACCAAGGGCTCATCCTTAGCCCCTGCTCTGTGGAATCTGGAAAGGTCTTATAAAAGTTGCTCAGCAAATATTTAATTAAGCTGAACAGGAGCAGTAAACTCCAGGACCAGGTTTTCTTGCATGTAGCAGAGAAGTTCTGGAACAGCAGATCTGGGTGTGGTGGTAGGAGGGGCTCAAAGGCAAACAACTAGGATCAGAGTTTTATTAAAGGACATTAAAGGACGTGGAGAAGCTGGCCCAAAGAACCAGGGTTGCCTCAGCCCCCGCCTGAGGGAGGAAGCATTTGATCTCGAGCCTGCTCTGTGCGGTGGCTGCTGGGCTTGCTGTGCCCTGTCAGACCCCAGCCCTCCTCTCTAAGCAGGAACCAGGAGACTGTGCTGTGCAAGGAGCTCCATTCCACCTCTTGGCCTTGAGGGCTGTGGCCAGGTCTTCAGCAGATAGAAGGGACATTGTCAAGTTCAACTAGGAAAATGCAAAGACTCACACACTAGGTCATCCTAAAACTGACAACATTTGGCCTCGATGACACAGGATGATGTTTAAAATCAATCAAACATATAGGTACCATGTTTTTTGTTGTTTGTTTGCTTGATTGGTCTGGACATTCCCTCACCCAAAGTGCCCTTCACTTCCCCATCATAACATTTAGCACGCCACCCAATCTCTTCTGGTGTTTTCCTCTACCCACCTAGAGCTGGGCTCTGGGAGGGCAGAGTCAATTTCTTATTCACCACTCCATGCCCAGGACACACCCAGGGCCCTCTGCACTGCAGGTGCTTAGTAAGGCTGGTCTGGACATCAGGTCTGCCAGGCAAAGAGGGTGGACAGTGCAGGCTGCCACAGGGGCCCCAGGTCTGTGACCTTCTAGAGGACAGGGCTGGAGGCTGTGCATCTTTGTCCCCAGTCCTCAATAGGGCCCAGCACACAGCAGGCAGGGCTCAGGAACATGTGCCCTGTGGATGACTGGCTGCCTTCCTGTCTCATGCCTTTTCAGTTCTATCTAGGGCAGCAGCCCAGAGGAGCTGCACAGTTGGAAAGGTTCTCTGAATGGTTAGAAACTGCAGCCCCCTCTCCATGCAGAGATGGGAGTAGAGGTGGTGGGGGTGTCCTCATGGCTCATGGCCTCGGAGGGCACATGGTGGGGGTTGTTTTCACCCACTGTGCACCCAATTCCCCAAGAAGGGGTGGTGACATGGCTGCCATGAGAAATTGGTGGAAAAGAGCCCTCCTGAGCCAGGACATCAAATTCCCCAGGCTCTGGCTGCCTGAACGGGGCCACCGAAGCGCCAGGAGCCAGTACAGGTCACCAAAATGCTGTTCTTTCCACTCTGTGTTTGGCCCAATTCTGGTAAATGCGAGTTTTATTACCAGCAACAACAGCAACAAAAAGATGAAGTGGAGGAGATCCAACTGGAAACCTTCCTGGTCTCAGAGGCACTGTCTCTGCTCAGCACAGTTTGGCCGGGAACCCCTGAGGACAGTGGTTTCCTTGGTAACACTGGACCAGAATCGGGAGCTAGAACCCTGCTGGGGGTTCCAGTGCCAGCTGGGCAAGCTGTGCCGGGCAGCTTGGCTTGTACGGGTCACCTGAGGGGAAACGGCCTGGGTGGGCTTGTTTCTATCTAGGTGGCTGGTGGCTGGGGTGGCCAGGGACCAGGATACCCTTCGTGATGCCTGGGAGAAGGGGCCTCCTGAGAAAGGATGCATCTCACCCCCTCCCACTCCACTACCCAAGGACCTCAATCACTACCGCTCGTAAGGCAGCCTGGGACTGCCCTGTCTCCATTATCCGGGCATTTCTGAACATGAAGAAAACCAGGTTTTCCATCTTTTTTGACATAGAAATAACAGGGTTTTGCTCCCCAGATCAGTTAGGGCCACCTCATGTCCCAAATTACACAAGCTTCATCAGGTCGCTGCAGTTCCTGCTGCTAACTTCCCCAAATCCTGAGAGGCCTGGAGATGCTCCAGGACCGGTCAGCTCCACCCACTGCTTCTTGCAGAAACTGCTGAGCTGAGGCTTGAGCTAGGCCTCCTGCAGAGTGAGTGCTGGCCGGCTTGCTGCAGCATGCTAATGAGCGGGATGTCACTGCCGCCCAGGCTGCGGCTGGGGCTGGGGGCGTGGTGTGGGTGGTCTTTCCTCTTAGAAGCCTAGGACTCAACGCTTCTCTTTTCTCCTGCTTCCCTTACCCAGGTAACTTGACCACACAGGCAGGCCCTTTAGAGGTCCGCAAGAAGTCAGCTACAGGGTTACAAGTGGCTACCAGTGAGTGGGAGCTGGTGGAGAGGGTGACCTTAGCATTATTCCACAGGATGGGGGCACATATCCCAACCTGGGAAAACCGAGGACTCAAAAGCCCTCCAGAAGCTGAGCCCAGATCCCTGAGTGCTTTGCTGTGTCCCCAGGGTGAACTGTCAGAGGATGTTGAGGTGGTGACACTAGATGCAGGGAGAGGGAGAGGAAATGGCAGAGGCAGGCGCAGAAAGCCAGACGGTGGCACAGGCCTATAACCCCGGTACCTTGGGAGCCTGAGACAGAAGAATCCTGAGTTCAAAGCCAACCTCAGCAACAGCAAGGCGCTAAGCAACTCAGTGAGACCCTGTCTCTACATAAAACACAAAATAGGGCTGGGGATGTGGCTCCGTGGTCGAGTGCCCCTGAGTTCAATCCCCAGTACCAAAAAAAAAAAAAAAAAAAAAGAACACACCGGCAATGATTTTATTTCCTTCAACTAGGCCTCACCTCATAAAGGTTGTGGCACAGGTTGTCAAACAACCCTTTTTTGGGGGAGGGCAGGTACCGGGGATTGAACTCAGGACAGTTGACCACTGAGCCATATCCCCAGCCCTATTTCGTATTTGATTTAGAGACAGGGTTTCACTGAGTTGCTTAGTGCCACACCATTGCTGAGGCTGGCTTTGAACTCGCAATTCTCCTGTCTCAGCCTCCAAAGTGCTGGGATTACAGGTGTGTGCCTCTGCACCTGGCTTCAACCAAGCTTTTGACACATGGTCTTTGGGGGACATTTAGGATCTGAATCACAAAGGCATATAACCTATGCACATCTTCCTGTATACTTTAAATAATCTCTAGATTATTTGTAACACCTAATATAATGTAAATGCTATGTAAATAGTTGTAATACTGTTGTTTTGGGAATAATAAAAAGAAAAAAGAAGCCGGGCGCGGTGGCTCAAGCCTGTAATCCCAGCACTTAGGGAGGCTGAGACAGGAGAATCGCGAGTTCAAAGTCAGCCTCTGCAATGGCGAGGCGCTAAGCAACTCAGTGAGACCCTGTCTCTACATAAAACACAAAATAGGGCTGGGGATGTGGCTCAGGGGTTGAGTGTCCCTGAGTTCAATCCTTGGTACCAAAAAAAAAAAAAGAAAAAAGAGTCTATACGTCCTTAGTGTACAGGAGCATGGCTCCAGCACCTGCATGGTTTCTGGGGAGGGCCTTTCTGCTCGGTAGTGACATGGTGGAGGGCACCCTATGGCGAGGCAGAGCAAGCTAACCAGAGAGAGCTCGCTTTTAAAACAAAGCCACTCTCTCAAAAACCCATTAATACATAAATGGGTTAGTCGCCTCAAAAAGACCCTACCTTGTCCCACATTGTTCCTCCTCTTAGCACCTCACAATGGGGACTAATTCCAATATGAATTTTAGTGGGGACATTCAAACTATAGCAGTATCCCTTGCGGATCTGAGAGAAAGGGAGGATTGTGCCCATTTAGTCACACATTTCAAAATAGAGGACCTGCAGAGGAGATGACCCTAAACTTTCTCGGCCACTCATGATCACCCTGTATTCCTGGCTCTCCAACTAAAGATTTACAGGAGAGAACATTTCTAAGGAAAGAACAGTCTGAGAGTTCCCTGTAGCACCCTGCCTGAGACTACCCCAAAGCTTGGTATGTGGCCTCTGCTGTGGGGAGGAGGACCCTGTGTACAGGTGTGTGCCAAGATTCTGAGGAAGCTAATGGTGAAGGGCTGGGACTGGGGCTGTCTTCTTGGAGGAGAAGCATGTGCCAGGAATGGTCCGGGCTGCTAGAGGATATAGCATTGAAGATGTGCAAATCTCTCAGAAGCTGGTTTAGTTACTTAGATTCAGTCTAAGAAGAGGTAGCTTGGGGTGCGTTCACCTGTGTTGAAGTGCAGCTAGGGCTCAGGAAGGGGAACGTCTACCCCAGGGAGAGGAAACTGGCTCTAGGTAGCATCAGAGACCTGCCCAACTCCTCCTCTCCTCCCTGCCCTGCCCCAGTCTTGGGGGAGCCCAGTGAAGGGGAAGAAGCCTGAAGATAAGGCCACTCTCCCCCAAGCCCTGGCAGGCTTTCCAGGTGGCACAGGTCTACAACGGGGGAGGGGAGCAGCTTTAGCTTCAAACAATGTTTGGATTTCAACTATTTTTCATAGCTGGAAGTTGCAATGACCGAAATCAGATTTTTGGGACTAAAGTGACCCAAATAATTTTTACTATCTTAGATTAGCCAGAAAAAAACAACCTATGTTTGATTTCATCCAAGACAGGATGAAGGGACATCAAACCCTAGTGAGCAGGTTTAAAAATGAAAAAGGAAGCAAGAAAGAAAGAATTCAGCTATTTTCTGATTCAACCCAACAATCAGAATATCATATTGCTCAACAAAATGGCTACACAAGCAATAGGTACAAGTCTGGCTAATGTAGGCAGACAGAATTGATTGACAGGACACTGGGTGGCTTAGAGTTGCTGGCTAAGCTGCAAACACAGCTTTAGTATTGGGGAGGCAACCAAGGGAGCATGGTCCAGAGCAGGCTGCAAACCGCAGAGAGGATGCCACCACCTCCGTGTGGTGGCCCAGGGGTGCTGCTGCCACCCCACCTACCAGCACACATTCCTGAACCTCTTGCTCCATGGTGCAGGGTCTGGGTGGAAGTACCTGATTGGCTGAGCCTACTCACATGGCTGGCTCCAGCTGCAAGGGGTGCTGAACAACCAGGCACACCTGTCCCTAGCAATGGTAGCAGTAGGTGGCTGTTGCCCCCCATCAAAGCTCCTACAGTGGGGAGACCCCACACTTAGCCACATCATCCAGGTGCCAAGAGTGGCAGGGGAGAGGAGGCAAAAGTCAATATCTTTGGAAGGTCTATTCTTTAATTGATTGAGCTTAAAACTGAAGTGTGGCCAGAAATGACTGTGATTATATTTTCTGCCACCACATGAAGTGGGGATTTGGAACCCAGAGAGTTGCACAGAACAGATCATTACAGGAAAATAAACAGGCGTTTTCGCACACCCAAGTCTGTGGCTATGAAATCCAGACTTGCCCCAGACATACTGCAGGGTGACAGGATTGCTGGAACACGGCGCTTGTGGAGTGAGCGTGCACCAGAGGTCGACCCGAGTCACTCCCCTTGGTCTCACTGCCACTCTGCTTCCCCTTGTCACCAGCTCATAGGCACAGAGCCCTGGCTCTGGAGGGGCTGGACAGGGCATGTTAGTGCCCAGTGATAGACACTCGTCTCTCAGGTGGAGGCGGGTGCAGCCACCCTGTTGGCTCCGGCACCTCTCCCTTGTGCTCTGGCACCTACAGCGGGAGCCACATGCAGCCAGGATGAGATGCCACAGTGGACCCTCTTAGCACAGCACTGCCCATCCCTGCTCCCCTCTCAGCCCTGGACTTGGTCTCCCTTCCAGTCCCCAAGCCTGACCAGGGAGCTAAGCCTTGGAGAGTCCTCGGCTCTACCACGCTGCCCTGTGTCCTTGGGCCCATCAAAAGCCAGCTCCTCTGCCCTGTGGCATTGCCCTAGTCCCTGCCACTCCTCCTCCCCACCTTCAAAGCTCAGGTGAATCCAAGGAAGCCTGCTCGGGTCCATGCTTGAACTCTCCCTCCTCGGAACCCCATGTGACCCAGTTACATGCAAACCACATCATTAAAGCTGGAAAAAAGGTCCCAACAAGTTAGTCCAAAATCATTTTATAGAAGGGTGAGTTAGAGCCCAGAGACAGTGTTAGCTCAGCACAGCTGTCTAGTGACACTCCCGGCCAATGGCAGAGTGCAGAACCCTTGGGCCTTTGGACACATCTCCTTCCCCACCCCAGGGACACAGTGTTCACTGCCTTGAGTGGTGCCCTCTGCTTCCTACGTGCTGTGCTGTGCCTCCCCATGAGGAAACATCCCCATGAAGAGGGCTCCTTCTTTCCCAAGGAGAAGGCAGCTGTCACCCAGAGTCCTACACAGGTATCGTCAGGGTGAGCAGGGTCCACTCCACCATCATTGCTTAAGTATTTATTGCTGCTCTGAGCTCCCTGATAAGTACAACTCCAGCGAAGGTGGGCGGTAACTCCTTCAGGCGGAAGGCTGAGCACGGTTTCCATGGAGACCGCCCAGGCTCTGGTTTCCAAGGCAACACTTGCAGGAGGTTATAGAGCTTCCTATTTATGTCAACTTAACATTTCTTCTGGCTAAACCCAGTTCTAATGCAGCCTTCCTTTCTGGGATGGTGATAGACCACAAGGGTCAGTGAGGAAACGAGTGAGACTCTGTGCAGTTAATTAACTAAAAGGGAGGCCATCTCATCCACAGGCCTCCACCAGCCAGGTATAGGCTGGTCTATGTGCCGAAACACACATATGCACACAGATTATAAAGAGGCATGGAAAGATATGAAGTCCTACAGCATCCTGCCATCCTCCCAGAAGTAGTAGACGCACGTTCATACAACTCTCTTTGAAGATCCACAGGACTGCTCTGTCACCTGCTTTACCCTAGTTATAGAATTTGGAAAATGTTACACGTCAGCACAAATAGATCTACCTCATTCTTTGTCATGGTAATAAATATTTTGCTTAAAAAAATAAACAAGAAGTATCTGATAGAGGAACATGGTTTCTAATTTCTTGCTATTACAACAATAAATATTCTTCTTATGCGTATATTTTTGTATGCTTGTTTGGATACATTCATAGGATAAATTCCTAGCAGTGAAATTTCTCGGTCAAAGATATTGTATTTTGAAATTCTATATTGTCAAACCAACTTAGTGATATTACCAGTATAAGAGGGCTTGTACACATGTGAGGAGACTGGGTATTATTGAACTTATTTGAAAACCAAAAAAAACCCCTACAAAACCAATTCCCCCAACTCAAGCTGTGAGACAGCAAAGCTTCAACACAAAATCCTAACAAGGGCAGTGTGGGATAGAAAACCATAGTCCAGCATTACTAATGAACACCCATCTAAAACTCCTAAACAAAATATTAGCAAATCGGGGTTGAGGTTGTGGCTCAGTGGCAGAGTGCTTGCCTCGCGCGTGTAAGGCACTGGGTTCGATCCTCAGCACTACATAAAAATAAGTAAACCAAATAAAAAAAAACACTGTGTCCATGCATAACTAAAAAAATATTTAAAAAAAATTAGCAAATGGAATCCAGTAGTGTAAAAACAAGAAAACACATCATGATGACCAAATCAGTTCCTAATACCATTCACCTCAGTAACAGATGAAATTATATGAATAAACGTAGAAAAACATTTGATAAAATAATTCATCAATCCCTTAATTAAAAATAAAAACACTTTGAAAAATAAGACTAGAGGAGAACTTCTTTAATCTCAAAAGGAATATTCTCCTAACGTTAATAATTAAACTATAATTAAGGTAAATTCAACTTAAAGTCAAGAACAAAACAATGTATGTAGCTATCACTGTGGTACCTAGAGAATCCAAGTCAGCAAGGCAGGACAAGGAAAAGCAATGAAAAGTTTTGGGCTGGGGATGTAGCTCTGTGGTAGAGTATCTGCCTACTTTGCATATGGATCTAGGTTTGGTTCCCCAGTGCAAACAAAAGGCAAAACAAAACAACTAAAATAGAAATAAAAATTTAAGTTATTTGAATGGAAGAAACAGAATTTATTCATAATCAATAGCATTGCTCATATAGAAAGCACAAATGAATCCTCAGATAACTTTTTAGAATAAGGAAGACATTTTGATAAGTTCATTGGGTCAATACTCAGATTATATTTTATACACGAAGAGTTGTATTAA
The DNA here is from genome assembly GCA_028644305.1 of Xerus rutilus. NCBI lineage: Eukaryota > Metazoa > Chordata > Mammalia > Rodentia > Sciuridae > Xerus > Xerus rutilus. Next base: position 153,371,396 of record CM053402.1, on the reverse strand, counting down.
TAAAAATAAGAAATAGAAGGAACTTGAGAATCAACCTAATGAAAGATTTGCCAGGCCTCTATTCAGAAATATATAAACAATATTAGAAGATATTAAAAGTTTACATAAAATTTTAAATAACATATCCATGGACTGGAATTCTTTTTTTTTTTTTTGGTACTGGGGATTGAACTCAGGGGCACTCGACCACTGAGCCACATCCCCAGCCCTACTTTGTGTTTTATGTAGAGACAGGGTCTCACTGAGTTGCTTAGCGCCTCGCCATTCCTGAGGCTGGCTTTGAACTCGCGATTCTCCTGTCTCAGCCTCCCTAAGTGCTGGGATTACAAGCGTGAGCCACTGCGCCTGGCTTGGACTGGAATTCTTGATATCATGATTATTTCAATCTCCCCATGTGGACCTATAGATTTAACATAAGTCCAATAAGAACCTTAACAGAAGTTCTCATGAAGCTTATAATTATTTCTGAGATGCACATGAAGAACAAAGGGCCACAGATCATCATGGCTTTGCTAGAGAAAAATCAAGGGAGAAACCTGCAGTACCAGATACCTAGACGTATTTTTGGTATGGTTATAGCCCAAGGGATAGACCTGATAAAGACAAAATAGAAAGCCCAGCAATGACTTCACACACATAAAAACTTGATCTATGCAGACATATATCATAGCTCAGTGAGGAAAGAAAACAAAACAAAACTAACAAAATCCCCAGAATAAAGGGTTATCCCTACCTCACACCATACCAAGAAATAAATCTCAGGGGATTTTAAAACATAAAATCCAAAATTTTAAAATGATATGAAGAAACTATAGGAATGGGCTGGGTGCGGTAGCTCAGTCCTATAATCCCAGCAGCTTGGAAGGCTGAGACAGGAGGATCGCGAGTTCAAAGCCAGCCTCAGCAAAAAGCGAGGTGTAAGCAACTCAGCAATACCATGTCTCTAAATAAAATACAAAATAGGGCTGGGGACATGGCTCACTATAGGAATGGAAAAATGTCTTCAATCTTGGGATGGGATTTCTGAAACAAGATGCAACAGGTTGTAAAGAAAAAGATGGACAGATCTAACTACATTAAAATCAATAATTTCTATTCACCAGAGACCACAAAGAAAGCGAGAAGATAAATTACTAACTGGAGTGAGATTATTTGCTGCCCATCGATGACAAAGTAAGAAATTATATGATATATAAAGAACTCCTGCAAATTAAACAGAAGAAAATAAAGCTTCCTATAGAAAAATAGGCCAAAAACCACAAGTAGGTTTCCTTTGGAAAGAAAACTCGAGGGTACAATGATTACCTGAAACTTGCCCCTTTTCTAGTAATTAAAGAGATGAAATTAAAGCCATAATGAAATATCATTTTACTCCCAACCCACTGGCAAAAAAATCTTAGGGATTGTCAGCATTGTGTTGGCAAGGACGTGGAATGGGAGAAAGCCTCAGCAGTGCAGGCAGGGGTACAAATTGGTTCAACTTCCCTATAAAAAATAATCTGATGGAATTTCATGAGTTGAACACTTGCAAGCTGTATGACCCCATGATTCCATTTCTAGGTGTACAAAAGAGGAAACCCTTGTCCAGGTGCACCAAAAGCCCCGTAAAAAATGTTCCTGAAGGCACTGTAATTGTAAAAATCAGAAATAACCCAAATACTCATTGTTTAATTAAATTGTATGTTCGCAGAATGCACTGATACAAGAGTAAACATAAATTAAATACTATAGGCATCAACATAGAGAGATCTTAGAAATCAGGCTGAGGGAGAAAAGCACGTCAGAGAATAAAACACGTACAGTATTTTTGTCACTACTGTTGTGCTATTTAAACACAAGTGACAGCATTAGGGATTCTTAGATACGTGGTACACTAAGGATAGGAATTACCTGAATCTAACTGATGAACATAGGAGAAATTGAAATATTTCAAGATTGTTTTGGATCTAAGATTAAGGGTGTCTCTGCACTAATTCAGGTCTTGCATGTCCCTCTCAGGAATTTGCGATGGGAGGAAGGACAGGTGCTGGGGTGATGTGGGAGTCCCTAAATATGGGCTGCCAGCAGTTTCTTGCATTCCTGACATGAGGCCCCTCCCCGCCTCTAGAGGTGGCCCACTTCCGCTTCTCTGTGGTTTGGGCTGGTTTTGTGAATTTGCTCAATGTAATACATTGAGGACCTGGGACTTCTGAATCCAGCCTTAAGGGATTGGAAGCTTCTGCTTCCTCTCCCAGAGCTCAGTTGATAAACTGCTCCATAAGTGGGCTGGTGGGTTTCCAGATCCACCTAGTCATTATGCTTCACGACTTAGTAATAACTTCACAACACACGAATCACACTATTATGTGTACAATAGATGCACCACAATATAAAGTGTTGAAAACAAAAACGCCAACCCTAACTTGATGTGTAAAAATTTTATGTCCCTAGCTTTGATTTGCATTTTCTTTTAAACTAGCTCAACACCTTTTCATGTGCAAGCCTTGATCCACTTGTTCCTCATTCCATGAACGGCCTGTTCATATTCTTTGCCCTTTTATCTACTGGGTTGTTCGGTTTTCGTGATTTATACAAATAAAAACTTGGCATGTTATGGCAAATAGCCCTTGTTACATCCTGGGTTGAAAGTCACCTTTTCCAGTTTGCTACTTATAAACTTTTGGCCTTGTGGTATATTTTGCTGTGTATACATTTCAAGTTTTCATTTATAAATTCCAACTTGGTGGGTATCAGGCTTAGAAACAGCTTTCTGCCTCCAAGGTTATTTTCTTTTTTGGTACTAGAGATTGAACTCAGGGGAACTTGACCACTGAGCCACATCCCCAACCCTATTTTGTGTTTTATGTAGACAGGGTCTCACTGAGTTCCTTAGCGCCTCGCCATTGCAGAGGCTGGCTTTGAACTCGCAATCCTCCTGTCTCAGCCTCCCTAAGTGCTGGGATTACAGGCTTGTGCCATCGTGCCTGGCTCCAAGGTTTTTTTTTTTTTTTTCGGTACTGGGGATTGAACTCAGGGGTACTCAACCACTGAGCCACATCCCCAGCCCTATTTTGTGTTTTATGTAGAGACAGGGTCTCACTGAGTTTCTTAGCGCCTCACCATTGCTGATGCCACCTTTGAACTCGCGATCCTCCTGTCTCAGCCTAAGTGCTGGGATTACAGGCTTGAGCCACCATGCCCGGCTTTCCAAGGTTATTTCAATCATCTCTTCAAGCACTTCTATGGTTTCATTTCATAATTAAGACTTTTTTTTTTGGTACTGGAGATTGAACTCAGGGGCACTCAACCACTGAGCCACATCCCCAGCCCTATTTTGTGTTTTATGTAGACAGGGTTTCACTGAGTTTCTCAGCACCTCGCCGTTGCTGAGGCTGGCTTTGAACTCATGATCCTCCTGTCTCAGCCTCCCTAAGTGCTGGGATTACAGGCATGTGCCACCGCGCCTGGCTAATTAAGACTTTTGATTCATCCAGAGTTTATTTTTTAGAGAAGTAGGATCCAGGTTTGTCAGAATGGCTAGCCATTAAAAATAACCCACATAAGTCCTTGCTAACTTGAAATGCCACTCTAGTGAGGAATGAAATTTCTCTGTAATTTAAGTCCGTTTCTGCCCTCACCCCATTCCGTCCTGTTGACCTCTCCCTTTGCTACACTAAACTTCTTTAATGCTTGTAGGTTACAATGAATATCTCTGGGGCAGTTCTTTACCCTGTACTGGATTTAATCAGCTATTCTCCATGTTTACTCTCCCCAAAGAACTGATTGTGTCAAGTTAAAAAAACAAATCAGGTTGGCATTTTAATAGATTCCATTGCATTTCGAAGGTAAGCAAAACACATTTCTGCAAAAGCCTTTGTGCCCAAGTACAGGGTGCGAATGCACTGACTTGAGTTTCTTATGACCCTTGAAGGTCAGCCAGACTGTAAATAGCACTGGGGCTGCAGGTGCCCTCCCACCCTCATCCCAGGGCAGGATGCAGGTCTCACCTCCCTGGTCCACTTAACCGAGGTTCTTGCTGGCTCTCCCACTGCTACCCCTTTGGAGAAAATGACCCCATGACTATCACGCCAAACCTCAGTTCAGATCCACCAAGAACAGTTACCAATTATCCAGACACTGTGCCGAACATGACACCGTCCTTGTGCTTAAGGACATGCAATGATGATGTCACCTGCCATGCAGAATACAACAGGGTGGTTTACAGCACTTAAAAGCAGCCTGACCTTGGCTGAGTTGAGGAAGCTCTCGGCTCACTTTCCTCCCTCCTCACCTGCAAGATGAGCTCTGCGGCTCAGACAGTGGTCCAGAGGGTCAAGGAAGGCAATGAACGGGAGACCTGCGCTTCCTGGCTAAACCCCTCTTTAGGGGCCAGATGCCAGGCCTGCTGGCTTGTCCCTGCCTGCTGCGCCACACGACTGTCCTGGAGAGTTTCCCAGCCCAGCCGGTGCCCCACCCACCACGCTGAGATCAAAGTCAGAAGTAAAAGATTTTTATTTTCTACAGACACTTCTGAAAAGAGATCTAATAGAGAAAATATACAAAGCATTTAAGAGTTTCATCTCCAGAGCACCTGAGTCTGACTGAGGCGCCAAAGCCTCTCCAAGGCTCAGGGTTCGGGACGGGTAGCATATTGAACGTCAGTAAAAACATGCAAAAGTGGAAAGGACAAGGAAGAACACTGCATGCCCCCCAGCAGAGGGGTGGATTTCAGAACAGAGGGGGCAGGGTGCACAAGTACCAGGTGGCTCTCCCTCCCCCTCATCTCCACAAGGCTGGGCTGGAGAGAGCAAGAGCTCCACCCACTCCCACTGGCAGCTCAAGTGACCCCCTGCTCTGTTCCCTGCTGCTCCCGCCTGGGCATGGGACTTGTGCTCCTAGGTGCCCAGCTGGGGGCCCTGGCTCCTCGCTTCTTTGGTTCCACTCAGAGAACAGTTGTGCTTGACAGACTCATCCCACTCCACACTCCAGGCTCCCACTGGTGGGCGAAGGCACTGACAGGAGTCCCGGGAGACCCCAGGACAGCCACCTTCCCTTGTGCTCTGTGGGGTCTGTCCCTGGGCACATCCCCCATCTTCAGCCCGTACCCCAGAGCTAGGAATCAGACAGCACAGGAACTTGCTGCCCTGGGAAAAAGCCTTTGAGGAATTTCCCAACTGTGCAGATATTTCAGAACCCCATGTTCCACGCTGCCCGGCCCCTCCCTCTAGTCCTTCCCCCTGGCCCAGCCACTGGGGACCCGACTTCAAGACCCTGGGTCAAAGAAACCATCTTGGGTATCCCCTCCTCCCCCACCTCTGGGAGGTCAGCAGAGGCGGGGGCCTCGAGAGGTCACGGCCCTGGTACCGGTGACGGGCAGGGCTGGAAAGGAAGGGTGGACATATCACATCTATGGAAAGGTGTCCAAAGAACAAGCTAAGCAAGAGGGGGAGAGAAGGGCCAGAGAGTGGCCGGAAGGAGAAAGAAGAGGGCAGGGGTGTGCCTGGAGGAGGAGGGGCCTCACACCACCCCGCAGATGAGGGTCTCCACCACGAAGGTGTTCTCGAAGTGGCGGATGGCGTTGCAGTTCTTGGCTCCGCGCTTGTTGATCCCTGGGAGGCAACAAAAATCCCAATGAAGTCTGTGTCCCTGGCTAGAAAGGACCTCAGGACCCTGGGTGGGGTGGGAGCCTAGGAAGTGACACCTGGAATCACGCTAAGCTGCACAGCAAAGGGGCGAGAACTCAGAGGCTGGAGTCAGCCTGCCTGTGCTTGCCACTGCCCCTCGAGACCTCGGGGGTGCCCCTGCCCCTCCCCAGGCCTCCCTTTCCTCATCATTAAGATGACACTGGTGATGCGTCAGCAGTGCGGGGCATGTTAAGTGCTCAATGAACCTCAGCTGTTGTCCTGCTGCTGTCTGAGCTCTCGGGGAGCTGGGGTTTGGGGCCAGGGACAGGGCCAGCCACTCACGCCTCCGGGTAGCCCGGCGCCGCAGCCGATAGGTGTCCTTCCCATTGCACAGATGGTAGATGAAGGAGCCCAGGGCCTCCTTGTCACTGACGTGCTCTGTCACCACCATCTCCTCCTGCATGATGTACGTCTGTGGGAGGTAAGTCCCTCTCTGCAAGGAAGAGGTCACAGCACAGGGTCAGGACCCAGGGCTCCCTCCCACAGTTTCTGCTTACTCACTCCCCTTGTGGCTCACGTGTGCCCTGCTCTCACATCAGAGGTGCCCAGCTGTCACCCAGAGGCCCCTTGCTGGCCTTTCTGATCTCTCCAGGCCAGTACCTATGCCTACACTGTGGAGACCTCTGGCATGTGTGTGAGCCTGGTCCCCTACTCCAGGGATCCCTGCTGACAGGGAAGCTGGTCTGGGGGTTCTCCATGAGTGGAGAGAGGGAAAGGCGAGAAGTGACTCAGGATGTGGACCAAGGAGCGACGGAAGCAGGACCGATCTGAGGTGCAGGAGCAATGTCCCTGGGTCCCCAGGTCTGGCCTCCACAGGGCAGGAAGGCAAGGAGGGACAGGATGCTGCCAAGATCCCTGCTCACCTTCACATTCATGAGGAGCTCCCAGAAGTTGCGAGGGGGCAGCACGATGGTGGTGTTGAGCTCGATGACGTAGCACTTGTCCAGGGAGATGTCGTGGTAGGCAGTGAGACCCTGAGGGAGGGAGGCGCCATGTCAGCTGGGGGGCTGACCTGGATCTCATGGGAGTGGTGCCTCCCAGATCCCCAGACACCTGGGTCTTCCCGGCCACTTAATAGCTGGGAGCCTGCTCGTTCAACACCGTGGTTACCGCACACTCTTCCCGTGAGCTAAGCAAGGTTGGGGCACATGATTGTCTCCCAACTGTGCATGTCATCAAGCCTGTGCAGTTCCTCCATCCGCGGAGCCAGTCTGGACTTCAGGGAGAAAGGCTCTCTGTTCCAGGGCCCCTGTGGACTCTGCTGCAGGACACCCAGGACAGAGCGGGGTTGGTGGTGAAAGCTTGGGGAGCAAGCACCTGGGAAAGAACACCGGCCTGCACTACGCCACCTCTCCAACAGTCGCAGATGGGGAAGGTTACTTCAAGGGGGAGGGGACTGGCTGGCAAGGGCACCTGAGCCTCCCACACTGCTGGCAACATGCCACAGTTTGACGTGGGTCAAATGCACACCTCTGCAGAAATACACTCAGTGCACCTGACGATGGGATGCCCTCCCCCTTGATCAAATGTGGGCAGACACAAGGACCAAGGCCATGACAGCCAGTATCTGGGGAAATCTCCCACTCTTAATCCACACTCCGTGATAACGGCATCACCTATACAATGAAAGCAACACCTCTAAGTCTGGTGCCTAACTGCAGACACCAACTACACAGTTTAAAAATACCCCAAGGATTCTCTTTGCTCCTTGCTCCAGGTTTCCAGGATGCCCTCCCACCACCCTAGTCCAGTTCCTGGCCAGCTGCTGGCTCACCACAAGCTGGTCTTACCCTCTGGAAGTCATGAATGATGTCTGCAGGGTCCCCACCACCAAACTGGGGCACGGGGACATTGATGCGCTCATAGTTCTCTTCGAGGTAGATTTTCACATCCTCCTCCAGCTCCATCCGAGTCCGGACCTGGGAGGACAGCGAGTCCTCGTAGAGCACGCCACAGTGGAAGAAGTTGTCTCGGGCCAGCTGGGCAAGGTAGGGAGAGAGACAGGCTGTCAGGTGGCGCTCTGGGTATGGCCACAGCTGCTTACCTGTGCCCTTCAAGCCCCAAAGGACTGGGGAAACAGGATGGGTGGGGCTTGCGAGGCCACTTCACAGATGGGGAAACAGAAATGTGGCGTCAGGCTGGGGCCTGGAGAGGCACTTCACAGCCTCACAAAGGGAGGGAGACCACGCAGGGCTGCCAGGTCCCGGGAAGAAGACCTCTCCAAGCCTTGGTTTCCCCATCTGTAAAGTATGGTAATCCCTGAGGTCTCCTCTGGTCTCAAAGTCCATGCTTCTGTGAAATGGACCAGCAGAAAGAGCACTGACCAGCCCTGTACCGTTCTCAGAGGAGCGGGCACCAGAAAAAAGCTGGGGTGGGTTCCTGGTCCCTGAGAAGCCCTGAACACCAAGTCAGCTGCTCCTGCCCCAGGGGGCTCGACTATTTGCCCCACCAACAAGGAAAGCGAAGCAGTGTGACTGGTGTCAGTGGAGCAATGGGTGACCAGCGCCCCCTGACTTCTCTAGGGCTTGGGGTCTTCAAGGGACTGCCCAACCCATACTTGTCAGAATTGCCTGCCAATTAGCGCTTCAAGGAGGCGAGGTGACAGAGTTGGGCCCCACCATGGCTGCCAGGCCCACCCCAGGCTAGATGACTCACATACTATCCCAGGGGCTGCTCTGAGATGTTGGCACTGCCTGGGAACCACAGCGGGGTGAGGAGCCCCAGGAAGACATGCATGGGGACTGGGAAGAGCGACCAGGTAGAGCCCGAGTGGTCCTGGGGTAGGGCCACAACAGGAAGGGGACTGGAGAGGCCTCGCACAGGAAGGGGCACCTGCCTCAAGTGAGCAGCAGGGCAGGGGGAGGGCGGGGAGGCCTGACATCTGGGCAGCCAGGCAGGCGAGGGGTGGGGTGGTGGGGATGGAGGGGTAGAGCCACAACTTCAAGCCTAAGCCTGGAAGGTGTGCGGATCGTGGGAGTCCAGGTTGCGAGGGGGAAACCCAGGGAACACAAACTCTTCAGTAATGTTCCCTGTGGAAAATCTGGATGACAACAAAGTCACATGCTTAGGGGTAGAAGGTCACAAGTGACTGGCAAGCCCAGCCTTGGGTCACCTTGAGACTCCCCATTGGTGCAGGTACATCTACCCTGTTGGTCTATTTTTTTTTAATTTAACTTGTCTTCAATGCTGAGATGTGGTGACTCTCCCTCTCTCCTTCCCTTGAACTGGGTGGCTCAGCTTGAGGCCCAGATCCCCATGGGGTGAAACCACCTTAGGGGGTGAGATCATGAGCAAGGTGAGCTCCTCTGAGGTGGCCCTTCTGCTCTTTCAAGGAGACCGCAATGGATCCGTGCCCAGCCTACCTGTCTGCTTCTCCTGACCTATAACCCCCATGTCTATGCAGCGCATGGAACGAGTCACCCTTATGAGCATGACCTTGGGCTCAAGGGCTGAGCTCCAGAGATCACAGCTCCAATTATTGCTCGATCTGAGTTTCTGGTGACAGTGCTTCAGGGTGACACTGTGAAGGGTCCCCGGTGCTCTACCTGGAAGACTGCTTGGTTCCCAGGGAGAGGCTGAGTTGAGGGCTGGCCTGGGCCTGATAGAGGAGGGTCCTCTGGGCCTGCCTGGGCACAGGCTCCCACCTGACCACACCTCCAGGGCTTCCTGCTGCCCCTTCAGCTCCTGGCTCTGTACTACTCCTAGACCTGCTGCAACCCTCCCTCCATTCCTGCCCCCAGGTCGCCCTTTCTCCCAAGCCAGGCTTCCACCTGCCAAGCCCCTCACCTGAGCAAGGAAGAAGTATCTGTAGATGTAGACAGAGGCGAAGACGAGGCCCATGAGCAGCACCACCGTGCCCATGGACAGGTAGCACACGCCCAACGAGCCCCCCTTCTTGGAGCGGTGGTAGGGGGGTCGCTCCTCCTGTGGACAACAGTGTGGGTCAGCCAGGTGCTTCCGAGGGCTGGCCCACTCCCCTGGATACTCCCTTTCCCTAAGTGACATGGGCCCTCTGGCTGGGCCCGGAGGAAGGGACAGGACAGCATGTGTCAAGTGAAGGAGAGAGTCTTGCCAGGGTGGCCCAGCAGAGGGAGATGGAGACCCACCCGGAATGATCAGCTGGGGGACAGGCAGACACATTTTGAGCTACCTTGGCCCTCTCATGACACCAGCTTGACCCGGGTCTAGTCTTTCAATCACCAAGTAGGGGATGCACCAACATGGCCTTAGTTCTGGGACTAGACCAAGGTGTCTGCAGGAATCGGATGTTTCTGGCAGGCTGGGAGACACTGCTCTGGGTAAGGGGGGCCCGAAAGGGTGCTGGAGCTGAGGAGTGACAAGATATATAAAGCTGGAGCACACGGGATGGACTGGGAGGAGGGCACTGGAGGGGGGGAGACCAGGGGTGGAGGCTGCTGGACTCGAGGAGCCTTCATTGCCTGTTGGGACAGGGGCTCTGGGAGGCTGAAGGTTTAGGCACTGGAGCTTGACACTGGCTAGGCAGCCCTGCGCCTGCAATCCACTATGCCCACCTCCTTCTCTGGTGTTCGACAGGGGAACGCTGTCAGTAGTGCAGTCTACAAGGTAAAGTTTGGAAGCATCTAGCTGGGCGCGGTGGTGCATGCCTGTAATCCCAGCACTTAGGGAGGCTGAGACAGGAGAATCACGAGTTCAAAGCCAGCCTCAGCAATGGCAAGGCGCTAAGCAACTCAGTGAGACCCTGTCTCTACATAAAACACAAAATAGGGCTGGGGATGTGGCTCAGGGGTTGAGTGCCTTTGAGTTCAATCCTCAGTATCAAAAAAAAAAAAAAAAGTTTGGAAGCACCTAGAAGCAAGGGGAACTCCCACCAGGAGGGACACGTGGCTGCCAGGAAGGCCAGCCCAGGAGGCTCCAGGAAACAACCCACTCTGTGAGCCAGACTTGGGCTCAGGATCGTAGCTGCAGGGCTGCCAAGACACCAACGGGACCCGACTCCAGGCCACATGCATCTGGGGTGGAGGATCAAGATGAGCATAAAACTGCTTTGTCTGGAGCACTAGACTGAGAGTCAGCCAGGTGACCCTGGTCATTTTAGTTTGTTTCCCACTGCCCTGACCCCTGTGCCCTCCCCCAGGCTGGCCCTCAGTCACCCTTGGAAATGCTTCAAAAGCCCTGGGCCCGTCTGCCTCCAAGATCCACCACTCAACCCTTCCTCCTCTGTGTCCAAGTATGGCTGAGGGTGAGGTTAGAGGTCAGTCCCTATGGATGCCTTCCAACCTCAAGAAGCTGAGGCAGAAGGAGGGACCGGGAGGGGCTCTAGTCCAGGAGATTGGATCACCTTGTTCTGGCTCTGTCACTTGCTGCCTGCCAAGGCCACCTGCACAATGAGCAGGTGAGATCCACCTCTCGGGCCCTTTCTTGCCAGATTCTCTGGGATTATGCATGTGTCCTTTCTCCATAGCTCTGGAGGAAGGTTTGGGAGGGTGGGGATGTGGTTTGTGTCTAAGTTACTTAAGACGGGTCCTCATCTCAGCACATTACAGGGGTTCTGAGCTAGTGGGGTACAGGTGGGCTGTGGGCCTTGGGCTTCAGGGAGCTGGGGTGAGCCCCACAGAGGGTCTCATCCTTTCCTGTATAGTACTCTCCCTGTCCCAGACCTCAGGAAAAGAACAAGAATTGCCTGGAAGACCCTCCCCATACCAGATTATTCATCAGCAGGCCAGCTGGCCCCCAGCTTCCATGCCACGAGATGGGACTCCAGTCCACTCTGTAACCCACACCTAGGTCTACAGTGCAGAGAGCTAGCCTGGGACAGCTGTGGGCCAGAGAACTGTGGTGTGGACTTTGTAACAGGCTCTCCAGGTCAACCCCAGCAGCCAAGGTCTACCAGCACCTCACAAGCCAAGCCAACAGGTCCTGCAAACCAGCAGCCAGAGGAAGTGGCAGCCATTCTGCCTTTCCAGCCATTGCCACTGTTCCTAAGGAAAGGTGACTGACCCAGAACCAGGCCAGGCCACCTGCACCTGCTGTGAATCCTGCACGTGGGGCACAAGACACTCCAAGGCCCGGGTTGTATTTAGGGGTTCATGTGGGGTAGGAGGACCCAGAGTTGGGAAGGGCCCAGAGGCCTCCACCAAAGAGCAGAGCAGCCTCCCTCTCCTCAGGCCACCAGGTGAAATGTGGACAGTGCTCCCAAACAGGGGCTTTATTGGGATTAAGAGACAAAGAACCTGAGAGCCCTGGTGGAGGGGAGAGTACCAGACAGAGCAGAGCGGAGAGTACCAGACAGAGCAGAGCGGTCGCCCAGTGTTCCCTTTTCAGGGCTGCAGCCGAGGCTTTTGTTCTTGCATTCTGGAAAACTAGAGATGCTAGGTTGGAAAAAGAAAAGCTCAATGGGCTTCAAGCAAGAGCCTGGGGACCTGCTCCACAAATCAACTTCAGGGACACCATGGCACTTGGTATCTCCATGTACTGGGAAATGGACTAGACCCAGAAGATGGGAAGAGGGAGGTGGGGAGAGGAGGTCCAAGAGGATGGGAGGAAAGAGGCCGACTTCAGTGGCTGCAAGGAAAGAGGCTCCAGCCAGGACCCCTCACTGGGAACGGGGATTCCCCACCTTACCCGGATGCTGTGGGTGAACCCCTCTAGGCCACCCCTCTCCTAGCCAGAGGCAGTGAGGGAAATCAAAATATCCCACCCCAAAGACATTTCTTTGGCCTATTTCCAGCTGGTGACTCAGACCCTTCTGCAACTTCCCCGGCCACTTCCCCAGCAGCCTCAAACCTCCACGTCTAGTTGGTAGCTCACAGTACTAGTTAGGCTTCTGGCCCTTTCTTTGAGTCTTAAGACTTTTAATATGGCTCCCATGCCTATAATAAATTGTTTGCTTTTCCTGTTACTCTATCTCCTGGCAGTTCATTTCATAGACTAAAATGATCAAACCCTTCAGAGGGGAAAAAAGAAAACATAAAACTTCCTTACATTAATAAATGGCTCTTTTGCTCCCTGCAAGGGAAACCCTCGAGTACCCTCCTGGGTCTCAGCCACCCTGCAGCCCACCTGACACCCTGCAGCCCACAGAGCCAAGCGCCATGACTGAGCAAGACCAGAGAGCTCAGGACGTCCCTGCTGGGGAACAAAAAGCTCAGCACTGCCCCTGCCCACTGGATCCCAAACTACACAATCAAGGTCAAGGCTCAAATTCCAAAGCCCTGGAACTCTCCCAGTCTCTCCAGGCCCTCACTGGAGGTCATGACCTTTGGGTTATCAGAGCCTGTCTGAAGATGGTGAGGCTATAGTAAGCTGGCCAGCGGCCAGCCTCCCTGAGAACCCCTCAGCTCCTCCACCTGGCATGCCAGTGGCTAAGAGAAATGCTGCTCCCCACACCAAGCAGTAACTGACAGGGAGGCACTGGGGGGGCTTCCATTCACAAAGCAGGAGAATACTGCATACTGTTTCCAAGGCAACACTCTCCCAGCATGTGAGCCAGACATTCAGGGACCTGAGCCGTGGGCTTCATGGACCATAACGGTGCTCAATAAACGACTTAGCAATGCCAGAGGCGAAAAGGGCAGGAAACTACCAAATGGAGCACCAACAGAGCAGACCCCATCGCTGGTGGGAAGAGCTCCTCCTTAACAATGTGCAAATTAGCCACACGCAGATTAAACTACTTGCAGGCTACTTGGGGAGGCTGGAAAGGACAGCCTGCCTGCGCAGACCAGTGGCTGGGGTTGGGGTCTAGTCTCACGCACTCCCCCACCATTCTCATCCTTAGCATCTTTTCCTTCCCAGGCTGCACACTGCAGGCTCCAGGCCAGAGGCAAGGGTGCCAACAGCACGTGAGATGGGCTAGCTGTGGGTGGCAGGAGGGGTGAATGTCCACTGTCCCCCTGAGCACACAGAGCCCTGGGTACATGCCACATGCTGACAAGGCTCAAGGATTCACGGATAGTGGAATCCTACTCTCCAGTCTGAGGGCCCCGTGGTGGGAAGTGTATGAAAGAACTTGGCCGCGTCCACGAATTCTCTCTCCCACTCCATCCCTGACAGTTAAGGCAGCAGAGAACAAAGGCTTAGGAAGGGTGCAAGCTAAGCAAAGCTCCAGGCTGGAAGAGAGCCGGGAGTGATGGGGGTGGGGGGCGAACAATGGACGATGTTTTCCGAACACCTTTCTCACTAGCAGAAACTCCTCCGTGGCAGCGTAATTAATGACAGCTTTGAACCATGCAAAGACGGGCAGGGAAAAACAGCAAAGAAGGAGGTGGAGAGGGAAAGCTGAAACGCCACGGCAGGGGTGCCTGTCCAAGTGTCAAAGCCCCCTGGGCAGGCCAGGAATGGACAATGTCGCTAAAAGTCCTCACCCTGCTGTGGAAAAGGACGTGGGGCCGGGAAGCCTCCTCCTGAAGGTCCTTCTGGCCCAGCCTTCCCAGCCAGCAGGCATCGGGGCCTAGGGTAGGATTCCAAGCTGGACAGACCTGCCCTCCTAACTGGCAGGGGACCCTCCCCCACTGCTCTGCTAGCCAAGGGCCAGAGGCCCGGTCTCACACAGAAAGTGAAATCTGATCCGCAGGTATGCAGGCTGGGGGATGGGGGCGACACAGGGGCCATTAATCAAAGGCAAATGTCAAGGAGAAAATTAACAGGGCGGACGGTGTTTAACATATTTCTCTCCCCTTGCAGCCCCCGGCCTTGAGGCTGTACACGCCCAAACCCACGCGTGTGCGTGTGCACAACCAGGCACCGGCAGAGTGTGGGGGAGAGGGGAGCTGGCTGAGGGGGCTGGCCCACGGCAGGTGGTGGTGGCGGGTAGGGGATGTGGGGATGGGGGGGAGCTCTTGCCTCTGTCCAGCCACTTGTGAAGCTGGCTCCCCACCAGCGGCCCATGGGAGCAGGTTCCTCATTATCTCAGTGTGAAGAGCCGTGGAGAGGCTAGCAGCTGGAGACCCAGTTGGCCCGGCCCCGCCCCTTCCCCGGCCCACCGGGGCACTTCCTTCCAGCCTCAGGTCTGGAGACAGATCCTCCTTGTTTCAGTGTTTGTTCAGAAAGCAGGGGCCAGTCTCTGCTGAGAGAGTGCCCGTCCCCCTTCCTCCCTCTAGGACACAGGTTGCCTACCGCCCAAAAGCTTTGGGCTGCTCATCTGTTGAGAGTGGTCCTCTCGGGGACTGCCAGTGGAAACCTTGGTTTTGAGGCCAGTTCAGACACCACGGAGGGCTAGGGGGGTGACCATAGTCAGTCAGAAGAGACCTTCTAATGAGCTATCCTGTGCATCCCCATCAGTGTGGGACAAAATCCAAATGCCCTATCTTGATAAAGCAGCTCTGGGGGCTCCGGGTCTGCCAGGATCTCAGAACCCCAACAAGGCTGATGTTCTATCTTAAGCTACTGCTTGCTGCTAAATGGGCCTCCTGGGGGCTCTCACTGCTGGGGTGGGGAGGCTGGGCTCTGCCAGGCATGGAAGAAGGGGGAAACGTGCCTGGTAGCTAGGTGGGGCAAGAAGCCTGCAGGAGTGAATCTGTCAAGGCTCTAGGTCCAGCAGTGGAGGCCAGAGCCAATAAACACCAACCAAAGCCCCTGGGTACCAGCTCAGGGCCTCAGCAAGCCGGGCGAGCTGCAGTTTCTGTCCTAAAGGTGCTGGATTTTCATTCCTTCTTCTGACTGCCCTGGCCTCCCAAGCTCCCTATTGCCAATTAGAGGGAGGGGAGGCCGCTCAGCAGGCTGCAGGCCATCAACTAATAGCAAGCAGGAGGTTGTTGATGTTTCCATTTCATGCTGGGAGAGGGCAAGAGGCTGCTGAGCTTCAGAGCCCAATAAAAGCCAGAAGCTGGATGTCCATTACTGCTTAGGCCATACTGGCAAGGGAGGTCAAAACAGCCCACCACCAAACATGCTTCTTTTGCGAATTGCTGAGATGGCTCCTCAGAGGGACTGCAGAAATGGGACTAGATCTTAAAAACTGTCCTTTTGTGGGGGAGACTTGCATCTGTAGAGAAAGTAAGTCAGATGAACAGTGGGGGCAAAGATGATGCATCTTGAAGTACCCCCCCAACCCCACGTTTAAGAAAGAGCTTTTCACAGGACTAAATTATCTAGGGGTCTGACCCCAGACCTAGAGATGACCACAGGTGGCCTTTGGAGGGCTGTGAGTCCTGTGATAACAGGACTAAGTTATCTAGCGGTCTGACCCCAGACCTAGAGATGACCACAGGTGGCCTTTGGAGGGCTGTGAGTCCTGTGATAACAGGACTAAGTTATCTAGCCGTCTGACCTCAGACCTAGAGATGACCACAGGTGGCCTTTGGAGGGCTGTGAGCTGGGAGGCCTCACCTGCTTAAGACCACCTTTGTTTGTAGTGATCTTTCTTCACCCCATCCTCCCATAGCTTGTGACACCCCCTGCTCCAAGTCTCTCTTCCTTGACACTACATAAACTTCAGCCTGAGGGCCTCTCCTTTGACACCCATCCTTTGTGTATGGTTCCCTGCTTACACGCCAATAACTTGTATGCTTTTTCCTGATAATCTGTACATTGTTAGTTTATTTTATAGACTAAAATTACTTTGCCTTCAGAAGTTAATGAGAAATTGGAAACTTCACCACACTGGGCTCTAAAATCCTGCCCAACACTGTCACCAGGCTGCCATGGGAGAACGTGTCACTCCTACAGAATTTGGTGGGTCCTCCCATGGAGTTGGAATTATATCCATGGAGCTGGAGTTAAATCCTCCCACTGTCTGGCTTGGTCCTCCCTCCTCCTGAGTTCCCAAGTCCTGTGGCTCTCAGCAGCAGGGTCCTGGTTCCTGGTCTTGGCTGGGGGGTCTGCCCCTGGGAGAAGCAGCTGGGAACAGATAAGCTGCCCCTCCCCCTGCTGAGAGGAGGGGAAGAGGCTGGCTCCTTCTGGTAAAAAGGAGGTTTGCAGAGCCCTTGGCAAACTTAAAACTGCAGACCACCGTCTTCAAATTTGGAATACCCCCTCTTCATCTAAGCTTCCAATGAAGATGGCAGCTGCTCCCGTGGGGGTGCCCAGCAACCTTTCAACCTCGCCTGAGTGGTCGCTGAATTCTTGTCACTGTGGACCACTAGCTGCTGCAGCGACCACCACACAAGGGCAAGGGTGCTGGCCAGGCCCCTGGCATTCCTCACTCAGGGTCTTTGCTCAGGCTGACGCCCACCTCTGAGGCTCCTCTTCAAGATATCCTTCGGAGGCCCCCAAATACCAAGGGCAAGTCTGAATGAGAGCCACAAAACTTGATGTGGAGAGGAGGGAGGGGTAGACAGGGACTTTTTTCGTCCTTCCTAGATGGCGGCGCCGTGGCTTGGTGCTCCCCAAAACCGCTGAGGCCAGAGGCCGCGAAGACACCTTTGCTGGGTCACAATGAAGCCTGACTGGGCCAGCTTCCCCCCTCTCCCTCTCCCTCTCCTCCCTGCCCGCCACGCGTCCTGCCCCTCTGGGCCCTTCCCCGGACACTCTCCACGCAGCTCAGACAGTTTTCCACCGCGGAAATGCCTTCTTCCCCCTAGGCCAGCGGGAGGCGGGACGCACCGAGGCCCGCCCCCACAAAGCCGGCCAGAGACGCGGGATACCGAGGGCACTGGGGCAGTGGGGGAGCCCTCCCGCCGTGGCAGGGTTGGGGGCAGCCCAGCAGGAGGGCGGAGAGGGGACGGGAAGACCCCCACGCAAGGCGTGGGGTGGAACTAGGACTCTGCGCTTGGACCCGGAGGCGCAGCGGGGTCGGTTCTGGTTTATTTCCATTTCATCACTTTCTGGTCCGCCAGTTCCAGTGCGGACTAGCAGCACCTTCTCCATCTCCAACAGGCCCTCATTTGGGGACGAAATCAATGGTGCCTCCTCCTCTGTTGGCACGAGACTCTCCCTCCACCAATTTCCCAACCAATCGGGTCCCACCGCCCTACTTCGGGGAAACTACGTCCAGCCCTCCTCCCATCCCCCACCTGGGGACTTGACTCGCGGCCCCTCCCCCTTGATTGGAAACAGACGCAAAGCCCCCACCAATATTCCTCGAACTTTCATGGACCAGACCCCTTCCCCTATTTTGGAGTAAGGCGCCAAGGGTCCGCTCCACTTTTGGAAGAGACCTTGAGCGCTTCCTCACTTAAGGTCCACCTCTTCTGCTTTCTGCTGTCACTTTAGTGCAAGACCCAAGCCCCTTCCCCAATTTGGGATGGACCACCCATTCGAGACCTCTCTATTCCCGCTCCGCTCGCAGCTCCCGAGTCCCGATGGGCCTCGGGCAGTCTGGGGGGCCAGCAGGGCGCGTCCGGATCCCACGCCCTCGCCGGAGCCCCCGGCCCCTCTCACCCTAGCCGGCGTCAGCAGGATCTCAGCGGCCGGAGCCGGCACCGGGGCCGGGGCCGGGGCCGACGCCGACGCCTTATCGGCCTTGTCGCCCTTGATGCCGGCCACGGCGGGCTGGAAACTGATCTTCACCATGGCTGCGCCGGCGCGCGCGTCCGCCCTGCAGCCTCCGCCTGTGCAGCCTCTCTGTGCAGCCGCCGCTCGCTGCGCTGCAGCTACCGGAAGTTTGGATCCCGCTCGCGTCCGTGTCTCTAACCCCACCCCCAGCCCTCCCCGCCCCCGCGCCCGCCCCCAGCCGGAGGGCCTCGGCGCCCGTCGCGCCTGCGCCCCCTGCCAGCGCCCGCCAGCCGCCGGGGACCTTGGAAAACCTGGACGCGCTGCGCTGCAGGCCCCCTCGCGCTCTCGCATTCATTCATTCGACCCTCACTCACGGACGCGGTCCCCTCGAAGCCTTATCCCTTCCCACCTTCTCTGCACGATCAGCAGCCTGGCAGCACAAGTCTTTGTCAGCACGGTGTTGCCTGGCAAACGCGGTTGCTCCTGAAGTTCCTCCTCTCACATCCCACTTCATGCCTCCTCTGGAGTCGCCAAGCCTCGGTCCTACCTGCTCGCAAGGCCCCCTCTCGCACCTGTGTTTGGCGGGGAAGGGGACCTCAAGGCCAGGCGCACAGCGGCTCGCTTCTATCCTGAGCTCTGAATCCACCCCCACCTGCGTTTTCCATCCTGCTTCTTTCTGTACCCTTCATTCTTGCAAAACCTTCCCGAGGGCCCTGGATGCACGAGGAGGAGTAGGGAAGGTGTTAGCTGCGGCCTGTCCTGCCCCCTTCTCTGCATCAGGGAGAATGGAGGTGAGGGCAGTGGGAGGATCCCCAGGGCAGGGGAGTGAAGAGGGGTTAACAAGGCTTGGGTTCCAGTCAAGATTCTGCCCCTGCAAAGCATCATTGGCATTGGGCAGGAGCCAGGACTTCTACTGCAGGGGCATCTCTTGGCACGGAGAGTCCTGGACCTTTCTTTCCTTGTCCCTGGACCAGGCTGGGCCAGGGACAACGACTGGTAACCCCTGCCCAGTGTTGTTTCTGGAAGGCAGAGAGTCTACCAGCTTGTTGAGCACAGTTCACCTCTCTCTGCTAATTAATCTCTTCTCTACCTGTCAGACCCTGGGCAGCTGCCTCGGACTCTTGTTGCCCACATCTCAGACTTGGACGTCTTGGTTCAGATCTTGGCTGGACTTAGCAGCCTTGAGGACAGACAGGTCAAGCAAGATGGCGATCTAACTGATGCTAAAGCCACCAGCTTGGGGAACTGTGAGAGGGAATGAATGGGGGAGGTGAAAGAAGATGTTTTGGAAGAGATGAGGAGGAATTTGGTTTGGACCAGAGCCTGAGGGGAAGGTGGTATGGACTATTGTTAACCAGCAACTCAAACTCCAATGTGCAAGTTCCTGTTTGGAGAAGCCACGCTCCCAGGCCTTGCTTAGCACACCCATAGCATGCCTCAACATTCATTCCTCCACTGACCATCTTGGAAAATTGCATGTGTCAAACAAAGTCTTGGTCCCCAGGGTGATGTTGTTGGGAGGTGGTGGAACCTGTAGGAAGTGAGGCCTGGTGGAGGTCCTTGGTCACTAGGGGCACTTGGGTAAGTGTTTTCCAAGCACCTTGGTGTGTACAACATTGTGTTAAACTCTGTGGCAGAAAACAGAAATGCCCAGGACACAACCCAGCAACCAAGGATCTGATTATGTAAAACCTTCTGTCTACTGAATTCTTTCACATGTGTTAAATTATTTAATTTTTCATCACAGCCTCTCTGACTTACCCATTAACCTCCTGTGATGGAAACTAACATGACGAAAACCTAGGGTTGCTGACTAGTAAAGGTGGTGGGCAAGTCAGGACCATCTGACTCAATCTTCTGTGGCCTGAGATTGGCAGGAGTATGCCCTGCTTCTTCTGGAAGGCCTTCCCTAAGTCCCTTTGTCTGAGCATCCTCAGCACTGTGTGTGCTTTTCCTCATACCTTTCCTTACCCTGACCATGGGCCCCTGCCAGCCAAGGGCGGGGCATAATTCTAGTACAGTGATTTCTAGACGTTTTGGTCTCATTACCCCAAAGAGCTTTTGCTTTATGTGAGGTATGTCTATCAACATTTACTATTAGAAATTGAAACTCAGAAATTTTAAAACATGAGAATATATATATTCCATTGGCCTTCAAGCCAATAGCATCACACATAAAGCCTTTTCATAAAGAGTGAAAAGGGTAAATGACGTCTTAGTATAGTTGAAAATACAGTTTGGACCTACAGACCTCCTGAATGGGACTTGGGTATTCAGATCACACTAGAACTGATGCTGTGGTAGATGCTCAAGAATTCATAGTTCATGGATTCTAAGCTACACATTTCTTCATATTTTAACATCTCTGAAATTACTATATCTTTTACAATTATAATTGGTAGTGTTTGCTCTTTTTTAATGTAGCTAAAGTAATGCTGTGTCTTGAGTGACAGTGTCTTAGATTTGATGGAATACAGTATAACCAGTCAGTTCTCCAAGGGGCTCTAGGAGGCAGTATGAGGTTCGTCATGATACCCTGAGCTTTGTGGGACAGGGTTATGGTAAGCTGGGGGTGTGGTGCAGCTGAAGCTCTAGGAAGATGGATCTGGGCAGGAAAAGATAGACAGGGTGTGGCTGGGGGACAGGGAAGTGAGAAGGTCTAGCCAGGAGCCCTCAGCCCAGCATGAAGCTGCCTTCTCACCAGCACTGTCCTTTCACCCACTGGCAGAGCCCACCTCTGGCTCCAGGACCTGCTCAAGGGCTGCTAAGTCCTTGGTCACTAGGGGCATGCCATTAAAGGGCATTGTGAGAACCCAACCCTCCTCTCTTTCTCTCCTTTTTGTGTCCTGGCTCCCGAGGTGAGCTATTCTGCTCCACTGTGTACTCCCACTACGATGTGCCCCCTCAGCACAGTACCAAAGCAGTGGGGCCAGTGGATCATAAGCTAGAATCTCCAAAACTGTGGTTCAAAATAAACCTTTCTTCTCAATAAATGAATTATCTCAGGCATTTGATTATAACAATGCAAAGATGACCATTTTGCCATCACTGGCTAGGAATGGAATTTCTTTGGAATCATCGTTCTTCCCCCTCTTTGGAGCCCCCAGTTCTGCTAAGCAATCCAATGGCAGCATTGGAAAGATGCCCCTGGGAGCTTTGCCTCCACCTCCCTCATCTCCAGTGCCCCTTCGTTTTCACTGAGGAGCCAGCTGGGAGCTGAGGTGATTTTTAAAAATTAGGTAAAATTTAAAATAATTTTGATAAAGATATACATCTATGGATCCAACATACCAAACAAGATAGAGAACATTCCCACACTCACTGGAAGTTCCTTCTAATCTTTTTCAGTAAATCTATAGCTCTTTCTTCTATTGGCAACTACTGTTCTGATTTCCATTGCTATGGATTAAGTTTTGTCTGTTCTTGAACTTGACATAAATAAAGCAGTACAATATGTACTCTTTTGTGTCTAGCTTCTTTTGCTCAACAGAATGTTTATGAGATTCATTTACAAGAGTTTGGATTTTTTTCTTGTTAAGTAATATATTTTGTTAATATATCACAACTTGTCTATCCGTTCTCCTAATTGTGGACATTTGGGTTGCTTTCAGTCTTTGGCTATACAGAATAAAACAGCTGTGAACATTCCTGTATGAGTATTTTGGTTGACATATTTTTTTTTCTCTTGGGCAAATAGCATCAGAGAATGAGGTGGAAATGGTTTATCCCAGAAGATAGACATAGAATCGAAGGTGCATGATGTAAAGTGAACTAGTTTTTAGTTGGTTTTATCGTTATTTTTAAATTCTCTACGGAAATCTTGCCTGATCTGGGCAGACCACCCACAGGACTTCCAGTATGGCGCACTGCTGCCCAGGTGTGGAATTCCTGATCAGACAGTTCTCCAAAATGACTACCATTTTGCACTCCCACCAGCAATGAATGAGAGTTCTGTTTGCTCCACAACCTCATCAACATTTGGTATTGTCAGTCGTTTTAGTTTTAGCAGTTCTAGGTGATAAAAATAAGTTGTATTTTGTTGGAGTTTTAGTTTGTATGTCTTGGGTACCAATGGTGTTGAGCATCTTTTTATGTGGTGTTGGCCATTTGTGTATCTTCTTTGGTGAAATGTCTGTTGAACTCTTTAGGTCATTTTGAAAATTACATTATCTTTTTATTTTTCCCTTGTAGGAAATCATTGTATATTCTACATGTAAGTCCTTTGGTGGTGAATATGTCCCCCCAGACTGGCTAGCCTTCTCAATTTTGTCTTTTCATTAGAAGTTTATAATTTTGATCAAGTTCCATGTGTACATTTAAAAATTTTTAATTTACGATTATTGTTTTTAGTAGCTTACCTGAAAACAATCTTTGCCCACCTGCAAACTGGAGAAGATATTATCATTATCTTTTCTTCTAGAAGGATTGTAGTTTTAGGTTTTACAAAGAGGTCTATGATCCACTGTTGTTGTTGCTGGAGGTCAAACACAGGGTCTTACCCATACTAGCAAGAGCTCTACCACTGAGTCACCCCACCAGCCCCTATGATCCTTTATTAATTGATTTTTATGTGTGATGTGAGGTAGAGGTTGAAGTTTATTCTTTATCTTATGTATTCTAGCACAGTTTGTTTGGGAAATGTTTTCTCATTGAATGCCTGGCATTTTGACCAAAAGTCCATTGATAATTTAAATGTGGGTTTCTTTCTGGATTCTTTGTTGTGTTATATTGATCTATTTTCTCTATCCTTATACCAACTCCATACTGTCTTGATGAAGATTTTTTTTTCTTTTTCTTTCAACTGTAAGATTTCTAGTAATTATTAACATCAGGGAGTGTGAGTCCTGTGACTTTTTCCTTCTTTTTCAAGATTGCTTTGGTTTTTATAAATCTTTAGGATACCCAAAAAGCTTTTAGAATTGACTTGCCAATGTCTACAAAGGAAAGCCCGTTGGGTATTAATTGGGCTTGTGTTAAATCTGTACATCAATTTTGGGGAGAAAGGCAAGGTTGATGTTCAAATCCATGAATGTGGTACATTTTTCCATTTGATTAGATCATTGATTCCTCTCACTAATGTTTTGTCATTTTCAGTAGAGGTCTTGAACATCTTTTTTTTTTTTCTCACATTTTTTTTATGGATGCAGTGTAGTACATAATGATGGGATTTGTTGCTACATATTCATCTTGTACACGTCTTGTTAAATTTGTGCCTGGTGTTGTGTTTTTGATGGTATTTATATATCTATTTCATTTTCCAATTCTTTTTTTTTTTTTTTTTTGGTACTGGGGATTGAACTCAGGGGCACTCGACCACTGAGCCACATCCCCAGCCCTATTTTGTGTTTTATGTAGAGACAGGGTCTCACTGAGTTGCTTAGCGCCTCACTGTTGCTGAGGCTGGCTTTGAACTCGCGATTCTCCTGTCTCAGCCTCCCTAAGTGCTAGGATTACAGGCTTGCGCCACCGTGCCCGGCTCCTTTCTTTCCTTTTTGTGGTACTAAGGATGGAACTCAGTACCTCAAACCACCTTGACACTGGGATCAAGCGTTCAGCCTGTGACTCTGGATGGCGGACCATATCACCTTCCTTGTATTCTGCAATCTTAATAATTCACGGACCAGTCGTTTTTCTTTTATTAGACTCCCTTGGTTCTATACATATGTAATCACGTCACCTAAGAATCAAGACAGTTTTTCTTCTTTTTTGTCATCTTTGTGGCTTTTATTTCATTTTCCTGGCTCTCGGCTTCGGGCTTGAGCATGTTGACTGGTGGTGAGGGCTGACATCGGTACCTTGTTTCTGATCTTACCCTTGCACCACGAGGGGTTTTTCATGGATGCCTTTCCTAGTCATGTGCCATGTTAACAACGTTTCGGTCAACAACAGACCACTCTCATACTGCCTGGGTGATGCTGTCATCATCTTTAAGTGCATCCTGTGGTGCTCATTCAAAGATAAATCCCAGGATGCTGCATGTCTCAGAATGAATGACCACACAAGTGTCCTCTGGCTGATGTAACTAACCAAGGACGAAGACTGAGAGACGGAAGGCCAACTGTCACCACTTCTGATCCAAGGCTCATTTCCTGCACCAGGAAGAACTTTGCCTAGTTTTTCAAGACCATATACAGGAGTCTCATGGCGCATGCTCTTTTCCATCTGGCATCCTTAACACTGTGATTGTGAGTGGCCCGGGGTGTGTATTGGCAGTGGTTCATTCTTCGTACAGATGTCTCCCTGGGCTGATGGGCGAGGAACAGAGCCCCTCATTTTCAGCCCAGAAGCTTCTGTCAGACCTTTGGTTGACCATCTCGCCACTCACATGGTCTCTGGTATGATCCACGGAGCTGGGTTTGTGATGCTGGAAGATTTTGGTGGAAAGCACTTTGGGGAGAGGTGCCATGGCAATTGGCTCTGAGAATGTCGCCCTTGGGACCAGTCTCTACCCTGTCACTGCCTGACTCCAGGTACCAGGACTGTGAGAAGAGGAGGTGGTCTGCAGTCTCTAGGATGAGTGTTGCCTATGACAGTCACTCCCACTCACCCCCGTCGAGTTGACACAGACCATCAACAATTTACAGTTGGAAATATCGTGGGTAGAACATCCCCTTCACAGCAGTAACTGCACATGCGACATTCCTGGGGATGCATTTTATAACCTGTGGGAACAGAGGCACCTGGGTCTGGGGATCCGGCTCGTGGCTGGAGTGCTTGTCCAGCATGTGTGAATTCCAGCCCACTCACTGGAAAAAAAATTGAAAAAGAAAAGCACAAAATTTCACTAAGGATTTAAAGCATAAGTGGAGCGAGAGACAAACCATGTCCTCAGAAGGGAAGCTTAAAAAGTGTCAATTTTATCCCAAATTAAAGCACATCTAATCTAAGCCCTGGTGGGTTTTTGCAGATCAGTAGAAAAGCATTCTAAAATCTATCTTGAAAAGCCAACACATTGAGACTGCTGAGAGCTTTAAAAGGAGTAATGATGTCAAAAGCTTCGACAGAACAGAAATGATAGTGCTAGAAATGTTGGGGACTGTGAAGTCTAAAGTGGGGACTCGTAAGTGTATAGATGAGGAACATGAATAAGCTATGTAACTGAAAATACCTTGAATGAAATAAAGAGGCAGATGTCAAACTGGAGAAAGTCTGGTGATTTCTGATGGAGACAGCGAAGCCTGAGACGGGCAGTCTTTTTAACCAGGTAGTGAAAAGACCCGTTAAATGTTTCCATTACTAAAGAAGAAAGGGAAATGAAATGGGGAACCAGTTAGTGGTCCCTGGCCCCTGCAGGAAGAATCCATCATTTAAAACATAAACATGTATAATTAAAAAATAAAAATAAATGAAAAAAAGGTGTTTTTTTGTTTGTTTGTTTTAGTGCTGGGGATTGAACTCAGGGGCACTTGACCACTGAGCCACATCCCCAGCCCTGTTTTGTGTTTTATGTAGAGACAGAGTCTCACTGAGTTGCTTAGCGCCTCGTCATTGCTGAGGCTGGCTTTGAACTTGCGATTCTCCTGCCTCAGCCTCCCAAAGTGCTGGGATTACAGGCGTGTGCCACCGTGCCTGGCTTCTGAAAAAAGGTTTGGACACCAAGAACCTAGGAAAGGAATGACAGAGCAAATCTAAAGAAAACAAATGTAAGCCGGGCGCGGTGGCTCAAGCCTGTAATCCCAGCACTTAGAGAGGCTAAGACTGGAGAATCGCGAGTTCAAAGCTAGCCTCAGCAATGGCAAGGCGCAAAGCAACTCAGTGAGACCCTGTCTCTACATAAAACACAAAATAGGGCTGGGGATGTGGCTCAGTGGTCGAATACCCCTGAGTTCAATCCCTAGTACCTCCCCCCCAAAAAGAAAACAAATGTAAAGAAATAAATCAATGAGAAAATGGATGCTACAGTTTGGATATGATTTAAGTCTGTCCCCGCCACAGGTTCTGACGATCGATCGGGTGTCTGAAGCTTGGTCCTCCATGTGGCTGTGTTGGGAAGTGGGACGTTTGAGAGGTGGAGCCTAGGGGGAAGGTCTTTAGTCATGGGGACACTGCATTCGGAAGGAACTAAGGTACTTCTCAGAGGACCTTATTTAGTTCTCATGAGAAGGCTGTTATAAGTGCCCAAGTCTGGCCTAATCCAGCCTCCCAGGTTTCCGTTTTGATGGTGACCTCTCCTGGTACATATACTCCCACCATGATGTCACACAGCCAAGTAAGCCCTCACCAGAGCTGAGCCAGTGTCAGCACCAGGTCCTTGAACCTCCAAAACTGTGAGTCAAATAAACCTCTTCTACTTATAAAGTGAGGCTGCCTCAGGTATTTCATCATAGTAATGAAAAAACAAATCGATATAGGTGAAAAGTGGAAAACTGATAACTATATTGAAGAGGTGGTTCTTTTGAAAGCAGTTACCAAAAAGAGATTAATCTCTGGAAAATATAATTTATAAACATGAAAGAAAATACGAATACAATGAGAAAGGTGATATAGACGCAGCAGATAGTACAGACTGTAAAATCTTTTTTCCGCACAATCCCATTGAAGAAACATAGATATTGTAAAGCGTATGATTTTACAAAACAGCACAAAGGGCCAAAATGGATTTGAGAAGTAGAAAGTCGTAATGGTCGATAATCAAGGAAACTACTGAAAAAAGTTCTCAGGCAATTGCCTCAAAAAAAAAAAGTTCTGAACAGCCAGACCATTTAACTGAATAGTTCTTTCATATGAAAGGAACAG
Organism: Xerus rutilus; assembly: GCA_028644305.1. NCBI lineage: Eukaryota > Metazoa > Chordata > Mammalia > Rodentia > Sciuridae > Xerus > Xerus rutilus. The sequence continues at coordinate 153,344,643 of CM053402.1, read as the reverse complement.
CTAATTCTATTGATGCATCAAGTAATTTTAGGCATAGATTGCATATTCTGACACAAAAATCTGACAAATAAAAGAGAAAAACATCACTTTCGCTATGAATAGAGACCCAGAAATTCAATAGTACATCAGAAGAATAGTGAAGTGCCATTGGTTAGAGTGTCTCCAGAAAAAAGAACATACATTGCTTTTGAAAATCTATTTGGGGAGAAATGGCTTTGTAAAATAACGTTTAAAAGTAATTGCTATTCAACTTGAAAGGCACAGAAAAGCAGAAAGGAAAAAAAACACAAGTATTATGACAAAACCCACAATAACCACTATTAATGCTTTATTATTTTCCCTCTGTATCTATAGATACATATGAGCGTGTGTGTGTGTGTGTGTGTGTGTGTGTTTGTGTGTACATGTGCACACCCCCAGTTGGGGGCAATTTTGACCTCCCCCAAATAGGATGTTCAGCAATGGTTAGAGACATATTAAGTTCTCGCTGGGGATGATGTAGGAGCCCATGTTGGTGATACCTTGATTTGACCTTGTGAGGCCAAGAAGCAGAGGAAAGCAGAGCCAGCCTGTACTGCTGACCTACTGAACTCTGAAATAGTAAAGGTGGATTGTTTTAAACCACTAAATTTGTGGTGATATGTTACAGCAACAACAAAAATCTGTGTTTTTTTAAATATATATATTTTTTAGTTGTAGATGGACACAATGTTGATATGTATTTATTTTTATATGGTGCTGAGGATGGAATCCAGTGCCTCACACGCAAGGCAAGCGCTCTGCCACCCAGCTACAACCCCAGTCCCCGCCTGTGTTTTAATTGAGGAACTTTCCGATGAGAACAGTCCTTCAATGACTAGGAATGAACAAGATGGAAATGAGATTTTATAACTCACAGCTTCTTGGGTGTACACTGTCTGCCGGAAGCCACACCTACTGAGGTTTTGGAGCCTGTGGGGAATGGAGGCCGGAGGTGAAGCTCTTGCTTCACTGGGACCCAGGATGAGAACATCAGTGGGGTAGTGACTGGGCAATTTAAAGCAAGCAGGTGCAAAACCTTTTCCTGCAAGGAGCTGGAATATACAAATCCCGCTGGCCCCATGATGGCTGTGTGAGTTTGGAGGAAGAGCTTTGTGGCCTCCACCAGAGGCCTGAAAACCCAGTGTATCCAAACTCCAAACACAGAGCCGAGGTCAAGGCAGCCCCGTTAGTCACAGTCTGCACTTTGCAAAATATCTGACGGCCCTTCGGAAAAGCTGCGACTCGCTACACTCCCCCTACTCCTTCCTGCATCCTGCTCCTCTGCGAGCCTGCCCCATCTCAGCCAGGACGACCCTGTGCCAGCCGCTGAGACCAAAACCTGGAGGTCATCCTTGTCGCCTCTTTATCTCACACCCCCCACGGAATCTATGTGCGTGCTCCCTGGGTTCTGCCTCCCAAGTCTGTCCAGAGCCGCCTGCTTCTCCCGCCTTTGTCCGCTCGGCTGTCACCTGGACCATCTCCCTTGGACTCTCCCCCTGGATCATCTTCGCCCCGCAACCCTCATCCCCGACCCCGTCTGGTCGTGCAGCCGCCAGGGGGCGCACTTGAAGCCGCAAAGCGGAGACGGCCTCGCCTGTGCCTAAAACCTCACTCCGCCTCCCACTCGAGTCAGAATAAGCCCGGAACCCTGGCCAGGGCTGAAACCCTGCGCCGTCAGGCCCCTGCCTCGCCTCGCGTCCCTGGCAGGCCAGCGCCCTGCTCCCGCGGGCCCGCGCACCTGCCGCGGCACGTCCCTCCCGCGTGCGCGTGGTTCTCACGCTGTCCCGCCCTCCGCTCCGCTGTCCCCTCGTGGAATCCGCCACCCCCTCGTGGAATCCGCCACCCCAGGCCTTCCGCCACCCGAGGCCTCCCGCCTCACTCTGGCCCAACCGCGTGACTTTTCTCCGTCGCGCCCAGGGCTCACGAGGGTGCCTGGCCTCCCGTCCCGCTCCGGCCCGGGCGCGTGGCCCAGGGAGCCACGGCTTCCTCCAGCGTCTGCAGCGCGGCCGCCTCGAGCAGCCCGGGTCACCGCGGGGCGCAGCAGACACCGGCCAGCGGGGATCCCGGCAGGTGCTGGGCTCGCATTTTCCTTTCGCACTTGCCTGTTTGGGGGCAAAAGGGAACATACTGTACCTTGCATTTCTCTTGATGGTGGAGGTTGGGACAGCTGCTTAGTGTTTGCTGGCCAGAGGCGCGTGGGGGTAGTTGATTCTCAAGAGCCTGCCCTTTTCCCGAGTTTTCCTATTGGTGTGCTTACATTCATAAAAAGCAGAAAAGACCCCTTTCTCTGTTAAGAATATTAGCTCTTCTACATTGTGTACAACCAGAGAAAGGAAAAGTTGTGCTCCATTTGTGTACAATGAACCAAAATGCATTCTGCTGCCATGTGTACCAAATTAGAGTAAATAAATAAATAAAAAGAATATTAGCTCTGTGCATCAGGAGTCGCTGAGATTTTTCCATTTTGACCTTTGCTTCTTTATTGCATTCATGGATTTTTTGGTACTTGGGATTGAACTCAGGGGTACTCAACCACTAAGCCACATCCCCGGCCCTATTTTGTGTTTTATTTAGAGCCAGGGTCTCATGGAGTTGCTTAGCGCCTGGCTTTTGCCGAGGCTGGCTTTGAACTCATGTTCCTCCTGCCTCAGCCTCCCGAACCGCTGGGATTACAGGCCTGCGCCACCGCGCCCGGCCTCATGGATTTTTTTATTTTTTATTTTATTATTATTTTTTAAAACAGCAGAATGCATTTCAATTCACAATACACATATGGAGCACAGTTTTTCATTTCTCTGGTTGTACACAAGGTGGAGTCACATCATTCGTGTCATGGATTCTTTTGATATGTGAATGTTTACATTATGATTTTACTTCCATTATGATTTCTTCCTAAAGTTTCTCTTTTTAAAACTTCTATAGTCACTGACATATTCTTCCAGCGATATATATGTATATATTTTTATTTATATATATTTAATATAAAATATATATTTCAAATGTAAATTATCAGTCACCATTACATTTAATTTTTTAAAAACGTTCTTGACACTTGTAATACATTGTCTTGTCAAGACAAGTTTTAGAAGGCTTTACTATTTGCCTTTACAGCAAAACCTGTTGGGATTTTAATTGGGTTTGATTTAATTTGGGGAGAATCCACATTTTCAAAATCTTCCTGTCAAAGAATGTGGTTTGTCTATTTAAGGTTTATGTCCTCAGTAAGGTTCTATGTCTTTGTTTACATGGGTCATAAACTGATTCCTGGAATTCTTTATTTGAAATTACTGTTATGGAGGCCGGCTTTCATTCGCACACCATTAAGGCCAGGTTCCTGTTCCTGTGGTCTGGGTACCTGGAAAGCTCAGGAACCTTCCAGGACCTTGGACTTTGAGGAGGTAGCCGACTGCAGTGCACTGGTCCAGCCTCTGGAAGCCTTTGGGCCGCGGAGCCTGGCCACTGTTTTTGACCTCACCTCCCTTGGATTTCCTTCCCAGCTAGACATTCGAGTCACTCCTGCAAAGGAAGGAAAACGATTTAAAATATTTTAGTTTCAAAACAGAAAGCAAAGACAGTTTGGAAGATGGATGTGGAAAAAAGTCACTTTAAAGCCAAATCTACTCTTTATTCATTCATTCAACCCCTATTGGTTGAGGGTGTCTCAGCGACTTCAGAGCCCTCCTCCTTTCTTGCATTTATAAAGGAGTCAGTAATAAATAAGTAAATAACAGTGATTGTTTTCAGGAATGTCCAGTGAAGAAATCAATGAGGTATTGGGATGGAGGAGAGGAACTGAAGGACTTGTGCCCCTGCCGTAGTTATTCTTATCAGTACAAGAGCAAGTCTAGGAATTAGCGACAGCCTTGTGCACTGAGCTGTGCCCACTCCACAATTTGAGTGTTGATGTCTTAATCCCCCAAACTTCAGAATGTGGCTGTATTTGGAAATGGGATCTTTAAAAAGGTAATTAAGTTTAAATGAAGTCATCAGAGTAAGTTCCAATCCACTACAACTGGTGTCCTTATAAGAAGAGATCAGGACACAGACACCCGCAGAGGGAGGCCCACGTGAGACACAGGCAGGACACTTGTTTTCTCATCCTTCTTCAGAGAGACGCCCCAAGGAGCAGAGCTTTTTCATCCTTGTCTTCATAGCCCCAGCTGTGACCATGTATAGCTCAAGAAAGTCCTTTAACACAACTAACAGTAGAGAGGAGTTTTTAGTGCTCACTACGGGCACACTTCAAAGGGTTTGACCTACATTATTTCTCTTAATTTGCACAAACTGGTTTGCAAAAACACCACCTTTATTTGGGTCTCACTGACAAGGAAACTGAGGTACAAAAAGATGAGACACTTGCTCAAGGTCACACATTCAGTAGATGCTCAAGCCAGTTTGGAGCTAAGCTGTCCAGATGCCTAGCCTAGAACTCTTATCTGCTGTGCCACAGAGAACCAAGAGGGAAGGCTATGGGAAAGTGGTAATGGAGCGAAATCAGAACAAAGGGGAAGTGCCAAGTTGGGCAGAGATGACTCGAAATTTGTAATCATCTTTTTTAGTAACCAGTCTTTAAAGAAAACTTGAAGGCTTGGGATGGGGCTCAGTGGTAGAGAGTTGTCTAACATGTATGAGGTCCTGGGTTCAATCCCTAGTACTGAAAAAAACCAAAATAAGACAAAAACAAAAACACAGAAAACTTGAAAGCTCTTTATTCTTTTTCAATTATTTTATATTTGTATACCAAATGTTTTATAACAAATGTTCATTTTAAAATATCGATGATGGGACCCTTTGTCCTGTTTCCCAGTAATTAAACCACAACATGTCTAAATTTGGTATTTTTTCTTCCCTTAATGTTTAATTCACCAGTGAAGCCATTTGGATCTGAGATTTTCTTTGTGGGATGGTCTTACAGTTACAAATGTAGTTGTATGCGCAGAGACAGGGCTGTCTGTTTCATCTTATTTCTATTTTTGTAAATTGTGTCTCTTTAGGATTTATCTATTTTATCTAGATCATCAAATTTTTTTGCACAGAATTGTCATGTTATGTCCTTATCTACGTTATATCTGTAAGATCTGTAGTAATGCTTCCTCTCTCCTCCTTCTCTTCCTCTTCCTCTTTCTCTACAAATAAATGTCAGGGCAAGTTGGTTGGTAATGTTGAAATCTCCTATATCTTTACTGAATTTTTTTTAGCTGTACTTTTTAGAGAAATTTTATATTTACAGGAAAATTGCAAATATGGTACAAAGAGTTCCCATATATCCATACCATGTTTCCACTATTATTAACATTTTATGTTAGTAAGTACTTTTATTACCATTAATGGATCAATATTGATATCATTACTTTTATTTTTTGGTATTGGGGATTGAACCCAGGGATACTTAACCACTGAACCACGTCCCCAGCCCTTTTTTGTATTTTATTTAGAGACACAATCTCATTCAGTTGTGTAGGGCCTTGTGAAGTTTTTGAGGCTGGCTTTAAACTCACAATCCTCCTGTCTCAGCCTCCCGAGCCGCTGGGATTATAGGCGTGCACCACTGTGCCCAGCTTGATATCATTATTAACTAAAGTTCATGCTGTATTCAGATTTTCTTAGTTTTTACTTAATGTCCTTTTTCTATTCCAAGGTCTCATCCAAGATATCCCAGTCCATTTAGTCATCATGGATCCTTGGGCTCCCTTAGCTCTGAAAGTTTATTGGCCTTTCTGTTTTTGATGACTTGGATGGTTGTGAGATGTTTTGTAGAATACCTCTTCTTTGGGGTTTATCTGATGTTTTTCTCATGATTAGACTGGGGTTAGGGGGAGGAAGACCACAGAGGTAAAGTGCCATCTTCATCCTAACACATAAGGGACATATATCATCAATGTGATATCCCTGTTGATGTTAATCCTGATCACCTGGCTGAGGTAGTCTGTGTGAGGTTTCTCCACTGTGACATTACTCTTTGTTCCTTCATTCCATGCCATATCCTTTGGCAGGAAGCCATTGGGCACAGTCCACACTTAAGGAGTGCCCCACCTCCTGTAGGATGAAGTATTTACAGGAATTACTCGGAATTCTGTGTGGGAGATTTGTCCGGTTTCTCCCATTTATTTGTTTATTTAATCCTTTATTTGTGCCAGCATGTGTGCATGAATATTTACTTTATTTTAGGGTCATAGTCCTGTGCTTCTTTACTTACTTGGTTTGCTCAAACTGTTCTGACATTGGCCACAGGAAACTTGGAGCAACAGAATTATTATCCTATACTTTCTAGAAATATATAAAAAGGAAACAATTTACTTATTCATTTCACTTTAAAATAAGCTACATTTATGAAACATTATCCTAAGAATTACTGTGCTGTTGAGCTTTTATTTGAACAATTGTATAATCACTTAATCACGGCATTGAAATTGAGCAAGAGAGCATTGAAAATCGCTTTATATGAAAGACAAAAACTTGCTGAGATTTTGGATCAATAGAGATGTGTTAATAATAACAAAAACAATGCATTTATACTATCTATAAATCAGATTAGCTGGCAACAACTTACTAATGCTCACATTTATAGGATATACACTTATCAAACACAATCCTAAGAATCTAGTTCTTTCAAGATTCCATTTGTATTATCATCTATGTCAAATACCAAAAAGAGAGAGAAAATTAAGAAATATTTTAGAAGAAATACAAAAATTATTGTGTTTCTGAACTATTTTAATGGATGCATAACAAGGATTAAAACGGGGTACCTGCAAGTAGAACACGGTGGAAGCAATTATAAGAGCCACATTTAAATAGTCATCATTATGAAACAGCTTTAGAATGATAGTCCCAGCAAGCTCGCATCATAGTTACTTAGCAGCAACAACAACTAAGCTAAAAGAAAGTACTGGAGCGAGGAACCGTGTTGTTGTGACTCTGGGTCTTCAGAAGTAGGTTCCTTGGAAAGTGACTGCTTTGCTTTCAGGTTCTGTCCACAGCGCTTGGTGCAGGGACCATCTTGCTGGCATTGGAAGATGGGCCTTAGCGGAGAATTTTGGAGGAGCTTGCTTTATCCTTGCTTTCCAGAATTAGGGGAAAGACAGGGAGTCCTCTTCTCAGGAACCCTAGGTAGCACCTGACCTCTGATGGGAGGAAGGCATGGAGGAACCTTGCCTGGGCCAGTGGTGTCCCAGTCAGTGGGTGGAAACCTGAGCATCAGGCAGTGCCAACAGGATAACTCTGTCCTGCTCTGGTGCAGAAGCTCCTGCTGTGTATGAGGCTGGCTGGCTGGAGAGGTCCTGTCCCCACAGTCCTCACCCTGGTGTGGGGCATCTGGTCCACACCAGGCACCAGGTCTTAGTCCAAACCAGGCCCCTACTCTCACAGCCTGATGTTCTTCCTTCCTCAGGGATTTGGGTATCTGGTGGCAGGATTGCTAGATTTAACACACACACACTTTACACAGGCACCCACACAATGCCTAGTTAAGTTTGAATTTCAGATAAACAACAAATAATTCTTCTTGTAAACATGTCCCTTTTAACTGGGTGTCCTGTGTGGAATCCATCAACCCTGCGTGGTAGTTCCCGTGGCTTCTGCCAAGTGCCCACTTGGAACATCAGGGATGCAGGGATACTCTCCAAAATATTCAATTTGAGGCTAGGGATATAGCTCAGTTGGTAGAGTGCTTGTCTCGCATGCACATAGGCCCTGGGTTCAATCCCCAGCACCACCACAAAAAAAAAAATTCAATTCTTCCTCAAGAATTTTCTTTCTGCTGTATAACTTTTCTTAAATTATCAGTTTCTTGCAGCCAATCAGCTTTCAGCCATCAGCACAAGCTTTCTCCTCCCTCGGGAAGCAGGCGAGCTTCAGTAACAGCCCCTGGTGCTTTTGAATTTTCCTGACAGAATGTTCACTTGTTCTTCCTGAGTGTCCGGCCTGGCTGGCTTGCCATCTGCTCTGGAAATAATCTCCTGTGTTGGTAAAGGGTGGATTCTTTCTAGACTGAGTATTTGGTGAACATTTGTTTCTTTCTCTTGTAATTCAGGAAGGTCTTGAAGCTCCTGCTGGAGCTGTTCCCCCACCTCCTCCCTACTGCATTTCTGGGTTTTTCTGACTTTGGTGAAACCTTCACAGTCTGTAGACTTTTCACTTGAGGGTGTCGATTATTTCACCTCCTTCAGCTGATTTTTCTCCTTTACAGTGCTGTACAGGATTTCTGAGTTGTGTGTTTCCTCAAACATTCACCCCCCAGGAAGCGCCCATTTTTGCATGAGGTTGTCACCTTCGGTCTCAGCCTCCCACAGAGTGGAGAGAGGGCTGCCTGGCGGCCTGGCCAGGCTTTCTGCAGGGTTTTCTGACATTTCAGGGTTGGGTGTGTTCACACTCTCTGTTCCCCTCCTTTGGCTTCTTGTGAAAGCTGCTTTATGGGTCCCTGGAGGTCATGTCTTTTCACCCGCAGTGTCCTTTAGTGCTGTAAAGGTGTGCTTTGTCCTTCTGATGCACCCTGAAGGCCGTTTGGGCTGCGAGCTGTTGATGGCGAATGTATTTCCATGCACCTTCTGCAGACTGTTTTGTAAAGCCAGCCATCAGCTTGACCTGTGCCGAATGCGTAGGTTTCTCTTTAAAACCTAAAAGCCTCTATTTTAAGCCCAGATAAAGAGTTTGGTGATTTTCAGCTCTTTATTAATGGCTTTCTGCTTTTATATTTCCAATAATGCGTGTGTGTGTACGTGCGTGCTGGGGGTTGAAGCCAGGGCCTTGCGCATGCTAAGCAGACACTCTACCCCTGAGTTACACCCCCAGCCCTCTAATAACTTACTCTGCAGTCCATGAAAGTTGGTTCAAGGGCTTCTTAGTCATTTTCCGTGAGGCTGAATTTCTAAAAAACTGATATCTTTTCCAAGCAATTCCAGTGGCCAGTTTGTCTCAAGTTGCCTGACGTAGGCTCTTAAGGAAACTATGACCTTCAACACCACCGTCCAGCCCAACAGTCCTTGGGGTTGCTGGTGCAAGACACGGCCGGGCACTGTGTCTCTAGGATCAGCATGGAACAGCCATTGCAGACCCTTCCAGGCTCTTTGGAGTCCCTTAGGGTGCCATAGACCTGGGTCTGAGCCATTGCAGACCCTACAGGGCTCTTTGGAGTCCCTTACGGTGCCATAGACCTGGCAGCCACAGCATGTGGAGGAGAAACTAGGCCAAAGAAACAATCAGGGGAGGAGGGCAGGCAGGTACAGTGCCCTTGGCTAACGCCCTTTCTTTTCATGAATCAACTTTTCATTCTGAGGCACTGGAGGCCTCCTCCTGCCCGCAAAGGTCACAGAAATCTGATGCTCATTTCTCCATGGCCTGGGTCTGGGCAGCCCTGAGTATGTAAGGGGGTGCAGGAGGAGTTGTGGGGGTTCCTGCCACATGGGCTTTGCCTCACAATTCAAACTTTACCTTTATTTATTCATTTTTTCTCTTTAAAGTCCTTATTTAAATAAATTTAGTCATGTTTTGCAAAGCTTGTTTTTTTCCCGTCATACCTCTTTGATGTTAGTTTGGCAGGTCTGCATCTATCTTATTGTGCCTAACTACTTTATCCCTTTATTAATTCTAAGTTCACCCAGCACCACATGATAGCACATGAGCATCTTTGTGCATTTTCCCAGCCAATGTGTACAAACGGTTTCTCAGGAAAAATTCCTAGGCCTAAGATTATGAGGTCAAGTAGTACACACGTGAAATGTGAGAGGTATTTCCCAGTATTCCTTAAAATGGATTTCACCATCAACTGCTGCTCAGGAATGCATGAGAATTCTTGCTTCTGCCTTGCCAGCTTTGGATGTCATCATGGAATTTAATATTTATCCAAGTCTTACATTTTGACCTTTCTTGAGACAGAGAGCTGGGCATCTATTCATGGATCTATTGAATATTTATAATTGGGTGCACAAACTTCACCTTTAAACACTGAGGAAAACCCAAGGGGATGTCGAGCACTGTATTTCAGGACACGCGCGCCGACATGATCCAGGGCCGCATGAGATTCAACACTGGTGCCAAAAACACTTTGCCCAAAGTCGGCTGTACTGATGCTGGCATGATTTCTACAGCCTTCTTGTATAATTTGTGCTTGTATGTTTTTATTTAATCCTCTTATTTTTAACTTAGTTATATATATCTAAAGTCCTGCTGGGTTTGTTTTTTTTTTTTTTTTTTGGTACCAGGGATTGGACTCAGGGGCACTCGACCACTGAGCCACATCCCCAGCCCTATTTTGTGTTTTATGTAGAGACAGGGTCTCACTGAGTTGCTTAGCGCCTTGCCGTTGCTGAGGCTGGCTTTGAACTCGCAATTCTCCTGTCTCAGCCTCCCAGAGTGCTGGGATTACAGGCGTGAGCCACTGTGCAGCCTGCTACTGTTAACAGTATGTATTGGGTCTTGTTTTCTAAATGAGGTGTTTACCCTGGTTACACTGATGTCAGTGTCACTCTGGGAAAGTCAGCTATTGGTTTTCTATTTATCCTCTCTGTTCCTTGGTCCTCATTTCTCTTTTTCTGTTTAGGATTAATTGGGTACGTTGTGGCCTACTATTTTATTTCTTCTGTTGGCTTTTCAACTATACGTGCTTGTCTTTGTGTGTGTGTGTTAGTGGTTTTTCAGGGATGCAGGAAAGCATGTGTCCTTAATGCCTCACAGTCTACACGAAGTTGATGTTAAACCACGCCTATGTAAGACAAGAACCTTATAATAGTACTATTACTCATCTCTTGTCTTCGCTGTTGTTTATTTTCCTTCCCTGTATGTTATAAACACCATGACATATTATTATTTTTGCTTTACATGGTCAATTGCCTTCTAAAGAAATTAGGAACAGAGGAAACTGCCTTTTCTATTTACCGGTACATTTGCATTCCTGGCTCCCTGTTCCTTCCTGTTTCCATCTGGATGGTTTCTCCCCAGTTCCTGAGCTCTCTGCAGCAGCTCTTAGATGGTGAGTCTGGGCTCCAAATTCTCTCAGCTGCCATTTATCCAGAAATGTCTTTATTTTACCTTCACTTATACATTGTTCAGTATTGCAGACATGAAAATCTTCTTACTTATTTCTATATCTCAGTGCTATTTTGTCCCCAGTCTGTGCCAGGAAACATGCATTAGCAATCATTACTTTATTTCATTACTTTATAGATTGTATTTTGGTCAACAGAAAAAATATAAACTTCCTTTTTACACTGAAGTGTTTTCAAACTTTAAGATGAGTGGATAGAAGCAAATGACTCTGTCAAATACCCTTTTGAGGGGATTAAATATATTATGATTTTCAATTCAGTGCTTTTTAGTAAATTTTTAGAACTGAGCAATCATTTTACAGTCAATGTCAGAACACTTTAGTCACCCCAAAATGTTCTCAAATGCCCATTTACAATTAATTCTTGCTCCCGTCCTCAGCATTAAAGCTTCATAGATCTGTTTTCTGTCTCGTTAGGGATGAGACAGTTCATACGTAATGAGATATAGAGATAGAGTCTTTTGTGCCTGGATTCCTTCAGGTAGCACAAAGTTTCTCAGATTCATGCAAGTTGCAGCAGGTATCAGTGGTTCTTTCAACTTCAGCACAGTAGTCCAATGCCTGGATGTACCGTATTTTGTTCATACATTCATCAGTTGCTGGGCGTTTAGACTGCTTCAGGGTGTAGGTATTAGGAACAAGGGTGCAATGAACATTCAGGTACATGGCATTGTGTGGCCCATGTATTCATTTTTCTTCAGAAGCTTCCTTGGAGTGGAATTGCTAGTCATATGGTGTGTTTATGCTTCATTTTTGCCTGGTTTTCTTTCTCCATCCAAGCCTCATGTATTCTACACGCCCCCCTGGCTCCTTAGCTGTGTCTTTGAATCTAAGGTATGTATCTTGTGGATAGACTATGGCTTGATCTGGATTTTTGGCTGTTGGATGGTATCTGCCTTTATTTAAAAAAAAAAAATTGGTACTGGGGATTGAACCCAGGGGCGCTTAACCACTGAACTACATCCTTAGCTTTTTTATTGTATTTTATTCCTTTGAGACAGGGTCGCGTTAAGTTGCTTAGGGCCTCCATCAGTTGCTGAGGCTGGCCTTGAACTTACGGTCCTCCTGCTCAGCCTCATGAGTTGCTGGGATTACAGGTGTGGGCCACCATGCCTAGTGGTGTCTGCCTTTTGATTGGGATGTCAGACTGCTCACAGTTAACATCATTGTCATTGTGATTGGATTTATATTTTGCTATTTGTGTCCTGCATTAACTCTTATCTTTACCCCCTTCTCATTGCCACTGCCTTCTGCGTTAATTACATATTTTTAGTATACCATTTTAAGTCTCTTGGTAACCGTTTTGAGTTTGTTTCCCTCAGTGGTTGCCTGAGGCATTACAACATGTATCGTTACTTACCATGATTTACTGCAAACTGATGCTAACTCAATTTTTGTAAAATATAGAAATTTTGCTTCAACATAAGTCAATTCCATCCTCCTTTTTGGAGCAGTTACTGTCACAGTAAACTCTATCTATTAACATAACACTACAGTGCCAAAGCTCTATACAAGCACACACCGTTTGGAAGTTCAAAGAAGAAATAAGAATAACAATAACTGGGCTCTTCCATGGATGCACACGTTTACTGTTCCTGGGACTCCCTGTCCTGTGCTTTCCACTCGACCTCTGATGTTCTTCCTTCCACCCTGAACCGTCTCCCCCAGTATTTCTCTTGAGGCAGTTCTGTTAGCACTCAAGTCTCTTGTCTTGATTGATCTGAAATTTTGTCTTCACTTGGAAGGACAGTGTTGCTAGGTGCAGGATGCTCGACAGCCAGGTTTTTCATCCCAAGATGCTGCAGGGCAGGGCCCGTGTGCTCCCCTGCCTGGCTCTTTCCTAGGGTCAGTGGTTCCGCTGCTTTCCATAGCCCTTGTGGCAGCCACCGTGTGACCCATGACTCAACGCACCCAGCTTCCTTGGGGCTGCTGGTGTCTTGGGCGTGAGTACCGACACAGTTGCTACATATACGTTCAGTGGGTGACCGTGACCACTCCTGCAGGAGGTATGGGGTGCACAGTCCCCAGAGCCCTCCTGGGACAGGATGGCTTTTTCCTGGGCCATGCTCTCTGGGGTCAGCTCTGATCTCGAGCCGTGACCTTTGGATCTCAATTGAACCTGGAGTCAATTGGCTTCCGTTTAAGCTATTTTGGGGTCACCTTTGGATGGACCTGGCAGGACCCCAGGATCCAGTTCCCTCAAGAATGATCGGATGTCTCCACTTCACCTCTCCTTTGCCCTATTGACTTTTGGCAAAGCCCGGCGGATGCTGTTTCTGTGCTGCGTGACCCGTTCTTGTGTTTAGGGCTCTTCCAGGCACCAGTGTGTCCCCTGAACCTGCTGTCTCCCAGGCCTGGCTGGTTTCCCTCGGCCAGCAGAGCCTCTCCGGAATTCCTCTGGAGGGATCCAGTTCATCCGGGCGCCTGTGCCCACAATGTTTTGCTAACTTCGTAGAAACATTATTTTTATTTTGCTTGCTTGCTTCTTGTTGCCACAGGAGGGACGCCTCCGCTTCCTGCTGGGCCGAGGGTGGGGCTGGAGCTGTTCACCCACTGCCCCGCTGCCTGCCCATCCCAACCTCCTCAGGGCTGCTGTGAGGTCGAACGAGCTGACACACATCCTCGCTAGTGCCCTGGTGGCTGTGATGGAAGGGACAAAGCACCGTGGCCCAGGCTGAGCACTGGGATGTGTCTAGTACAGTGAGGGGATCCACGCTGAGGCATCAGGCCGACCACAACCCAGGTCAGGCAGTGTTCTGGACACGACTGAACACGTGCCACCTGATGGCCATTCCCAGCCAGCAGCTGTTGAGGACCCACTGGTGCTGGACGCTCCACTGAGTCCTGGTGACACTGGCATGTCCAGTTCTCCTAGGGAGCCTGAGAGGCCCTGTAGTTCTCCGGCCCCCAGCGGAAGTGAGGGAGGCAGGCTGGGGAGAGGAGCAGCGGGTCCAGCCACTCGGCTTCGCTTACGCCCAAACTGGACTTTTGCCTCTGATGTTTTCAAAACACAGTCTTATTTAAATCCAATGATCCTCTCAGGGAGATAGTTCTCAAAACTTCGTCCTTAACAACTGCAGGTCCCGGCCAAAGTCCTGCAACTTACATGAAGCCAGAAGGATTTGTCACTCGGGCCTCTGTGATGCTCTCATTGTCAGGGAGGAACTACCCGTGGGGTCCCTGGGCTGCCCACTCACCTGGGCTTCCTGCTCCTGCCCCCACGGTGGCCTCTGGGCCCCTCCCGCCAGGGCTCCTTTCCTCAGGGGCTGTGTCACACGTGTGGACAAAACCTCAGGCAGTGGCTTTGCGTTGTTTTCACTTTACAAATATTCCCAGGTTGGGTGCAGGGCCTGGGCCGGGTCCAGGAGAGCATCCACAGCTAGGACCCTACCCCCTGGCTCAGCTGTGCTCAGAGCCCAGCTGTGGCCTGGTGGTCCTGTGCCCATGCCCAGAAACACCTCATCTGTGGGTGGACACAGCAAAGGAGCCTCACCTTACCACCTCCTGGGTAGCCCTGCCTCACCTCTGGTGTGGGCACCACAGGTTGCCACTGAATTAGGAGCACAACTGAGCTCTCAGAGTTGTCCCCATCCTTCTCTGAGAAGCCACCCTCAGCCAGCTGCTAGCTCCTGCAGAGATGCTGTGCTTTCTGGGGCTCATGGGAGCCTCAACAGTTGCTCCTCTGTACCCGGCATGCCAACACACTGATGCTCAGAGGAAGAATCAGGCCTTCAGGAATTGCTACCAAGCCTCAAAGAACCATGTCCCTCTGCACCCTTCTCTGCCTGCATTAGTAAGTGAGGCAAAGGCCACTGCTTTTGCACAAGCCAGGAGAACCGGCACTAGCCGACCCCATACCACCGTCGTGGCCGCTCTGCAATGCTCTCCCCCTGGGCAGTCCCGGAAGCATGGAGCTGTGGCCCCTACATTGTGCAGAGGTGGCTGCCCTGGGATGTGGCATGTGAACACTGGACCGGAGGATGGAATCCGAGGCTCTTCTGCTTCTGTTCACTGGGCTTTGATAAACTGCTCTTGACGATTCTCCGGCACTTGGAGAAAGATATAGCATGCTGGACTAGAGATGCCGCCTGTCATGGCCACTTCTTTGCTTCCCACTACTGTGTGGCCTTGGCTGAGTGACTTAACTTCTCTGTCCAATCAGGCTAATAGAGGACCTATCCATTTGGGGGCTATGAGGATTGAGTAGGTTATCCTTTATGAAGGACCTAATAATGACTCAGCAAGTGTTAATGAGAAATTGTAAGCCATTAATGAAGAATTTGGAAGAACAGGGATCTGTTGTCGCGGCTGCCGAATGGATTTCCTGGATGAGATGGGCAAGGTCATAGCAGAGTTACCTACCATTTCAGTTGCTATAAAACTTAAATCAATTCTGAGTTGCTTCCTCATAAGATGGAACCTCCAAATTTGTTTCTTGAGAAGGGAAAAGAGCTTTCCTACCCATTTAGGAGGCTTGTCTGATAGTCTGGAGGGTGTTTGATTTGCAGCTTTGAAACTACAGCGGAACACATTTGCTGTTGATGGGTGGGTGAGAGCCCAGGAGTGAAATCAAGAATGATCCCCACGTTGCTGGCTTAAGAAACCAGGGGACTGTGGTGCCCTGAGCTTGGGGTCCCTGGTGGGTGGACCTCCATCAGGGTCTATTTTGTGGGACACCCACAGGCTGCGGTTGCTGGTTGGGAAGTGGAGGCTGGAGACAGCAATTTTTGGCAGCTGCGTCCGACCCGGTCTTCTCCATCGTCTCCTACACCTATTCTGGTGCTTTGTCCTCCTCCTGGCCGTTTCTCCATCATGTTTTTATTTCCACCCCTTTATTACGAGACATTTCAAGCACGCAAAAAAATAGAAAGACTTTTACAGGGAGAAGCCATATAATGGGGGAGAAGGAACAAATGTCCCACACGGAGACAGAAAGGTGTAGGAAGTCCTTTCTCCTGGCTCCTTGCTCCTCAGGAGTGGGCTGTGCATGGTGACTTCCTTCCTAAGTAGCAGAATTGAAAGAGGGGAAAACAAAGAGCAATCTGACAGCAGAGACACCTGGAGAACCTCCCTGGGCCAGGTGGTCAAGGTCACCATCAGCACGGGAAGACCTGTTGGTAGAGGTACCCTTGACAGCCTGGAGTGACAGCATGTGTCTGTGAGGTCTCCTCTCACCCCCCGCCCCCACCACCTCATTCTAACCACCGGGAAGACGTCAGGCAGACCCCTGGGGGAAGGTGGGGGGACTCTACACAACACCTCACCAACATTTCTCACAACCATCCTGGAAAATTGGGGAAGTCCAAGAAGCTCCCTCAGCCGAGCGGAGCCTCGGGAGAGGGTCTCAGGGGAGTATAGGGCTCCCTGCAGAGAGCAGGGACTTTACTCATACTGATATTGGTACCCTCAAGGGGAAAGCTGGGGGTGGTGTCTTTTGGGGATTCTACTACATTTGCATTTTCCCCCCTGGAAATCTAAAACTCTTCTAAAACATGAAGTTTAACAAACTGAACAACTGTATGCCCGTCACCTAAGTTTTACCCTTCACATTGCACTCTCTTGTCTCTCTCTATAACCCTCCTGCGTACCCCCTCCTTTTGGATGGAAAGAGCACCCAGGAAGCTCAGGGCAGCCTGGTATGTGACACTCCCAGAGTCTCTGTCCTTTTCTTTTTGACACACCCAGGTTTGCCCTTAGAAGGCTTCATTCCCACAGGCTCAGTGGCTTCTAAACCAAGGGGCTCCACTGCCCCCCAGCGGGCTTCTCAGAGAGGGACTGCAGGAGAAGCCGGGAGGCCTGTGGGCAGAGGGGACCGGCTGCCTGAGCAGCAGGGGCACCATGGGGAGGGCTCAGGCTCCACAGAGACCCTAGCCATGCAGATCCTCTTCTCCACCTGCACATCTCACTCTGGCCCTAGGTCCCAACTGCACCATCATCTTCTAGGACTAGTGCTCCACACCTTTCAATAAAGTCCCTGCTGGAAGGGGGCAAAGCCGAGAGTGTCCCAGTTTTGCTGGCATGTATCTGAGTATGATGCACAAGGAGAGCTGGGGTGTACCCTCCCTGGCTGCTTTTGAAAGATGAGTCTGGGTCCTCCAGAAGCTCCACGGGCAGCAGAAGCTGCAGTCCAGGGCAGCCTGCTGAGCCCTGCCACTCACCACCTGGTGGCAGGTTTTGATGTACCAAGGTGGTCAGAGTCTTTCCTAAATATTGCACCGAGAGGGACAGGAAGGAGGTCAGGTAGCCCTATTTTGCCACCCTGGCCTCCTCTCCTAGGAGGGAGGCCCCTCACCCAGCTGACCTCGGGTGTGGCCATCGGCACCTTAGACTCAGTGGAAGGAACAGAAGGAGCATTTACCTGGGAATTAATCCCAGGAAACACTTGTAGAGTAGGATGTGAGCCAGGGAGGGTACACAGAACCCCCTGAAAGCCCTCCATGGAGCTGCTGGCAAAGGAGGTGGCACTGGAGCTCAGTCCTGCTTCAGACTCAGGAGAGAGGTGAGCGCCTGTCCCGTCCTGTCCCAGCCCAGCAGCCACTGTCACCGTTACCTGAGGGCCCGACTGCACTTGGCTCCAGGGGAGGCGCCCAGGCGGGTGTGGGAGTTCACACTCTGCAGCAGCCGGCCACAAGCCGATGGCCCTGTTGGCATGTTTGGGTGATGGAGGTTGGCACCTGACCCTGCCCACCCTGGCGACTGGGCTCCCAGGGTCACACACATCCCACTACAGATGGGAGTTAGGGGTGGGGGCCTGACTTCCGCCACCTGTTTCTCCACAGGGAGGACCTTGTAAGAAAGGTCTGGTGGCATGTAGTGAATACGTGTGAGCAGTGTTTCTGGGAAGGGGCCTTTGTTCCCAGGGACTGGGTAGTTCAGGGGGACCACATGCCTTCAGCTCCTGCCCACTGTGGAGAAGCAGCCAGCTGGGGTGCAGCCTCTGGAGGCTACTTGCTCCTCCTAAGGCCACTGCTCACCATGGCCTCTCAACCAAACACAAGGTCCAGCCAACAACTAGAGCCAGCCTGTCAGTTCCATGGACCAAGATTAAAGCAATAAAAGCATGTTACCCAGGAACAGGGATTCTGCTGAGCCGAAACCCATCTGGCAAGTTTGTCAACTTTGTGGAAAATGTTGAGAACTAGGCCTCTTCCCTAGAACTCATTGGGGTCTGTCTTCCAGAAATGCTACCTAGAAAAGAAATGAGCAAATTGCAGAAGGACTACTTAAGAAGCCTTTGTCTCGTGCACAAAAACCTGATGGTCACCATCCTTGGATCTTCTTCCCCGGGACATGCCCTCAGGCACATCGCGTGCTCCACCTGCAGGCCCAGTGGGGATGCTGTGCAAGGAACCAGGGCTGGCAAGGGCTCAGAGGTCACCAGAATGCACTGGAGGTGCAGCTTGTGCAACCACCAGTGTGTCACCACCAGGAGGCAGACTCCTGGCAGGGTCCAGGCCTACAGTCTTGGGTAAGCCTTCCTTGGTTGCAGGGCTTGGTGGAGGCAAGCAGGCTGACTGGAAGTGAAATGTCAGCGAGTGGAAGCTGATGGTCACTTGTGGGGGAAGCTCAAGTGGGACGTACTCAGACGGCCCTGAGGTCTTTGCACAAGGCTCATTTTTGGCAGGCAGTAGGGCTTCGAGAATGCTGTGGGAGAATCTTACCTTGTCTTTGCCTGCTGGAACCAGGCTCTGAAAGTGGACATCAGGCTCTGAAAGACGTGGTAGGAACACAAAAGGTCAGGGAGAACATGCCTTCAAGTCCAGGAGCAGTCTGAGGGCAGGGTCTGGGCTGTGCTTGAGGATGTCTCTGGCACATTCTCCTGTGGGATTTTTCATGACCAGGGCATGGCTTCAGATTCCTTTCAGAATGAACTTTGGTGTGGTGCACTGCAGCCCCGAGAGCTCCTGCCGTAGATCTTGTTTGGTTCTGGTATGTTAGGATGGCAGGGTAAGAATCCTACAGCCCCTGAGCCACCTGGGGCTGGAGGTTTGGGATTTAGTTACAAAGGAGGAGGGCGTTGGATTGGGGACTGGGAGGAAAGGGTATCTGAGCTGAAGTGTGACTCCAGCTGTGAGGGTGGTCACCTTCAGAAGTGGTAGTCACAGGTTGTGACTTGCGGGTGCCATGGTCTATGTGGAGTCACAACACGTAAGTAGATTGAACTCCCTGGTAGAAACGATAGCAGGAAGGTGGTTATTCAGATGAGAGATTTAGGGTGAGATAATGTCCCTTGCCCTCCTGTCAGAGCATGGAGATCTCATCTCTGGTTAAGTATGAGGGTTAAAAGTCAAGGGCAGTTGAGCCTGCTATCCCACTCCTCGGTCTATACCCAGAAGACTTAAAAACAGCATACTACAGCGCTGCAGCCACCTCAATGTTTATAGCAGCTCAATTCACAATAGCTAAACTGTGGAACCAACCGAGATGCCCTTCGATAGATGACTGGATAAAGAAACTGTGGTATATATACACAATGGAATAAGAGAGAATTATGGCATTTGCAGGTAAATGGATGGAGTTGGAAAATATCATGCTAAGTGAAGTAAGTCAATCTCAGAAAACCAAATGCCAAATGTACTCGCTGGTAAGTGGATGCTGATCCAAAATGTGGGGAAAGACATGGGAACAATGGTGGATCTCTGTGCACTGGGGTGTAAGGGGGGAGGGGGCATGGGGACAGCAAAGGTGGTGGAATATGATGGTCATAATAACCCTAACTTTATGTATGACTGCATGTATGTTGTGATTCTATACAACTTACAACTAGAGAATTGATATGTTATCCTCTATCTATGTACAATGAATCAACTTGCACTGTTAACGTGTAAGCCTAAATAAAAAATTAAAAAAAAAAAAAAAAAGTCAAGGGCAGGGTGTGCCAAGGTCAGGAGGCTTCCTGGTGGAAAACAGTGTGGTTCAGGCCCCGCTGAGCACCTCCCTCCAGCAACTTGTGGACACCCCTACCTACCAAGCAGCTGGTCTACCTTGGAGTGTTACTAAAAAAGGATTACAGCCAGAGAGGATCGCTTCCCAGATGTTAGGGTCTGAAAAGACGCATCATGATCCTGAACTGTGGGGCTAGGAAGGCGACGTGATGTACAGCGTCCCACAGCAGGATGTGTGACAAGAAAGTGGAAACTGCACTTTTGGTGTACAGAGTCTTGAATAGGGAAAGAGAGGAGTATCAACTGTTTGCTCTCCGGTTTGTGACAAAAATCTGTGCCTGTGTCCTGATGGGCCTGTTTACAGAGATAGGAGTGCAGCCGCCTAAAAGATACTATGAAGATGGACAAAGCTGTTTCTCCAAAATTTTATTTTAATTTAAATTACAGGGCCAGCCAGATATTCTGATAAGAAATTCACTTTTCCTCAGGAGAAAGGAAATGCTTTCATGGCATTAACAACTGTATACATCTCCACTTTTTCTTATAGGGTTAAAAATCACATTAAGTAACTGCGTAAGTAAAATTAAATCTCTGTAACACAAAAACAAACCACTTCCAATATAATAATTTGGTAATATGAATATATTAAATGATTGAAACTTCAAATGCAACTTTTCAACTTTGAATGTTTTGTTTAAAAACAAAAACCAGAAACTATCTCTGGCATCCAGTGCGTTAGTAACACACGGATGTTTTGACACACTGCACCCTGCCCTCCACACCAGAGGCCTGCCCAGGTGGAAGCCCTTCTGTGTGGACTTCTAAGAACTAGCCTGGCAAGGAGGCGCTTCTTTCGCTTGGCATAGTGACTGTGTTCACACCAACCGCTGACGTGTGCCACTTGACCACAAGAACCAGAATGCTCTTCGCGGCTGCCTCCTCCAGAGCCGAGGGTTTCATTTTGAGGAGGTCAGAACACTTTCCCTACTTCTGGTAGAGAACATGAATTATTTCACACAGATTCTTGTAAAAGCAGCCTCAGGAAAACCAATTACTATAGACTGCCATTTAAAATTAAACAGAATAAAACGTATCTATTTTCTGGAGCAGTTTTTCAAATTGGTGTCCCTTGGAGGAGATCTTAAAACCTGCTGAAACATCAACTGGAAGGCTCATTTTACTGGCTGATAAATAATTCAATTAGTAAGAGGCTAGCAAAGAATAATCATATAATAAATTTCTTAATCAGCTACAGCCATGCTGAATTCAAACTGGCAAACTCTGATTCATAAGTTGTTAGTTGTGATCTTCGTATCACTAAGATGAACAGATACCATTCTAATAACTTTACACAGAGTCTAGGAGACATTGTTCTGCTGTGGTCACAGTAACAAAAAGTGGTGCAAAATCAGTTACTTTATAAATACTGATAATTTGCAGCATTAAGGAACAGGACATTAAAAAAAATAAATTTCCCTGTAGGACACCTATGGCTAGGAACTTTTCTTTTCCTAAGAGAAGCCAAAGTTTTAATTATTCAGTTTCACAACTATGGTACTGGGTTACTTACTCTAAGAAAGAAAGGGTGCTCTACAGAGGTCCCCCCAACAAAGAATCAGCATTTATTTAGCATAATCTGTATCATTCAAATATCTGGCAAACTTATGACTCATTTTAATGAATAAGGCCAATATTATGCAGGAACATGTAGAGGACTGAGTTCCAGGTTGTGGTTCCGCACATCTTGGCACCCCATTAGGTAACTGAATACAAAGGATTGGTTTACTTTTTTCTTTTAATGCTGTGATCCTTAAATGTTAAATCAGCATTTTCATGTGATCTGAAGTATTTCAATTACATATGAGCATTCATTTTTGTTTTTTGCAAAAAACTCAGTATTAGGTAATAGTTACATACTACTACAATAACATTCCTCTGCTGTACAAATTAAACCATTGAAAAGAAATGAGCATTCTAAGAATTATATACAAAAGAAACCTGTAAGCAGGCTGAAATGAAATGCAAGGTGTCGCTGCTAGCTCTACTGTTTTAAAAACACCTTCAAAAAGTAAAATTAACAAATACCCTTCAACAGATCCAGGTTTACAAGTTTCAAGAAAATCAATGTCAAAAAGTTCTACAAAGCTGTGAAAAGCCTATATACATTTTCCTTATGACCTTATGAAGCTTCATACTTTTGAGAAGTTGCTAAGTTTCAGTATCAATTTATTCGCACGTCAACTTTATCCGCCCCAAAAGCTCACATCTTGGATACAGTTCCCCTGATTTCCAATAAAGCTCTGCATGCACGATCTTCCTTCAGCGAAGGCAGGTGTACAGTCTGATGCAAGGATGCCAGGTGTGCACACGCCACACTGCGCTCAGATCTTCCCCAAAGAGGAATGCAAACACACGGGTGTGCCTGGGTGCTATCAGGGCCTCTCCCCTACACCACTCTCATCCATACGTTTGCCTCCACAAACCCAGCCATGCTCAGAACTCCTATAGCAAATGCAGTCTTTGAATTCTGAAATGACATAAAGATCAAGAAAAGCCCACGTGCGCTCTAATGTGCAAGCAGCAGCAGCTACGTTCTCCAACCTGGACTGAAAAACAAAAAGGTAAAATGAAAAACCGTTCACTTAACAGCAGATTAGCAATAATGTTCCTCATGAATCGATAAGAGTGCCTGATGCTGAATAGCTAACAGCAAATGCTGAATTTGGATTTAATATTTTAGATGTTTATTGGAAATTAGGCTTCTTGCTGAGCTGGTCTCTTCAAATCCCTGATCTGTTTAACTAAATAGGTCTTCTCATCGTTGAACTGCTCGTCCTCGGTCCTATCATTTTGAAATTTGCTGAGGAACTCGATGAGTTTGGTCTGATTCTTGAGGAGGATGTCCAGGATGGGCTGTGTCTTGTTAGGATTGGCCACAAACACCTGCACAGAGAGAAGCCTACGTCAGTCAGAGAAAGAACATGGTTCCTGGTGTGCTCCTGGAGCAGGCAGGAAAGTCAGGGTCATTAGTTTTTGCTTTAGAAGAGCTTATTTTTCATAGTGTGGGGAAAAATAATAATAATTACACGTTTTAGCAAAAATAGCACTGCCAAGTTCATTCTGCCTACCCTGAAACACAGTGGTTAGTACTAAATACAGACTTTGATTTTAGAATAAAATGAGCAGAAACTATTTCTGGGCCTAGGAGGTCAGATGGATTTTCAGAATCAAAACCTTCAAGAAAAGCATTAAGAAATGCTTTTACTCTGCAATGAATAATCTATTATGCCAAAGATAACGACACTCCTCTATATATACACTTTCTTGTTCTCAAGAACAGTTTCTAGGTCTTTGTTTAAATGTTGTACTGCACAAACATGAAAATTGATTTTTTTTTTTTTTGGTACCAGGGATTGACCTCAGGGGTACTCGACCACTGAGCCACATCCCCAGCCCTATTTTGTGTTTTATGTAGAGACAGGGTCTCACTGAGTTGCTTAGCGCCTCGCCATTGCTGAGGCTGGCTTTGAACTCGCGATTCTCCTGCCTCAGCCTCCCAGAGTGCTGGGATTACAGGCTTGAGCCACCACGCCCGGCGAAAATTGAATTGTACCACTTATTACCAAAATGAAGTTAACAATACTTGAGTAATTTGTAAACAGAAACAGATAAACTATTCTGGAGAAAAATATTGTTTACTCTACCTTGAAAACGTGAAAGGCCTCAAATTGGATGTTACGACTTTTGTCTCGTAGAAGGTTCATCATTAACTTGAGGTTCTCAGGTTTACTGATGTATTTTGTCATAATTGTGAAGTTGTGTCGATCTAACAGTAGTTCACCGAGAAGCTGAGGAGATGATAAAACAATTATTCTTAAATTATTGAGATTTAAAGCAAACACAAAGTTTTAAAAATAACTCATTCTGTAATCACCATTACTAAATTAGAAAAGTGAAGTTTTTGTTTTTTTTTTGCATAAGAAATATAAATTTGCTGGCAAAATATAGGAATAAATAAATACCAATGTGACTGCAAAAAAGATAGTACTAATTAAAACTTCATCTTTAAAGTACCATTGGTCCCCAAAAGGTTGTATGTGTTCATGATGTCTTCAATGTGGCCTACCACTAAAGTAAACTGCAAGAATGACTGATTTGCTTCATTCATAATCCATTAAAAAAGGTTTACAAATGCCAGTCTCCCCACCGTACTGTAAAAACAGAAAATAAAAAACAACAAAAACACCTACAAAACCCCAAACCAAACCAAACAAACCTGAAAAACAAATGCCAGTCTCTAGCTTCTTTCCCATTTCATGCTGGTAATCTGGGATGGCAGAAGGGCCTTAAAAGCCTTTCTTCTTATTCAAACAGTCTAAACCCAAATTTGTTTGAAGGTTATTGATTTGCTAATAAATTCCCCCCTTCTCCAGTGAAGAGGAACTAGCCCTGGAAGCTGGTGTCCTAGGTCAGGCTGTTTGGCCTCCGACTCCTCTGAGCTGCACAACTATGCAACTGTAGGGGAGAGCGGGATGCCTTGGCCCTTCAAGGATCACAGAGGAGAAACCTCCAAGCTAACATACAGGGAAGGGAAGTGCCAACAGCTGCCCCAATTCCCCACAATCCTCTGAAGAAGTTATTCTTATCAGCCAGTAGAATACCACATGATCATCTAGTAGTGACACATTTCCAAGCTGGGGCTATTATTGATCCCTTGATCGCACAGTTATGGCCTTAAGACAAAAGAAGGAAGTTGCTGGTCAGGTGGAAAGGATTCCATTGGAAATCCGCATGGCAGAGTATTCTTATCAAAGGACACAAAGTATTACAGAGCTCTTTGAATCCTTTAGTGTCTTTCCACAGAAAGATAACATTTTTTTTTTTTAAATATTTTTTAGTTGTTGGTGGACCTTTATTTATTTATTTATATGCAGTGCTGAGAATCGAACCCAGGGCCTCACACATGCTAGGCAAGCGCTGTACCACTGAGCTACAACTCCAGCCCCGAAAGATAACATCTTTAAGGAAGACTTTCCTATGGCTGGAAGGGGAAGAAGGAACCAAGTCTTGGTCAGTATGAATTCAGACACCGCAGAGGGGAGGAACTCTGGATAGAGTTGAATTTAATTTTTTTTTTTTTTAAATTTTTTTCTTAGTTGTTGATGGACACAATGTCTTTATTTTATTGCTCTGTATATGGTGCTGAGGATCGAACCCAGGGTCTCACGCATGCAAGGCAAGTGCTCTACCACTGAGCTACAATCCCAGCCCCTAGAGTTGAATTTAAAATGAACTTGGCAAAACATGTACACAGAATTAAAAATTTCCCCCTCAGTCCTTTGTGATTCTATCTCTATTTCCCGCCAGGACCATTTACTGACAGAATGACGGTGGTGCTTATGCATTTATTAACCACCCTAAGAATTTTCTAGAATAGGGGCCAGCAAACGTTATCTGTAAAAGGCTAGACACCAATATTTTAGCTTCTGCAGGCCATACGGTCTCTGGGACAACTATTTAAAACTGTGTTGTAGTCTGAAGCAGCCTTAACAATACGTAAATAAATGAACATGTGTTCCTATAAAACTTCATTTATAAAAATAGGCAGTTGGCTATGGCTAGATTTGGCCCATGGACTGTAGTTTTTTTTTTTTTTGGTACCAGGAATTGAACTCAGGGGCACTCAACCACTGAGCCACATCCCCAGCCCTATTTTGTGTTTTATGTAGAGACAGGGTCTCACTGAGTTGCTTAGCGCCTCACCATCTGAGGCTGGCTCACCATCTTTGAACTCGCAATTCTCCTGTCTCAGCCTCCCAAAGTGCTGGGATTACAAGCATGAGCCACCACACCCGGCTGACTGTAGTATTTTTTTTAAATATATATATATTTATTTATTTATATTTTTAGCTGTAGATGGACACAACACTTATTTTATTTATTTATTTTTATGTGGTACTGAGGATTGAACCCAGTGCCTCACATGTGCTAGGTAAGCGCTCTACCACTGAGCCACAACTCCAGCCCCTGGACTGTAGTTTTGCTAACCTCTGTTCTAGAGTTTAAATCTTATTATTTTTGGTGGGGTTCTTTTTTTTTGTCTTTTTTGGAACTAGGGGTCGAACATAAGGCTTTGAGATGTAAGGCAGATGCTTTGCCACTGAGCTATATCCCAGCCTTAGAATTTAAATCATAAATTTAACATTTTTTAGTTTCAACTAGAATTGTCTATATTCTGTTTTGAGTAAAAGCAGCCCAGGTTGTGGTGGTTCAGAGTTTCCAGGCTTGCACTACTGTACTCTCCCCTCACAGCGAGTCTGGGCCTTGCGGGCAGCTGCTCGAGGTGCAGCCGGCATCTACCATCTTTCACCTAGTTGGCATGATTCTAAGTTTTAAAGATACGGTTCAAAACCTAAATACTGCATTGCTAGGAGACAAAGTCCTCTGCCAATTTCTGTCCACTCCCCTTGGGTGTCTCTAGCTGACAAGGGCATGGGCAGCTGCACTGCAGGGACGTCTGCCAAGCCCTGTTCCTTTCTGCAAAAATCCTGACCATGGACTAATATATGTCCCCAAAGGGTCTACCACCCACAACAGGCATGTCTCCCTCTCCCCAAATCCAAACTTCAAAAACAGTAAAGAGAAACAAGTGACACGAAGTCATGAGTCTGTCATACCTTCAGTGACTGTCTCTTGGTCACATAATTTTCTGAATGAAGTAGCTTCTCATATTCACTGAAAAACTATGAAACAAGAACACATATTAGGGTTATTTAAGAAAAAGACTGGCAGAAAACATAAAGCCTGAGGACAAACTCTTGACACCACAAAGGCCGGAGGTTGCCCAGGCTCTTGTGCTGCCACCGGTTTCACACTTTCCTCGGAAGCCTGCTCATCACCTCTGTGAAGAGGGCTCCCGGGACTGACCCTCTGCAGGGTCCAGCCAGGCCCAGACACCATTCAATCAAGTCCTTTGGGTTACCCCAAATTCCATGAGCACAAAACATAATGGCCCCCTCCATTGTTTCCCCATGATTAAGTCAGTGGTCATTTCTTGGTATCAGCCCAGAAAATCCTATTTTTTAAAAAATGAGAACTCAATATATCTATAGCACAACCACAAATAGAAAAGTTCCATGTTCTACGTATCAAGCAAGGCCAGAAAAAAATTAGAGAAGCTAAGAGAGGAGAAACCCAGCACTGTGTTACACAGAGAAGGTGAGACTCGGGCTCGAGCCTGAAAGGGGGGGAGATTTCATTTAGAAACATATTCCTGGGGGAATAAAAAAAAGGGCACAGCCTGAGGGAAGATCTAGAGAAGACAGGATGCTACAAAGCTAAGAGCTGACAGAGTCCACAAGATCTTCAAAGTGGCAATGCTAATAAGAAGCATCACTAGAACAGCAAGGGGCGGGAGCCACTGAAGAGGGAAGTAGGAAATGGAAAGGATGGACAGAGGGACCAAGGCTGTCTTTGAAACACTTAGTAGAGGTGGTTAGCTAGCTCTCAAGCTATATATACATTCTGCTTATTTTTACTATGGGCAGGTTTAAAATGTTGCAAGTTTACAAAATCAGTATGACAGTTGGGTATTGGAGCTCTCCAGAGATTTCTCACTGGGTGTGGTGGCTGCTAGATAATGCTTGCTTTGTTGCTCCTCCATCTGTGCTTTGCTTTAGGAAGAGTTCTCATTAGCCATTCTTCTGTGGTTTAGAGAGGGTGTTGGAAAACTAAGGCCCACAAGCTGAATCCAGCTTACTGTCTGTTTTTGCAGAATTTGCTGAAATCCAGCTATAATGCTCATTTGTTTATTATAAATAAATTCATTTTTGAACTAATGGATGGTTTATGGTGTCTTTTGTGGTATTATAGACAGGAGAGTGGACAGAGGCCACAGGGCCCATGAAACCTCAAATATTTAACTATTCGGCACTCCGGGCTTGGGTCTGACTTTGAGGCAGAGGTAGGCAGTCACCTAATTTGTATGCAAGTAAGTTAAGACTACTCTTTTCAAATAACTTGCAAAGATGATTAAAGGAGCTAGATCTACATTTAATCAGTAACAAAAAAATACATACACCTCAAGTTCTTGACAGAAAATGCAAGTTAAGATTTTCTGCTGCATATATATGGATAGAGTGTTTGTAGTCCACGCTTTCCTCCAGATCAGATTTTCTCTGGGATTAGGACAGCCAGGGGACAAATAACAAACCTGGGCACTTGTCCCCACCCACCCGTGGGCCCCTTAAATACTTGCTTTCAGGGAACTGTACTTTAGCTGAGTACTGTATGTGCTGCAGTGTGGCCTGCAATGACTGCTACCCACTGTGTGACACTGCAATCTGACTCCCCTTTAAGGTCAGTGGGAGAAATCTGTTCCATGTCCCAGTGCTCAGGAAGGCTACATTTCTTCTGAGCAACCAGCACACAGTTTACTTTATAAATATTATGATGCATGGGTTATTAGAAAACTCAGAGCCAAAGTGTTGAGAGCATGAATTTCTGTGTAACAACCTCACCTCTGGCCTATTTAGCTTACCTACATCTCCCACCTTTTTTCTCCCTCAGATGTTACTGCACGGGACACACTTCTGTTAGTTTTCTCACATACATAAAATCCTGTTAAATGATGCCATCCACTAATAACATGTAGAAAATGATTTTACTGCAAGATCAAACAGATTTCACTGCTCATAGTAAATTTCTTGGAAATTAGCTAGTCTGTATCTTTGGTAGGCTTTAAATTAAGATATTCTGGCATGTTAAAAAGATGTTTGAGACCAGGTATGGAGGTGTGTAATTCCAATGACTTGGGAAACTGAGGCAGGAGGATCATAAATTTGAGGCCAACCTCAGCAACTCAGCTAGATCCTTGCCTCAAAAGAGTAAAAACTGCCAGAGATGTGGCTTTCTGGTAAAATGCCCCTGGGTTCAATCCCTGATACAAAAAAAAAGTTTGAGGCCACATGGCAATTATAAAGCAGCTAACATTTACTAAATGCTTACTATGTTTCAGCACTATCTCATGGGCTTTAGCATCCAAAATCCATGTGCTTCTGGTATGCACCCTTATCTAATCCCAACATACCCCAGTAGACTGGGACTTCTTTTAGGCTGAAGATCCTGAAGGGAAATGAAGGCAGCCGCCTTAGATTGTATTAGCACATGGTGGGACTGGCACTTGAAGGCAGACATGGGCAGTCTGACACTGAAGCCTATGTTTCTAACTATTGTAAGAGGCCCTGATGAAATGACAGTGCTGCCAATTTAAGTCAACCACGTACAAAAAGAAACATTCCTATCCAAATACCCATGGGCAGAAATAAACATAAAGAACTGGTAGTGTTTAAGCCTCTTATGAGATTGTTCATGAAGGATTTAGTATGTACTTAGCATGGTGTTTGGGCTACCAGGAGTCGTAGAGGAAAATGGGAAGACAAAGACTCAGAAAGCATGAAATTTGCTTCCAAGGATTTATTATGTAGTTGACCAGCAAATGGAACAATGAAGTGCTAACAATACCTACGAGTTCAAAGATTCACAAGACTAGGGGAAGAATTAAACCTAAGCCAAATCTTGGGGGATAGACATGAATTTTAAGTGGATTATTATTCCCATTTCTCTAAGAGTACCTATTAGATCTCAGACAATGTGTAGTTAAACTACTATGACATAAGAAAGTGCTGGGGTACGGTGGGAAACGCTCAGGAGAGCAGAACCGGTGCAGCGGAAGAGAACAAACAGCGGGGTGGTTGTGTGGGTCAAAGGGAGTCAAGTCAACAAAGCACTCAGAGCATTTACAAATCTGGGGGGGAAGGGTGTCACCATTACCAGGGACATCTGACATTGACTCAGAGCTGGAAGGGACCTTACCGATGGGCTAGTCCAATGTCCTCATTTTACAAATAAGGGAGGACTTCTAAGTCCCCAAGCAGTAAGTGCCTTGGCCATGGCCACAAAGGAGTTAGCAGTGAAGCAGGAGCAGAGTGGGGTCCTGCCATGCTAGGCCAGCGCTGCTCTCATCCTATCAGCTGCTGCCTCCCTTTCTCTCTATGTATATGCAGCAACTGATGGAAAAGGAAGGAAAAGTTAAAAAGTCAGATAATAATTCTCCTTTTAACTTAACTATTTTCATTCAGCAGCAAAATGCCTATTTTCCTTTTCTAAACTAAGAAAAGATGCCAAGGGCAGTGTGTCAATCAAAAAGATTAGGTTCTGCTTCTGACCAAGTAACACTCTACACGGTTTTAGTAGAGAAATGATTATAGCACCATTTAAAAATACTATACATGCAAAATAAATATTCTGGAACAAAATGCAATTTAAATCTTTCATTGCTGTTAACAGAAGTTTCAATTTGCTTTTTTAAAATAATATTTCATATACTTACTCTATCATAATGCTGTTCCAAAAATTCTGCACTGAGCAATTTATGTCTTGTAAGTAAATCCTAGAAAAAGAAAATATGTATATTTTTTACAGTTGTTCTCCACTAAAGTTCTTTTAGAAAAGAGAATCCTAAAACATTCCATGCCATTTTAGCTGACAAAAACTTTTTATGTATTACTGTTCAATACTTAAAATCTGAGCATGAATTGTACTGAAAATAGTGATTCTATATAAAAGGGAATAAAATCATTAATAATATGAAATTGTAATTTTAATGATTATGATATGACATAGATCTATAATTCTTAGAAGGAAAAAAAAACCATAAAAGGCAATGAACAAATATACTAAAACAAAGGGAGTAAGGAAGTGAAATACAAGTTAATAGTTGTAGAATGTCAAACAATGCTGAGCCCGCTTAGTGTTCCTAGTGGAGAAAGAGGAAATTTCTTTTATTACAAGACATACCAGAAGTTTCTATTATCTTCCTCCTAAATTCAATCACAGTTTCAAATCTAATGTCGTCTTTTTTCAGAGGTAGAATGTTTTTTAAAAGCCCCATTATGTTACAAACATTAGCTCCTAAATATGCAGAATACTGCAAAAAATGTGGAATTAATAATTAGTTTGACCTGTAGTCCTACTATGAAATAAAGCTCATGTCTCATCCCAGAAAAGCAACTCAAGGATCATTTGGTCAGAAATAATCCTGAGCTAGGACAAATTCTAGGTGCTAGGCCTCAGACAATAAAATATGACCTTTGTCTCAGGGATCTGTGAGCTGGCCATGGACTAGCCTTGGTCTCCCCAGGTGGGACAGAGAAGGGAACACGTGACAGCAGGAATGCCCAGGCAACATTTGGTGAACTAGAGAGTCAAGTTCCTTCAGTGCCACCCACTAGAGAATTCAGTGCCAGCAATCCCCTTTCTCTGATTCAACTTTCCTTGTTTTCTTGCCCATTTATAGCTGAAGGCTGCCCTGGGCTAGCACTTCCTGAAACCTGCCGATGTGGTACTTGGTCCTGAGAAATGCTCTGAGCAGTGTTCTATGGTCAGGCATGTGGGAAGAGCCTCAGCTCAACTTTCCCTGTAGATAGGTCAGCTCTCAGGGATTCTGCAGGGAGCTCTTCTGTCACCTACTTCCTGTTACCATCCTTCCCCACAGGTCTTCACATAGGCCTTCCCTCTGCCTAGTTACCTACTACTATCCAGCCTCAGCTCTTAACTGGGCATCCCTTCCTCAGAAAACCCTTCCTGACTGGTCACCATGGAAGCACTGGTCACAACTGTAACTTCACATCTGCTTGTGGAATTATTTGAATACAGTCTCTCCTGTACACAAAAATAGACAAAGGCTCATGTCCATTTTTACTAACCTTTGAGCCACCAGCACTTATGTAGTACTCCACACTAGGAAGAGCTTAATATTTAGTAAATCAACGAATGAACCAAGAAAATCAGGAAACATGTTTGGAAAAACATCACATTAAACAATCTTCAAAAGTGTGGTTTTCAGAAGGCTTTTAACCCCATCCCAAAGGTTTAGCTATTCAAAATTCTGGGCAGGGTCAGTACTGTTACTTCCTGATTTTAACAGGGTTGCCCAGGAAAGACCTACCGAATTTTTTTCTGAATCCTCCTTGAGGATTAAACAGGCAAAATTAAGAAATCTGGAGTTTTTAGTACCCTTCAGGAGGAACAGCCACTTTCCTGAAACTTTCAGTAGAAATCTGCTGCATAACATGGTTACATCTGGAGGACCCTGACCTGACAGAGTGCTGCAAAGTGTCCCCTCATGGGAACAAAGGTGAAAGTGGGTAGGAGAGTCTCCACCATCTTAGTGCACTGGTCCACGGGGTCAGATGCGAAGGGAGGAATATGAGGATGTCAACAGAGAAGGCCCCCAGCCCATGCCTGCTGGGGCGCACTCACCACCCTTCAGCCTGTCCTTGTGCTTTGTTTATGGCCGGCCTCCCCCTGAGTAGGTGCCACAAGGACAGCATTTGTGTGTATGGGTTTCTGCCAAGTACCAGCACTGGTGTTGGCACAGGTCAGGCAGTCAGGGATTTGGTGAAGGAACAAATGAATAAGTGAATTAAGGGATGTGTCAGGGTCCACACAATACTGTCACTTCTATGGTTCTGTGGCTAGATCATTCTGGAAGCTAATATGAGGAAGTATAGCCCACAGAGCCCACTGCTCACTGTTCTGCCACAATCTGATGTAACAGAATGTCAGGGGAGAGGGGACTTACGAGATGCTGGCTCTCAACTGAGACTGAAGCCTTAGGAATGGTAGGTGCAAAGTATCTACTAAATGCTCTACCAAATAACGGTCCTCTAGGTGTAACCATGTTCAGCAACACATTTTTACTGAAGGTTTGAGTGAGTGAGTTATTTCCTCGAAAGGGCATAACTCAAGCAGGGGCAGGAGGTTCTCAACTGAGTAACACCTAAAAAGGAGGACTTCCAACATCTCTTATCTGTTTGTTCTCTAGGAACTCATAATATTGTGGTCAATGTGGGGATCAGATCTCAATGGCTCCAGGGTAGAAAGGATTGAAAAAGTTGAGAGACTGCTAAAATTTGGGCCCTAATGCATAATGGATGAAAGCCCTTTGTTAAGGAGCGCATTTAAAGGGCCTGGGATGGAGGAGAATTTTTGAAGGAAAGGAGCAACTGTTAATAGCCAGCACCAGGGAAAAAGGCTAATTAACACTAAGCTACGAAAGGAGATCGGGCCTTGTACTGGAGGTACCTCCATCTACTGAAAGATGAGAAGAAATCTTAGCTTAGCGACTATCATTAAATGCTCTGGAGAGCTCAAACCACTGGTCAGGAAGCTGGGCACAGTGGCAAACACCTGTAATCCCAGCTACATGGGAGGGTGAGGCAGGAAAATTGTAAATTTGAGGCCCAGCTCGGGCAACTTAGTAGATCGTGTCTCAAAAAAAAAATAAATAAAAGGGCTGGGGATGTAGCTCTGTGGTATAGCACTTGCTTAGAGTTCTGGGTTTAGTCCCCAGAACTGTGTTAAAAAGAGAGAAAGAGAAGGGGGGTGGGGTGGGAAATGAAGGGAAGAAAGGCATGTAGTCAGTATCTGGTCAGTGACTCATTAAGTTTACAAGGTACATGTGATGCCATACCAGTAGCTGGTCAGCAGATGGGGGGAAAAGAAGGATTTCTGACCTATCTGAATTTCAGCATATCCAAAGTGTTGGTATAACTTGAAGAAAGGCCAGGGATCATGTCCTAAGACCAGGACACTGAGGAGCCAATTTTTAGGATGGGTTAAATTAGAAAGCTTCTTAAAAGTTTGAATTTGGGCACCAAACAGCAGGTGACAGATAACCCTGGCATCCCTGAAGAAATATTGCTGCCTGGGGGCTGAGGCTTATTTTTAACAGCATCTTGGCAAGTCTTTTGTCCCCATTTCCTATCTGATGCTCAGCTATGTCCAGGGACAAGGAACTCAATTTTTTCACTCATGTGGTTCATCTTTGGGCTCTTATAATTAATAAGTTCTTTCTGTGCTAGAGTAAAAAAACCTTTTTTTGACTTATATCTATATATACCTATATATCTCCACGTTATTTCCCAACACTACTAAGGCTGGCAGAATGGCTGCAATCCGTTTTTTAGAGGTTTCCATTTTGAATACAAGTAGTATCTCATGGCAAAGTCTGACTAAGTCTTCTCTTCCTCAGGTTAAATATGCCCAAGTCCTTTAGCCTCTCCTTGAATGATGGCTCCTGAGTCCTGAGCACAACCTACTGTCTTCTGCAAGTTATCTATTTGTTTATGTGCCTCCTAAAGAGGAGCACCTGGAATGGAGCACATTTACATGTCACCACCTGAGGAGCTCCTGACCAAGGAAGAACAGATTCCTTACGTTACACACTTAGAGGACTGTATTCATCATGCTGCTTAATTTTACTGGACATCTTCAGAATTTTATATACTCGGAGTAGGCTTTGAGTCAAGTCAGTTGGTCTGGGTTCAAATATGATCTTCCCAATTACTGTCTGAGTTCATTCAACATGTCTAGGTTGTTTCATCATGTAGGAAGGTGATAAAAACAGTATCTCCTTCATAAGATTTTTCTGAGTATCATATTACTTGTATTCTACTAATTATTATACTTAGTAATTGCTTAATTTACTATTTATTATTATTATTACTACCACTATTATTTTGGTACTGGGGATTAAACTCAGGGGTACTCAATTAGTGAGCCACATCCCCAGCTTTATTTTGTGTTTTGTTTAGGGACAGGGTCTCAATGAGTTGCTTAGTGCCTCACCATTGCTGAGGCTGGCTTTGAACTTGTGATTCTCCTGTCTCAGCCTCCCAAAGGGCTGGGATTACAGGTGTGTGCCATTGCACCCAGCTTACTATTTATTATTATTTATACCTTATTTTTCTACTGCATCTTTGTACAGTGAAGGCCTCAAGCAGGATACCTCATATCTGCATTTAGTTTCATTCTGTTCTGTCCCCTCTGGATCTTCATAAATTTTAGGATCTACTGTTCTCTCTTTCCCTTCTTGGCTAGCACCTACACATTACATAAATATGCCTTGTCACCCTTTGGTCATTAATAAATGATAAAAATGTTCAGCTAGGCCAGGTGGGATAAAGCCCAGTGGAGATCTGCTAGGAAATGCATCCAGTTGACAATGATGTATGGACATGGCTTTGATTAACTGTGAATTACTATCATAAGACTCCTTCTAATTCATCTTTGTTTACTGTTTCCATGAGAAGTGATGTGTAGAATTATTCAGTATCTAACACATCCTCATTGTAATGAAGGAATCATCTAAAAGTGATGTTTACTGTGCACAGACTGTGCAGGGGTACAAACCCCCTCATATATGCTTGTATTATCACCTACATTTGAACAGATGGAGAGATGCAGGTTAAATCAGCAGCAGAGCTGGTTTGAAACAGGCAGCCACGTCCTTAACCCCCCTGACCTGCTGGCATCTATGAGATTAGTATGGCTGAACTTACTCTTAGCGAATCCATGGTAGCTGTGGGCACACGGTTTCCTTTCCAAAATGCTCAGAAATCATCTCTTTAGAAATACTTTCTAGAACCTTACACAGGTAAAACATCAAGCTCCAAGCTCCACCAGCCTCTCTGGGGAATCTACCTTCTTTTATTCTGGAAAATTGGAAATATATTTGTTGGCCTTCTAATTCTCCTCCCATCTCCTTAATTCCTCAAAAACAAAACAAAGATCACTAACAAATATTTTGCCATCTGGCTTACTATTTCAGTATCCATTCATTCAAGCTATGACTCTTGGACATATTTAGAAAAAATATTTTTAATTTCCTTTTAAGACTCAGCACCTGTTCCATGGGCTCTAAATCTAGGGTTTTGGACAAGCTGCATTTGTTAAAAAATTGTTATGTGTAGGGGTGCATTTTCTTGTGGGGGGAGCTGTTGTACATTCTCAAAGGAGAACATGGAACACAGATCCACTCTCTTTTATTGTTAGAAAACTGTACCCTGCAAAGGGCCATCAACAAAGGGGATAGGTTCCTTCTCCTGCCCTTGTCAGCGCCTATGGTGTGAAGATGCCAGACTGTCCCTGCTGGTCTGGTTATTCTCTCTGTTCTGACTGGAGTTTCTTTCAGGGAGGAGTGGAAGGGAGCTTCGGTTTGTTTGGGCTTTAGCACCCCCGCTTCCCCCACTAAGTGGTAGGTCTGTGTCTCTCACACGTCCTGTCTTGGCTAGGGACCCTGTTGTGCTTTTTTTTGGAGAGGCCTCTGATCGGGGACTCTACTGAGCTCTCCCTCTTGTATAACCAGGAGCACCTAAGATACAGAAGCCAGGCCAGCTTCTCAATCCTCTCTTCTAGAGTTCACCCTGTAACCCTAAGTTGTTTTCAGAAGGTCCCTTTCTTCAAGTGGAAGGACTGGCTCTGCCCAGTCTTTCCTTCTGTGGTCACCAATACCTGACATGACTGTGTTACTCACAGTGATTCTATCACCACCATTTTCTCCTTGGAGAGAATTCACTCAAAGAAGCAACTCTAACTGAAATAAAATCATCAGCAAGGCCAGTCAAGACCGTCAGATATCACATTTTCGGCATGTAGCCAGCGCATCTCTCTCACCTCTGAGCCAATTTGGTCATCTGTGCCAGGAGTATGTCCTCCACGTGGTCAGGGGTCTGGCTGCATTCTCCCACACCACTGCTGCTCCTCAATCCGCTTCCCTCACCCTCACGCGCCCAGAGTGCTGCCACTCTCGGGATCCTGGCTGTCCTTCCACACAGGGGACTCTCTCCTTGACACAAGGTGCTACTACACACCTCCTTTGAGGCCGGGCTGCTGCTCCTGAATGGGGCACTCCCTTCCATCGATGCATTCTAATCATGAGTCCTATCCCACCACTGCGGTGACACCTAAGACATCATAGTGACCACTCTATGTTATAATCTCAAACTCAATTTGTTTTGCTTTGTACATTGACATTTAAGTATCTGAGGTATTACCTAAGACTTCTGATACCCTCTTTAATGTTTTGGGAAATAAATTTCTGAGCGCCTCTCACATCATGACCTTGTACTCATTCAGTGAAACGCTAATGACCAGTCCCAGTCCCCCGGCCTTTGTCCTATCCTAAGGGTGTTCATTTATTGTCAGGTACAAATTTCACCCAAAGCCTAAGGTGTGTGCTCATTATGTCATGGGCTCTTTAGAATCATAAAACTAAACCTTAACAAGACAAGAGACATTTCTTACTGTAACAGAGTCCATGGTTTCTGAGCATGGTAGTCTATATGTAAGTATATGAAATAGTTCTAAACATTTACTTATAAGATGAGACATTTTATATAAGCGAATTATATATAAAGGCTTTCACTGGGGAAAAATGTAAGATTACTGCTTTATTTATATAAATTAAACAGTATGGAACTTTGCAACAAATAAAAATCTGTATGTGGTATCATATGTGTATTTAATTCACACAAATCCACAACAAGGGAGATAAAGTAGATGAGGGGAGGGAGGAAGCAATAACTGAAATGTGCAGATGATTCTGTTCCCCTGCATTTAATACATGTGCTCTGGTGTGAGAAGACACAGGGAATGTGAATCTACTGTTTCCTTGGGTCTGTCAACAATGTGGCTACCTCTGTCCTGAATGTTGTTCTAGTATTTAATGACATGTATATTCCAAATCAACATGGCCCTTGAAAAGAAGCCAAAGACTTCATCTGGTGCTTAACCAAAGAAACTGCTATAGAATGTCCCAACACAGAGACCTGGTTGTTAGACCTACTGTATATTTGTATTTCATACTTAATGGATAATTTAACAAGAAAGTGCAATTTTGGCCATACAG
Source organism: Xerus rutilus (assembly GCA_028644305.1). Classification (NCBI taxonomy): domain Eukaryota; kingdom Metazoa; phylum Chordata; class Mammalia; order Rodentia; family Sciuridae; genus Xerus; species Xerus rutilus. The sequence continues at coordinate 153,306,944 of CM053402.1, read as the reverse complement.
GACTTCTGCCTTCTTGACAGACTTCAGAATCTAACTTTTCCACCTTTTGTAAGCTGTGACTTTTATTGCAAATACTTAAAATCACACAAATGTGTATAAAATTCATCTTCTCTCTTCCCACTAGAGGGCAGCAGTGCGTAGACTAGGAGGGCAGAGATTTAGGAAAAACCAGCATTTTTGATCTAATTTGCAAGTGTATTTAGAATTCTAGTTTTTATGTTACCTTGAATGTGGCAAACGCATCTGAAGCTATGTCAAATGTTGACATTTCAACATATCTGAAGAAATCATAAAATTGTTCTGACCACAAAATGATTTTTGCAAGTGGCTCATGTCTGATGCACTCTCTTAACATTATTCCACAATTTAGAGCTATTTCTGGAGATTCATACCTGTAAAAATAAACAAACAAAAAGCCAAACATGATTGCTTTCTCAAAACTCTTGGAATAACTATTTCAAATTTTTAGAACAGGAAGTTTCAGACATGTGTCCTAACCAAGTGACCACAGGTTACAAAAGGCATTTCTCTGAGGAAAGCCTGGGCTCGGGAGCTTCCTCTACAGCCCACCTGCATTGGCTGCCTTCAGCCAAAAAGCAGCAGCCACAAGAATGACTGCATGAACAGAAGTTCACGGTCAAGCTTCTAACAAGATCTGGAATTCAGTATTTAGGATCAATCACCCCATTCCATTTGGGCTTAGATTTTTACCTGTGGTGCTCTCAATACCAAGAAGCACCAAAAGCTGGATCAAAAACAATACATTTTTCCTAATTCAGAAATTCATAGTATCTAAATGGTCTATCAAATATACAGCATTTATACTTTGATGTTTCAACACTCAAAACAGGGCTCAAGTCTCTTGGCTACCTGTAAACCCTGAGAAGTTGAGAGCCTAGTCCTAAGGATTTCACGGAGAGCTAGGGGCCACTAAGCACACAGGCAGTGGATACCCAGACTGGTGCTTCCTCACCAGCTCTGCACACACAGTCTCCCTTTATCTCAGTTCAGGTCTCTCACTTCTTCCTTCCCTGCCATAGAAAGAAAACTTCTCAGCCAGTCAGGGGCCTTTTCTTCCCACGTGCACCAAGCCCTCTGCCTGGACTCGGCCACCTGCTCAGACACGTTGTTCTCTTTCCTTTCACTTCCTTGCAAACTGCATGCATTGGCTTCATTTCTTTCCCACTCATATGCTCCTGTAGTTTCTTGCAGTCAAATTCCATTTCCCAACACTCCTGTGAAATAACTAATTGGCCTGCAAAGGTTTTCTCTTGGCTAAAACAAGCAATTCTTTCTTTTCTTTTCTTTTTAGCAATCCTTTCTTATAACAAAAGATCCTTCTACTTAAGTGTTCTGACAGTGCCAATCTTTGCATCACTCTCTTAAAAAAAAAAAAAGCAGCAGCAGCAAAAAGAAAAAATTCTTCCAGTTCTCCTTTCTATCCTCTGTTCCTATTTTGTGCCTTTGGTTCACAGGGAAAACCATCTCAAAGTTCCCACCACTACTAAATTCCCCCTGCTCAAGTCTAATCCTGAACCACAGTTAGGCATTTTCTGTTGCTTCTGAACAACTTCAGTTAGAAGTCTACCATAAACTACCATAAACATGTCTAAAATACCATCTCATCTCCTTCCACAAAATAACCCCCCAACTCTCCTGCCTCATTTCTGTAATTTGGCATTGTTTTTGTTTTGGATACCCACGTCTAAACCAGGCCTAACAGAAATTTCTGTGATGTTGGAAATGTTCTGTTTTGTTCATAAGGGTAGCTACTAGGACATGTGGCTAACAAGCATTTGAAATTAGGCCAGTGTGATTGACTGTATTTTCAAATGTTATTTAATTTAGATTAATTGAAAAGTAAACATGACGTGTGATTAGCAGCTACTGTACCGCACAGCACAGTTCTAAAGCTTTCCATCTTCAGTGCTGCCAGGCCTTTTCAACATTTCTTTGAGGCATGTTAGCTTCATTTCCTCTTATCCCTTCCCACTACTGCATTAACTCACGCTGCTAAGGAGAACTGCAAATGCCTCCTAACCAGCATTGTTCAAGCTCCACCATAACCAATCTACCCAACACACAAGTTTATCCACAGCTTCTCCAGCATAGGAACTTAAAATTCTGGGCTTCTGTCTTGTCTTCTTCTCAAACTATTACTCTGGTAAAATGCCACTTTCTGACTCTACCATAAAACACTCAGATTTCACTGCTTATTGCTTATTCTTCATTGCTGCCAATGACATGGTATTCACTTCTGTCCCTGAACCTTTGTTCCCAGCAATACACCATTAGGATGCTGTCTCTATTTTTTCTGCCTATGCAAATTATAAGCCATCTGGAATTCCAATATTAAGTCCTATTCCTTTTATCGATCCTTGCCTGTCTCTTACAAAATGGCTGATCACACAATTCATCTTTGCCTATCTTTTTATTTTTTTGTGGTGCTGGGGACCAAACTCAGGACCTCACACAAGCTAGGCGAGTGCTCTGACATTGAATTAGACCCCCAACCCCATCTCTGCTCATTTTAATGAGAAGAAGACTAGAAGGACAGGGTAAGACAGTTTGGTAAAACAAGTTGGGCAGGTTGTGCGGGAAGTTTGTCAAGCTTGTACACCTAATTAAATCATAAACCAGTGAGTACTAGGCAAATAGTTATGCTGTGCAACCTGTTAGCACTAGGCTGGAGAGTAAAATAACTTTAAATGACCTGTAAAAAAAATAATTGCTTCCAAATTCAGTCCAACACAAGCAATAAGACCTCAAGTGCACACTAGTATTAGCAGCATAACGCCCTTAAATAGCTAACACCAAAGTACTTACAGCCTAAGAAGACAATCACATTGTATATAAGTAGTCTAAACTAATTAATCAGCCAAGAACAAAAATCTTTAAAAGGCAATTCACAGGCCTCCTTAAAGAAATAGCTGTTTCCAGATCTGGCAGGATCCATACAAAATGGGTAAGGTGGTCATCTTGCGCCAGAAAGCAAGGAGGCTATCAGACTAATGGGAGCCTTGCCAAAAGGAACAGGAGCCAATCTGAAGGCGCTCCCAATGGCTGAAGAGGGGACAACTTGGCCATAAAAAAGTAATGGCTGTAATATTTTTAAAACAAAAAACCTGAGTTTATAACAATGTTTAAATAATAAACTCAATGCTCACCTAAAAAGTGGCCAGAGATACCAGCTAATTATACTAAAATAATGACATCAGCCTTCCTCTTAAAGATTGAATTTTGGGGGCTGAGATGGTAGCTCAGTGGTAGAGCACTTGTCTAGCATGTGTGAGGCACTGGGTTTGATTCTCAGCACTACATATAAATAAAAATAAACGTCCATGAACAACTAAAAAAAAAAAAAAAAGATTGTATTTTGGTGTGACTAAGTTATGGTTAGGAGAGGCTGTTCTTCCTAGAAGAAACATAGCTATGTGGAGAAGAAATAACAGAAAAAGGAAACTGCCATTTTTAATCCAGATAAGACTCTCAATGGATATTAAAACCTTCAGGTGTAAGGTCAATGGAGTACTTTATAATGGACAGATTACAGACTGTACCCAGAGGTCAATCTAAACATCACCTTAAGTGGGACAACCAGTGCCACATAACAAAATACATGGCACCACCCATGAATACATGCCCCACTTGAAGTGAATCTGAATCTAACCAAACCCCTACATGTAATCACCAATTTTAAAGGAACAGGGGACAGTGAAACATGTTGAACGGAACCATAGGAATGAGAATCCAAAATACGTGATTTATCTACAAATGACCCAGTTGCTCCAACAAACAAATGGCATGAATGTATAAAATGAATAGATTCACAGAGGGCTAAGAATCATATCAATCAAATTTAGTTTGTGGACCTTGTTTAGAATCCAATTTAAAGGAAACTGTAATATGCCATTTTTTATAACATTCAAAAAAACCTGAAATTAGGTTTTAAAATGGTATTGTGATTATGTTAAACGATTTCTGTACATTTTATTTTGTCATGCATTATGTACTAGGGATGCACACTGAAATTTTGTGTGAGGAAAGGAGGCAGGGACTACAGCAAGTAAGGGCTGCTGTGTTATTCCTTGCAGTGGTACGCAGAGTGCCCACAGCCCAGGGTGAGGGCTGGGAAGCAGGCTGTCTCGCTCAGCCCTTCCCATGCTTCTCTCTGGTGGTGGTTTCTGCTCAGGTCAGCTCAGAGAACAGCTTTAGATTTTAAATCGTATCTCAAAAGTGTTGCTGTATACAACATCTAATAATGGTGGTATCATATCCCTGGCTACTGTAAAGTGAAATCATAGGCAGAGATAACTAATTTACAGATCTTAATAACCATTAGTTTCTATAGAAAAGAAAATACTGGCTTTAAAAATATATAGAGGGGCTGGGGCTGGGGCTCAGTGGTAGAGCTTGCCTCGCATGCATGAGGCACTGAGTTTGATCCTCAGCACCACATAAAAGTAAAATAAAGATATTGTGTCCATCTACAACTAAAATATATTAAAAAAATATATATATAGAGAGAGAGGCAATGGGAAGCTGCTCTAAGAGCACGAAAATTCCAGGCTAGTCTCTACGTGTTCACACAGCAACAATGGGGTAATACAACAAAAAAGTAGAGGCCAAACGTTCTGTATGGCAACATTTGAAGAAGCAACAGAGATGGTCAGAAATAGAAAGGAGGAAACAGAATGCTGGCATGCAACACACACACTGACTCATGCTTCATCTAAGCAAGTCTGAACTTGGGGGAAGTGTTAAACCACAGAGATATGAATCAGAATGAGGCAAGCTGTAAAGCTAGGGGCAGGGGAGCAAACTGATTCACACCGTCAGACATGCCAGTAATGTGCTTGCCCTCCAGTTTAACCGAATACTGCCAGTGCTGGGACAGAAAGAGGCACAGCATGCCCAGAGCTGGTAAACAACTCTGGTGCTGAACGACAGGTTACCTTGCCAGTCAGGGAGGCTCAGTGCTGAAGAGAAGAGGATTTCTTTCTTTCTTTTTTTTTTTTTTTTTTAGTATCAGTTTTTAGAGTTTTTTGCTTTGTTTTTTAAGCTGAAAGATTACCCAATCATAAATGCCTGTTTGGCTCAGTAGTGATTCCAGAAGATGCACCATGCATTACCAAATTAAGTGGATTAGTGAGCGAACACAGAGGTGAAACTTAAGGGGCACCATAACACGACAACAAGAACTCTGATGACCAAACAGTGCAGTGCTTGCGCTCCACTTGAGGCAGTGTTCCCGGCCTTCCAGTGTGCAGAGTGGGTGCAAAGGAGATGTCTTTAAATGCATGATTTAGCTGGTATTTCAACGTAACTCAGCTTTTTAAATCTTAGGAAACAGAAGTAAGACCACAAAAGATTTCTCTCCTTTAGTCATGTTTGATTTGTGAATTTAAAGGATCACAATCTGCCTAATTTTAAACTCCATCTACAGGGTATTTTTAAGTTCAATTTAGCTCACAGGTTGAATTTTAAGGAGAGAAATGTGTTTAAGATATATGGAACAAAAAGCTGACTAAAGACAAAATGTTTCCCATATTCACCATCCAGGTTTTTTTTTCCTCCCAAGGCAGTCTTTCCTTTTTATTTTTAACTAAGAATATAAATTTTATTGCATTGTACATACCCTTTCAATAACATGAACAAAATATTCTGTTGGGTGCAGATGTATTCAACAGTAGGAGTTCTTGTACCAATTTGTCTTCTGAGAATATTGTTGAAAATTTGAGCCACGTCTTTTTTGCCCTATTAGGAATACAATTATAAACATCAAATGCCCATGTACCCTCCCAAATAAACTCAAAGAAAACCACTGTATATTTATAGTTATGACCAAATATCTGACTTTAAAACATTCACAGGCTTACATTTTCTTATTTTATCTCTTTATTTATAACTGATTTCTCAGTTTTAATAGTGTTCTATTTTTAACATGAACAATGTGTTGACAAAGTGAAATCTCACTACATTTCACATGTAATTTCAACCATTTCTAACTCTCAGAATCGTGCTGACTCAGATATGGAAAACAAAATGTTGCTGTACACTTACAATCTACAGGGATCTGAATCCCACTCAACTGGAACAAGCAGCTTCAAACAGGACACTTGTGTGTGAACAACACATATACTAAGTTTCTTTTATAGTGGTAGAAGGAGGGAAAAATGTACTCTGCCAGCATAGTAAACTGAAAGAATTCTCTAAGAAGTTGGGCTTTAGCAGCAAGTAGGTATATCTCCCTATTAAACCAGTTCTGTTTTAGGAAGATTTCATAAAGATTTAATAACAAAAGCACTAAGTATCACATAATGCAGTAGTTCACAGACCAGAACTTTATTATACTACTGTTCAAAATAGATGGACTTTACTACCATCCAGAGAACTTTACAATCAGAAAGTTACACATAAATTAACAAATAGAAAAGTGGATCCCAAGAAATGCTTTAGAATGGCTACTTGGCTGACAAGCCACCAGAGAGAGTGCGAAATGCTAGCTTTTCAGCACCTTACCTAAAGCACACAGAGATCATTCTGGGGCCCACACTAGCTCAGGTGCAGTAATGGCAGTCTCTGGTGAACCAGTCCCAAAGGCACATACTTCTTTTAAATTATTATCTTTAAAATCCCAAATGAATATTCAATTTCGTGCCCAGGGGAATAAGATAAGTGGAGGTAGACAAAGGCGAAGAACTATATGTTCCAGTATATCTCTACCTTTGTAGAGATAAATAAAAAATTTATAAATAAATAAAATAAAATATTGTTGGAATTTGATACACTATTAAAAACACGAGGTCAGCTATATAAATGAAAATGTCTCAGTTCTGTCTGTTCTACAGTAGGATAAAAATAAATTTTCATTTTCCTTTATTATTCAAGTGGCCTATGAACCACATCCTCTCATCACCTTTTTCCAAAATTTAATCTGGCTGTCACTTCCCCCTGGAACATGTAAGCTATCTTTTAAGTACCTGCAGAGACATCTCATCACTTAGGCTGATAGTGAGGCTGAAAACAAAGCACATTCATGACAGAGTCAAAAAAGAAACTGCCTGTGACCATGACAGGGAGATTCATTACTACTGCTTCTCAGATAGTTTATTCAGACTGGTATCAAGGACTATTATTCTCACTGTTAAGTTCATTAAATATTTAGCATAAAATGATCCAGCTGCATAAGCTTGGGTGATAATCTCAAGTGCCTACAAAGGCCAGGCAGGTAATATGCATAGGTAAAGCAGGCCCTGAGATGGAAAAGTAAGTTGTGCTGCCCACAGTAAACCCACATGTGGATAACCCTGGGTCGCTGATCTGCTCCAGCGGAAGGGCCAAGCAGGACTACTGGCCCAAAACTGCCAGAATCAAATTTCCAACAGAAGCCAGAAATTCAGAGTTGTGAATAAAATCTGCTATTTAAACATTATAATAACTTAAAAATTTAAAAGCAGTGTCAAGCAAACAAAACACATATATCTCTGTGATAATGGATGTTCTTTAGAATCTTATCTACCTCTAAAATTCTAACATTCTATTGTTTTCTTTAGATTATTTTTTATTGGGAGCCCAAGATGAGTGGATTATGTAATCCACTATGGTGCTCTGAAGAGCAGTTTTTTTGCAGAAAACAACCTGAATGAAAGAGAGTAAAGGATACCTAAGAAACTCTTCATAAAAGGTGGTGAAAAAGAGGGGAAAATCCTGGCTTGGGCCTGAGATGCTCTTGGGTTCCTGCCCTGGCTGTACTAATGAGGCAGACAGCCTCATTACAGAGGTTTGCTTACAGAGGTCAGGAACCCCTGTGCCAAGAGCGCAGCAGAGACCTTAAGATGTTCCAAAGGAGAGAACATATGGAAAAGGACTGCTTTTGAAAATTAAAGAAACTGAGTTCTTACCTCAAAGTCAATAAGCTGCAGATCAGCCACCAGAGTGCTAAGGAGCCCACTATTATATAGTTCTTGAGCAAGTTGAGCCACTGCTTCTGTCTGAGGCTCTTTTTCATTTGTGCCATACAGAATTTCTTTCATGGCAACCAGATTTTTGGAAACTTCTTCTGTGGCCTGATTTTTGGGGAGAGGTTGAAAAAGAAGAGAAAAACAATTCATTTTACTGAAATGCAACACATCTGTTTGTTCAATGCCTTCTCTCTCTATCAGACACTCAGACCTATGTGCGAGCTCCATCCCTGCCCTCAGGAGCTGAACACTGTGTAAAGGTGTATCCAGGTACCAAAATGCACATTCCTCAGGAAGGTCAGCATGTGTACAATACATATATATTTAACACTGAAAATCTAGTTGGTATATGCTAGAAACAGAACCGGGAGAAAAGAAAAGGTTCAGTTCTTCTTCAAGTGGGGGAAGTATAAGGGAAGAGGCACCTGAACTGACCCTGAGATTGATGGAACTCTGAAAAACAAGTGTTAGGGAACACATCCAGCATGAGCCAAGGATGAGGGAGAGGGAAAACTACAAGACCTGTGAAAGGAAAGATGTGAGGAAAGGAGAGGGCAGAAAATGAAGCTGAAAAAGACTAAATGCAAAGGTGAAGTGTTAGAGGAAAATAAAAAGTCACTAATGAGCTTCCACTTCTGGGCAAGATGGATAGGGTCAGATTTATCTACCCCTATGATGAAGACTAGCAATTAAGTTAAGACATGTGAAACAATGCTTTTTAAATACTGGACTTCAGGCAGCATGGGACAGTGATCCCTGGAGAAGGGAAACAAGCAAAGAGCACCTCATAATTGCACTAGCTTACTGCCAGGTTGTAGCACAGGGATGGGAAGTCAGATAAAACAGGCCATTTCCATGAGTTGAGGAGGCCAACTGGGAATCAGGAAGGCCAAGGAGACTAGAGTTTTCATGGAAGAATACCAGCAAGGAAAGAAGGCACAGAAGGAGTGCATTAGAGGGCTAGGGTTGTGGCTCAGTGGTAGAGCGCTTGCCTAGCATGTGTGAGGCACTGGGTTTGATTCTTAGTACCACATTAGAGATCTGCTGAAACCTATGGGCATCTTTAGCTGACCTGACAAGATAAGTCATCATGACCAGGAACCAGAACCACAGAGCTCACCCAAGGTTGGAAAGAGTTCTTGTTCCCATCGATTTGAATGGAAAACCTCAAGTTACAGGGCATCAAGTAGAATACTCAAGATGATTTTGCCTCAGTAGTTGCACAAAATTAGTCTTAACCTCTGCTCTGGTCCCACCCAACAAAGCTTAACAGCGGTCCTACAGAGAACTGGAACTGGAAAACACAACCAATCATCAGGAGACCAACTAAAAGAAACAGCCCTGGAAATGATACAGATGGCAGAATAAACAAGAATGTTAAAGCAGCTATTACAGCTACATTCAGTATGTTCAAGGAAAATCAAGTACATTAAATAGAGGAATAGAAGACACAAAAACACTTGAGGAATTGAAACTACAATGTCTGAGATAAAAACTACACTGGATGGGATAAACAGCAGATCAGACACTACAGAAGAAAAGTTTAGTATACATAAAAACAGCAGTGAAAACTCTCCAAAATGAAGCACAGGGTGGGGGGAGATATCACATCTGTGAGCTATGAGCTGACTTTAAGCAATTTATTAATTAAATTATATTAGATTAATTAAACTATAAATTAAATATACATATGAAACTGCCATCTCCAAAGCAGGGGGAAGGGCAGACAAAATACGTGGAAAAAAATGAATGAAAAATTTCTGAATTTGCTAAGAACTACAATACCCCTAAAACACTGAAAAATCTCAAGTGCAACAAACAGGAAGATTATATCAAGGAACAGAACAATCAAATTGCTTGAATTCAGTGATAAAAAGAAAATCTTAGAAGCAGTCAGAGGGTTCAAACCAAACCAAACCCTACTGAAGACAAAGAATAACAGATTTCTTGACAGAAATGATGCAAATCAAAACATAGGGGAGGAACACTGTAGCAACTGCTGGAAAAACTACCCAATCCAAATGCCACCCAAGCATCACACCCAGTGAAAATATCTTTCAAAAACAAAGGCTATGAAATAAGAGTTA
>CM053402.1:153189585-153296393 GCA_028644305.1 Xerus rutilus | reverse complement strand
GCTTCACTCTTCTTGCTCAGGATAGCTTTGGCTATTCTGGGTCTTTTATTTTTCCAAATAAATTTCATGATTGCCTTTTCTATTTCTGTAAGAAAGGACTCTGGGATTTTAATTGGGATTGCATTGAATCTGTATAACGCTTTGGGTAGTATGGCCATTTTAATTATATTGATTCTTCCTATCCAGGAACATGGGAGATCTTTCCATCTTCTAAGATCTTCTTCGATTTCTTTCTTTAGTGTCTTGTAATTTTCATTGTAGAGGTCTTTTACCTCTCTTGTTAGATTGATTCCCAGGTATTTTATTTTTTTGGAGGCTATTGCGAATTGAGTGGTTTTTCTGAATTCTTTTTCTGAGGACTCATTGCTGATGTATAGAAATGCATTTGATTTATGGATATTTATTTTATATCCTGCAACTTTACTGAATTCATTTATCAGATCTAGAAGTTTTCTGGTAGAACTTTTTGGATCCTCTAAGTATAGGATCAGAAATAAGAGTTTTTGAGACATATAGAAGCTGAAAGATTTCATTAGTAGTAGACTTGCACTAGTACACAAGAGAAGGAAGAACACTGGTAATTTCAGTAAATGTAAAAGATTTTCCCCTATTATTTAAAATAAGGTCTCCAAAAGAGAAATGGCTGTTGAAAGCAAAAAATAACAAGGTATTCTGGGATTATGACATATGCAGAAAAAAGAATGTATGGTGATAGTAGCTAAAAGCGGGGGAAATGGGAGTGTAGTGTTGTAAGGTTCTTATAATAACTAAATCGGTATAACAGTTTCTGCGACTAGACTGCAATAAATTAGTGGTGTACATTAGAAGTCCTAAAGCAACCACTAAAAAAATCCCACACAAAACACATGAAAAGTAATACGTAATAAACCAACAAAGGAGATTTGGGTAAAATATTAAAGATAAACGAAAAACACAATGGTGGGCTGGAATATATAGCTCAGTTGGTATAGTACTTGCCTAGTATGCACAAGTCCTTGGGTTCAATCCTCAGCACCACCAAAAAAAAGAAGAAAAACACAATGGCTGTAAAAGTCTATTTAAAATGAAGCATTTAGCTGGGCAAATTGGTGCATACTTATAATCCCAGCAGCTCTGGAGGCTGAGGCAGGATTGTAAATTTAAGACCAGCCTTAGCAACTTAATGAGACCCTGTCTCAAAATAAATAACAAAAAGGGCTGGGGATGTGGCTCAGTGGTTAAGTGCTCCTGGGTTCAATCCCCAGTACAAACAAACAAACAAACAAACAAACAAAATGAATAATTTATGACTAGAAATATACCCTGGGGAGGTAATTTAGCCAGATTCACAGAACATCAGCATGTAATAATACTTAAAGAATCATCTAGTCCCATGGTACTCCCTTTTACAACCTCCTTATCTTCTTACCAAATGATGTTGCTTCACCTTGAATATTTCCAGTGTCCAGTAATGCAGCATTGGCAGATTTCAGAATTAGATAGCTGTTAGACAATTTTATAAGGAGACAAACATTGCCTCACTACACTGTCTGCTGGCTCTGAGTCTGCTCCTGCAAATTTGGCAGTATTCTAATTTCTCTTCCATACAAAGGCTCCTATTTGAAGGGAGCTTGCCTGTCTTTCCTAAATAGTCACCTTCTCCAGAAAACCTTCTTTCATCTTCATAATCCTTCTAAGAAAGGAAGGACTAGTATTCTAATTCTAGCTCAAAAGGAATGATACAGAAGACATCAGATCATCAATTCCCTATCATGAATGGTAACACAGCCCAGTACCTTTAAGAATTTTGGCAATTATATGAGAGTGTTGAGTGAACTAACCTTTCTGGCTTTCACAGGCACTGTTGTTAAAGCCAGACCTTTGCAAATGCTGCTCTTAAACTAAAGCAAATGACCCCACAATGAATGCTTTAAGTCTTCTCACTATTAATCTCACTATCAGTCAATCATTCAAGACTGTGGGGGTATTTCTGTATTCTGAAAGACATCCAATGTGTCCATCATCGCTCTCACCTTTGTATCATCTGAAAAATCTCAAGTGGAGCCCACCAGGTTGTCTCTGGCTCAACATGTTTTTTTCAGTAATGTTCTGATAATTTTTGGGTGTAGTTGCTCAGCCACTCTATATGCACCTACTTCCAAATCATATTCAAGAAGCTTTTCACTAAATATTTTGGTAAAATAAAAACATGCTATTTCATCCATACTTCCTGATTGTAACAAACTGAAATAAAGTTCATTTGTACAACCTCTTCACTAAGACTATACTGATTTCTGCAATTTTCTTTTCTAAATGCTTATAAATCATCCTTCAGTAATCACATTATGAAATCTTATTCAGTATTGATTTTAAGCAGTTTATCTTTTCTAGTCCACTGTTACTACTTTATTCTCTATAACACCTCAGAGATTTCTGACAGAAGTTTATCATCCCATATGCATATTTTAAATAACCTAAAATACAATTTTCTGAGTCAAGAGGAAATCATTTGGTAATAGTGTTCTCTTATAATCTACTCACCTGTGCTTTTTCAAAATCATTTCATTAATTTCTATTCTTCACATGATTCTTTCTGACAGGAAAGAATCTGACAATAGGTTTTTAGAGTCGGCATCTCTTTGTTTTAACACCAGCAACCCTAAATTGTAGGCTTTAGCCTCCTTTGCTTTTCCGGTTAGACCAAAATTTTAAAGCTCATAGCAACTCTTCAGTTTATATTCTTTAAGTCATCATGATTTTAAACTTGAATTCAGACTATACTCCACGCTATCTTCTGACAATAGGTGGTTGAGAAAGAAGCGGGTGACAGCTAAAGGGCACAGGTTTCTTTTTGAGGTGATGAAAAAAACTGTGGTTATGAACCATGTACCTGTGCATAAACTAAAAGACACTGAGTTGTAAACTTTAAATGGGTAAATTATAGTATGTGAATTATATTTCAATAAAGCTGTTTTTAAAAAAGGGAGGTAAGGACATAATTAGAAAGCTATTTATCATACTTTTGAGTTAAATTATGTATGTATATAAAGTCCCTCTCCCTTTCAAAAGATGGAACTGACACCCACATCATGGACTGGGAAGAAATGCTACAGAATTACACTCACTCACCTACCTACATCACTGCCTTTTCAGAAACCCACTCTTCTTATCTCATCTCCTCATACCACCAATTCTCCCTTTATCTGATTTTTCCCTATCACTTTATAAACACGATCAAGACTCCCCTTAACAAAATCAAATAAGCTCTCCTTGGACTCCATAACCCTCCTCCCAGCCACTACCCCTCAAGACATTTGCCACAGTCTGCTCCTCTTTCTTTGTTCACCTCAGCCCAACCCCACGTGGCTTCTACACCTAGTACTTTACAGGTCTGGCTAGTCACCAGTGACTTATATGCTACTATATGCAATTTTCCCTCTTCATTATGCCGGAGCTTCCCGCAGAATTTGAAGCTGTTGATTACACCCTTCCTTTTAAAATGGTTTCTCTCTTGTCCTCTGTGACTCATCATCACCCTAATTTTCCTATCTCTCTGGTTGCTCCTTTCTGATTCATCCTCCTTGGGTAGGCCATTTTAATAGTAAGCATTCCTCAAGGCAGTGTACTAGGCTTTCCTTTTCTCATTCTATAGTTTTTCTTTAAGTGAGCGCATCCATACCTACTGCTTTAATTAACTCCCTAATGCAAAGGCCTCAGATTCCTGCCTCTACTCCAGTTCTTTTCTCTAGGCCTTATCAGTACATTCAGCAATCTACTCTAAATGTCTCTACTGGGATGTTTCATGGTACCTCAAACCTAAATGCATCCAAAACAACTTGTGATCCTTGCCCCACTGCCTGGTATTCTCCCGTTTCAGGTAGCAGAACCACTGCTGATGCTATTGTCCATGCCAGAAACTTAAGAGCCATGCTCAACTCTTCCTTCTTCATCCTGCCCCAAAGCAAAAAGTCATTACTGGTGCTCCTCAATTTTTCCATCTATGCCTCCCTCTATCATTGCCACTTAAATCAAAGTTGTCAGGACATAAATGATAATTTAGACATTTCTCTCTGCTAAAAACGTTCCAGTGCCTACCCGTTGTTCTTAGGATGGAGCAAATGCTTTCTCAGCATGGCCTGTAAAATATAAAGCCCTGCAAGTTCTGGCTTTACCACTTAACCTCACTCTATACTACAATTTCTCCCTACCTACCTATTTACCAATGCACTGGCTACACTGGACTTTGTTCCTGTCTTTGCATGTGTGGTTTCCTATGCCCAGCATGTTCTTTGCACCTGCCTCCCGGCCAAGTCCCATTCCTCCTTCATTGCTCAGCTCAATGGTCACTTCCTCACCAGTCTCTCTAGGTAAATTCTATCATATACTCTCCTACTACTCCATCTTTCTTCATACTGTTTCTCATGGTTGTATGCAAATTTACTTTTCATTATGATTTCTAAATTACCATTTGTTTCCTTCTGCTCCATTAAGAGCCCAATAACTATAGGCGCTCCATACATGCTCAATGAATACTTTGGCATCAGAATACCTGATATAAATCTAGATTAAAACTAGATGTATGGAGGGCTGGAGCGGTGGCTCAGTGGCAGAGCGCTTGCCTGGCATGTGCGAGGCAATGGGTTCGATTCTCAGCACCACATACAAATAAATAAAATAAAGGTTCATTAACAACTAAAAAAAATAAAAAAAAACAACAACAAACTAGATGTATGGAAATGTGGTGCTATCACACCATAAAGTCATGTGGTTCCTTAAAAATGTACTGCAGGTAGGGAGGCTGAGACAGGAGAATTCCGAGTTCAAAGCCAGCCTCAGCAACAGCGAGGCACTTAGCAACTCAGTGAGACCCTGTCTCTACATAAAACACAAAATAGGGCTGGGGGTGTGGCTCAGTGGTCAAGTGCCCCCGAGTTCAATCTCCAGTACCAAAAAAAAAGTACTGCAGGAAGGATGAACTAACAGTATCTCACCAAGAAAGGGAACAGTGCACAGTGCTTATTAGCAGAACCTCCCCAAAGACAATGTTACATCAAGCAGAGATTGTGCAAAACACTTCATTCTAGCCAGAAAAACAAACAAACAAACACAATAGTAGAGCATACCTGGTTTACTCCTAGAAACAAAATACATAGGGAAGAAACACACCCAAGGTAGACTCCTACTTCTTAACCTCCCCCAGGTCTATTGGATCATTGAACAAACAAACCAAGTTACAGTTGTTAATCTTTTAGCTATTGATAAACAGAAAAAATATTGGAATTAGGAATCAAAACTCTGTCTAGTATTGGACAAGAATAGACTTTCCTCTAGGAATGGGCAAAGAAACAAAGTCCCCTAAATGTGGAAAAAACAAAAACTGTAGTACAGAGGAAGGGAGCTGTTATAGTTTAGAGATGAAGTGTCCTTCAAAAGCTTGTGTGAGAGACAATGCAAGAAGTTTAGAGATGAAGCGATTATTAGGTTGAGTCTTAACCTAATCAGTGTGCTAATCCCCTGATAGAGATTAACTGGGTAACTGTAGGCAGGTAGGGTGTGGCTAGAAGAGGTGGGTCACTAGGGGCATGCCTTTGGTGTATATATTTTGTACCTGGTCAAAGGAGATTACTCTCTCTCTGCTTCCTGGTAGCCATGTCCTGAACCACCTTCATCTACTATACTCTTTCACCATAATGTTCTTTCTGCCTCACCTCCAGCACAGAATGATGAAGCTGGATGTCTATGGACTAAACCTCTGAAACTGAGTGCCAAATAAACTTTTCCTCCTTTAAAAATTGTCAGGTATTTTGGTCACAGCAACAAAAAAGCTGATGAAAACAGGAGCTAAAGAATGAATTACACTAAACATCAGGGCCTGACAAAGAGTTACAGTGGTGACTGGCAGGAGAAGAGACTGATTGATCAAGTCAATAATGCTGGGCATTTTACTTAGTGACCAAGTGCCCTAAGCTTGAGTCTCAGTGTGCATTTTCAGTTTCAAAGATGGACATCTTCCAAAGCTAAGCTTAATGAAAGCCAGCTCCTGCCTCTGGTATTCAACTGAAGAAAGAACAGTCTATTTCAATGCTGGAAGAAATACCTGCTGTATTGGAAATCTTGAATCACAGCACACCCATACTGTACATTGTTCTGTATGGGCAAGTGGTAAGTTCAAAGGTAAATTTAGTTTTTATTTGCATTGTGCTTAATTTACAAGCTAACTCCTTGTATCTCAGGGAGAGCACTCTGGATGAATACATACCAAACTGAGTGATGTCCACCTTTGGGGAAGTGAAAGAGGAAAACTTTTACTTTTCACTTGCTCTACTTCAGACTTGTTTGAATGTTTTAAAATTCACATTTTTCTCTGGTACTGGGGATTGAACCCAGGGGCTCTCCTCCACTGTGCTTTAACTCTAGCTCTTTTTATTTCTCATTTTGAGACAGGGTCTCATTAAATTGCTGAGGCTGGACTTGACTTTGTGTTCTTTCTGCCTTAGCCTCCTGAGTCACTGGGATTATAGGTGTGCACTACTGTGCTGGCTCACATTTTACTTTTTTCAGAGCAAAATGATAAAGGGGGTAGATAAATCAATCGAAATGTTCATTATGCTAGTACTAACTGGCTTACCTTATTTCTTCTATTTCACCTTATATATCCTCCCCATAAGATATCCTCCCATATTTTACATATGTAGGTTTACATATGTTCAAATATTACCAATTAGCAAATGATGATCAGAAAAGTTGGAGAATTATCACACAAGAAAAGGCAATTCAGCAAGCATTTCCTGACTGAAGATGCCACACACAGAACGAACTTGGTTGTTCTTGTCTAGATACGACTTGGTTCCCCTCGTCAGTGTTTCAGTTAGTGATCATGCTCAGTCCCTCATCTCTGGCCTGTCTGCAGACATCAATATGTTCTCTCCCTCTCTAACCACATCCTCCTTATCTGCACCTCCCTGTCTCCTCACACCTACTGAGTAAGCTATTCACACACTCAGAGTACCTCCAAACACTGCGCCCTTCACAAACTGCTGAAATCATCATATGTCACATAATCCATTGACCCCTTAAAGACCATGTTACCTGTCCTGCTAGTTTCAGTGCTGCCTGTGCTAGGAGCTCAGTCTCTGGCTCCCTTAGAGTCTGGGACATGCTTTACTGAAAACTGCTCTACTCCAGCTCCCAGAGATTTATAGAAAAAGTGATGGAAATGGTGCACACTTATTTTACTAATAATTCATGCTGTTTTACTGCCTTCAATTCAGCTTAGAAATACTGCTTTCAATTAGCTTCATTTCCAACCAGTAACTCCTACTGGTACCTATTTCAAAATATGTACCAATGGAATATATTCCACTTTCCTCCAAGGAAAGAAACTTCTTTCTCTACTTCATAACTGAACATCTAGCTTTGTTCCTTCTCTATTATGGCTTTCTAATTAAAACATTCTCAGCTTCTTAGCTCCATCTTGATGTATTTCTGCCATCCTCTGTCACAACCCTGGCAAAACACCAAACAACTTTCAGAAAAGATGACCAATCCCCCCAGATATTTACTAATGACAAAAATAACGATAGTAATTTTATAGTGGAGATACCACCTCAAGTGATCAAAGTGAACACCACCAGTAATGAGACTACTGATAAAAAGTGTCTCCTGCTAGGATGCCTTGAGGAGGGTACATCATCACTTCTGTGGTACTCCTGCCTAAGATGTATAACCAACATCAAATCATGAGTAAATAGCTAGCCAAACCCAAATCAAGGAACATTCTGCAAAATTCTCAGGTGTCCAGATCAAAAAAGGTAAAGCTTGAGCAACTGTTCCAGATTAAAGCAGACTAAGAAAAACAACTAAATGCAACGTGTGACTCTGAATTGAATACTGGTCCAGAAAAAGGTCATTAGTAAGACAACTGATAAAATCTGAAAAATGTGTATTAATTTAATAGTACTACATCAATGTTACTTTCCTGATTTTGATCATTGTACTATGGTTATTAACATTTGGGGAAGCTGGATGAAGATTATTCTTTCTGCAATCATTTAAAAATGTTTCCATTTCTTAAGATGTCAAATTCCAAATAAAGGCCTTCAGTTCTTTGCCGCCATCTACCTTCACTCTCTCGCCCCGGACATCTCTCTCTGTTTCAACTGAAAGCCTGAATACTCACACGCCGCTGCTTCACTCTTGGTCTGTGCCCCTGAGCACTGCCCGCCCGCCTCCTCTGAGGCCTGTGGCAGCCGAGTTTGCAGTACTCTTAACTTCTCCTATGGAACTTCCATTTCCTAGCATTGGCAAGAGCTCTGGAAAGCGCTGATTTACACTCTTTATAACACTCTGTCCTCACTCCAATGTCTAAGATGTCAATTTACACATGGAATGACCTCGTGATTTTGTTAACTGATTGAACTGTCATCTGCAAGTATCTGTCAGTTGGACACGGTGTCCCGAGATGCAGATGCTACTCTTGTGTGGGCCAAGGAGACTCATATTAGATTTCATTGCTTTATTAACAGCAGCCAACTGTTTTATAAATACATGGTCAAGAAAAGATACATGTGAGAGAACAGCACCTTTTGTGACAGGTTCACTCACTTGATGGGAAAATGATGTGGCTTGTCTTTTAACTGCTTCCTCTTTCAGGTGAATAGGACAGAATTTTGTTGAAGTTCTTTAGTTGTCAGTAGGGTTCTTGAGAAGTGATTTACCCTGCATCACTCTACAAAGCAGCTACAGGGAATTGAGTCTGGAGACATCCGTGATGGTCACTACTACAGAGGAGAGTCTGGGGCTTAGCAGAGTTTCTCAGAATCAAAGTTCTGAGTTAAGAAATGTAGTTCCTAAATCCTTTGGGAGCCAGGCACATTAATTCCAAACTAGGAAAACTAATAACTTTAACCTATCTTCAGGATCAACTCAAGTATTAGCCAGTATTTCAGGATCCACATCTAATGCTTACCTTACTATTAACAGTATTAGAATTAAACTTATTTTCCACCATTTTTTTCAGAGGTATGCCCATAATAAACTCCCCAAGTAGCATGACACTGTGAGACATTCCACTGCCTGTTTTCCCATTAAAAAAAAAAAAAAAGTGAGCCAGATGTGGTAGTGTGATACTATAGTCACAGCTATCTGGGGCCCAGGCAGATATACAGTAGTAAAGTACAAAATGTATTTTTTTTGTATGTTTTTAGATACTAGAGAAGACATCTATTAATGCTTCCAGACCATGTCCCTGAAGTACTCATAGACTTTACCACCCCACCCATTCCTCCTCTGGAACCAACTATTCAGTAGATCCAAACTGGCCTCATGCCAGGAGAGGAAAAGCGACCAGCTAAAGGAGCAAGGTTGTGTCTAGTGGGATACAAGACTAGGGCTGCCCTCCCCCTTGCTTCCCATTTTTAATAGTTACTAAAAAAATACATAAAAATATAAATACAAGCAGGGTCACTTACATTAGCAAGGAATTAAAAATAAAATGTTATCCCACTAAGTTAAATTGCAATGTTCTCATAAGATGGTAGAACATGGCAAGCTTTAAAAATAACTGAGATCTATGCTGACATGAAAGATATTAACATTAAATTTAAAAAACAAACCAAGTTATAGAAGAGCATAACTTACTTGCTCTTATCTGCCCCAGAGGTGGAGAGTACTAGAATATGAGTAAGAATCTATAAGGATGCTCCCCTCCTTATGTTAATGGCAATCGACTCAAGCAGTAGTGAATTATGGATGAACTTCAGTTTTTTTTTCTACTCTCTGGTATTTTATTAATTTTTAAAATAAGTGTATTATCAGAACTTATTGCTTTGTTTAGACAAACAATATAAATATAGAAATGAATTAAAACTCTTAGGCTTAATGAAGGAAACAGATTTCTCTCACACACATATTACTTATGAAAAGAAAAAAAGGGAGAAATTGTAAACTTGTGCCCCACTCCTTTGCCAGTGATTTAAGATGAACAGGACTTTGAAGAACAGAAGCTTAGTAAGTAAGGAGAAAGAATCTGACGCCCCTAAGGTTTTGGACCCATAATACAAAGGTAGCATTTCTATAAAAAAGCAGTCAGGAAGAAAGCCCAGTTCTGTGAAGGAGAAAATAAATTTCAAGTTGAGCAAGTTCAGGGTGAAGTGATGCTGTGCACACGGCAGCATCTTAAGTGTTGACGGAAACATCAGAAGTCGTCTCAATTAGATTTCAGACCTTTTTGGGGCCATTGATACCCTATTTTCTACTCTTGGGTACTGCCATTTTTCAAAATAACCATCTTATGTAGGCTCTCAATGTACAGATTAGAATAGAGTAAAACTTTAAAAGTAGATGAAAGGAGAAAAAGCACCTGAAGCCACAGCCAGTCTACTTCTCCTGAGCACCCTTGGCACATATGTGGAACATGAAGTTCCACAGTAAGTACACACAGGAAACATAAGCTCCCCTTGCCCCAATTTCTAACCAAAATAAGAATTCCTGCTATAATCTGTCTCATCAGAAGCATGCATCAAGTTTCTCTAGGTAAGCAGGTGGCCAATTCCTTGTGGGCTGTGTGGTTTCTGTCACAACTTCTCAACTCTGCTGCTGAGCAGGATGGCATCCACAGACCACAAGCAGACGAACAGGCCTGTGTACTAATGCGGCTTGATTTAGAAAACCAGGTAGTGGGCAACTGGGGCTACAGTGTGGTGACTTGGGTTCTGGAAAATATTTGGTGAGTATAACATGATGGGTAAAGGGTACATTTTTACAACTTACTATGGATTAAAATTATTATTATGAATCAAAATAAACACTTAAAGCAAAACAACAAGACCTCTTTAGCTTCCTTAGTATATCCTTAGGTTGTATATAAGACTCTCTTTCCTTTTTTTGGTACTGGGTATTGAGCCCAGGGGTGCTTTATCACTGACCTATATCCCCAACAGCCTGCTATCTTTTTAAGACAGGTCTCCCTGAGTTGCTGAGGGTCTTGCAAGGTTGCCAAGGTAGCCTCAAACTTGAAATCCCAAATCGCTGGGACTATAGGCATGCATCACTGTGCCTAGCTATAAGACCCTTTTCCATCTACCAAAATGTACATCTCTAGCCTTACCTCCCACCATTCCACTCTATCTCCATCCCTATAAAGTCACACTGAACAGTGTTGCTCTGGTGTTTTTGCTTAACATTTTTTTGAGTTTCTTTAAACTTACTCTTTACAAAAAAAAAACATTTAAAAGTCTTCTAAATATATAACAACTTATATTTACTGCCTTAAATAACAATTCATTCTCAAAAAAAGGGATTAAATGATCTCACTGGAAAAAGAGAGCTCTTATATAAAAGTTCATTATGAAGATGAAGATGTGAGATCAAGTCTAAAAGTAAATTGACAAATATTTGGTGCCAAATATTTGATTATGAGAAAAAGTCCATTATGACATTAATTCTTGTGCTAAATGATTTTTAAAATCCCAGTGCCTCAAGCTCTTTACTTCAAGCGTTACTTAAAATACTGGGTATTCTAAGGAAAGATCATGGACTAAGAAAAACCTATTAATAAACTTCTGGTGTCAAAGATTACTCTAAACAAGTTTAGTAACCATGAGTCACTGTTAAATGGCCATGCTATGAAAAGGCTACTACCTCTTTACCTCTTATATTGGCCAGCAAACCCATTCCTCTTGTGGAATGAGTGAATATAATAGCTATTCAACCCAGTGAACAAATGCATTCATGGTGAGGAAAGGAACCAAGTATAAGCTGAACAAAGCAGCCATACCTTTTCTATATAGCATGCAGTGGGCAAAGAGCATGTAAATAGTCATTACATATACCACATCTGTTTGGCTCTTGGCCGTGAAAGAACAAGTCCCATCCCAACCCCATAGGGATGGTAAAATCAACCATTTTTAGAAAAAAGGCATCAGGAAATTAGTTTTGTACAAATTCTTCAAAAAGCTGTGGCAAAGTTACTAAGGTGCCAGTATTTGTATCACACACAATTCTTAATATGATAACTATGTACCATGTAGAACAAGTAAAAATAACATTACAAATAAAGGCATAAACATTCAAATATATTCATCATTTTGTCCAAGGGATCATAAGAAATGAATGGGAAAATGCCAGAAATATAATTTTACCATGGGTTTGGTATAGGTAGGTATGACTCTTAATATAATGGGTTACCTAGGAAGTAATAGTTTTTTACAGCTGGACCATGAGAATAACAGGAAATCATTGTATCTCAAAACAAGATGAAGATTTCATGACAAAGCCCCTTGCAAAGGATGGTGCTGTATCAATGTGAGAATGTGCCAATGATGCAAAGATGGAATTTCTCATATAACATATAACCAAGTAGACACTTGGCCTATACCAATATAGATCTTGAGGAAGCCAACTTCCTTCCACGTATCATTTTCCCCAATATCAAGACAAAATTAGATTCCCAGCTGTACTTCCACTCATGTCTGAAACAGCTCTAACCCTTGCTTTATAACAGGTAATTCCCCCCCAATATTTTACTAGGAGCTATGATTCTCTCCATCCTTCAAAGTCTCTCTGATTAAATCTTGTTCCTTTCACATGAAGTCTTGTCTCTCCAATTCATTCATCCGCTCCTTATGGCAGTTTTGAATTTCCATGCCACCCTAGTTACGTCTCCCTCAGTTTTTTTTTTTTACATCTTTGAGTGAGCATCTGCCCACACAGAGTACATTTTAAATAGTGCATTTTTTTTTTAAAATATACTTTTTAGTTGTAGATGAACACAATATCTTTATTTATTTTTATATGGTGCTGAGGCTCGAACCCAGTGCCTCACACATGCGAGGCAAGTGCTCTACCACTGAGCCACAACCCCAGCCCTAAATAGTGCATTTTTCATTATTGCAACTTAGTCTTTCAACAGCCTTTCAGGATGTTTTATTATATTATCTATTCTCAGGGCATACATTTGTGATTTCTAAGCCACATCTGTTCTAGCTGTTACATGGACCATCTTATTCTCTATTGGGTTATAGTGGGCAATATAGTACACTGCACATATTTGAAGTATATAGTTGGTTGAGTTTTGAATTATGTACACATCTATGAAATTATCAAGATGGTGAACATACTCATCACCACCAAAAATTTCCTTATGCCTCTTTATAGCCCCCTCCCCTCCACTGACCCACTCTACCTCACAGGTCCCAGCCAATCCCAAAGCAATCACTGACCTACATTTTGTAATTATGGATAAGTTTTGTTTTCTAGAGTTTTATATAAACAGAATCATACATAATGTATTGTTTATAAGTTTTGGTTTTTCACTCAACATAATTATTTTGAGATTCATTAATGTTGTTATGTACAGCAATAGTTCATTCTTTTTTATTGCTGAGTAGTATTTCATTATATGAGTGTACCCCAACTGGTTTATTCATGTACCTGGGTATTTCCTGTTTTGGGCTATTACAAATAAAGCTGTTATGAATGTTTACAGACAAGTCTTTGTGCGGACTTATATTTCTTTTTCTTTTCTTTTTTTTTTTTTTGGTACTAGGGATTGAACCCAGTGTCTATCACTGAGCTATATCCCCAGTCCTTTATTTTTTTATTTTGAGATCCTCCTACCTCAGCCTTCCAATGGAGCTACGCATCCAGTTATCTTAGGAGTGAAGCAGCTAGATCTTATGGTTGATTTAAATGTAGTCTTTTAGGAAACTGCCTGTTTTCCAAAGTGTATTATCTTATATTCTTGCCAGCAGCTCCAACACTTTCAACATTTGGTATAGTATTTTCATTTTTAACTATTCTAATAACTATGCAATGTTATTTCATCATGGTTTTACTTTGCATTTTCTTAATGATTAACATCTTTTCAAACGCTCTATGTATTCTGAATGCAACCTTTCATCAGATATTATACATTGCAAGGATTTTTTCTTAGTCTGTGACTAGCTTGTCTTTTCATTCCTGTAACAGCACTCACGAACAATGGGTAGCTTCCACTCATGTAGCTCTTTTAATTTCTCTTAACGATGGTTTGTAATTTTCAGTCTTTCACTTCCTTAGTCAGATTTATCCCTAAGTATGCCATACTTTTTGATGCTATTCTAAATATTTTTAAATTTCTCTGATTATTCACTGCTATTAATCAGAAATACAACAGATTTTTGTATAATGACCTTGTAACCTATGACTCTGACTAAATTCATTTACTACTTGAATTACTTGTAGATTACTTCACCTTTTTTTTAAATAAATCATGTTATCTACAAATAAAAGGTTTTACTTCTTTCTGATCTGCAAGCCTTCAATAACTTGTCTGCATAGACAAGAACCTCTAAATACAAAGATAAATAGAAGTGGTGAAAGTGGATATCCTTCAATCTTTTTTTTTAATTTTTATAATTATTGATGGACTTTTATTTATTCATTTATTTATATGCGGTGCTGAGGATTGAACCCAGTGCCTCACACATGCGAGGCAAGTGCTCTACCACTGAGCCACAATCCCAGCCCTCAATCTTTTTTTTTTTTTTAATTTTTAAATTTTTAGGTGACCCACAACAATTGCACATATTGATGGAGTATAGTGTGACTTTTTTTGGGGGGGGGTACTGGGGATTGAACTCAGGGGCACTTGACCACTGAGCCACATCCCCAGCCCTATTTTGTGTTTTATGTAGAGACAGGGTCTCACTGAGTTGCTTAGTGCCTCGCCGTTGCTGAGGCTGGCTTTGACCTCGCAATTCTCCTGTCTCAGGCTCCCTAAGTGCTGGGATTACAGGCTTGCACCACTAGTGTGATATTTCTATACACACATGTAATGTGTAGTGATCAGGTCAGGGAAACTGGGCATCTACCACCCCAGGCATTTATCATCTCTTTGTGTGGGGAAGTCAAAATCCTCTTTACCAGCTATTTAAAATATTCACTTAATTGTCGGCCACAGTTCCCCTCTGTGCTATAGAACTTTAGAAATTACTCCTCCTGCCAACTAACTGCACACTGTGCTGGTTAACTGCCCTCTTTGTTCTTCCTCACACCATTACTGAGCCCTGGTAAGCATTCTTCTATGAGTGTACCTTTTAGTTTCCTTGTATAAGTGAGGACGTGGTCTTTGTCTCTGTGCTTGACTTACTTCACTTAACATAATATCCTCTGGTTCTATGCATGTTGCTGCAAATGACAAGGTTTTTTATGGCTCAGTGATATTCTGCTGTGCACTCACACCACATTTTCTTTGTCTGTTCCTCTGCCAGTAGATACCTAGTCACTCTTGTGAATCATGCTGCGGCCAGCACTCTGATTTTCCCTCCCTCTGGTCTACACGTGTAGTGGGATGACATCTCTCCATCTTAAGAAAGAAAATGAACTAGCCTTTTACCATGTTATTATGCTAGCTATAGGGTTTTTGCATATGCCTTTCTCAGGTTGAGGAATTTCCTTCCATTTCTTCTTTCCTTTTTTTTTTTGGTTGTTGTTTGGTTGTTTTTTAAATCAAAATGAGTGCTTTTTTTTCCTTTTCACCTACTGATATGTTGGTTGCCAAAAAGTGAATTATATTGATTTTGATTGTTGAACTAGCCTTGCATTCTAGAAATAAACCCCACTTAGTAATGATGCATTATCCTATAGTTAGATTTGATGTACTAAAATTTAGTACTCTTGCACCCACCTTCAGGAGTGATGTTCATTTTAATTTTCTTATAATGTCTTTGTCTGGTTTTGGTATCAAGATAATGTTGACCTGATAAGAGTTAAGAACAATTCTTTCCATTTTAATTTTTGGAAAAGTTAGCAATTCTATTATTTTGTCCTTAAGCATTTGGTAATTTCCAGTAAAATCTTCTAGGCCCAGAGTTTTCTTGATGGTACCATTACTAAATTTTCAATTAATTTTGATGTAGATTTAGGTTATCTGCTTCTTCCTGGTGAGCCTGGGAAATTTATGGTTTTCAAGGAATTTGTCCATTTCACCCAAGCTACCAAATTTACTGGCATCATATTTTTTATAATACTATTACCTTTTCAATATCTGTAGAATCTGAAGTGATCTTACTCTCATTCAATATACTAGTAACTTCTGTCTTCTCTTTCCTGACCAGTCTTAGCTAGAGTTTATTGATTTATGGATCCTTACATTTTTTATGCTCCATAAATTAACTGATGTTAATTGATAGTTATTTCCTTTTGCCTACTTTATGTTTAATTCACTCTTCTTTTTCTATTTTTCTAAGGTGGAAACTCAGACTTTTCTTCCCTTTTAATAGTCAGTGCTATAAATTCCTTAAGTAATGGTTTAGCAGCACTCTACTAATTCTGTTGTGTTTTCACTTTTATTCCATTCAAACCACTTTATCTTTTCTCTCTTTCCTTCTTTCCCTCCCTTCATCCCTTTCCTCTCTTCCTCCCTTCCTTCCTTGGGATTGAACCCAGGGGTGTTTAACCACTGAATTGAGACACATCCCCAGCCCTTTTATGTTTTATATTGAGATAGGGTCTAGCTAAATTCCTCAGAGCCTCACTAAGTTGCTGAGGCTTGCTTTGAACTCATATCCTCCTGTCTCAGTCACCCCACTGAAAGTGGCTTCAAATCACTTTCTAATACCTTCTTTGATCCATGAGTTACTTCATTTCTAAACATTTTGGATTCCCAAGGATATATAACTGCTATTTAATTCCATTATAGCCATGGAACATACTGTACATAATTTCAACCTTCAAAATGTACTGACTTATTTTTATGGCCCAGATTATGGTCCGTGTTGGTAAATGTTCCTCCTACACTTTGAAAGAATGTGTAGGTTGGTTCTGCTGTTGTTGAGTGGAGTGTTCTATAACTTATTCAGATAAAGTTGGTTTAGAGCATCATTCTGGTCTACAAGAAAAATCCTTGCTGATTTTGTTTATTTATTCTATTAATGAAAGTGAAGTACCAGATTTCTAACTGTAACTGTGGATTTGATTACTTCTTTCAGTTCTATCAGTTTGGGTTATTTTGAAGCTCTGTTTTTAGGAATGCAAGTATTCAGGATTGTTATATCCATGGATTAAATGACACCTATACTTTATCATGAAATGGCTTCTTTTCTCCCAGGAATTTTCTTTGCTCTGAAATCTATTTGTAAAGAAAGATGGCCAATGTGGGAAGAGTACTGGAAGACACCATTAAGGTCATGGACCTGATTGTCTAGGCCAGGGGTTAGCATTTTTTTTTCTGTAAATGGGCAGGAAGTAAGTATTTTAGTCTTTGCAGGCCACATAAGGTCTCACATATAATTCATTGCTTTCTTAAAGAAACCCTTAAACAAATATAAAAACCAATTCTTAGCTCACAAGCCTTACAAAAATAGGCCTAGGCATGATTTGGCCGCAGAATGTACATTAGACCCATGTAAGGACTTTGACTCTTACTCTAAGGAAATTATTATTTGACTCTGTTTTGAAAGAACCATTATGGTTGTAGAGAATCAAGGCAGACCAGTTAAGAGGACAACATAGTAATAATATAAAGCAGAGATAATGACAGTTCAGGCCAGGGTGGTAACAATGAAAAGGGGAGAGGTGATTATATTCTGGATTTTGAAATTTTTTCCTTCAGATAATGTAGATGGATTTGAGGAGTGTGAAAGGAGTCATGGATGCCTTTTGGTGTGAAAAACTAGAAGGATGGAATTTTGTACATCAGGATTAGGGAAACTGTGAATAGAACAGATTTTGAAGTATGTTTTGATTCAAAATAGAGTGAATTTCTATTGGTCATATTTCAAAATATCCTGCTGTGATCTGAATGGAATTGCTTTTAAGCTTAAAAAATTAATTTGGAAAGAAATGGCATCTTAACTATTTTCCATATTTCTATCTGATAACAAACCAAGTATTCTTCCATGTCTCTAAATAAGGTTCTATGGTTTTATTCATGTGGAGAGTTCTAAAAAAGCAGTATTGAGGACTATTATCCCTGGTGCTTTAAATGACACCCAGTACAAGACAGGTGTTCAATACAGTTTGATGAGTGCTGGAGGTGGAGTTTAGTGGTACAGCACTTGCCCAGGATGCATGAGGCCTGGGTTCAATCCCAGCACCATAAAAATAACAACAAGCACATACAGTAATAGTTTGATGAACAGAATATACTTAAAAAGGGTGGACAGCATATTTAGGCACTGCAAAAGTTGATGAATCATTTTAAATTTATGGAATGTACACATTATCCTGTCCACAATTAGCAGTGCCAGGATAGGGATGAAGGAGCAGCCATTGTGGGCAGTTCCAGCAGACAGGCAACGTGTCTGCTCTGTGGGGTTTCCTCTCCCTCACACTGCCTCTTAGCTCTGCTAGTGATCCCAGGTACCACTCATGGTGCCAGCCCTGTCTTTCTGGATGTAGCTTCCTCTACCCATGCAAACCCATAGACTATCAGGACTATTGGGTGTTGCAGTAGATGTCCAGCAGTGAGAGAGAAGCGAGGTTATGTACACTTACCCTGAGGTAGAGATATTGCTGTGATTCTACCAAATGTCTCCTCTACTTTCCTGAGGACACAATGTTTCTAGTTTCTAGAGCTAGACTTTTCATATTTTTATATCCTGACTACCTTCAGTAAGACAGGAAGAATTCTTGAATTCTATGTTTCATATCACTTACCTTACTCAGAAGTTCACTTAGAATCGCTCTATATGTATTTTTTTTTTAACTATTTCAATTAGCCTGGTTTCCCAGTACAAAGGGCATTAGAAATAATAGCATGCACCCAGTTCAGGAGAATCAGGGACTGTGGAGGGAACAAGTGGTCCAGAAACGACATACTGATCAAAGAGTTTGCATTCAAGTAAGGAAGACAAAAATACAACACAAACATAATTAGGCTGAAGATGGTGGCACTTCTGACATTTCCAAGACAGATGCCCAAATGGTGGGGGTTTGTTTTAGTGGGCAGGGCTGAGACAGGAGAGGGGAGTATTCTGGTAAGCAATCTAGGGGGGGGGAAATGGTGGAGCATGGTGGTACACAACCTATCATTCCAGCAGCTCAGAGGCTGAGGCAGGAGGATCCCAAGTTCAAAGCCAGTCTTAGCAGAAGTGAGGTGCTAAGCAACTCAGTGGTTGAGTGCTCCTGAGTTCAATCACCAGTACCAAAAAAGAAAAAAAAAAAAAAATCTGTAGGGTAGTTTTGAATGATAAATGGAAGCTTTGGTGGACATCAGGCAAGAGGGAATATGATTCCAGGCAGACATAGTAAGAAAAAGGCATTAAAAACAGTGCATTAATTATTTGACTCAGCATAGGTTGCTGGAGCCTACAGAATAAGGGAGAAAGAAGTTAGAATTCACCTATAGAAGACAGCATATCATAAAGGGTCTTGTGTGTCTGTACTGAACATTTAAAGCACAGAGCATATTTAGGGAAGTACAGGTCCAAAAGAAAGAGCATATTTAGGGATTACTAAGGTCCAAAAGAAAGATTATGAGGCTCTTCCTCAAGCAGGAATACAACTTGGATTCTATTCATAAACCCTCTAGGAAATAGAATATACAATATTTAGTGGAAATGGTATTTTAGGAATGAGGTAGTAAGACATTGGGATGAAGTCAGGTTGGGCTGTAGCAACTGGACAGAGAGGGAGGGTATGAACACTGAGAACATGGAAAGAAAACCAGTAGCAGTATTCTCACAGGAGGATTTTGGTGGAAACACTGCTTTCAAGAATCAGAGAAGGGGCTGGGGTTGTGGCTTAGTGGTAGCGTGCTCGCCTAGCACACGTGAGGCACTGGGTTCGATCCTGAGCACCACATAAAAATAAAATAAAGATATTCTGTCCACCTACAACTAAAAAATAAATATTTAAAAAAATCAGAGAAAACATTTCAAGAATGAAATAAACACTCTAAATAAACTCAGAAATTCCAACTGAAGAAGAAATAAAAAGGTGAGATGTGTCTGTGAGATGAATGCACAGCAGAAAACTTGTTTCAGCAGTGGCAGCAGCAAATGCCACGTTAGGACTAGGTCTTAAAAACCCTGAATCATCCATATCCATACCTTCTCTGCCTTTTTGTCAGAAATATCCTGCTTTTCCAGAACAGCCATGCTCTCCTTCAGGTTCTTCACGATGTCTGCTGGAGATTTGTGAGACTTCCCAAATGGGAACGGCATGACGGCAGCAACAGAGGCCTCCGCTGCCCTATGCCTGCTTGACCTGCAACAAGCACAAGGCTAATGTGAGAAGACACAGGGTCAACAGAAGGCTTTCTTACTAAATCCTAACCTGAGGAGGAAACCCATGTTTAAGAAAGTCATGACTTTCATAATCAGCGGAAACTGGGAAACCTACTAATATATAGAAGAAATGATAACACAGAGATTCCTTGGAATTATAGAACATTGTACTTTTCAAATCTTCTGTTCTCCTAACTACTGAGTCCAGGAAGAACATGCATATGCTATTGATATAGGTAGGAGCAGTTACTGGTATCACTCACAGGGCAACCACTACTGTCAAACCCAATGCTAAACATTTAATTCATCATCTAATGGAGTCCTATCAAACAAGCCCCTGAGGGACATTAGTGTTATCATTAAAGGTCAAGTTTAGCAAGGCTGAGAATCTGGCTCAAGGTACCAAGTGGTTAAAAACAAACAAAAACCTCAGGTCTGTCTTAATCATTACATTATACCTCCAATTAATAGTTTTCTATTCTAAAGTCAAGAGTGAGGCAAAAAGCCATAGGGAGCTTTAGTCACACAGCACTAGCAAAACAGGCCTTTTATCTAGGTCTCTCCAGATGCTCTTGTTCCAGTCCTTGCTGCTCTTCCCAAGCACCCCGGTGGGCTGTACTGCACATGCACACACTTCCTCAACATGACCACCCGTCTATTCAGTCAATCACAGTATCTCAGATCTGAAAGAACCTTGGATGGCACCTTGGACAAATCTCTCAACAGATCTTCAAGGTTCTTATGTGACACTTTCAACATATACTCTTTAGGACTGGATGTGAAAGAACTTGCTTGATAAAACCTGGAGATATTGAACTTTTGAAAGTTCTTAATGTTTTGAATATTACATTATCCAAAGGAGGACATACAACTACTCCAAGAAGCCATTATGAAAAAAGAAAGTTAACAAAACAAATAATGGAAGTGACTTGAGAACACGCTGGAAGTTACAATTTTGTTTTTTACTAGATAAACTAAAAGAAGTTAAACTCATAGGCAGTAGACATCCTCATATCAAATACCAAAAGATAACACTTTTCAGAAGAACCTTAGGGATCACTTCATGGTTTCAAACTGTGAATTCCAATTTCATATTTAACAGCTCCAGGTGTCTCCCTATTTCCTACCCCTGCACCAAAGTAGGAAAACATAGGTCTTAGATCCTCCAACCCCACTCTGTCCCCACCCACATGTAAACATAGTAACTCTGTGGCATAGCATCACACTTCTTTTGAACTCTCCCTAAGATTTTATTTAACATAGAACTTGAATATTTCCCCCTCAAATTTGACACCATAACACATGTCTGTTTACAAAGAACAGAGACTTACAGGAAAAAGCATGCAAATGAATGCTAATGTTAAGACTACTACAATTAAATCATAAACAAGTATGCCATTTCTCAAAGGTTTTGATATGATGTGTTCTGATCAATCTGTCCCAAAATAATCACCTATCTCAGCTTCTGTCAGCTTATAAATCCTTTTTTGATCAAACTGAAAACACATCTTGATTAACTAAAGACACAGCCTAATATGGGTCTTCCAAAGTTCTTAAAATTCAAAGATAAACTTAAGTCCATTTCTAAGTATCTTTCTAAAAGAAGTTTAGATGGATTATAGGAGAATCACTCCTAACTAGCTATTAAATTATCTTTGATAATCTGGCTACATGGCACATAAATTCTGGATTATTCTTTCCCCAATTTTTTTTGGGAGGATGAGGGGGACATGCAGGTTGCTTCTACATAAATATAGTGGTTCACACCCATAATAAGTTATCTGAAATATTATCTTTCCTATCTGTAACTGTGCAAATCATAGCAGTGATGCTCTATATATGTCAGTGCTGGGTGGAGAGTGGGAATGTTTAATGGAATATTTTGCAGGTAGTGTTATACTTCTATGAACAAAGATATTTATAGTCCTGGCTCATTGGTGGATGAGGCGATTTTCCAGGGTAAAGGAGGTTTAAAAAGTCCTACTAAAGGTCAAAATATGGAAAAATTTAAAATTTAAGAATACCCACTTGGAATGACCAAGGAGACAAATAATTCATGTGCCTAGAACACTGCTAAGAGCAGGTAAGAAAAGCAATGCTTTAAGAAATAAAAGTTCTTGCCAGGCACAGTGGCACCCACCTGTAATCCCAACTACTTGGGAGGCTGAGGCAGTCAGAGCTCAAGTCTGAGGACAGCCTGGGCAACACAGTGAGACCCTTTTTCAAATTAACAATTAAAGGGGGACTGGGGATGGGTACAATTCCCAATACCATGGGGTAGGGGAGGGAGAGAGGGAGAAATGAGAAAAAAACTTCTTAAACATGTTAGATTAACATGCACAGGACTATGTATTGATTTTGTGTTGCTAAATTTGCAATGAGTACAATAAAGAAAGCTGAAGCAGTTACTGAAGCAGAAACATCCGCTTCATGTGCAACACAGTGAAATCATGGATGTGTCACACAGGCATGTTCATCAAAGATGTGGAAATAGATGACAAAACAGTCAAAAGAGTTGAAGGTGTTAGCTCTGTGGGTGGGGGCAGGAAAAGGATGAGAATCTGGTATTTTTTTTCTTAGGCACCATTTTTGTAACTATTTGACTCCTTTAATTATACACACTATCATTGGTAAACATAAAGCTTAGACTTACAGAAAATGGATAAAGCAAGCCATCCTTAGTACTTAAAGGTACTGTCCATAAAACACTGAATGGAAATAGAATAAAAAAGGAAAGTAGGGGCTGGAGATTCAACTCAGCAGCAGAGCACTTGCCTGACAAGCACCAGGTCCTGGGTTCTATCCCTGGCACTGCAAAAAAATAAAAACAAAAAACAAAAACAAAAATAGGGAAAGTAAACTGCCAACTTCCTAATCTTCAAAGTTAGACAGAGCCAACAGAACCAACAGTGCTCTTCAAACTTTGATGAGTTCTATAGCATGAAATTTACTTAATGAGTCACAAACATGTGCAGGTTACTCTATTAAAATTAATCTCAACGCTGACATTTTCTATTTTATTCAATTCCAATTATTAAAATACAAAGGTGTTATAACTAATTAGAACAAATAAAAAAATACAAGGGTGACTACACAATTTCATGAATTACCAATTGGTTTTAGTGATAATAAAGAGGAAGATACGGAACCAAATAGACTTCATGTTTTAATTCTTGCTTCAATCTTCTTACTGTCATCTATACTTACAAGAAACAGTAGCAATTCTTGCACCGAACAACACATGACCTTCAGAAGATGTTCAAATTATAGCAAAGGCACCTTGCTCTAGAGGAACTCTCCTAAGTACTGCCTCTTCCATGCAGTGGAAACAGAGCCTTCCAAAAAGCCTGGCCTACCATGCCAGTGGTACCATTCAGAGTGCTCTGAGTCCTGGAAACACGTGAAACACACAGGCACCCGTCTTTGTTTCTGACTGCATTTCTCATTTATCCTTCTTCATTATCATTATTTCCTTAGGTAAGAAACTGGAGGGATTTTAGGGAATAACAAGAACCCACTGAGTAAAGCCTTCTTTCAATAAATTTTCACTGTCCTTAGACTAAAATCCAAATTCCTGACCATGGCCTTCTAGGCGTCACCCATCTCCAACTCACAGCATGGCCCTCTGCCCTCTATCACAGAAGTCCAGCAACATCGATGTCCTTTTTGCCCTCTGAATATGCCAACTACTTTTAAACCAGAATCGTAACTGTAAATACAGTAAAACTGTAATTTAAAAATCTAGATGGTGGGTGTATAGGTTTTCATTGTTACTCAACTTCCCTACATGTTCAAAACTTTTCTTAATATTGTTTTAAAACAACTTAAGCTATGTTTTGGACATAACTGGAATTCATGAAGGAAATGAGCAAAAATACACACTACAATTGAAAAAATTCATTTGGCTTTCAAACAGAACTGTTGTCAAGACTTGTCTCTTCAAAAAAGTTGGTTCATAACAAACCTCAGCAGGATGCTTTCAACTAAGCCAAAATTATTAACGTAGTTGGGACAAAGCCAGTACCATTAGGATCCTCAAGCAGACTGTGGAAACCCACATCTTACATTTTCCACACTGGGGTACTCTTGTTCTTGATGGAAATCAGTGCTTAAATCCCAAAGATAAAGAAGCATTGGGAAGGAGATTTAACTTGAAAATGGGAAGGGATAATTTAACATTATTACTCTTATGTTAAAATGAGCACTTATGGCACTCTATACTGAACCTGAATCTGTGTGAAAGGAATTTGCTAGACTTTTGCTTTATTCCAGTGTCCATGCACTGCTCTCCACTAGTTGCCTTTCCTTTCTCCAAAACAAACAAACAAAAACAAAAAGAAACTTTATGTATTTACTTACTTATCTTTCTGTGTTTAATGCAATGGCTCATCTTTACTCCAACACTGATGTCCTTCAAGGTTCCACCCTTGGCAGTCTCCTTACCCTATGTACCCTCTGGGTGAGTTCATCCATGGCTGCAACAATCAGAAATCTATTTCTGGCCCCAACCAATTAGACCATTATTTCCATCTGCAGCTCCCTATAGATGCCATCCCAGCACCTCAAACTTCATCCAAATCCTGCTTCTTTTTCTACGTCCCTGGTCAGAGTGAACAGATCCACTGTTCATCCACTCACAACACTTGGCTGTCAGAGAATCCACTGGCTTCACTCTTCCATACATAATCAGTCCCCAATTTCAGTCAATTCTGTTTTCTAAGTCTCTCCCTACAAACACCAAGTGTAGACTCACCATTATTCACACAGGCCAACGGCTGTCAATGTGGACAATATCACTATAGAGGCTTACTATATAGTCTGAGCCCCCCACCCCCAATTCATGTGTTGGAAATTTAATCCCCAATGCACATGTTGGGAGGTGGGATTTAATGGGAGGTCTTTAAGCCATGATGGTGGAGCCCCCATGAACTGATTAATAACACTATGAAATGGGTTTTTTTTTTGTGGTAGTAGCAATCAAACTGAGGTACTCGACCACTGAGCTACACCCCTAGTCCCCCAATCCTTTAAAAAATTTAAAAAAAATTTTTTTGAGATGGCAAAAGTTGCCAAGTTTGGCCTTAAAAGTTGTGATCCTGCTGCCTCAGCCTCCTGATTGGCTGGAACTATAGGCCTGTACTATCATAACCTGGCTAAAACGGACTTATAAGAGTGTTCACTCTCTTCTTTCATGTGAGAACACAACACATCTCTTTTTGACCTTCCATCTTCACCATGTGAGGATGCAGACCTCATCAGACACCAGATGCTAACAACCTGATTTCAGATTAACCCCTTGAAACTGTGAGATATAAATTTCAGTTCTTTACATATTACCCAGTCTCAGGTCATTTTGTAATAGCAGCACAAATGAATAAGACAGGGATGTTCTAGAAAAATTGGTTATCATAACTGGGGCATTTACTAACCAATGAAATCATCGTTATGTGAAAAAAAGAAAAAAAAAGCATTGCTTTTTCCTGCTGTTGTTGGTCATATATGCATATTCTTGCGCTAGTTTTCATATCCTTGGGTGGGTGGGTGGGGTTCAGAATACTCAATCTATCTGCTTCTGCATTTAAGTCCATCACTGAGAATTAAACTTACAGCTTTTAAAAAAATGGTTACACTGTTCATTCTGCAAAATTCAAACATTAAAGGATTATTACATAAGGAAGAAAATGAAAATCACCTGAAAAGCTTAAGAGACAGCCATTATTAATGGATTAACATATTGTCCTTTTAATTTCTTCCTTTATATATGTAGCTTTTTGCACTGGAAGTCTACTCTTGTCTCCAAAATGAATATAATGGCTTCTAGCTTACAAAGAACAAATTACAAAGAACAAAAACTTCAAATCACTATTCTGTTCTACTTATATTCCTAAGAGCAGAAGTTTAGCACAATGCACCCCAAGAAAGTGCTGGAGAATATTTGGAAGAACCACTAGGGAAGGTCCACAGTATTATTTAGGACTGTTAGGTACTGCCCATCTTTGGCAATGTGATTGCTTCCACATTCTTATTTACCAGTGTACTGATAAACACTGAAGAGTAGTCAAATGGCCCATAATCCACTCACTATAATACATTAATTTATTCAAATACTAACAGTGTACTCATTGTATGCCATAAAGTTAAGGCATTGAGTTCCTGCTCTCAAGACAACCTTCTGGTGTGTACGGATGTGGGTGTACATGTTTAGAGAGAATAATGAAAAGCTGTTGAATGACAACACATTCCTAGATAAGAATATACATTATATATATTATATATTACATGAATATATTTGTCAGGTCTGACTCATAAACTTGGTGGTTTATGTACATTAATATATTCATGTAAATATATTACATGAATATATTTGTCAGGTCTGACTCATAAACTTGGTGGTCAAAAGCAAAAAAGTGCAAACAAACACAAAGTCCTCCCTCCCATAAGTCTTGAATACAGGGACTATTAAGGAACTTAATTAAGCAGTTGTGTAAAAGTGTGAAATGTAGTACACAAGAACTCTTTTTTTTTTTTAGAAAATCACCCCTAAAACCTAATCTGCTTTCAGGTTAATGTTACTTAATTCACACAATTACTGAATATGTACAGATACTATGTTAGGTGCTAGAATACCTATCTGGCAGTGCAATTAGAGAAAGCACAGTAGTTAATTACATGGGCTTTACAGATAGCCTGGATTCAAATCTTGACTTCACCAGGTCTTAACTGATTTAAGACTTTTCTAAGCCCTCTTAACTCATATGTGAAATGTAAAAAACAATAGCTACCTCACAATGTGGTGTAAGAATTATATTACACATGTTTAACGTATTTAACACAGCATCCACATATAGTAAAATTTGAGTAAACAGGAGTAGGGTATATATAGTTTTTATACTACCTTCTAAAATCTGATTCCTACTGTTTCCAGAACTAAAATGGGTAGATACAATAGATACAATTTTTTATCACATAGACTATATAGCACCATACAAAGCATTAAAATAAGTGATCTTATTCTTTTTAAATGTGCACCTAGAAGTCCTGACTCAGCTTTTGTATGGATGGGAGGTTTGCCCTTCTTAGCTGCAAATAAGATGTGATGATTCAGCTCTATTAAAATAAACCATGAGCAGCTTTAGGGAGCAGGTGGATCTTTTGGCTAATTACCAAAGCTACCAAATACATAAGTCCAAATCAACTATGTCAAAATCAAAATCAAGTGCTCAAGAATATATATGGCATTGGAGTGTGTTTTGCAATTAACAGACTGTAACCAGACTTTCAGGGGCCAATGATATACAATAGAAATCATACTGAAAATTCTTTTATAGCCTAGACAGTAAATAATAGTGATGACCATATTACCAGCAATATTTAAAATAATTTAAGATCTCTCAGTTCGAGAGCATTGCCACTTCTCTGTTCAATCCCCATCTCCCTCCCCATCCAATGACTTTCTTTACTCAAGAAAATTCATACTCCTGACCAAACCTACAATGTACCTTGTCTGTTCCTCTCTTTCTTATCTCCCTCATTCCAGGTTTCGTCTACATTTTCTGCTTTGACATTTCTGGACCAGGTCTAAGTATATTCCCCATATTGTTCATAGGGAGCACTTAGCCCAAATCACCACAGCTCTCCTCTCATTTTCATTTACACTTCACTGAAATGACATCAGTAAGGCCTTCCTTGACCATTGTTTCTATAATGGCAACTCTTCCCCACTCTCATCTTATCATACTTCATTTTCATCCAATACTTACTAGCACAACCAAACATAGACTCTTCTCTCTTCTCTATTAAATCCCATGAAAACAAGGACTTTATGAATATCATTCCTTCACTGTGTGGCATACACTTATATGATATTTATAAAATGATTAAGTGATCTTCAAAAGAAAAAGATGGGATTCTTTTGACCCTCCATTCTATAATTTCTGCTTTGCAGATGAATACAATAAGGCTCAAAAACATTGGTGATGTATTCAAATATCACAAAGCTAGTTAGTAGAAGAACTGGGACTTCAAACCAGGTTTTAACCAACTTTTATGTAGTGTTTAGCAGATTATCCAGTATCTTTCACATTACAATGAACACATTCATTATGTACCAGTAGCCTTAAAAATATCCTCCTCTTGGGGCTGGGGTTATGGCGCAGTGGTAGCGTGCTCGCCTAGCACGCGGGAGGCACTGGGTTCGATCCACAGCACCACATAAAAATAAAATAAAAATATTGTGTCCACCTACAACTAAAAAAAATAAATAACATTTTTTAAAAAATGTCCTCCTCTTAAACTTTCAATCTCATTTCTGCAAATGTATCCTAATAATCAATTGCTTCTCTAAGATTCATGTGCAGAGATGACTATTGAACAGTTCTGTAAAACAGCAGGAAAAAAAAAAAACCTGAATCTTCAGAAACTATAACTAGCTGAACACTGCAAAGTTATTTATTTATTTATTTATTGGTACTGGGGATTGAACTCAGGGGTACTTGACCACTGAGCCACATCCCCAGCCCTATTTTGTGTTTTATGTAGAGACAGGGTTTCACTGAGTTCCTTAGTGCTGTTGCTGAGGCTGGCTTTGAACTCGCGATTCTCCTGTGTCAGCCTTCCAAAGTGCTGGGATTACAGGCGTGCACCACTGCTCCTGGCTACTGCAAAGTAATTTAAAATGAATTCTTCTGAATATTTCTACTGCTATAAAAGTCTGCAATTTGTTTAAATGAAAACACTTTATGAAGTTGCATGTGTATTACAATCTCACCTGTGATCTTTATGTACACAGGAATTTACTAAGAGAAAAAATATCAAAGGTTAATAATGGGTAATGAAAATGTGACTTGTATATTTGTTTTTCTTAAGGGTAAGTATCTACAATGTGCATGCAACATTTTTCCTGATTATACAAATATTATTTTACAAAATTAATTCAAGATCATTTTCCACTGGATTTTGCTTTAATATACTTCAGCATCACCCCTTCCAAAAAGCAAAGCAGAGGAACAGATAACCTTCTTGGAAAAGCCCTCTACCCTTCAAAAAACATTACAATTTAAAAAAAAAAAAAAAAAAGCTTGGCCTATACCTCTGCTTTAGGTCTTCCAAGAGGATCTTTATTGCTTGTCAAAGACAATTTAAGTTGTTTTTTTTTTTTCTATTAAGTCTCTGCTATGTACTGCATAGAGAACTAGGCAATCCATATTGTATACTCCTTTTTGTTCCCAACCAAATCTCTGGAGCATATGCATAGGTCTGAGTGGACATGGGTTTCTCCATACATTCATTATTTAGGAAAATCTTATCTTAACCAATACAAAGTTTCATTACATTTTTTCAGAACATATGTGTGTGTGTGTGTGTGTTGCTGGTATTGAACCCAGGGCCTTGTGCATGCAAGGCAAGCACTTTACCAATGGAGCTATATTCCCAGCCCTCAGAACATTTTTAAAAAGAGGTACTCAGGGCTGGGGCTGTAGCTCAGTGGCACAGCGCTTGCCTAGCATGTGTGAGGCACTGGGTTCAAAACCTTAGCACTGCATTAAAAAGGTAAACAAATAAAATAAAGGCATTCTGTCCATCTACAACTAAAAATTTTTTTTTTTAAAGATAGTCAAAGAGTTTAAATCTTTTTAACCTTTTCAGAATTTAGAGGTGAAAGCAGACTATTGTGAATGGAACATTTTCTGATTACAAAGTCATAAGGACCAGTTAATTCTAGTTTTGTAAACTAAAGTACTAAATTCTTAGGCTAACCTATCTTTAGTAGTATTCCCACAAGTGTTTGAATTTTCTATAAATCCTTGAAATGTTTTTTACTTAGAAAGTAGGATATGCCTGCTTATCAGAGAAACAGGGATTTGCTGTAGTACTTGATTTTTTTGGAGAAAAACCACTTAACAAGAAAATTTAAAAAGCAACAGTGCTCATAAAAAGCTATGTGTTAACTTTACAAACAAGAATCTCATGTTAAACCTCAAATATTTTCTGAAAGAATCATACTTCCATTGTCAAGTTTTACTGTGGTAATTTCAGTGTAATATGCAGTCATGGATTTCTAAGACTAAAGTTATGATAATTAAGTATAAAAAATATTTCAAGCTGTCAAATACTTTTTGGAACAAGGTAGGACACATATAAACATTCACTTAAACAGTTCTAGAATTTAAAGATATGGTTGCAAGTGATTAAACCAAACCAAACACAGCTAAGTAACTCTTAGTAGTTAAGAATGCATTATGTATCAGAGCTCTGTGAATTCATTCCCAAGTTATAAGTCACACATACACAATTTCTGACTTCTGCTCTTTCTTTATACAGTATTTCCTTTTTGCCTTACTTGAGTACTGGCCCCAGAAGTAGTTTTCCAATGTCTTTGGTTGTTTAAAAGTAGTTTGCTCAGGAAGGAAAAAAGATGCCATTAGGAAGAGTCTTCTAAATGACTCTCTCCTAGTTATAACAAAACAATGTCAATTTCTAAATCAGCATTATTAAGTTGATCAAGTTGAGTTTAAGAAATTAAAGTGTATGTCCTTATGTTTCAATTTTCTGCATGAACATAGTTTGCCAAAACTTTCAATATTTTATCAATAATTCCACATAAAAATACCCTTAATACTGTCTTTTAAATTAATTATAAAAGTAGATAATGCTTTCTTCATAGTTAAAACTGTTGCAACCACATAGCTTTTTCCTGAGTCAGCAGAGAGGGCATTCATCTCAGTATTTCTCCTAAGGACAGATATTTTTCCCTCCTTAAACTATTTTAGCAAAAAGACTCAGGTCGTTGGCTCTGGGTCTGATTTCTAATGAGTCACTATGTATGTATGCCCCTTCCTTTACCGGCAACCTACCCAGCTTTACTTTGTCCTAAAGAACTGATGTAGTTATCCTCGGAAGTCATATACAGTGAGTGAGGCGAAAGAACCTGCAATTCCTTATTTTCCTCTCTATTAACCAGACCTGTCTGACTCAAGACAGTCACCGAACTGAACTGTCAGTTTCTTTATCTTTATAAAATTGAGAAAATGATCCCTGAGCTGCCCACTCTAGAAAGCTATTTATTCATAAGGAAAGACTAAACAAAGGGCCACTCTGGTTACGCCAAGACCAATGTTTCAGTTCTATATATCAGACACCAGAGTAAAATGAAGCCAAGGAAGATAATTATGTGACTCAGGTGGCTTCTTAACTCAAACCAAAGGCTTAAGCCAAACAGTTTGCACAGCCAACTGTGTAAGAATGACAGCTCTCAGAAATAAGCCATTCTAGTTCAATCTCATTTAACTAATCTCACTATACCATAGTTTGAAGAGTGGTTGCTTTCTTTAAAATATTGCTTAGTTGTGGGCAAAAAGTCAATTAAGAAATCCACAATGACATGCCTGTAATCCCAGCACTTAGGGAGGCTGAGACAGGAGAATCACGAGTTCAATGCCAGTCTCAGCAACGGCGAGGTGCTAAGCAACTCAGTGAGGCCCTATCTCCACATAAAACACAAAATAGGGGGGCTGGGATTGTAGCTCAGTGGTAGAGCGCTTGCCTCGCATGCGTAAGGCCCTGGGTTCGATCCTCAGCACCACATACAAAGCAATAAAATAAAGACATTGTGTCCATTCTACAACTAAAAAATAAAAAAAAAAAAAAAAAAACAAACACAAAATAGGGCTGGGGATGTGGCTCAGTGGTCGAGTGTCCCTGAGTTCAATTCCCAGTACCAAAAAAAAAAAAAAAAGAAAGAAAGAAATCCACTATGACACAAGAATTCATGAGTTTTCTCCAGTTAACCACCAACTAATTAAGTTATTTTGGAGACGCACAGTATATTCTTTATACATGGTAACTATATTTAAATA
The DNA here is from genome assembly GCA_028644305.1 of Xerus rutilus. Taxonomy (NCBI): domain Eukaryota; kingdom Metazoa; phylum Chordata; class Mammalia; order Rodentia; family Sciuridae; genus Xerus; species Xerus rutilus. The sequence continues at coordinate 153,264,349 of CM053402.1, read as the reverse complement.
GATGTTAAATAAACTTATTTAAATATGTATTTTTTAAAATTATAGGTCTATGATTTGAGAATATTTAAAAAGCTCAATTAACAGATATGCCCTTCAGAAATGAATTCCAACTATTAATGTGACAGAAATCCCAGTCCTAGACTTTGTCCCAGTCCAAGCCAAGGGTAAATACTAGAATTAGAAGTCACCAAAATATACCATTAAACCTGAGCAGCCATTTCAGTGGATATCAGGTAGGACTATTTTGAGGTAGACCTGTATCCTCACATCCTAAGCATAAAGGCATCCAGGACTGGGATAAATTGAAAGTAAGGAGTGTCATTAAGAAAGAAAGGAAATCATTTTGAAGAGTCAAATCAGATATGTTACTAAATGCATTACCATGTCCACATTAGCCTGTGAGGTGTCTGGGAGCAAGAGCCATATAGTCACGTTCAATCTGCATGACATTTAGCAGTGTTGGCAACCAAATTCCTTAAAGTTTTACCCAGTTCAGCTTTTGTTAAAGATGAAGATGATGAACCTGGAGGGAACTGACTCACTCGGGGGACCCCTCACTTACTCTCCAGGTAGTGACAGTGTATCACTATTTCTTTCAAAGAAAATGGCATTCCAAAGATTCCACATGGAGTATAGGATCTGATCAGCCAATATTACCTATCCATCTATTTCATAAATGTGAACCTAAACTCTATTCCATTAATTATTTTTTCTCTTCCTTCTTTTTTTTTGGACTGAGAATTGAACCCAGGGGTGCTTTACCCTGAGCTACATCCCCAGTCCTTTTTATTTTTGTTTGGTCTCACTAAGTTGCTTAGAGCCTTGCTGATTTGTTGAGGCTTGCCCTGAACTTGTGATCCTCCTGCCACAGCCTCCCAAGCTGCTAGGATTGGTGTGCGCCATCAAGTCTGGCCCATTAATAGTTTTAACAGTCACAGCTAAAACATTTTCTAGTAAGCAATTTAATTGATTGTGGTCTTTAGTACATGGAGAGCCACATCGTCACTCATGATTTATTATTGTATTCTGGGACATGCTTGTACAATTATTCCTGTTAAATTCCTTCTGATTTTGATTCAGTATATAATATGACATTTAAAATTTTTTTGTGGATGTCAATACTGTTACCTAGTGTATTATTAACTTCCCTTACTTCTGTCAATCACAAATCTAGTCAGCAAGTCATACAGGTAGGTCTTCCTTTATTCCCTGTTAAAAGTACAAACAGATCAAGAAAGAGTGCTAGAACCTTCCAATTAAAGCCTGTCATCATTTTCTTTTGTGTACAGTTATTTCAACAACCGCAAGAGCACAAGGCCATCTAACTGTATTGCCACCACCAATGGTGACTTACAGATTTCTTTGACCTCACAATATGCATTTATACAATAAAAAAACAAGTATTTTCAGACAGCACTTCTCTTTACTATGTAAAATTATACTAACATTCTTTATTCTAGTCTATTTTATTCCATCCTAGTCTCCCACTCTCCTCTCCTTTTAAATCTGGTCATAATCCACTAATCTGATTTTGTAACCCATCGATAGGGTAAGACCTGAAGTTAGTAAAACAAAGACTTAAAAATCAACCTTAGTAGCTCTTTTACTAATGATAGCTATTTTATTCATAATATCAAAATTGTCAAATTGTCGCAAAACAGATTTTATCACAACTGAAGACTTGAAATTATATCCACATATCACAAAGCATTTAGAAATGTCTGTACTACATGACTGACTGGTTTTTATGATCTTTTATCAACATAGATTTGCCATCATGTTTTATCTACATGATTCATTCACAGTCTAAAGAGTTAAGAATTACACTATTATTTTTTAAGAATTCGTTTCAGAAAATGAACTTCCAACTACTTTAGACAAATCAGCACTGTATTTTAATGGTTAAACAATGTCCACATTTTTAAAACAGTCCATCTTCAAGGATAGAGTTATTTATTTTTATTCTGGTTAAATTTATCACCTGCTTTATCATTTGCCACAGGGTTGTGCAAACCCAGTCCATATGATCAAAGGCACACATCATGGTCTTACCCACAGTTCTGCAACTAAGAAAAGCAAATGGCCAATCTCGCCTTTAAAAAAGATAAGTCCTTAAAAAGAATGCTTACTTCAAAATATGAATTACAAACAAATAAAAAATTTGAAACAAGGTTCAATATAGTGAAAAAAAAACCTTTCAGAAAATTATTTTTGGGTCTAAGAAGTAAAGTATATTAAAAATGATACGATTCTAAAAAGTTACATTCAAGGAAGAGTGGTAAAATGATTTTTATATTTTTGCTTTTAGTCATTCCAATGAAGTGTATTTTGAAAAAAAAATTCGTTTTAAAATTCATAACCTTAAACCTGCTTCTACAGGATCAGATATAAACCTGGAAAAATCACTCTCCTTCAAGGTCCAAGCATTACTATTTCTGTTCTGGCCAAATGCCCACAAAAGCACAAACATGCCACAAAACCAGCCAGAGCTAAACCACCATAGTTGGAGATCTGAAAGTTTGTTTTCTTTTTGAACTGCTGAAAGGCTGCCATATGGTAGCATTTAGTGTAAATAGACTGTCCAGTATTAGTATTGAGAGTCACAGAACACACTATTACATGGGCCCTTTAGAGAATTATATAGAACATTCTACCAGGGATGATTTTTCTGAGAATTCTCCTAACCAGTCATATATGCTTCCCACCCTCCACAGCAATGTACCAATTGACACATGAAGGCTTGATCCTGGGTTGAGAGAAGAGCTCTCAATGAAATAAGGAAGCTAAAAAAACATTTAACTTCAGAGGAAGTAACTGTACCTCAGTTGTCAACTGAGTAGCAGAATCAAATACAAAAGCTCTTGTTTGTGCTTTTGGAGGAAAAAAGTTCCCAATCATACAACCAAAACTCAGCTCATGGACCAAAAGAGAAGAACCTAATGATACAAAGCCCAGTGAGAATACGGGTACACAGAGCACTTAAAATCTATGCAACACTAATACACACTCCCATTTACCAAACTCTGCATGAAAAAAGTGATGAGTACCAAGTTCAGAGTATAGACACACAGTGTATGCTGAAGGTCACAGACACCAACAGAGGAGATGCTTCCTGAACTGCCTCTTAGAGACTGGAAACTTTGAGTAAGAGTCAGAAAATGTATTACAACTGACTGTAGAGCTTTATGCAACCATCTGAACTATGATAAGGAAATGGTGATTATTTTGTAATTTTGTCAAGCTCTGGTGGGCAATAAAGTATCGAATGAAAAGGAAGGCAGAAGGTGAAAAACTCACTGTAAGCCCAAATGCTGTTTACAGAATAACCACATGCCTTCTTTTACTGCTCAAAGAACATTCCACTCTTTATGGAGTGGTGCTTTCCAGGTAAGTGTTGACATCATAATATAGTCAACCTGGAAAGTTTGCTTTTAAATCTTAAAGCTGTATCTAAAATGCACAATAAAAGCATCTTACATCCAAGGGAGCATAAAAAGTTAAGTTCTAGTGCGAGGTCCCCAAACAGAATGGATACATTTATTTACATTAAAACTTATTTCCTTCTACAAATTTTGAACACAGGATTTCATCTTTATTAAATTTTAGCAGAGGAATGCTACCAACCATTAAGTGACTGTGGTGACTAAATATTTGTGAAAGCTCTGTTATCTGCAAAAACCAAACAACCCAAACAAATTATCATTCCTGTATAGACTCAAAAAATCCATCTTCTTGATTGTTAAGTTTCTCAAATGTTGGGGTTATTTATTAACCATATCATCAACTTGTCAGTATTAGAGGTTTGAACAGAAGTCATACTGATTAAAATTAGGTTTCTTGAAAGCGGGTAAATAGGGTGAGCTTGTTCCATAACAGTGGGAGACTGGTGATCCAGGCTCTGAAATTTTTCCAGACTAAAACGGCATTAGTTGTGGTTCTCACAGCAGCTTTTAAATCTTGTCCTAGCTAAGATCTGGAGCAGGGAAGGGTTTACTTCTTTTCCAGCCCAAACACCTCACTTCTATCAGTTTTATATATTGGGCTTTTGCACCATGGATTTAACAACCACCATTTTATGACACAAAAAACAACATCCACTGAACATGCCTGTGTGATGCACATAGTACTATTATCTGAGGCAAACAATGACTAGGCCTCCAAGTCAACACACACAACTAGATTTGAAATCAAGTCCAGGTTAAGCTCCTTTCAAAGGTAGCTATTAGTGCTGCCTATCAGCTCAGCTAATTGTTAAAGCCAGAGCATTGACCAGAGATTATAACCTTGGTCCTCTCTGATATCCAATTTTAATAAAAGTTCACTGGCCCGAAGAAAGGGCCACCTCCATAGCTCCAGAGTCCCAGAAAACAAATGACTTAATTAAGCCGCACTCCAGACCAATACTATCTTTTATGTCTTATGTTAAGATACCTTAAACTTGAACTCAGGTACTTAATTTTTACAGATATTATAGAGACTTGAGAGAAGTATACTAAGGATCTGGAGCCCACATTAATAAAAGATCCAGTCTCAATGCTTGGAAGAATTATGCTCCTTTTAAGTAGTTAGATTTGATTTTTAATCTCACTAACAGTATTGGAATTGATCTTGTTTCCTTCTTTATTCTAGCTATTCAAATTCAAAGCCAAATGCGTGGGTGCCATCTAGCTAGTGTAAAAGACATGCATTTGTTTGTATATTAACTCTGCCCCAGGAATCATTTGATTTGTCCGTCCTTATTTTTCTACTGATCCTTATCTAAGTATTTGGGGTGAGGAAGAGGATAGATAGGACAGAAGGAGGATGTAGAGTAAAAGAAGGAAAAACATTCCTAATTTTCTCCAGTTCCTTAAAATGGTAGCTAAGTGTATTAGCTTTCTGTCACTATAATAAAATACTTGAGACAGGCTAACTATGAAGAAAAGATGTTTGTTTAGCTCATAGTTTTGGAGGTCCAAAGGGCATGGCACCTGTATCAGCTCAGATCTGATGAGGCCCCCTTGGCTGTGTCACATTATGGTAAGTACCAATGGCAGAAGCAAGTGCAGGAGCTAGTGCTTTATCTTAAACAGGAAGCCAGAAAGAAATGGATAGGGCCCTTTCATGAGAACTACCATAATCAGTTCAAGCACATGCTTCCAATGACCTAAGGAAGCTCTTAAAGTTCTCACCAGTCAACATCACCTCCAAAACATAGGCATCCGGGGGAACAAATCAAATCTAAATCACAGCAGGAGAAAAAAAGAAGAAAGAAAAATCTAATTTTAGCACAAGGGTATAGTTTACCACCATGGTAACTGTGTTAAATACTGAAAGATCTAATTGTTAATTTTCTTGTTGAGGTGGAAGAGGTAACAATGCTAAAGGGACATCCTGTATGGGGGTGAAGGGGCTCTAATTTCATCAACCAGGGAAAGCACATTAATGCAATCAACATGTATACAGCAAAATAAGGGGACTTTGATAATTTTTCTTAAGAGCCCAATTATTTCTGTGACAGTGGTCTAGCCTTCTTTGTACTGTGAGATGTCCAAGGTTGTCCAAGCTTTTCATCACTCAAAGAACCTCTACTGCAGTGTGCAATGCCTGTTGAGTCCCCATCATTCTCTTTTCTGATAAATAAGAAAAAATAAAAATATTTCCAAGCCTATTCAACCTACTGTTCAAACCCTTACTGTGTGTGAGGCATTATAGACATTAAGGTTTAAATGCTGCCTTTATAGACAATGATGTTATTTTCAGACATACAAAATACATTGTATTCAACTAGGGTAAAAAAAAATCCCATTCATAAATTAAAATAATGGCGGGGCTGTACTTGCAAACCACCATTCCATATTCTATTCTCCTCTCTCCAAGGAAACTTAGGAAAACCACAAGAATACAAGTGGAGATGAGGATGACAGGAAAAGGTGACAGGCAAAGAACACATGGTAAATGAAAAATAAGCTGTGTATAATGTCAAAATGTGCCCAAATCAACAAATATCAGTGGTTTAGACCAAAAGATTAATAATGCTGAACAATGTTCCACCCTGGGGTAGCAAACTTTTCAGTCCTTCCTTCCTTCCATATTCTGGGGTTTGGGGTAGAATGAATATAAATGCAGTGGCTTTGTAGTCAAGGGTAGAGTGCTTTAGGATCACATGGTCTAGTCCTTCAAAGACTCCTCTGAGATCCTGAGGATACCTGTGACCAGAGGCTAATATTTGAGATAAAGGACAAAATACGAGTAGAAACAAATATGTGGCCTGGGGCAGACAAATGACCAAGAATTCTGTTAAATTTTTATCCTGGACACCTAAACAAACTGGATAATAAGTTAAGATAACCCCAATAATTCTTTTCTGAAAAGGTCACAGGATCACTCTTTATCCAACTGTCCCTGCCCCAAATCTGTGGCCACCAACACCCCAGTCATGTACCATTCACATAGCTCCAGTGGGTGGTGCTACAGTCTATATGAGCTAATCCTTGCTGGCCCCAGAAAAGTAAATTAAAGAGGAGCTAGACATTTATCTAACCTAGGTCAGCCTGTCCAGATGCTGGAGTTCTATAATAGAACACATTGAAATATAGGTGGTCAGGTTTTCTAACAGGTAGAGAAATCTGGTCTGCACAGAGAGAACAGGGTGAATGGGCAGAGAAATGCAGTAGGAAATGGACCACTGCAATATTTGTGTTACTGGTTCCAGCCATTTGTGGGATCCAGGTTCATCTCTGTCTTTTCTCAAACCTTGAGTCTTTTTTTGTTTTGTTTTGTTTTGTTTTGTTTGTGGGGCTGAGGATTGAACCTAGGGCCTTGTGCATATAAACTTTGAATTTCTGATTCTTTCCTAAGATAAAATTTTACTAAGTACCCATTTTGTTGGAAAAAACAAAGAATTCCAGTAACACAGAGGCCACCTCCTAGGCCTCACTCCTCCAGTTCTCTGGAGGGGTGGGAAGCTCTAAGGGCAGGGCTAAGGTATTTCTCCTCTTAACCTTTCAGAGAGCCAAACTGGCCCAGTGAAAAATGACAGTGGCACTGTTTTTGACTCTACATATTCTGCACACATACTTTTGAGGCTGGAGATCTGAAATATGTCATTAAAACATGAAAAAAGGAAAAACATTAAAAAAATGTGAAAAAATATATCTTTATTTAGTGAGAATATAGTTCAAGATTATACAAGGAAATGTAAATGAAATGCAATCCCTCCTCCCTCACAACACTAAACTCAACTCCCAAGATAATCTTGTGAAACTTTTTCCCTTGGATATGTGTGTTCATGAACTTGGAAGGCATATGAAAAATCAACCAAAAATTATGTAAATATATACCTATATGAATACTGGTACTTTATCTCCTTTAACAGCCATTTTAAGTGTTACATGGCAACAGCATCCACCTGTATATCAGAGAGGAGGAGGAAGAATTTGTTTATATTGAGAATCTCTCAAATTTCTGACTTGAAGTAAAACATTTTAAAGGTTGACATGCTATAACATTCATAGCTCTCATTCAGAGAAAAATGAAGGCAATCTTCTATAAACACTTTTGGTTTCAATGAAGGACCAGTGAGTGCTCTGGTTCCAGAATTAGTGCTCCAGAATCAAGCTATCCTAGGGAGATACACCTGAGAACCTGATGCATAGACAGCTTTGTATATTAGTAGCAAACAACAATAACAAAAGAGCAAAAGGGGGTCAAGAGAAAGCAAGTTTTGCAACTGCTAAATGATAAAATTACAATGTATCCTCCAAACTTAAGCAGTGTGCGGAACAAAGACAATGAACAGTTATGTTAAGGACAACAGGCATAAATGTGCACTTTCCCTGGCAAATTATAACATTTGTTTGCTCTTACTAAACTGTCACTATCTTGAGCAGTAGCCAACTTTTCAATTCTGTTCATATTAATATCCCAATCTAACAAGGGCAAAGCATTCTCCACTTAGAAGAGGGCCTAGCAGGTCACCTGTACATAAACTTTGTTAGGGATGTTGAAAAGAGTCTCTCAGCAATTTGATGTTCCAAATCAGCCAATACCTACAATTTACCAATCTTAAGGAAGAGTTTGGCCATGTCACGAAATAACTCTTCAACCTCTAGCTAAGCATGCTGATCCTGGCCAGGTGGTTTCAACTAGTTGCTATTTCCCCTACAGGCACATACTTCATTATTATCGTGATTCATCTCACCCTGCTCTCACTACGGAAGAATGAGAATAGGCTGATTTAGCACATCAAATTTCTCCCAAAGCCCAGTGTCTTCATATGAGTTCTTCCTCCTCCCCTAAATCTTTTTTTTTTTTAATTTATTTTTTATTTTTTGTACTGGGGATTGAACTCAGGGGCACTTGACACTGAGCCAGATCCTCAGCCCTATTTTGTGTTTTATGTAGAGACAGGGTCTCGCTGAATTGCTTGCTTAGTGCCTTGCCGTTGCTGAGGCTGGCTTTGAACTCGTGATTCTCCTGTCTCAGCCTCCCTAAGTCCTGCGATTACAGGCTTGAGCCACCACGCCCAGCTCTCCCCCAAATCTTTTGAGTTAAAATTTTACCCTGGCTTATGCACCTTCTATTTGAAAATTTTCTAACTACATTTTTGTGCATACCCTAGAGAACAAGGGACATCTTATGTGCTCTCCACCTTGTGAGACACTACATGAAAATCAGGATTGCACACAGTATTTGTGTGAACACATGAGTTCTGAATAAAGATGAGGTGGAAGGTATCTCCTAAAACCCAAGTGTGTAAGACTAATTTTGAAACTGTAAAACTGAGTTCCCCTGTTCAAGAGATAACTTCACTGTGGGCTAGCAGCTCTCTGTTGATCACTAAGGTACACACTCTCAGCATTAATTCTACTTTCTACAGATTTATGATACTGTGTCAAATGGGGTGTACCTATTAAGTCAGTGAAGAATAAGTTGGAAAACTCCACCTGTTTGAACATCTTTACCAATCCAAAGATTCTGAGAAGCAAATTTTCTTCTTTTACTCACTAGCTAAAATAGTGAAATAATCACTTCTTTGAGATAAAATTGACACATAATTTGTCTACTTAAAATATACAATTCAATACTCTTCAGTATATTCAGAGCTGAGCAACCACCACTACACTCAATAAAAGAGCTGTATTTTTAAATATACATACAATGAGGATGAAAAATAAACTTTATTTTCCCCTGGTTTATATGAAATGAACATCTTAACAATCTGGATATGTATTGAACTAAACTATTTCTCAGAATAGTCCTACCTGCAGTATATGAAATTGTTTTATGTCTCAACATATCCCAACTAGCATTACACATCACCGCTTTTAAAAATATCTCTACTTAACATCCCCTGTGTTACTTATATTTAGTTTATTTAACTATTTAAATTGACAATTGATTTGTCCAGTGTTATAGAACTTGTTTGAAAGGTGGCACCTTTACGGGTTAATAGCATAAGTTCTTATCAGTTCTAAGTTTGAATCCTACCCAGCTCTGCTGTTGAGTAGAGGTAGCACTAGAACTTTTGAGCAAAACATCATTCACCTTCTGAGTCTCAATTATTTACAAAATGATAAAATGATTGTTTTGGGCTTTTATAATAAAGTATTAACCCTTTTCCCATCATCTTGCAAACTTTTCAGTTATCTTATTAGCATCCTCCACTTTGATAATTTGACAGCAAAAGAAGCCTGCTTCTTCAGCAAAGGTCTGATACACATTCACATAAATTTCCTTCTAGTTTATGATTTTTATTCATTTTCCAGATATATATTTGCATATAAATTATCAAAGGTGACCCATGTCTCTGGTCAATAATGTGTAATGTCCCAGGACACTGAGAGAATTTTCAAATTACTGAGTTGTCATCGGTTGTATCAAAATTGATTTTCCCAGTCAGGCACAGGGGCACTTGCCTGTAATCTCAGTTACACAGGAGGCTGATGCAGGAAGGATTTCAAGTTTAAGGTCAGCCTGGGCAACCTGGCAAGACCCCATCTCAAAACAAATGTAGCTCAACAGTAGGATGTGGCATGCAAGAGGCCCTGGGTTCAATCCCCAGTATATTCCTAAATACTTTTATTATTTATTTTTAAAATTGACTTAAAATCTGACAGTATTCTCTGGGCCAACTTATTGATTTAATTTGGGAAAATCTTCTTCCTCAGCCTTTAATTCTTATGTAAGACTTTTTTTCACTTAAGCTTAATTTTCTTCATAGAGACACAAACATTTCATATAGATTCCCTCACCATAAGCATTTCATTTTTTTATTACCATAATGACATTTTCCACCCAATATTTTTTATAACCAGGCATTGTTAGCAAGAAAAGTACTACAAATTATTAAATATCTTTATGTGGTAGGCATATAGCATTGAACTCTTTAGTTCTTCAGCTGACTGACTTGATTTTTCTAGGTTTAAGATTGTGACTATGTGCTAATATTGCTATTTTCTATCTTTTTTCCCAACAGCTATACTTCTTGTTTGAGGTACTCTTGCACTGGTCAGGATTATAGCAAGCATCAGCAATATTACTGGTGCTGTTTTATTCCCTGATTCAAAAATCAGGAAGACCTGCTTAGTTAACACCGATCCTGGCACATACTGGGATGAGACAGCCCAAGGGTTAAATATATACCAGAGCCAGATCCCACAGGACTCAAAAACAGGCTCTGTGGCTTACTTGCAATTAATCTCTGGGCAGACGCTTCCTAAACTTCTTAGTATGTGAAATAAGAGTAATAATAAAAATAACTTCTTTCTTAGGTTGAAATAATACAGGTAAAGTGATTAGAACAGGATCTGGCACACAATAAATACCAAGTGTTGCCCCCTTTGACAATTTCCTATCTAATTAAACTTGCTGGTGTTTTACTTAGAACTTTTATGAATACTTTCCACAAGCAAAATTTGAACATAGGCTTCTTCCTTTGCAATGTCCTATCAGGATGCTGTTCTCATATATTATTAGGGTCATAAAAATATTTTTGAAAATACTTATGGTACAGCAGAAATTTTGAGAGCTTCCCTCTTCATAAGAGCTAATGCGTGTGTACTAGGTACTCAGAGCACATCAGACACTGCAGAACTTTTCTTGCTGAATCCTCAAAACTATTCACATATGTTTGTTCTATACTTGCTACTGTACGGAGGAGAAAGCTAAGGAAGAATGAGCACCGAATATCCTGCTCAGCAATGCACAGTTGGGATTTAAATCCAAAATCCTAAGGTCTAAGACTATTCTTGTCTTATCAACACTGAGTTTTAGATTTTTTCTCTTATAAAAAATCTCTATATATTTTCATTCTACCATCTTGAGAGTTTGTAAGTTCATGTAACTTCGCATCATTCCTCAAATTGCATAGTGAGTTGTTTTTAGGAGCTCATAACAAGCATTAACAAACAGAATAGACATAGTAAGTCCTAAAAACTGCTTCATGAAATTTCTATCAGTTTTGAGAGTATGTGTGTATGTGTTAGGCCACTAATCAGAAATGTAACTTCTTACTATGGGTTGATATTTAAAAAAAGAAAAAGGTGCTTAAAAAGCCACTGATCTAAAGTGTCCATACTTTTCCTTAACTGAAAAAAAATTATTCCAACCTTACTTGAATTCCAATTCTTATAACAGTTATCAACCAGATTAGAAAGTAAATGCTTTGCCACACTCGTAAGACTACAAATAAGAGCATTCCCAAAATCTGTCAGACCAGAATCCTTCTTCAAGACGTTTATGGGCACTTCCTAGGGAAGGAGGTGTTGTGACTAAATAAACTCGGCAAACTGGGAAACACTGCACTGTTTCCTTTGCAAACAGTCACAATGCATACTATTAAAAATTCTGATAAGCTCTGCAGAAGCACACTAACATACAAATACCATCAAAAATCCAAAATCTGGAGCTGGGGATGTTGCTCAGTTGTAGAGTGCTTACCTTACATGCATGAGGCCCCAAACTAGATTCCTAGCAACACATCCACACACATAAATACAAAATAATCTGAGTTGGACAGGGTGGTGTGCCATCAGTAGTCCTGTAGTCCCAGCTACTTGGGAACCTGAGGCAGGACTACTTGAGTTCAGGAGTTCAAGGTCGGCCTAGGCAACATAGCAAGAAGTCATTTCAATGACAACAACAAAAACCAAAATAAAAATATGATTGTGTTTAATCCAGTGTTTCCTCAAGCTAAAATTTTACCCTGGAACCTCTCCTACCAATAATTACTGGAAAACACTGTGATGTGCAACTTACCTGGGAAAGGGGGAATCTTCATAAACATCAGTTATTATCGACTATAGTACATAAATCACTTTCAAAAGAGCATAAATATAGCAGAGATAAATAAACAAAAACTATATTTTGGTTAAACATTTCATCTCTGTAGCCTAAAAGAGACGTTTTATCATACCATCACATGATTGTATCACTTAACAGTTATAGAAACTGGACAGGGTTTAATACAGAAATGTATTAATACAGAAATGTATTAAGCCCTGAAACACAACATAGGGGAAGGGAGAGAAGTGAGAAAAAGTTGTGTGTTAAACACTTACATACATATAACACACACAAAGAGTGAATGCAGGAAAAAAACCATAAGTAAAAGAATTGAAGCCAAAAGATGATTTATAGGGGCTCAAGTTAGTGACCTGAGTTCCTGTCTCCCTGTTGGAGAATCCAGAAGTAAATGAACTGGTCCATAATATGCCATCAAAGCAGGAAAAAGAGTTGTTTAGACAGACCAAGAACTCCCTGAAGCCAGGCACTTAGAATAATAGCCAGAAAAACAAAAAACCCAACTGTGTGTGGACCAAGCTAATTAACAGTTATTTGAGGAGCTATGAATACTCATGGTGGTATCACCCTCATTTCTTATAGGTGATAGAATTCTGGGCTAGCAAAGACTTGATATCTAAGCTAACATTCCACCTTTACACAGGTAAAGGATCAATAGCAATTACAGCCAAGCATGGTGGTGCATGCCTGTAATCCCAGAGGCTCGAGAGGCCAAGGAAGGAGGATTTTGAGTTCCAAGCCAACCTCAGCAAAAAGTGAGCCAGTAAGCAACTCAGTGAGACCCTATCTCTAAAAAAAGTACAAAATAGGTCTGGGGATGTGGCTCAATCGTCAAGTGCCCCTGAGTTCAATCCCTGATACCAAAAACAAACAAACAAACAAAAAAAGCAATTATAGCCAAAGAACACTGCTTTGGGACTGTTCTTTACATCTCCAATTTGATTGTACATCTTTGATCCTTTCTTTTCCATTATTATTGCCCATGGTTAATGTTCTTCCTTTTCCCAAAACAAACAGCTCTCAGAACTTCACTACACAATTGTGACAATGAAACTCATGTGAGGCTTGAGGATTTGTTAATCATTACTTAAGTTTGCACTTTACAACCATATAACATTTAATTCTTAACTTCTTATTTCACAAGTACAAAGGTAGAAAATTGGAAATTACACATTTTGATGTTGTTCACATTTACCCCAAGCAAAGAACTTTAGTACTGTGAAATAACTCCAGGCATCTGACCAACTGGGAGAAAAAAATGTTAAAGCAGGGTCACATGCCATAAAGTTCTCATAAAGAAACAGATTTCAAGTCTACAGCAAAACCAGAGATTACCTAGTACAGGAGAAAAAGGCAGATCTTAAGCCTACACACATGATCATGGAAAAAAAGAGCAAGTAAGATTTGAGGGGTATTGAACCTCGGCCCCTTTGTATAATAATGGGATGACTAAAGCCTGGAGAGGTGGAGTTACTTGTCCACAGTGACAACATGATTAGTCATTGAGTTAGGACCCAGCCCGGCTAATTCTCAGATTTCTGCCCTTCCCACTGTAACATAGGCTTCCCATTTTCACTACAAGACTAACATGAAAAATAAATACTACCTTATGGCCTAAATAAACTATAAACCACTAATCAAATTATGACTCTCAAGCATTTAGAACCTACCATCTCATTTGGGATTATAATATGTGGTTACTGTTTGGGAACCTACTAAAGTCCTCAATAGCCTGTATTTATAACCTTCATGCCAAATCAAAAATGTTCAGCAAGAAACCAAGACCCTATGGAGGAAAATAAAACTTTCAGATGAGGAAGTCACGCCCTATTCAGGGAGCACACATTTTGCAATGAGGGAGATCTGAGTACCAATCCTAGCTCAACTGTGCAATACTTGTGAAAGGTCACACACTTTGGTTTCCCATCTGTAATGATGCTGGGCACAATATATTTTATCTAGGAATTTTTGTTCATCTCCTTTGATCCTGTGTCCATTTCAACTCTTAAATTTCTATAGCTGTCCCTAAAACTTGCCAACTATATCACAATTATGAGTTTCGGTGTATTAAACCATAAAAAAATCATGTGCCAAAGAGCATTGTTGTGAATGTGAATGAAAAAGTTCGAGGACATTATTGCACAAAGAATAGAAATTTATTTCATGCAAACTGCATAAAAAATAGATCTGGCTCAGGATCCAGTCCTGTGGCTAATAAGCAGTCCAACCCTAGGCAAGTGACTTCACTTTGTAAAAACTCCTGCAAAATTAATACAACATTGTTCTAGTTATAGCGGGCCTCAGTATTCCCACCTGTAGAAAGAACCATTCCAGTTCGTTTCTGAGGTTCTAAAGTTTCTTCCACCTGGAACAGTCCATTATTAGCATCACAAAACTTTAGATGTCTGGGCATTTAATATGTGCCAGACCCTGTTCTAAGTACATTAAATGTAGCAACTCATTTAATCTTCTTACAACCCTTTTAGATGTGGTCTATAATTTTTCTCATCTAAGCTAGAGAGATGTTAAGGAATTTGTCTAACATTATAGAACTCATAGAAGGAGGGGTGAGGGTTCAAATCAGATGGTCTGCCTGCACCTATGCTTTTAACCACTAGAGTTAATACCGCACCTCCAAATTCTATGAATCCAAGAGTGGGCCTTATAGACATGTTAACAAAAACCTGTTCATGCTATTTCTTCTGTATGCCTAATTACAGCTGATATGTAATCTGTGGAGGGACAGAATAGTGACTAATATGTTAACAGTACCTATAAAAGAGTAAGCTACAGTTCATTAGAAAAGGTTATAAAGTAGCACTTAATTAAGATCAAGCTACAAAATGTATTTTTTGTTTCTCAGACAAACATTTTATCAAAATTCATCAAAGAGTTGTGATGATGTTTTAACATTATCCTACTTCCTGGCCCTCAACAATTTATCTCATGGATAATGCTCCCAAGGAGACTGCCACAAAATATTGATTAACTAGGTTTTCTGCTTTTGTAACATGTATTTGAAAATGCATATACACACAAAAACAAGCAAATATAAAACTGCAAGTCAAAACACTATGTAGAATCTCTGTACCAAAATCTCAAGTCAGTCACAATCTATTCAGGATTATATAAATAGGTATGTGGCAGACATGATCAACATAAATGGCCAGGGCAGGCTTTACCTCCCTTCTTTGGGGCCACTTCACACCTGACTGACTTCTTCTAATTCTCTGCATGCCATTCTCCCTTTCTCTGCCAGCTTAACTTCATAGCTGCTATAAACCACAATTCTGTCCTCCCCTCGCCCTTTTATTTCAAGAGAAAAGTTAAAAGCACTCTCAGACTAGGAAGTTCTGAGAGACAGAAATGGCACAATGGAGGACTGCATGCACGCACACAATAAAATGCTGATGGTGACAAGCTGCTAACTTTCAACCTATGCTCTGCCACCCAGTACCTCAATAACTCTTCTCACAATCCTTGGAGGGCCTGAGAAACAGAAGCAGAACATCTACCGTTTTATTCTCAATTTATATCTACAAATGATAGTGGTGAGGATATCACCTATTTTTCCTCTCCCCTCATATTCCAGACAGGCAAGCGGTTGGGGTCCACTTCCATAGTCATTAAGAACACACAAAGTAAAAAAGTTCACACAGTTCAATCCCTTTTTTAAAGAAGATTCTATTACCAGTCTTCTCTCCCTAAAAGCCAAACGAGACTGATGACTAAATCCTTGTGCAATTTTTAGGCTATTTGGCTAGATCTGCATTCATACAGATTCAAGATCTTTACTCCTTAATAATTAAATAACAATGTAAGTCACCAGCAATTTAGCCCAGAGGTTCACAGATTTTGCCTACTTCCCTACAATTTTATCACATGAAAAACACTATGTAGAAGTTTTGTTTGTAAAAACCAAAGTTTTACCAACCAAAGCTTTTGTCATTAGCCATACTAATCAAAAGCTCACATTCCTCTGTGTGTAACACCCAAGGACAGCCATAAAAATCAAACTCCTAATATGAGCAATGGAAAAGAGGCAAATGGATTTTTAAAACAGAGTTGAAAAAGGAACACAATCAAAGGAATCCAAAAGACACTACCTGAAGTGAAATTCTGACCTACAATTGGATTTTATTTTTTCATGGCAGAGGAATGTAGTTAGAAATGTGTATGCCTATATTTTTATGGCAGATAGAAAGCTGTGAATTATCTGTGATCAATCTGGGAAAAAGGCTCTTGGGAAAGTATGGAAGTAACTACAGAAATCTACAATGTCACAAAAAGCTGATTGAAAGAATAACCTTAAGTAAATACTCCAAAGTAATGCTGTAAAAAAGATTTAATAAAACTGTTTTAATGTAAGGACCTGCAGTCTGAAATGCTAAGTGAGCTGCCTTAAAAAAAAAAGCTATGTAATTGTAGAAATTCATTTCATAACAAATTCTATATTTTATTAAAGAAATGCCAATAGAAAAAAATGCATCTAGCCCGAGTCTTTGTGGTGTCATTATCAAAAAGTGTTAACCTATAGAGACTGTTTCAGAGGGGCAAGTGGAGATGTAAAGGGGCACTGCACCACAGTGTATGGGAGACAGCATACCAGCCATGAGTAATCTTTCCATAGTGCCCTTCTATAGTACATCTGCTCATACGGCAGAGATCTGCGTGATGTCTTCCATACTTCATAATCACATGCCTCCCACCAAATAATAAAAAGTTTATTCAATAAGCAATAGGATCCAAATCTTAAAGAGAAGTTAATAAACATACTTCAAACAAGAAGCCTTTAGAAAAAGTTCTATTTGCAGTACCAGTTACTTAGTGTGACCACTGCATTTCATGATGGAACTTTGTCAGGAAAAAGAAAATTTAAAAACACTTCCATTGTTTTTTGGAGTAAAAATCTTTAAAAAATATTTATGAAGATACTTAATGACAAAGGAATATTTAATAAAACAGATGCATAAATACACAATATGTTTCTTTGTACAAAGAAAAAGACTGGAAAGGAAATAAGCAAAAATGTTAACAGTAGCCAAATTTAAGTGGTAAGATTAAGATAATTTTTTAAAAAAACTAAGTATTTCTGCATTTCAAAAACTTTTTACAAAGATCATGCTTTACTTTGATAAGCAAAATGTTAAAACCGAAAAAATGTGGTGTTCATTTGTCACACACACAAAGAAGTGCTTACAAAACCTAGAAGCTACTTCTACAGGTCATATATTGCAGACTTCAAAGACAGCTGATTACCTGCCAGCAAGTTAAAAAAACACAAAATAGAGCTAAAATTTTTCACTCTGGCTTTCTTATAAAGATTTTCATAACTAAAAACAGAAATTTTTACCTTTCTGGATAAAGGTCTATGTTCAACTTTCTATCCCAGATCATTGGAAACACTGACTTTTAAAAAAATCATCGAATAGATTACACAAATGCCATCTTAAAGAAGCAAATTAGGTTTAGCTCAGTGTAGACACCCACTACATAGTGCAGGGAATTTTGATGCATTTCAGGGAACTCGACAATAGAAGGGGCCTATTGTGCAGATGAGCTTATTTTAACAGACATCTTTCCATTACCTCTTAAGAGACTAACACCTAACGAAGGTTTCTGCAAAAGGTACTTTGCTTGGCCTGGATACGGATTTACTTAAATACCCGGGAAGCTGTCAAAAATCGATCTCAAATTGCATTATATTCAATGGACAGAATGTCAACTCCTGACTGAGGCCTCCTCCTCTCCTTTCTTTCACAAGAGCGCCTTTAATATGCCCTAGCCTACATTTCCGGGCTCATGAGTCACTGAGACATGAGCTCTAAGTTTCCCTTAGAACGTCGCTCTAACAGCAACTCCACAGCATTCAAGGATCTGGCCCCAAAATACCTCTTTCGCCCACCCCACCCCACTTCACTACAACAAATTTGAATTATCTACGATGTCTAAAACTACGCCTTTGCACCTTTGTCCTCTAGCTTTGCTGCCCCTGCACATAACATCTCTTCGGCAAGCCTCTCCAATCCCCTCCAAATCCCTCCCCCGGGCTTCCAGACCGAGTGTGGCACCGCCTCGCCCAGGAAGCCCTCCCAATTTATGCTAAGGCGGAAGCGATCGATCGTTCCAGTCTTCCCCGGGTACCTTTCCAGCACCGTGTATAGCTCTTTCACTGGACTTATCGCCTCCTTCCTGGTATCGTGGTTATTTGTGTACTCGTCTTATCTCCCCCACCAGAGCGTAAGCTCCTCGGGGGAGGGGACGGCGGGACCCGGTTCACCTTTGAGTCCCCCGGGCTCGGACGGACTACGGCGCCTGCTCGCAGTCAGCGCTCGAGTGGCTTCAACCGAACTCAGGAACGCGCCGACCGCACAATTCCTAACCAGCGATCAGTTAGACCTTTTCCCGACATGACGGCCACAAAGATGCCATCTGCTCCCAGCAACAGGAACCCGCGCGGGGCCGGGAGAGCGGTGCCCGGAGCCCGGGCGCAGTGGGAGTGACAGTTGGCCCGGTCCGCACTTCCCTGCCCTCCCGACACCGGCCGCGGTCGCCCCACGCCGCCAGCCCGCAGGAGGGCGGCCGAGGGGAAGGCAGCGGACCCGCGGCTCCCGGAGCCCAGCCCGAGGCCCTGGGTGCCCCGCGCCGGCGAGGGCAGCGGGAAGGCTCCGAGAAAGGCCGGGCCCGGCCGCTCCCGCCGCCACCGCCACCACCCGAGAAAATGGAGGCGACCGGGACTGCGGCCGGGACCGGACCGGGCCCGGCGGGGCGGGCGTCAGCGCCGAGAGCAGGGCCAGGCCGGGGGTCACTCACGGGGCTCGGCCGGGCCGAGTGGCTCCCTCTCCGCCTCCGCGTCGTCGCCGTCCCCGTCCTCGGCCGCCGCCGCCGCCTCCGGCTGCTCGCTCGGTCCCCGCGGCGCGGCTCGGGCGCTCGGCCCCTCCGTTGTCTTCCGCCCGCTGCTACTCCCGGCGACGGGCTCCCGCGGCGGCGGCGGCCCAGGGGTTCTCGCAGTGGCCGCCGCGCTGCTGCGCTCGCTCGGGCTGCGGCTGCTGCTGAGGGGCCCGACGCCGCCTTTGCCTTCGCCTCCGCCCAGCTCCTGAAAGCTCAGTCTCTCAGGCCGCGCCGCTCCCGGCGCCCCGCGCCCAGCTCCCGGCCTGAGCCCGGCTTTGACGTGCGCACTGCGCAGCCGCCGAGGGCGCGACGTCGGGTGGCGCCGCAACGCCCCCTTCTGCCTCTGGCGCCCCGGAGCGACCGGGCGGACTCAGAACACCCACCTCGTGAGAGACTGGAGCAGAAAGGATGCAGAGAAAAGCAGAAGACCAGCGTGAGTTCCT
Organism: Xerus rutilus; assembly: GCA_028644305.1. Classification (NCBI taxonomy): domain Eukaryota; kingdom Metazoa; phylum Chordata; class Mammalia; order Rodentia; family Sciuridae; genus Xerus; species Xerus rutilus. The sequence continues at coordinate 153,244,730 of CM053402.1, read as the reverse complement.
CTTCCTTCTGCCACTTACTGGCTGGTGCTCAGCTCCTGCTCGGCGTCTTAGCATTCTTCCTGGAGGACTACCCGCCCACTTTCAGCGACATTTCCTCGACTCTTAAAGCTTTAATTCTGCGAGAGGCCTGGAGCCGACTTTGTGCACAGATTCTTTTTTTGCTTGTAAGGAATGGATGACTTCATTTTAGCATCCCTAACAGTGCAGAAAGTGGTAAGATGTAGGATTCAGCCTGGATTTACACCCGGTTCCACCATGAACCCAAGGACGTTTTATCACAGAACTACATCCCAACCCTTTTGCTTTTTTTTATTTTGAGACAGTATCTCGCTAAGTTGCTGAAGCTGGCCTCGAACTTGGGATCCTCCTGGTTCAGCCTCCTGAGCCGCTGGGATTCTGGGCTATTTCCTCATACTAAAAAAAAAAAAACAAAAAAAACACAAAAGGTTGATAACCCTGCTGTAGATTCACGGGGATGAACAGGATAATGTATTACAGAAGTCTGATGACAGTCTGGTAGATTAAAAAAAAAGATATATGTGTATTTGCTTCGGTATTTTTAATTTGTAATAGGAGATTTGCGAGTGCCTGGTGTGTACTGGGCACTATTCTAAGTGGTGGGTCAGTGAGCTAAAGTGCTGGCTTTTAAGAGAAACAGTAAACAAAGCAACAGGTAGACTATTGGACAGTTTGAATTGCTAGGAGGAAAACAGCACTGGGTGAGGAGGGGAGCCGCTGCAGGGTGTTGCTGTTTCTGGTGCTCCCCCAGGGAGCAGCCACATAAAGACAGCAAAGGCCTGAAGGCCCCCGAGCTTTGTGAAAAGGCGGAGCAGTAAGACCAAGGACGTGGGGAGGGAAAGTGCCTGCTGAGCTGAAGGGGTGGCAGGAAGGTAGGAGAGGAGGAGAGACCCAAGCGATGACTGTGGTATTTACATGGAAGACAGGAAGCCATGTGGAGGGTTTTGAGCAGAGAAGGGACTTGGTATGACATTTTAGACGGGTCACTGTGGATGTGGTGTGAAGACCAGACTGAAAGGCCTGAGGGTTTCAGCAGGGACGCTAGTTAGAGGCCACTGAAATAATCTAGATGGCTAGCTGGTGGAGGAGGGGAAAGGAAGGAGGAAGGATATAGCTCAGGAGTAGAGCGCCTGCCAAGCATGCAGGAGGCTCTGGGTTTGATTCCTAGGACAAAGAGAGAAAGAAGAAGAAAAAGGAAAAGAAGACCGGGATGGGTCCAGAGTGGCAGGTAAAGACATAAAGAGGTGGTCAGTTGTAGACCTACTTAAAAGGTAGACCTGTCAGGTTTTGGCTGATTTCTATTTTTATTTTTCTCAAGAAACTTGAGAAAATAAGTTTAAGACAATTTGGCGACATGGGGAGGCCTTCTATAGAGACAGATGAGAAAGGAGAAAAAGAGGATTCATTTGGAGGCGCATTAAGTTTTGAGTTACCCGATGGGCAAGGAGGAATTTGGATCTAGAAGTCTGGAGTTGTAGAGAGAGGTCCAGGCTGGAGATGTAATTTTGGGAGTCCTCAGAGTTGGGTTCAACCTCAGGACTCCATGAGATGGTTTAGGAAACTAGAGTTAATACAGGGCAAGGTCAGAGACTGACCTAGTCCCCCTACATCAAGAGGTCAGATACTGAAAAGGAACCAGCAAAGAATCCAGAATGGCAGTGGAAGATCTAAGCGGATCATCTGCTGGAAGACCAGGGCACACTTTTCAGGGAGGGGCCAAGTGAGGCTCATAGTTTGAGGTTGTTGTTGGTTATAGGTCATTTGTCCCAGTGCCGTGGAGGTAACCAGTACTTTGGTAAGAACGGGTTCAGTGGAGACCTGAGTGGTAAAGCCTCATTGGAGTGGTGTCTAGAAAGAATGAGACCTAGAAAGATTTCTAGAAAGAGAGGGTTCTAGAGCGACCATGAGTGAAGACAATTTCTTCATCCAATTTTGATTCTACTTAGCAGAGAAATAGGGTGGCGGCTGAGGGGAATGTGAAGACAAAGTACCTTTTTTTTTTTTTCTTTTTTAAATTTCCTTTGGCTCTGTTTTGAGTTCAGGATGGGAGCTATGACATCTTTAAATGCTGATGGGAATGATCCAGGAGGGAGGGGAAATTTGATGATGTGGAGATGCTGGGTTCTGGAGTGCTGTCCCTGAGGGATTAAGAAGGGAAGGTTGAAGAACTCAGTGGAGGGTCTGGCCTTGGACATCTTGGACATGAGCAAGGAGGTGTTCACTCACAGGACCAGGCGGTAGGGCAGAACGTGGGCGCAAAGGCAGAGAGCTAGGTAGATGTGGCGCCAGAGCATGCAGCCCAGCCCTTTCAGGGCTTCTGTTTTCTCAGCGAAACAGGAAGTAGAGTCTTCGCTCTGAGCATGGAGGAGGAGCGGGTGTTGGAAGTTTGAGGGGAGAGGAGAAGGTGCAAAGGTCCAGTCAGCGGGAGTATTCTATGATTTTTTTTTTTAACCAGCCACATTTTGCTGGGAAGATGTAGGCATAGGAAGGTGGGAAATTGGACTTGTAAAGCCAAACGACCAGATGGAAGTAAAACAGGACTGGAACAGGTTTTATTCTAGGAGGAACGCTCCTGGGCCACCCTCCCCCGGTCACCAGGCTTGAGTGGGGAGAAAATGGTGTTGGAGCCTCATGCCATACAGAATTTAAAGGGTTCCCCCCATACTCCCCCCACCCCTCGTCCGGAAAAGGAAGGCTTGAGGCAGGAAGGGAAGGGCCTGGGGCAGGAAGAGTTGTTGGTCTAGAGTCCAGTGTCCTCTGAGATTGGTTAGGTGAGGCTGGTGAGGTCAGAGTCCTTCCGGGATGAGCTGGGAGTCATGGCAGCTTTCATGCATCGGCTACTGGGGGCTGCCATGTTGGCGTGTTTGGCGCATGCGTATTGCATTCCAGGCAAGACTGACAAGTGGCTGTGTTCTGGGCCCGCAGAGGTGCTCCCCAAGGTGGCCTCGGACAAGGGGAAAAGAGGAGAGAGCCAGCGAGCCAGCGAGGAACTTTCAGAAAGTGCCCCCAGGGGCTGGGCGCCCAGGCAGGGCTGCCTGTGGCCTGACTCTGGCTCCGGCGTGGCCGTTTTCCGCGTCTGCCTCTGACCTAACAGGACTCTACCAGGATTATTTTTGCTGGATAATTTTATGGAGGGAGTGGGGAAAAGGAAGGTAAAGGAGCATACAGTGAAATAGCAATATGGGGAACTGTTGACTCCAAGCCTGCGGAGGAGCGAGGGATGAGGGTGTGGGCAGTGGGAAGAGAGAGATGGTGCAAAAGTAGTGGCTGGAGGGAGGGCGACAGTGAGTACAAGGACTGTTGGAATCAGTTCCACAGAGAAGTGAGCTGGGGGAGAGGAGGTGTAGCTGGAAAGCAGGTAGCTGGACTCTGAGACTGTGGAAGGGGCAGCCTCTCAAACTGTACTGTGCATGTGCATTGCGGGGGATCTTGTTGAAATGCAGGTATTGGTTCCAGTGGCAAGGGGTGGGGCCCAGGATTCCGCATTGCTAATAAGCTGGCGATGGGAGGGAGAAGCATGCTGGTCATTCTTATGTTCGGTTTGAGACCAAAACCTCAGTAAATGCAACACACACACAAAACCTACACTATCCCTGTTTGTGAACTTACATGAAGAAAAAAAGTAATTAAAAAATATAAGTAAAATCTAAACATGTTAGCAGTAAACTGCATTCAACCAAGCAAAATTTACCTCAAGCATGTTGGAAGCTATTGGAAAAACCAGAGAGACATCAGCTGGCAATAGCTCCCATTCAGATCCTCTCCGCCCAGTGTGGAAGGATGGAAGGGAGGATCCTGGCCCTTGGCCCTGGCATGTGAGAGTCAAAGATTGCAAGTGCTATCTAATTTTGAAACTTTGTTCATAAAGGACTTTATCCCACAGTGTTGTTTTTTTTTTTTAGGATGAGAGTTTTTTTTTTTTTTAACTGTAGTCCTTAAGAAAGGCCTCTATAGTATTGACAGTCCACAAAAAGAGGTCAAGAATCAATTTCCCACACAATAAAAGATTGCACGAAGGTGGGTAACCTCATATGAACAGTTTTGAGTCCTATGCTTTAAGGATCAGAATACATTCCAGATTAACCTCTTGGGATGAACCCACCACATTTCAGAACCATAGAAGCAAGACAGGTAGAAATTTCTGGAGTAGAGGGTTCTAACAAATTCTGAAACCAAACTGGAAGGAACCATGTCACTCGACCACTGGAACTTAACACTGTAGAGACACTTTCTATACTCTTCTATGGGGCTCTCTGGAAAGCTGATTCCATTAAAATATTCCTTTGTAGGCACAACCACTTTCTGGAAAATTCCTCTACCACTTCATTTTGAAGCCCTCCCAGGGCCTTTTGTTCTCCTGACCATGACCACAGAGCTCAGGGTCCTCGGGTAGGGTTGTCATGTTCCTTGAGTTAATGTTGGTCCTGTAGAAATTGTCCATCATCCAGTTTCCCTTCCTGTGCCCTTGATGGCTGAGCCATAGGATAAAGGCACCTCTCTGCCTTAGTCAGACCATCTATGGAAGGACTTTGGAGCCTGACTCATGGATTCCCTCCTACACCACCTGAACCCTGACTTTGCCTGGGCAGCACAAAGGCCATCCATTCGATGTATTGGATCACATTTCCCTTGTATTCTCTGTCCCAGTGACCTCCACTTCCACTCCACTTCAACAGCCACTTGGCTAGCCCCACCCTGGACTCTGCAGTCACTAGAGCTGCTCTGCCTTTGAAGCTTGAACTCCAGCTCTCCTGTTTACCTCCTCTCCCTGTCCATCCACCTGCCCACCCCTCCTACTCACCAAACCTGCTCTAAATCACATTAGAACTTTGTTTATTCAACAAACACATATTGAGAGCAAATAATTACTGAGCACAGTGGGAAGGAGACACAATAAAGGGTCCCAGCTCTCAGTGAACTTGTAGTCCGGCAAAGACACACAGGGAACAGGCACTTTTAGACAAGTGAGGCATGAAGCCTGAATACGACAGTGAGTTGAAGAGGGGGATAAGCGATCGAGGAAAGTCATGTAAATATCTCCAGAACCTGGTGAACTCGGGGAACTGCTTGTGAGTAGTTCATTTATAGAGATCAGCATTTGAGGAAGGGAGTTAGGAACAGATAAGATTGGAGAGAGAAGTGAAGGCCCAGTCGTGAAGAGCCATGTCATCCAGGTTGAAGAGACTGGGCTTCAACATGAACGCGCTGGGGCTGGTTTGGGTAGATGGACATGGAAACTTAAAGCCGTCAAGTGTCATGCTTGGATGTGTGCCTCAGGGTTAGAAACATGGCTCTGATCCTGGGGTGTGTCCTTGGGATAAGAGGAGGGCCAGATTAGAGGTAGTGAGACCAAGGGGAAGCTATTCTCATTCTGGCAAGGGAGAATTGGGGCATGGACTAGGGTTGTGGCAGAGGGCATGGGTAAAAATGAATCAGCTAGAAAGAAATTTTTAGAAGGTAGATGTATTTAGATGTAAATAGTAAAGGAAAACAAGGACCCTGGGATGAAAACAAGACTTTGGACATGGGCAGCTGATTAGACAGTAGGGCTATTTTCTTAGATGGACACTAAGCTGGGAGGAAAATCAGGAGAGCATTGTGTCCCACAGGCACATCTCCACAGGAAGAGTAATCAGCCTTCCATCATTGCAAGAGGGTCAAGTAATACAGGGTCTGAAGAGAACCACTGGATGTGGTACCCAGAGGATCTTGATGACCTTGGAGGAGAGAGCTGCACCGCAGAGTGATGAGTGAAGACGCAGCCTGGTGGCAGTGAGTTCAAGGTGTGGATGGGACATGTGGAAATGGAAATAATAGGGTAGGCAGCACTTCCGCAACAGGAAAGTGAGAGAGCATGCAGGAGAGGGAGGTCTGGCCAAGAGAGGTGTGATGGCAGAGATTTGAGCTTGTTTAAATGCTGATGGGAAGAAGCAATGAGAGAGGTTGAGGGTACAGCAAAGAGGAGGAATACAAATGCTCAGAGGTCCCTAAGGAAGGAGGACACTCCCAGGAGTGCGGGAGGAGGAAGAGAGGTTCCTTTTTTATTGGAATAGCCAAGGAAGAAAAGAACAGAGGTACTAGGTGAGGGTGGCTGAGTAAGATGAAGGGGAAGGTCCTGGGAGCTGCAGTTTCAGGATGTGCTTTGTTAAAGGAAAAAAATACAGAGAACTTGTCTTAAAATAAAATGACTTGTTCCAGAATGAGAAAGAGAAAGTGATAGACACAATCTGACGGATACAGAAAGCAACAGAAGGGTCTAGAAAGGGGAGTTTTGTCATGGTCAAAACTTACCTGGTAAAAGGAACTTTGCCAATGGAATTAAATTAAGAACCTTGAGGTGGGGAGATTATCTTGGATCATCTGGTGGGCTCAGAGTGACCAGAAGTCCAGAGAAAAGGCCAGAGAGTCAGAGTGGGGAAAAGATGGCTTGAGAGTGGAAGGAGAGGGAAAGAGATCAGAAGCCGCTTCAGTGCTGGATTTGAGGTGGAGGAAGGTGCACCAGCCAGGGATGAAAGGAGCCTCCGTGAGCTGGAAAAGGCAAGGGCGTGGGTTCTCTCCTAGAGCCTCTGGAAGGAATCAATCAGCCTTGCAGATGCTTGACTTTAGCCCACTGGAGCTGCTCTTGGACTTCTGATCCCCAGAACTATGACAATATGTTTGTGCTGCTTTAAGCCCTTAAGGGTATGGTGATTTGTTAGAACAGTAAGAGGAAATTCATGAGCCTGTGAAAGGTTATTCTTTCTGTGTAGTTTGCCTAAAGAACAAAGATCCTGTGTTTTATCAGAATAGCTTCTCTGATTTATGTTGACTTTATAATGTCCTTGATTACATAAGAGAACAACGTTTTCTTACTTAGGAAAACCAAGACTCTTCATTATTGTTACCTCCTATGTTTATTTTAAAATATTTTATTGTCACTTTAAGTAGTCAGGTATTATTTCACCATAACTTATGAACCTACTTGATCAGTTGTTCACGTTGCCTGATAAGTTTTGATATTTTGCCTTCCCCAAATTGATCTTAAGTAATATCTTTTGTACCTAAAACTGTCTTTGAGATTTTCCAGAGGGAAAAAACTATAAAGGATTTATTCTCATCTTGTAAAAAGATAAGTGCTAGCTGGATGGGTTGGCACATGCCTGTAATCCCTGGGACTTAGGAGGCTGAGGCAGGAAGATCACAAGTTCGAGATCAGCCTAGGCCACTTAGTGAGACCCTATCTCAAATAAAAAAAATGACAAGGGTTCGAGCTGTAACTCAGTGGTAGAGTGTCCTTGGGTTCAATTGCTAGTAACACACACACACACACACACACACACACACACACAATCAAAAGATAAGTTCTAGAAATAATTAGGTTTATTTGATGTTACTACAGAGGAGTTGCATGGAAAGAGTTGTCAAATCAGAAGGATACTTAGCTCTTCCCAGGTTAAATATGCATGGTAAAATGTTATTAAATGCAGATATTTCAGGAATTGTATGCTATATGAGAAATCTCCAGAGATTTGCAAATGTCCTCATTGCCCATGACATGTTTCTTGAAGCTGCTTTTCCTAATATTAGACAAGCACAGCATAGTGTTACCACCATCATTTGGGCTATTTCTTTTCTTTTCTTTTTTTCTTTTTTGGTACTAGGGATTGAACTCAGGGGCACTTGACCACTGAGCCACATCCCCAGCCCTATTTTGTATTTTATTTAGAGACAGGGTCCCACTGAGTTACTTAGAGCCTCGTCATTGCTGAGGCTGGCTTTGAACTCACGATCTTCCTGTCTCAGCCTCCTGAGCTGCTGGGATTACAGGCGTGTGCCACCACACCAGGCTGAGCTATTTCTTAAGATGGTAATTCAGTCACAATTTAATTTGAATTTAGCATCTACTAGGCCAGAAGTTTCCAACTGAAGACTCACATTACTTACCCATGGGATCTTATTACTATGCAGATGTTAGGACCTATTTCAGATACTCAGAATCCTTTTACTTTGTGTTTGTTATATATCCTTCATATATTCTAGCAAAATGTTTAGTATATTCATCATTCATTATGTCAGTATTATTATATGTTATACCCGAAGATTTTTTCCTCTATACAGTTTATGCTCCTACATTTCATAAATTAGACATAATATCCACTCTTCTTTGGAAAAAGGATTACTTATTATGTTTATAGGTATTTTGTCTAAAGCATTTTTAGATAGACTATTATTTTGGTGTGCATGCCACAGACAACCAGATTTGCTTGTCAGTTGTGCTATTCTTGAGATGAAGTCCCAGAAGATCTTTCATGTTGGAAAATTGTGGTTAACAGGTTAACCACCGCCATTTTATTTTGTCAACTACAGATATTTTTTATTTGTTTTACTCTGATGCTTCTCTGAACACTCAAAATGAGCTTCAGACCACAGAGCTTCATCTTCAACAAAGAACGCTGTCTCAGAGCCATGTGCTAAGGAACTATGCTTGGTACTTTGGGGAGGAAGCTCTGACGCCATTAAACAACTTTGAAATCATACCAGTGGATTGAGTCAGAATTTCTAGAACTCTAATTGAAACTCTGATGCATTCAAGAGACAATTAACCCTGGACCCAGTGGAACAAGAGTTCATTACCGAGGACCAAATGAACTCATGAGGCATGATGGTGGGTTTTATTTGGCATATTAGTATTGTTTTTTAATTTTTTTTTCTGGGTATGAAAGGAACCCCATATTCTTTTCTCTTAAACAATCTATAACTCATACAATCTGGTATGCCATGCTTAGGTAACCAGTGATTTGTGAATATCCTTTACTCCTTTTTGGATCCCTTCAAAGTTTGGAAATTCTTGATGAATATTTTTAATTGCACACAATACAATTATTTGTATAGGTTCTGCTTTAGTCAACTTTGCATCATTGTGACCAAAACACTCAAAAACAACTTAGAAGAGGGAAAGTGTATTTATTGAGACTTCACGGTTTCAGAAGTCTCAGTCCATAGATGGCTGACTTCATTATTTCCGATCCAAGGTGAGGCCACACTTCACCGAGGAAGGGCATGGTGGAGAAGCACTGCTCCATTCGTGGGAATAGAGAGAGGGAGGGTGGAAGGGGCTGCAGGAAAGATGAACCTTTCCAGGGCACACCCCCAGCAACCCACCTCCTCCCTCCATGCTCCACCTGCCTATGTTACCACCCAGTCAGTCCATTCAAACTAGGATGGATGGATTAGGTTACAGCTCTCACAGTTCAATTGTTTCAGCTTTGGCTATTTCTGCTTCAACACAGGAGCTTTTGGGGAACGCCTTGTATCCAAATTATAATAGGTTCAGTGAGACTCTGTCTTTCTTGCTAACTGCATAATTGGACACATTGGTTATGTATTCAAGATCTCAACTGGAATATCGTATTTGAGAATGATGGTTATTTAATCAGAAATGAGCCAGTACTTGTAAGGAACTAGCATTGACTTTACAAAACCAATGCCTTGGGAAAACTGGCTTGGTACCTGGCTTACAGAACTCCCACCTTACGGGTGAATAGGGAAGGTCAATTCCTGCTAAGCTCATGAACTTTAGAATATGTGGGCAACCTCAAGAAGAGAGAAATTATTCAAATTTATAGATTCTAGAAGTGAATTTGATATCGATTTCTTGGCTTGCTCTCCTAGCCTCGAGTTCAATTGGACCAAATGTCCAGTCTGAGGTTCCTTATTGAAGTGTCCTTCAAGGCAAAGTCAAGAGAGACTATACAGTAAATTACCATTCTTGCTGCCCCTGTGGAAATAGTAATCGAATATAATGGGGCCAATCTCGTTTTGTGACCAAGAAAAATCTTTCAGATTATCTTTTTAAGAAGAAGGATGGCTAACAAGAGAAACCTTTGTGTTTCAATAGGTAGCAGTCCTTCCTGGTTATCAGACATCAGCTCTGTTCCTTGCCTTTGACTGTTTTTTGCACTTCTTTTTATATTGCAGATCGCAGATGACTGTGCAAACTCTGTCTTGTCTGATGAGATTTAATTGACTTCCTTTCCCCACTCCTTGTGGAAAAACCAGTTTGGGCACCTGCCTTTAAATCTGACTGCATCCTGTTGCCTCGCCTAGACTGTCAGTCTGTACCAAATTTCCAATTCCTCCAGATTTCTTCAGTATCTCCCTGCAATCCTCCAAACTGACTTTTCACATTTTTCTTCCTCCATCCTGAATTGGCATCACCAAGAATGAAAACCTAACTGCCTAGATCCCTAGAAAGAGGCTAAGTTGCTTTGCAGGTGGCCTTGTCTCCCAGAACCAAAGCCCTGTGAATTGGCATAAACCTTGAAGGACTCAGCACCTCGGTAGGCTGTTCAAAGGTGGGAATTTTCCCTGCACAAGCCACTAACTTCATCACTAAAGAAGTCCAGAAAAACACTCAGATTGGGCTGGGGATGTAGCTGAGTGGTAGAGTGCTTGCCTTGAATGCATGACCACCCCCTGGGTCTAATGACCAGCACCTCCAAAGAAAACAAAAGGAAATTCTTGGGTCATACATGCCCTGATGTCAGAGGTAGCCACGGCTATGGTCAGTCCACAGCTCAGCTTCAAGAAACTCCAGCAGTGGTGCTACTTTTAGTTCCTCTGACTTTGTGGAATCCACTGAACTTCTAATTCTCAGGAGTCAACCTCTGGCTCTTTAATACAACTGTTATATTATTATTTATCTATTTTAGGCATCCATTTTTTAAGATGCCTGATCTTCAGAATCCTAAAACAAATTACCCTGCAGTAGATGGTTCAACTGGTTTTATAGGAGCAATGCCAACAAGAATCGTGGAAAGTCTTTCAGGCTCTGCTTCAGCCCTCTAAGGAGATTTATGTTTCCTTGGAGTTGTTCGGTGATGGATGACATTTGTCTTGAACAAAAGCTGAGACTGTCAGTGATGAACTTCATCTGAGCCCTATGTGACCTCAGAAGCAATCGTTAAGAAATGCTGAGCCAGCCCACTGCAAAGGACCATGTTGCCCTCACAGTTTCCGACAGGAGACCTGTTCCCACCCTTCTTCATGACTCCCATGTCTCAGGGAGGACCCCCTTCCGTAACTTGTGTCTGTGAAACCCCAGACCCCCTTTCTTGAGATATTCTTCATTAAAGAATGTTCTCAGCTGAGCATGGTGGCATGTACTTCTATAATCCCAGCTACTCAGGAGGCTGAGGGAGGAGGATCCCAAGTTTGAGGCCAGTCTAGGAAATTTAGTAAGACTCTGTCTCAAAATAAAAAGAAAAAAAAGAAAAAGGCTGAAGTGTAGCTGAGTGGTAGAGCACTTGCCTAGTAGGCATGAGGCCCAGGGTTCAATCCCCATTATCCCCCTCCCCCACACACATACACAAAGAATGTTCTTCTTATTGCATTAGTCTGAATAAGATCACCTCCTTAATTACCAGGTGAATTTTGTCTGTCACGGTAGTAGGGAGGCCCTCCTTTGATGGCAGTCAGCTGAAGTGATAATCATTTGTGCCCCCAGGCTCTTTCCAGACCTCCTGTGGTTTAACCCTGTGGACAACCACCTTGCAGCATAGCAGGTTGGGAGGAGCTAGGGAAGGAAAGGGTATCCCTAGGGACCTCAGGTAGCAGTACACTTGTGGAAGTGAACTCCTGCATTCTGTCTGGAGGCTGAGATGCTTCTGAGCTGAGACAGTGGTAAAACATGCTCAGTTATGTCTTTATTAGAAGGGGGAAGTAATATCCAGGCAGCTGAGGCCCAGTCTGGACAGGCATTGGGTATAAGGCAGGCCAAAGCAGAGCTGGACTGGAGCAGGTGCTGCCCAGGTCTGGGAGCTGGCTTAGTGACCTGTATGAAGGCCAAGAGTGAGCTTGAAGGCAGGCCTAAAGGTGGGGAGTCTCAAAGAGGGAATGTCCAAAGGATAAGACTGGCCAAGAATGAAAGATGTGCATGTCCTTAACTAACCTGACCCTGTCTCATTTATCTTCCTGGCAGGTGAGTGGAGGCAGGAAAGGAAGGCTCCATGGGGTATAATGTGCACAGTTAGGGGCATCAAAGGCAGCAAGGGATGGGATTCTCTACAACTTTATAGGGATCAGAAATTGGCCTTCCTGATTTCACAAGGGCATGTTACGAGAAGGGCCAGGAGATTCAAATGACATCTCCATCCTGTTATGGTTAATTCTCTCTCTCTTTCTACCTTTCCCCCTCTTTCTTTCTTTTGTGGTACGAGGGATTAAAGCTGGGGCCTCATGCATTTCATGCTTCTTAGGCAAGTGTTATGTTTTAGATATGAAGTGTCTCCCCAAAACTCAACTGTGAGACAATACAAAAATTTTCAGAGGTGAAATGATTAGATTATGAGAGTCTTAACCTAATCTGTGGATTAATCCACTGGGTGGTAACTATAGGGAGACAGGGTGTGGCTGGAGAAGGTGGGTCACTGGAGGTGTGCCTGGGGGCTTTATATTTTGTCCCTGGTGAACAGAGTCCTTTCTCTGCTTCCTTGGTGTCCAGTCCTGAGATGCTTTCCTCTGCCACATCCTTCCACCATGATGTTCTGCCTCACCTTGGGCCCAGAACAATGGAGTTGGCCATCTATGGACTGAGACCTCTGAAACTGTGAGCCTGAAACAAACTTTTCCTCTTTTACGTTGTTCTTGTCAAGTCTTCTGGTCAAAGAAGTAACAAGGCTGACTAAAACAGCAAGCGCTGTACCACTGAGCTATGCCACCAGTTCTTTATTTTTATTTTTGAGACAAGGTCTTGCTAAGTTGCCTAAGCTGGCCTAAATTTGCAATTCTCCTACCTCAGTCTCTCAAGTAGCTGAGATTAAAGGTATGCACCACTACACCTAACTTTGTAGTAATCTCTCTTGTCTAAGACTCCAGGCATCCATAGCAGGTTGTCTTCTGATGTGCCTGAAATCATTTCCCCTGGTGAAATAAGCATGTCTAGGACCAGCTTGCAGAAGTCAGTGATTATCAAGAAACCCCTGAGGATTCCTAGAGCTCTTGGGTATTCTCTGTGGTGTCCTGAAATCTAGCACAGTGCCCATAGGAGGTGTTTCACGGTGTTTGAGAATCTGTACTTACTGTCTATAGTGGGTTCCAGGTCATGTAAAGAATGACAAAGCAGGAAAACTGGCTAGAGGCAAGGTAGGAGAATGGGGTCAGGCTGACAGTATGCTGTGTTACCATGGGTGATATTAAAAATATTTAATAGCTCAGACAACACAGGAACCTACTGAACCTACTAGCTAAAAATCAGTACTGTGTTTAGCTATGGTAATATGCCTCTGGGGCCTGGATCATTTATTATTTTAACAAAAATGAGCAGTAGAAAGATGTGTTGGCATATATTAGGCTTTGAACTATGTCTCCAGAATTGGGCTATAAACTGATGGTCAGTGGAGCTGGAATGCAAACTTGATGAGTAGGGCTATGCTGGCTGGAGCTTGGGCTGTGCCACAGGTGATGGTAAGCATTGTCTTGATGATGTCACCCAGAACACCAGCATTCCAAGGGGCCACAACCATGATAGGTTCCAGTTTTTCAGGATCATCTGGCATCAGAAATGGGCAAAAGAACCTTTAGCATCTTCACGGACCTCACCTGAACCTCAGTGTTTTGCCATAGACATAAAATCTGGTTTCTTTTGGGTTGAGATCCTGGCAGAATATGTACTTGTGCTCTGAATTTCTTCCAAAGAATGTGCTGGAGGGGTTATGGTGGCAGAACGAGTTTCCTCTATTCCCTGAACTTCGACAATCCCAGAGAACAGGTGCAGGACCTTGTCCAGGGGCTGCTGAACACAGGCACTGGTCTGGGGCTGGTATACATTTATGCTGCTGGGTTCTAATAGAGGTTAGCTTTATTTATTTATTTATTTATTTATTTATTTATTTCAGAATGAAGGATCTTTCTCAAGTTAGGATGACTGTGATTGTCTCCTGTTGTTTGGACTCATATGACAAGATTTTGGCTAAGTGGCTGCCTGGAACCAGGTTGTTTGAAAATTTCAATCATCAAAAGTCAAGTGCTCACTCTAAGTGGCCAAGGCCAAGTTTCCCTGTGTCTTAGAGTTGTCTCAAGCTACAATAGGCCCTCTGCTGTGAGTTTCATTGAGTTCATCTTTTCACACCTTAAAGCCCATTTGAATGTCATTCATATGCTGGAAGTTGGATTTCAACAGAACCGGATTCTTTGAAAATGAGGCAGAAGAACAAAAGTCCACTAGCAATGTGGTGGCCATGAACATGATTGGGAGGCTTCCAAGTCAGGCAGCTATGGGAAGCTAGGGTAGGGTGGGCTTCGGTGAGGACAAAGGAGAGCAGATTCTTGGTTTCCTAGGAGTTTTTGCTTCTTTTGGGATCCAAAGAGTATTTCTTTTATTTTGAAGAGGCCCATTAACAAGGTGATGATGGAGAAGTGTGTGTTTGAATACCTGTAGTAACCAGAGGATTTGATGTGGGGGCTTGCCCCTTGACTGAAAATACCTGGTCACGTCAAACTCAATATTTTTTTTTTTTAATTTTTTTAGTTGTCAATGGACCTTTTTTTAATTCATTTATTTATATGTGGTGCTGAGAATCCAACTCAGTGCCTCACACATGCTACACAAGCGCTTTACCACTGAGCCACAGCCTCAGCCCCAAACTCAATATTTTGAATACATATTTGGATATTTAGGGGAGAGGACACTGGCCAACACATGTGATAAAGACAAGCCCAAGGAATCACTGTGGGTCTGGACACCAGTCAAGACTGGCTTCACCCCTGGCCCAGGAGACCTTGGAGAAGCACACCTGTGAATCCTCAGTATCACATGGGATGGCTCAGGCCTCAGTATCACCAAATACCTGGGCCAAGCACATCTGAAAGGTCTTCTTCTTGGCCTATGGGCCCATTCCTGAACTCTCTGCTTTCAGAGAATCCAACTTTATAAACTGGATCCTTCAAGTTAATTTTGTGGTTGAAAATGTTCAGAAATGAGTAGTGGTCAATTACTGTGATAGCCCTGATTAGGGCTACTGAGACAAGGTTTGGGCCTTGGAGAGAAAAAAATGATGGCTAAATGTATTTGCATAGTTGGATCCTAGTTCCCCTTCCAAATGTACTCTCTTGTCTTGGTGACTCCCCACCTCTATTCTAGGCAGTTCTGCTTTAGCTGAAGTTCCTAGTTTTCTTTCTCTACAAAGACATCAATTCCTAATGGGCATGATTAAGTACCAGCTAAATCCCCATAATACATTTCTTCTAGACTGTCCTGGATGAAAGACCTGACTTTCAAAAGATAAGTATCACCATCAAGCTGTGCTTCTGGTAAAGACTGGATGGAGGATGCCTACCTAGAATAGTGTTGTCTGTAACTCCACGACCATGTGAAGACAACACCGGGCACATCAGACCCCCCGACAAAGGGTGGTCAGTGACATCTGCGAGCACTGGTTCATGTTCTAGAAGAAAAAGAAGGATCTAGGGGTCAGGGCCCTGCAGAGAATGAGATAGAGGCACCAGGCCCACATACCCATCCAGCAGCTGTGGCTAGAATCCAGCCTTCTCATGATTTCACTGCAGTGGAAGAGAGCCTGGGGAAGCTGCCAGCCACCGTGGTTTAGTCCCACTGCTTCCAGAAGAGATTGTTCAGACCCTCCTGGAATGGTGCAGAAGACAGGCTCTTTCTAGTCCGGGCATGGTCTGGGCAACAGCATGCCATGACTCATGCCCGGACTGTGCAGGGAGGATGCAGCTGACAAACTTGGCAACTGGCTTCCGCTTGCCAGCAGGGCCCTGAAAAGGAGCGGCAATATATCCAGCTATTTTGGGACCAATGCAGAGGATATTATTTGTATTGTCACAGCATCTGAGGAATGGTACATAATGGTACATAAGGTACCTAAAGTATGCTGGAGATGGCCTAGATCAAATCCATCAAACTGGAACTTGATTTTGTCCAGGCTGAGGACCCATGGGTACAGTCACAATGTCAGTGCAGCTTCTGCAAACCCCAGTGCACCCAGCTGTACCAATTCCACATCCACTGTACATTCTACTAGCCACTCCAGGATCACTGAAATACAATTCCAGCCATTTCTGGAACCAGCCCAGAGGTAGGGAGTGACTATTTAGTAAACAAGTTACAGACTAAGAGATAAAAATTACTTTCACAATGGATAAAGTACCAACAATGTAACATCTTTATTAAATGTGTCTGTAGTCTATTTCTATATCTAAATTCATCTCTGGTATTCATTGACCCAGGACTACTTTAGCATGACCACACCACAAACCACCCCAGACCGCGAGGCAAGATTATAAGTTGAATAAATACCTCAAAAACATAAAATCTCAATGAATTCATCAATAATCATTATATGCCCCTGGTAAAAATTACCAAGCAAATTAATCCTGGAATTAATTACCATGGAATGTTTCTAATTAATATTACATTAGAACAACTCCATTTCTAACTAAGTCTTTCCAATTAAGTTCCATCACTGACTGCCTTAACAAAAATAATCTCTAAAGACATCTTGATTGAATTAAAGGACAGATTACATCATAGAAAATATTTATAAACATGTGGCTGTTTGCCAAGCTATCTTATGATTAAAAAAATATCAGTCCTGGATTTTTATATTATCTGTATTTTTTGAATATAAATCTGGCATACAACTTTATACTTTGTTTTAGCAGAATTGACCACATGTACACAATCTTATGCTGAATCATATACAAAACTGATCATTTTTATATTTGATTTATTCTGTCACAAAGATGATAATTGGTAATTCTACTCCTAAAATAATTCATTGATAATTCTCTTCCCCCTAAAATAATGTCCTGAGTCACTACTTCCAGAATTTCTGCATAGGCTTATTTATCTTGATGTTTTTTTTTTAAATATTTATTTTTTAGTTGTAGGTGGACACAATAGCTTTATCTTATTTTTTTTTTATGTGGTGCTAAGGATCGAACCCAGTGCCTCCCGCGTGCTAGGTGAGCACGCTACCACTGCGCCACAACCCCAGCCCCTATTTTGATGTTTTTAATGTCCTTCCTGATCCTTATAATTGGGCCCTGTAAAGCCATAAACATCTAACATCCTGCAGAACTTCTCTAGATCAATATAGGTCAGCCTTTGATTTTACTTTAAAGAGTACCCCATTCCACCAAGTGATGTACTGAAATTTAAAAAAAAAATTTTTTTAGTTGTAGATGGATGCAATATCTTTATCTTATTTATTTATTTGTGTGTGGTGCTGAGGATCGAACCCAGTAACTCATGCATGCAAGGCAAGCGCTCTACCACTGAGCCACAGCCCCAGCTCTGAAATTATTTTTTAATAAAAAAGCACTTCAAAAGCCAAATGAAACTTTCCAATATTAAGCTCAAGTGCATATACTAACAGAATTTTAACAAAACTGGTACAATTCAAATGGAACCAGTCACTCAAGGTGGGGAGATGCAGCCATGGGGGGAGGGGCTGCATTCTAAGCCCCAGACACGTTCATTTGGCATTATTCCAGCCCGCCTGCACCTCTTTCTTCCTTTAAAAATCAATAAGGTGTTTTGCCCTGAACAATAGTCTATCTTTCCAATTAAAAAGAAAAGAAAAATTTTGTATTTATGACTTAAGCCTTATAGAAATCAGTGTTCATGATTTATCAGTTCTATGGTTTTTGAGGCTAAGGAGTATTTTTTCCTCTGGATGCTGTTCCTGCTCTCAACCAAGTCATCCAGGAGGGGGGTCTTCTTTACTGGGGCTCACTTCCCCTTTCCCCAGGCTCAGAACCAGCATCTCTGACATTTCCATCGCCATCGTTAAGGTTCCAGTGAGGCAATGGATATGTATTCCACCTTTAATTTTCCCTTCTGTGTCTATTTCTCTTTGTCTGTCTCTGTCTCTGTCTCTCTCTTGACTCCATCTTCTGGCGTTTATTCCAGCCCTACCTGCCAATTCAGCATACTTTGTCCAAGTCCCTGGTAAAGGGCACCTGCTAGGCCTGGAATGACAGATGTACAGACACTGAGGGTAGAAACAAATATATAATGACCTTGAAGATTGCTTTTTACATCTTGAAGTACTGAGGTTGAAACAGCCATTTGCTTTGGAGGATCTACTGTGAGTGGGTCTTGTACATCCCTTCCACCTTTATTATTTCTGGTCCTAAAACAGAAGGGAAATGTTGCATGGGCTCTAACACATCCTGGTTGCAAGACTCCCCATTTGCTTTCTGTCACGTTAGGGAAAAGCCCTACCAAGTGGGTCATGGATGGCTAACTGCATCCCGACTTCAGCAACGTTAAAAATGTGAAGAAAAATTGTGTCTTAGAATTGATGATGAAGGATTTTACAGAAGAGGAAGTCAAAGCTCACCAAAGCTGGGCAATGTGGTACCACAGAGCTCAGAGGCAGGCCACCTTGAGATCCGTCCACTCTCTTACTCCACCAGAGGCTCGAGAGCTTTTTTCCCTGTCTGGATCTTCTCAGGACCCAGCATCAAGCCACCTGTCCTGGAAAACTCATTCAGTTTAAACCACCCAGGCTGCCACCAGAGCAAACAGCAGCCCTGGGACTGCTTCCCCTCTCTAGGAGCCTAATTATAGAGACCGTCCCTTCTGCTAAGGCTGCATGATTTTTGGCGGTGGTCTGGTCAGAGGGGAAGCAGTGGGTGTTGGGGTGGCTAGGGAGCCTTCCTCCTGTCCTCACATTACTTCTTTGCTTCTCCACTTCTTGTCCCTGAGGCAGCCCAGGGACAGCCCTGGCCAGTGGCTTCATGAAAGCTGATTTAGGGAGCTGGGTCTGTCTGGGAAAAATCTGCCGCCTCTCCTTGTTGGATCTCGGCTCCTATTAAAATTAGCTCCCTTGAGCCCTAAACCAGTGTCACTCTTAGTCTTAGAAAGTTTGTCCCCCTCTGGAATGATGCTCTGTGTCTCTGGAAGTGAAGTCCCAATTGCGAGCCCCTTGCCCATTTCCTCCATTTGTCCATTTGGTGATTTAATCAATGTTTACTGAACACCTGCGACGTGCAGGTAGCCTGCTAAGCCCTGAGGAGCAGCTGTGAGCCACCACACACTTTTCCTGTCCTCGTAGATACAGAGCCTGGTGAGAGACACGAATGTCATCAACGACTCGTAAACAGATGTACGACAACTGTGGTAAGAGGCTGTGTGGCAGGTAGGGCCTCCCTAGACATTGTGTATCCCCCACATTTCCACCTCCTTTACAGTTTGGGTCAGGACCATGTGATCAACTCTGGCCAAGGACATTAGTGGGTGTGATGTGTGTCACCTCCAGGGACAGGTGTTAAGAACTCACGTCTCTCACAACCTTCTACTGCCTGCTTGGCAGTAGGGGGCCACGTGTGTTCCAGATGGCATTGCTGCAGGATGAGAGAGGGCTACACAACTATGCTGAGAGGTGACTTAAGGAGAAATAAACCTCCACCATGCTTGCTACTGAGAGCTTGGGGGTCTGACTCAGTATTCAGTACAACTACCTTAACTAATGAACAGTCATTAGTTCTATGAGAGAGACCAGGATATGAACTAAACAGGCAAAAAGCTAAGAAAGGTATCTATGGAGAAGTGATGTGTAAGCCAGGGTTCAAAGGAAGAGGGAGAATTAACTTGGAGAACTGGGGGGAGAAGCATGCCAGGCAAGCTGATAGCATGAGCAAAGGCCCTGTGGTTAGAGGGTGCAAGATAAGCCTGATGGAATGGAAGCAGGACAGAGAGTCAGGAGGAGTGCATTAGAAAGGACTCCTCCTTTCTGATCTGACTGATCTGACATCCATGTCACATGCTGGCATGCCACTGTTGTGTACTAGGCTGCCAGAGGCTACTGGAATGGTCACCCAGGCTTGACAAGGGAAGTCAGATTTGCCCTCCCCTTCCTCAGCCTCTTGTAACTCTGCAGCAACCACTAGGGCAGTGCCTTGCCCTGATATGTCCCTCTATGTTGCTGTTAGGGTTTGGATGTGAAGTATCCAAAGCTCCCGAGTTCATGCAGGAATATCCAGAGGTGCAGTGGTTGGACTGTATGCGCTGGAACACAGTCAGTCCATCCTAGTTTGAATGGACCAGCTGGGTGTTACTCTAGGCGGGTGAGGCGTGGCTGGAGGAGGGGGTTCCCTGGGAACCTGCCTCTTCCTTGGGGCCACTTCACCTGTGTCTGCTTCCTGGCTGCCCCGAGCTGAGCAGCTCTTCCCACCACACCCTTCTGCCAAGATGTGCTGCCTCATCTAGGACCCGGAGCAATGCAGTCCACTGACCATGGATCACCTCTGAAACGGTGAGCCGAGATAAACTCTCCTCCTCTAAGTTGTTTTTTCTCTGTGTTGCTCTCATCAGGTATTTTCGTTACAGTGACCAAAAGCTGACTAACACAATCGCCCTATCCAGTTTGAGGGCCCTGGGGAGGGGGCAGGAGCCAGAGGCCTGGGGAATTCTCACCCAGCGTTGGAGGCAGAGCCCACCCAGTGAAGGAGCTAGAGGACGGCGGGGCAGGAGGACCAGCATCAGACGAGAGCACCCTGGTGAGGACCATAGGGCATAGGAAGGGGCTTGCAGGCAGAGGGACATTGGGACCTGTGGAGGACCAATGAGACCCAGTCCCCCCTCATAGGGATCCACCAGCCTGTGCTTTACTCTTATAAGTGGAACAGGGCAACAGCAGCCAAGGGAGCCTGGTGCACATTTCTAGAGTTCCTAGGGGATTAAAGTGAGTGCCAGGGGCAGAGCAGCCTTTGTCTCCCCACTCAAATTGCTGCTGTGGTCCTCACCTGTTCCTTCGGTGGGAGCAAGGCTGCCTCTCCCACCTCCCTGCACACAGTTCTACCTGTCACTCACCTGCTCAAAATGCTGCTCAGGGCTCCCCTCCAAGCACAGAGTAAACTCAGGCCTGGAATCCAAGGACCCCAAGCTCTGGCCACTGCCTACCTCCCCATCACAGACATCCCTGGGTCTCTGCAGGGACTGGGTGCTCAAGTCCTTATATAAAAAGATGTAATATTTGCATATAACCTTTGCAATCCTTCTGCACATTTGAAATCATCTCTAGATGACTTATAGCACCTACCACAATGGGAATGCTGTGCAAACAGTTGTTACACTGGGTAGTATAGGAATCATGGCATAAACAAAAACTCTGTTCAATGC
The DNA here is from genome assembly GCA_028644305.1 of Xerus rutilus. Lineage (NCBI taxonomy): Eukaryota > Metazoa > Chordata > Mammalia > Rodentia > Sciuridae > Xerus > Xerus rutilus. The sequence continues at coordinate 153,223,582 of CM053402.1, read as the reverse complement.
ACACTACAACTTTTTTTTTTAAATATTTTGGATCCACAGCTGGTCAACTCTACTCTGGTCTCTAGTCCTGTCCTCCACTGAGCCTAACGGTTGTCCTTGTCTCTCACCAGCCCAAGTCTCAACTATCTGGGGCAGGTCAAGGTTTCATTCCCAGAGCACCTGTTGCAGCAGATCTCATCCTTGCCCCATCAATGCCCACACCGACTCCTGCCTTCCTACGAGGAGGCTGATTCAGTACCATGCAGCCGTGTGCCCTATCCCTGCAGACCGATTCCCAGGGACCTCAGTTCTCTTACTTCCCCACAGGCCAAGTGTCTGGATTCTCTTGAGACCTAGTAGGAATCTGCTGGGGGTGGAGGAGTGTTTTCTAGGAAAGCTCTTGCTTCTCTATCACTGGAGGGCCTGTACAGTGGGTATCCTCTTTCTTCCTTCTTTTTCCCTCGACTGCTGATGTGATGACTAGAGTGAGGCAGCCAGTTTTCAATTGTGAGCACAAGGATAGCGGAACAAACACCCATGTAGTCCAAAGGCTATAGAACCATCACTGGGATCTGTCTACTCTGGACTGTCTTCTTATGTTTATCTCATTTAAACCTCACATTAGCCGTATTTCCATTGCTTGCAGTTTACATTTCTTTGAGCACCTTAATCCCAGTGACTCTTACCTTTACTCCATTGCAGAACTGTACCACGTCCAAATAACAGGCCTCCTCATCGTCTAGAACTGTTCCATTCCTGAAATATCAAAACCAAACAGCCCTTTTTCTGATCCAAACTCTGATCTTTCCTTATTCCTGCATGAGATGACTGCAAGAGGGTGGTAATCATGTGGAACTGGAGAGCTATTCTGGACTCTCTCCCCCCTTAACCTCTATCTATAAACATGCTCAGATCTCCCCGCCAAACACATTCCTCTGGTCCTGAACTGTCCTCTTCTTCTCTCTTTACTTTCCTTTTGCCCTGACCTTATTAAGAGAGCCATCTTCACTGGTAATTCCATTCCTCACCAGTCAATCACTGCCCTCCACATGACACTCTGGTCTGTCCCTTCCAGGCCACTGTAACTATTCTCCAGAGTCTCCAGTGACTTTGAGATTATCAGGCCTACTGGATACATTTCATAGCTTATCTTTCTGGGCCTCTTTGTTGCATATGATGTGACTACCACACTCTCGTTCTTGAAATGTCCCATTTCCTTGGCTTCTAAGACAGCCTTTCACCTGGCACTCTTCCTACTTTTCAGCAAGTTCTTATGAGACATTTTGATAGAGGGCCAGGGTCTTGCTCCATGGGCCTCTGTGCTCAGCCTACTGCTCCTCTCTCTCTGTCTCTCTCTCTCTCTCTCACTCTCTCTCTCTCTCTCTCTCACACACACACACATACTACCTGTCATTTCCTATCCATGTTAGAATTTCTGTCACCTCTATGCTGCCAACCCTTTAATCTCTATCTTTGGTCCTGCTGTTGCATCTAAGGTTTATCAAACTGTTCTGTAACCTACGAAGTGCATCTCTCGCTGCTCCATGAACAGGGCCATGCGGCAAACCGAGTCCAGGTTCCTCCGGATGACACATACACCTCAGGGCTTCATCTTTGCTCGCTGTCTTGTCATCCCAGACCCACAGGATGTGCTTTGAAGCCTCATAACTCTGAGTCCTGACATACCTGGCCTGAACCTGCCTCTGCTCTTTCCTCCTCTGCCTCATCCTTACTCATGCCTGGTTCCCACATCTGCCAGGAAGCTTCCCTTGCCTGGTGTCCTCAGGCGAGCCACATGCCCCTCTTCTGGCTGTGCCTCTGTCACAGCAGGTGTCACAGCCCCTTATCTCAAAGGTGTCTGTTCTGAGTTTCTCTCTCCATAGCTGTCCTTGAGGACAGAAACCATGTGTGGGCATCTCTGTCCCTTGTGCCGTGGCTGGAGCAGAAGACTTGTGGAGTCAGGATGCATCCGCTTGTGTTGAAGCAGTCTGGGGAAAGTTTTCTGTTGCTCACAACTAAAAGTATCCTAACTGATGCATTTGATAAAGGTGTTTAAACCAAATTGAGCTACCCAGCATCTATGATATTTGGGGATTTTTGGCTTTCTGAATTTCTATTCTTCCGTGTTGAAATCCCCTCCACCCCCTTCTCTTGCCCTATTTTCTTTTCATTTTTTTTTTTGGTACCAGAGACTGAACTCAGGGGCACTGGACCACTGAGCCACATCCCCAGCCCTATTTTGTGTTTTATGTAGAGACAGGGTCTCACTGAGTTGCTTAGCGCCTCACCATTGCTGAGGCTGCCTTTGAACTTGCGATCCTCCTGTCTTAGCCTCCAAAGCCACTAGGATTACAGGCGTGTGCCCAGCCTGGGGTATATATTTTGTCTCCCCTGAACAGAGCTCTCTCTGCTTCTTGTTGCCGTGTCCTGAGCCTCTTTCCTCCTCTATTCCCTTCTGCCATGATGTTCTGCCTCACCTCAGGCCCAGAACCATGGAGTCAGCCATTTATGGACTTAGGCCTTTGAAACCATGAGCCAAAATAAGCTTTTCCTCATCTTATGTTGTTCTTGTCGGGTCTTTTGGCACAGCATCAAAAGGCTCCCTAAAACATTTGTTATACAACAGAAAATCATCAATTCAAAAGGTTACCAACTTGGGGTGTGCAGATACTAATATTTTGCAGAGACAGGAGACCCAACATGATTTTGGCCCGAGATGGGGTCCCACTGGGAGAAATGCTTCCAATGGTGCCTTTTAGAGCAATGAAAGTTAGGGCTGCATCCATTTGGAACATGGTGGCCTTTATTTTGGGCTTCAGGAAAAAGCCAGAGGAAGTTTCTGTACATTAATGAGAAAAAGGGAAGTGAAAGACGACAGGGCCCGGACTCGCCTCCTTGGATGGAGCGTCCTCAGGCATAAGCTGAAGGGGCCTTTTTTATTGGGGGGGGGACTTTGTAGGATGAAGTCTACTTGGCAACATTTTGGGGGCTCTGGCAGCTTTGGGGTGTGCTAGCAGACAGTCCTAAGCAAGGGTCTATGCGTAAGGGTCTCCCTCTCTCTGTCTCTTGGCATCAGCATCACAGCTCCACCCCTCTGCGAACGAGCTGCTCTCTCCCCTTGACTGCTGGGGCGCTTGGCTCTGTAGTGGTGATGACATCCATTCCACGTCACCCTCCCACTGGAGCCGCACCCCTGAGACTCCACACCCAAAAAGAAGTGACTGAGTTATTCCTGGACAGATTGGAGGTGGGTGTAAGAGAGGAATCTTCTGGGACATGCAGTTGCCTGACTGAACTATGACCAGGAAGGAGTTGATACCCATCTCTAATATAAACAATCAAAAAATGAAACTTGAAAGCACTTTCAGAAAGCAGCACTACACTGACGCCTCCTGCCCAGGCCCAGAGCTGGCCTTCCTGGGTGGCCTGTGGCTCCTAGGAGACCATCAGGGCTGAGATGTCTTCTAGCGCATCCGTCACCAGACTGCACTGCAACTCACATGTTGTTGAAGATCAGGACTCCGTGTGCATCGATTCCATGTCTGCAGTGGACTTCCACAGGACACAGGCCCCTACAAATGAGAGAGGCTTGTCCCTCAGGGTCAGTTTCGAGAAGGCCTGAGCTGCTTGTGGTGGAAGGCAGTCGTGGTGGAAGTCTGTTGAAGTTCTGGTTTAGCTTTCTTGGCCTTCGCTCCCTGGTGATGGGTTGGGTGCTCTGGAAAAGGGTGGGTGCAGATGCCCAAGGGCCCCTGGTCTCTAAAGGGGCAAATGGTCAAGCATGTGGCAGCACTGGTAACGAGGACTGCTCAGTAGGCCACCTGGTGAAGTCTGGAGGCCCAGAGAGAAACACAGTGGCATGCCTGTCCCCTAGGAGCACACAGAACTGTAAGAGGGACACCCCCGAATGATCTCCCATCATCCCTCAGGTCTCATCCCCTTCGCTGCCTTGCTCATCTCCTAGACATTTGAGTGTGACATTCTAAGTCCTTTATGTCATTTACCATCGCATTGGTCTCCGTCCTACACACTTTAGGATGTAAATTCCATAAAAATAGGGCTTTTTTTGTGGGGGAGGGGTCTCTGGTTCACAGCTGCATCTGTAGGCAGGTGCATGTTAGGATTAGGGTATCTGTCGAATCAGTGAGTGCATGAATGAAAGACTGACGTGCTAGGAGCCAGATCCATACAAGGCGCTGGAGAAGTTTAGCCCTCACTGGAGGATGGAGATGGCTTCCTGCAGCCAGCGTCCTGCAGCCCCGTCCCTAAGGATCAGCCAGGTGACTCCAGGTGGGCAGCGGAAAGAGCACAGCCAGGAGGATGCTTAGAAGAGGAATGTCCTGCTGGCCGCGGCTGCTGCCTTCAGCACAGCAAGGCTTCAGGTGTGGCGCAGTTTCAATGGGCAGGGGCAGTGGTAAGGCTGGGCAGCACACAGCCCCTGGCCTGTTTAGGGGCATACTGTAGGACTAAGCTATGGCAGGAGGCCATGGTATATGGTGTCCTCTTCCTTCAACTGGACAGCTAAGCCACTCTTCAGTCAATCACACTGGACCGCAGAACCCAGGTGGCGTTTGGGGATTCAGTCTGCAATAAGAGAGACGCTTAGGATCTTGGTTAGCAGCAGGCCAGTCAGGGACAGAACTCAGTGACAAGCGCTCCAGATGGAACAGCATGGCTAATTCTAGGGGACAACGAGTGGGTGGAGACTTGAGTGCAGCTCCTGTTGGGCTGCCTTGGCTCCTGTGTCCTCACTGGGAGCGGGTGTGGGGAAAGAGTGTGTGTGTACAGAAGGGCTGCTTGTTCTCTGTTGGGATGGTGCCCTGGCTGCTCTGTGTCAGCACAGTCTGCAGAGGTGCCCGCCCTGCCTTCCTGAGGTGTGAATGCTGCAGTCTCTGAAGGCCGGTCCCTGGAACAGTCCCAGTTCCTCAGAGATGGTCTTAATATGCTGGCAGTCAAAAGACCCAGAGCCAGGGTCGAGGCTGCTTTTGTTTTCAGAGGTTCCTAGATTCCTCTGCCAAAGTGCCCTCTTTTCCCCAGGGCCAGCTCTGCAGAACAAAGGTAAGGGAGGTGACATTGAACTCTGTAGCTACTGGACCCTCACAGTCTGTTCTGTGGCCCTGACAAAGTGCAGTGGGGACCTCACACCACTGACGGGTGACCAGCTCCCGTGGGGGCTGAGCCCCTGCTGAGGCCTGCCTTGTAGTGTGCCCTGCGCTGGCCTGATGGCCTGCTTCTGCCTGCACTCTAGTGCCCCGGGGGCCCCCCAGGAAGACTCTCCAAGCAGACCTGCGGCTCCTAGAGGCTCATGCCACTAGGATGGAAGGGTGGCTCAGCTGAGCTCAGCCATGGGAAGCCTCTTCATCAACCAAGAAACAGTGACAGAGGGTGGCAGCCCAGGCAGGTGGAGGTGGCCTCTAGGCAGCCTTGCCCTGAGGCTGCAGTAAGGGTGGCGCAGGTGCGTGGAGTAGAGGGGCTCCCTGCTCCCCTCTGTGTTTATGTCCTATCTGCCATCCGAAGTTGGGACATACACGGGGCTGCCTTGCTTTTCCCTCCCCCTCTCTGCCTGGCTTCTTGCTATTTCCGGGCTGGAGGAGGCCAGCTCTTCTCTTGCTTCCTAGAGAGAGAAATGGAGAGAGGCTATTTGAACAACTGACCTATGAGGTTGGGTAATCTAGAGTCTATGACCTGGCCTGAGAGGCTGTTTATTCCTCCACAGGAACTGAATAGCACCTAGGTTTTTTTGTTCCTGAATTCAACATGTGTAACAAATTCCTAAGTTTCCCCAGGCACGTGGTGCACAGACTGAGGTAGAAGTTCAAGTTCTTATCAGTATTTTTCAAACTCAATGCACACTTCTCGACTCATCTGTTCCTCACGTACAAGCACGGAGACTTCACAAAAAGAAAAAAGATTTCCTTTGGTTGTTTGGGGAAAAGAACCGAGATCCCCTTTTTGTTTCCTTCTTCATACTTTCTGGAGAGTGAAGGATTCAAGCGATAAAGCAATGCGTGGAAGCAGCCTTTGCTTTCTTTTCCGGTCTCAGGTTCCAGCATTCCCGTGCCATTCCTGGCCTCCCCTGTAACCCACGCAGCTGTCTCACATATTATGGAAGAATGTGGGGTATCTCACTCTGTCATCTGCTGTGGAAAAAATGTCCCCCCAGGAGACACTGCCAGGATCTCAGGATGCCACCTGAGCAGCCGAGGGCTCGCTCCGTCCTTCCGTGCAGTTGCTCCTGGGTCGGCTGTAGAAAGGTCAATGGTTGCAAATGGTGGCAACCCCAGGCTCTGCCATCTGGATATCTGCACGGTGGGGTGGACAAAGGAGAAATAAATTACATTTTTTCATACCTGCTGGGGCCCACTGAGTATTTATGGGGCACCTGTTGGGTGAAATCTAAGGAGAAAGCTAGAAGAGAAAATGGCTCTGTGGGACTCTCTGTAGGAGGACACAAAGAACAGAACCCTTCAGGGAACAGAACCCTAGTTATGCCGGCACAACCAGATGGGTGCAGAGGGACCTTCATCTTCTCCCTGATCCTCACCCACCCCAATCAGCACAGAAACTTGCACAGGCCTCCTTTGCCCCATAGCCCATCTGGGGCACCCAAGAGGGTACATACCTGCGTCTGGGCTTTGGGACATCCAGTTCAAGCCTCTCATGAACACCTCTGCTATTCCCTACTTGTGTGACTTCAGGTCATCCCTCTGGGCCTCAATTTCCTCGTCTATGAGTCAGGAGTCACACTAGTACTCGCACCCTAGGGATCTGGGAAGATGAAGTGAGATTGTGTTTGGAAGGTGCTTAGCTCAGTCCCCGGCATGCTAAGGTTGGAGATTCTGTGAAGACTCTGATCTTCAACAGGCTGGAGCCAAACAGCAAATTCTGCTGTGAGCTCTGTGGTTAGGAAAGTAAGAGACAGCCATGGGGAGACTCACGGGACAATGTGGGAGCTAAGTTATGACACTGGCTGCTCTGGTCTGGAAATGCCTCGAGTGTGGCCCGCAAAGGTTCATGTGCTGGAAGCTGGGTCCCCAGTGTGGCGATGATGATGTTGGGATATGGTGGAACCTTTAAGAGGCGGAGGCTCATGGGAGATGGTCACTGGAAATGCTGCTCTCGCAATGTATTAGGGTAGTTCCCATGGAACCCTGGTTAGTTCCGGCGAGAGTGAGTTGTCTCAAGAAGGGCAAGCCTGGCTCCGGAATCCCTCTTGCTTCATTTCTTACCATTGACTGCTCTCAGCCTCTGGTATGTTGCTCTCACCCGGATGCCACCTACCACGTTGTGACATAGCCTGAAGACCCTCATAATAGCCAGGCAGAAGCTGCTGCTCTGCTCTTAGACTCCCAAAGCTGTGAGTTAAGTAAACATCTTTTTTTTTATAAAGTACCTAGTCTCTGATATTTCATTATAGCACCAGAAAATGGACTAATACACTGGCCACAAATAAATGAGGGATTTATAAAAGAAGGAAAGCTAGGAGGATTGGCTAAGGAGGTCTTCTCAGAGGAGCTAGAGCTGGGGCCTGATAGGACCAGAGGGATCATCTTGTGGGTGGCTAAAGTCATTCTTGAGAGACTGAGTTAGGGCAGATTCGGGCTGAGCCAGTTCCAAGCAGGCCCAGATGGTGGGCTTTTGAAGGCAGACTTTCTACTGCCCCAAAGGCAAAGTTTGCATTTGGATTTGTTAAATGCCTACTGTGTGAAAATCCTGCATTTATAGAATAGCTCCAGCTACACAAAGCATCACTGTGGGGAGTGTAAATATATGACTGGGAAGCTTGCTGTTAATATGCATCCTCAGGAGATGTTTGGCAGAGCTGAAAGCTCACTTGTTTTTCTGTGATGAGAACCCAATTTAGAAGTTTTTCAGAATAAATCTAGGTTTGGTTGGTATGGTTTTACTCTGCAATCCCTGACCCTCCCATATTTTTCTAGTCATGTAAAACTTCTTTATTTAGAAAAAAACATTACTTACAAGTTTTTAAAAAATATTTAAATACCCATTAAACTTGGTTTTGTGGTTTATGTAGGAGAACGGACAATTCTTAGGATTTGCAGCTGAACTATTTGGGGTTGAGATGTCATGATTTCTACAAGCTCACTCTTGAAAATGTCTGGGGAGCTAGAGAGAAAACAAAGCAAACCACCAACCGTTGTTGAACACAAAGGGAAGTGTTGTCCTCTTCTTTCCATTTTTCTACTTTTAGAAATTGTTAAATAAAAAAGTGGGGAAAATTGATTGAGTTGTAGGGGAAAAACAGGCATGAGGAGGAGATGTCCCGCCCTGGCTGGTCTTCCTTGTCCCAGCTCAGGGCACTTCCCCTTTTTTGCCTGGACCCGAGGCTCTTCCCCGCCTCATCTTGGGATGGGCACACACACACAGTTCTTTGAAACCTGAGCATTCCAGTTGCCCACTAAAGGCCCCCAGGTTTTGCTCTCTCTTTGGGGTCCCTTCTACTTCTCATTGACTTCATCCTCGGCCTGCTGAACTTTCTGAAGTTCCACTCTAAGCTGTCCTAGCTGCCATAGCAACAGAGGAGCAGCCCCAGGAGGAGGACGACAGGGTGGAAGGCTTCTTACATTAAGAATTCTGGATGTGGGTTTTTTTTGGGGGGGGGGGTACATGTTGTAATAGCCTTGAGAGTTCCTGAGAAAGCACCTGTCAGTCCCTTGGACAGAGGGCTGGGGCCATGGGACAGAGGACCAGGTCCTTCTCTGTAAGCTGGGGGTCTCGGGAGGCAGGTCTGGTGGAGGAAATACGGGTGTCCCTGGGTCTGTTGAGAGACTCCATGTCAGTTCTGCTGAGCTGCTTCGTGGTAGAGTTTCTAGGCTGACTTTAACTCCGAGCTCTTTTGACCTTACAGTATTGGCTAACTTTAGAACTTCACCTCCTCGTAGCACTCGATGCCAGTGTGATAAAGTGCGTCTCCGTTCATTCATTCCAACCACACTCCCTTATTGCTTATTTTGGGCCTAGTACTGTGCCAAGGCTGTGGACACAGGGCTTCGTTGTGACTTCCGACCTCAGTTGCCCCCTGTGCTGGGGAAGGAGAGCTCTCTTTGTGAGGAGGTGGTCAGGGCAGGTTTCCTGGGAGGGCTGGAGCTGGGCAAGTTAAAGAGATTCAAATTGGACAGAGGGGGGCATGATTTGGGGGGTCGAGGTGCGGGACACCGTGAGTGAAGACATTGATGAGTCGATCCACATGCATTTTCTGGGATGAAGGAGATTAGTGAGGCTCGTACAGGCTGTGAAAAACCTAAAATTAGCCCGACCAGCTGGCCGGGGCTGCGTGAGACTCCCCCTCAGTCTTCTGCCTTCTCGGGTTTCAGAAAGCACGAGTGTGTGCAGGAACTGCGTGCCTTGCCCAGGTCACGGCAGGCAGAACAGGGCACTCGGGGCCAGGCTGGGTAGGGGTGCAGCTCCCAGCAGGGACCTGGTCTCCCTGCCCTGCGGTGCCTGGCGGGAGGGAAGCAGGAACCCCTGCTCTTCCCCTCTCCTTCCAGACATCATCTCCTCTTCAGCTTCCTCTTTCCCCTTGAGATCTGCAGGGCAGGGCTTCCTGGGAGGGAAGCTGCAGGCCCCAGCAGTGTAAGAGCCTCCTGGCCAGCAGGGCAGTGGCTGCAGCAGAGCAAGGCTTGCCGGTGGGCAGAGGCAGCTTCCAGTGCACTGGAGGAGAAGCAGCCAGAAAGCCTGTCTTCACCCACTTTACCCTATGCCAGCCCCCTTTCCAACCCTGCTGGAAATTCCCTTTGTTAGTCACCAGCAGCAAGACCTCAGAGTGGGTGCTGTCATCGAGACTTTCAAGTTACCTGAGAAGCTGAGTGTGCTGGCGACACCTGTGATCCCAGCAACTCTGGAGGCTGAGGTAGGAGGATTGAAAGTTTGAGGCTAGCCTCAGCAACTTGGTGACAACTTGTCTCAAATTACAAAATAAAAACAGCAGAGCGGTAGCTCAGTGGTAGAGCACTCACCACTGGTTTCAATCCCCAGGACTCTCCTTCTCAAAAATAAGTTGCTTGAGAAGCTAGTCTTACCTAAGAAAGTGCTGGAGCTGGTCTGTGGGTAAGGAGCAGCGGTAGGTGCACTGTGCACATTGGAGGAGGGGGTGGAAGAGAGATGTCCCAGCCCGGCGGTGCTGGCAGTCAGGGGCGAGGGATAGGCCTTCAGTGTCTAGCCCCATATTGGACATCACAGCTTGCTCTTTCCCCAACAATGCTGCTATGCTTTGTCCCTCCCAAACTCACATTGAGACTTGGTCCCCAATGTTGGGTTGTTGAGAGGTGGTGGGCCTTTAAGAGATGATTAGTTCACCAGGAGCGGGGAAGGCTTCCTCCCTCTCCCAGGTGGGATGGGATTAGTGCAGGTGGATACATAGCAAGGCTGCCTGCCGTGGCTTGTCTCTTCCACATGTGCCCACTTGCTCTTCCACTTTCCACTCTGAGTTGAAGTAGCACAAGGCCCACCTGAACGCAAGCAGATGCCACCAGCGCTGCGCTCAGGGGCGGCCCATCCTCCAGAATCATGAACCCAAGTAAACCTCTTCTCCTTCTAAATACCTGGGTCTCGGGTATTCTGTTATAGCAGCAGGAAGCAGATAGACCCTGTCTGGTACTGCTTTCGCGTCATCCTCCATCCAGAGTCCTTTATCCTGGGTCACCAACACCAGGACAATTTGTAAATGCCACACTGGTCATGAAGCCTCCTCGTCTGCAGCAGTGTCCTGAGTGAGAGGCCCAGGAAATTGTCCTGAGAAGCTGTGAATGAAACAGGGCACTTTGAGGAGCTGTCATGGCCATTATTTGCAGAGTTCCACCCTCTGCCCTGTCCACGCTAGGCATCCACATGCCCAGCAGCGTAATTCACTGAAATATTAATATCCCTGCGCGTCCTCACCCACTATCCAGCACACCATGCTTCGTCTCTCCTGCTCTTGTGAGTTGGGTGGAGCCCGGAATGACCTCTCTTGTGTCTCCCTTCTCTTGGTGACAAACTGGCTGCTCCCAGCCTAGACCCATTCAGGTGGGACCAAACAGGAATTTTAAGTTTGTTGAATTCATTGCACATTTAAAAATTGGGTGATTTCACACAAAATCAGAATTTCTGACTTCTCTCAAAACATTTGAAGTGGGGGACTCCATTTGGAGTGACCAGTCCTCCCGCTTCCTGAGACTCTCCCAGTGTTGGCATGAAAGCCCCTTGTCCAGGAGACCCCAGGCAGGCTCCAGAGTCATGCAGGCCATGCTGGGCTGCAGCAGGTGGGGCTGTCCCTCCAGCTGGGCTCCCTCTCCAGGCTCATGGGCCCTCTGGGCCCTTCTGAGGGCCGCATTGTGTCCTCTTTGGAATTGCTGTGTTGAGGTTCTGGTTCCCACTACCTCCAAAGGTGACCTCATTTGGAAATAGGGTCATTGCAGATGCAATCAGTTAAGATGAAGTCAGCCTGGAAATGGGAGGGCCCTGATCTGACTTCTGTCCTTGAAAAAGGGGAAATGTGGACACAGACACCCCACAAGGAGAAGCTAGGTGACAAGGAAGACAGGGATTGGAAGCCAAGGGAAAGCAAAGGTTGCTGGCAAATCTCCGGAAGCTGAGAGCAGGCCTGGATCCTGTCCAGCACCTCAGAGGGCGCAGGGTCCTGCAGATGCCCCCATCCCTGACTTCTCCCCTCCAGAACTCCCACACAATGCATTTCCGTTGTACCAGCATGTGGTACTTTGTCTTGGTGCCCTAGGAAACCGGAACAGGCCTCTACCACACCCTGGAATTGGGTGGCCTTATGTTTACCTGACCCGCCTGGGCCCAGAGGTATTTGCATTCTCACCTGCCCTGGGTTCCTTTAAGCCAGGTGTTGATGACATCACTCCTGTAGTCCAGGGAGAGGAGGGAGACTGGAGGAAAACATGGACCCCACCCCAGGGGAGACAGGGAGCTGGCCCTGAGCGCCAAGGACTCCAGTGCCCCATAGCACCCAAGAGGTGAGCAGAGACCCCAGAGGAGGTAAAAGGCAGGGTGCCTGGACTGTCAGAGACCCTCCAAGTTGCCCACCTAGTGAGCTTGGACAGCAAAGGAGCTGCGTGACCTTCATGTCCAAGAGCTACGGGGCTCTTCCAGGTGCTGAAGGCTTGTGAGCCTCCTGGGTTCTGGGGGAGGAAGAAGGGCCCCCGGGCAGGAGAAAAGAAGGGAACATCTAGGCCAGCCTCAGTTCAGGGTCCAGGGGCGATGATCAGAGTGTTATTTGCCGCCATTACTCAGCTGAGCACACAGAGGCACAGGGCTGTCTAGGCCCCTAAGCAATCGCTGGGGGTGGGAGGCATCTGAGCCTGCACAGCCAGGCCAACCCCTCCCCAGCATAGCCTCCGGGCTCAGCGGGGCTTCTCTGTCCACGCCACAGCCTGGGGGCACCACCGGCCTCATTCTCAGCCAGTGTTTCCGTTGGAAGGTTCCACTCTGGGTGTCTCCTGGTCCCTAGTGTGTTTTAACTCATACTTCTGAGGGATGTGCCTTGTCACCGTGTGCAAAGGATTCAGAAGGACCGTGGTTGCTCTGCCCGTCGGGTGGGCTCCTCTGGGTCACGTGACATTCTCATGCTTTATTTGCTCAGTCATTCATTCATTTATTCAGCACAGGTGGGTCCAATCCTGAGGCAGAGTTCTAGGTCCTGAAGTTCTAGCGGGGAACAAAGTGAACCTAATTTCTTCTCTTTAGGAGCTTAGAACCCGTGTGTCTGGTGATGACATGTACTGTGGGGAATGGAAGGCCAGCAGGTGTTGGGGTGTGACAGAGAGGAGAGCCACTGTTATGAACATAGGGAGAGAAAGCCTCAGATAGATGCCAGCCAAGGTCTGAAGGGTGAGGAGTTGGCTGGGTATCTTGGGCAGGTTTCTTAAGTGCAAAGGTCCTGAGGCAGGAGTTCCATTCCCCAGTGGCTAGAGGGGTTCTCAGGTTGGACAGGAATCACATGGGACCCTGTGAACCATGACAAAGATTGGGAAAACCTCCTCCAGCCAAGGAGGAGCTGGGCTCTTCTGGCTGCTGTGTTGAGGCTGAGCACTCAGCAGGGACACCAGCTAGGATGCTCTTCCAATGACTCAGGCTAATGCACCTGGACCAGGGTGGCCATTGCAGAGGCAGGATGAGGAGCCAAGAGTCTGGAAAGACGATGGGCTGGATGGGAAGAGGGGCATTATCAGGGTTTGGCCTGAGCAGGGGGCAGGAAGATGCCTCCTCTCACTGTGAGAGGAAAAGGATCCCTTTGGGGAGTTCAAGTGTTTAGGTTTGGATGTGTTAAATCTGAGAGGCCTGTTAGATACCCAAGTGGAAGCTTCCAGGAGGAGCAGGGTGCACACCTGCCATAGCCAGCCCACTCTTGGGCTTGTCTTCCCTGTCATGGTGACAGAGGAGGGTGGGCTTCTCACTTTGGCCCACAGACTCTGGACTCAGGGATCCTCCATGGCCCTGCCCTGTGGGTCCCAGGTGAGGAGGGGCCGTGAGAACCAGAAGGGGTCGTCCTCAGCACAGAGCCTGCTCCCCAGCTGCATGTCCTCGTGAGGGGGCTGGTCTCCCATCCCCTGCCCCCTCCACACCGTGCCCCCAGGGGAGCAGTAGGGGTGAGAGGTGAGAGGCCTCTGAGCCAGCAGGCCCCTGGGTGTGACCTAGCAGAGGGAAAAGGTCTTGGCACTACCTGCCCCTCCCTGCGGGCCCTGCCCCACAGCCCCAGGTGCTGCCCTCTCACCCTTTTATGGTTGGGATCCTCTAATATCAAAGGCCAGGAGTTGAAGGCGTGGTCACCAGCCTGTGGGGCTGCTGGGAGGTGGCAGAACCTGTAGAAGATGGGCCCAGAAGAGGGAGGCGATGTCCTGGGGCAGGCCTGAAGGGGCGTTAGGACACCAGCCCCTCCCTGCTCCCTCCTGTCCTCCTGGCCCAAAGCGGCATGGCTGGCTGACCACGGACAGAAGCCTCTGAAACTGCACCAGAATAAAAATTTCCTCCTTTTAAGATGATTTTTCTCAGGTCTGTTATCACAGTGATGGAGAGCTAACTGAGACAGCTCTGGACTCTCCTCACAGTCCTGGCCCAAGGCTGCTGATGGAGGTGTCCTGGGCCCACCTGACCAGGCCTCTGAGATACCACCTACCCTCCTGTCCTTGGGCTCTGTGGAGACCAGTGTGCTGGGCATCTGCCCAATGTCTCCTTTCCCCTTCTTCCTCACCAATGGGACTCTGGTTTAAGGGGGCCACAATGTGCTCGGGTAAAATGCTTCCTGGGACCCTTTGTAGCTAACACTGGCCATGTTGACCCAGCTCTGCCATGGGATAAGAGGGTAAGTCAGTGCGTAGATATTTAAAAAACAAGCTTACTCCTCTGGCATGCCCTTTATCTTTGATCATCATTGACTTCCTCCTTATCTCCTTCTATTTCCTGGGAGATAATTTGGATGTCTGGAGGTGCAGCAGCCATCTTCAACCATGAGGATAAAAGCCAGGTGCTAAGTGTGGTGGAGGAGGAAAGAGGGGAGTCCAGATCCTTGCTGACACCCCTCAATGGCAACCCCACCCCTTGACTGACAGCTCTGAATTTTCTTTTCTACATGAGACAAAAATTCCTGTTCGTTTGAACCCCTGCTCTTCTAACTAAAAGAAAACTAGAAATTTTTAGTTATTTGGCAGCTGACACAGTCCCAATACACAAACTGTCCTGTGCCAAATCTGGTAGCTCCTTCTGAAATCCCAGCACCCACTCACTAGCCCCAGGGCAGCCCAGCCCAGCCCAGGAATGGCTGCCTTTGGCTGTGCCTCTGCTGTAACCCGACTGAATAGAGGTAACATCCTAGAGGAGTGCAGCCTCAGAGAGGTTAGGTAACTCGCACAGCATCACACAGCTAGTAAAGAGCAGAGTCAAGTGTCAAAATCAGATCTTCTGTCTCAGGGGCACCTTTTCTGCTCTGATACCAGAATGGGTGGGAGTGGGCAGAGATGTGGGGGTTCAGATCCCAGGGTTTCTGATGTGATTCCTAGGAACAATAATAATGGACACTAGACCACCTCCTTCAAGGTTTTGTCAAATCTTGCCTACCCTGTCCACCCTATTCAAAATTTCCACCCCTAATTCCTGATTCCCCTTACTGTGCTCTATTTTTTCCCCATGGATCTGACCACCTCTGGCACGTTGCATAATTTCGTTTTTATTATGTCCTCCCGCCCTCAAATGGACAAGGATCTCTGGCTGCTTTGCTTATACCGTATTCCAAGGGCCTAGAAGGATGCTGGCGTAGAGAGGGTATCCATTGAGCTGAATTAAACAGCCATGTTTCCTGAGCACTGTTACGTGCCGAGTCGTGTCCCCTTAACATCCACAGGTAGAATTCCCAGGTCGCAGTGCCCAGAATGTGACTGTGTTTGGCAATGGATATTTATAGAGGTAATTAAGTTAAAATGAGGTCATTAGGGTGGGCCCTAATCCAACACGTGTCTGTGTAAGAAGAGGAGACAAGGACACAGGCACACAAGGTCAGAAGACCATGGGGGACACAGGGTGACGATGGCCACCTGTGAGCTAGAGGAAACAACCCTGCTGACACCTTGCTTTCAGACTTCCAGCCTCAAGAATCACAAGAAAATCAATGTTTGTCGTTTAGGGCACCCAGCCCGTGGTACTTGGTCGTGGCAGCAGATGGACGCACCAGCTTTGTCTGGCTCCATTCAGATGGTTTGTATGGGCTATCTCCTTTGTCCCTAACTATGACTCTAAGGGACAGGCACTCATTTCCTAGATGCAGAAACAGATCCAGGAAGTGATCATGTAGGGGGTTGGGGGGAGCTAGATCTCAGGGTCCAAGTTCTCACGAGGCAGAGGAGGGGTGTTATGGCTGCCTGGCCTGTCAGGCCCCTTCTTTATCTGGAGCCTGTGGAGAAGCAGGCCTGTCCTCCATCTTTCTCCCAACTCACCCCCAGGTAAGCCTAGGCTGGACCCTCTGCACTCAGGGACAGCCCACTGTACCTGCATCTCTATGTACCGAGACCAATGGGGACGAGAAAGGGGCATAAGAGGGCCTCGGGCAGGAAGTATTTCCTTATTGTCTCTCAAAGCATTTAGGCCTCACGCACCAACTTGCTGGCCTGCTGGAGAGGCGGATTCTCTAAGATGGGAGGAGCCTGTTGGTTCTCCAGCTACGGTTCCTGGGCAAGGCTATGGTCGCAGCTAATCTTTATTGAAGCTCTACTGTGTGCCGGGCCTTGTCCTAAGAGCAGTCCACATTTCCGCATTTGGTAATCCTCTTAGCAGCCCTGCAAGGTGGTCATGGATATCATCACCATTTAACAGATGAGGAAACCGAGCCTCAGTGCACTCAAGTGCGCGGCTGACGCCGCATCTCACTCCAAGGCTGGCCCACGCAACCCGGAAGCCACGCTGGCTGTACACACTTCCCTGAGCTGCCTTAGGCTGTGACTGGCTGGCACGTTCCCCAAACCCCTCGTGCTGGGCAGAAAATCAGGAAGGAAGCTGGGGAGGGGGCGGTAAGAGGACAGAAACTGCCAAACAACGTGACAAAGATCTGAACCCCTGCACTGTGGTCTGTGATCTCTCCCGCCTGCTTTCTCCCCCACTGGTAACCTCTGCCTGGAGCTGACAGTGTCCCCTCAGTTGGAATCTCTGTCCTTGGAGGTCAGCTGGAGTTCATTTCAGCCAGTTTCATGAGGGTACCATGCATGAGGAGGTGCCCGGTGTCACCAGCTCTATCATCACTGCAGAGGAGGGAAAAGGAATTTTCCTGGGGCTGGGATTGCCAAGCCTTTCCTAGAGGAACAGGAGGACAGCCTAGAGACAAATCTGCTGCTGGGGTCTGTGCACACAGGCTGGGCGATTGCCCGCCTGGGAATTGCCTCTCTGCAGAACTGGGGCAGGTCCATCAGCCTCACTGTTGGTGACAGTGCAGGGCTGTTGCCTTTTTGTGCTGGGAGAGGCTGAGGAGGCCTTGCAAACTCAGCTTCTGGAGGCTGCCTGGGCCTCTTCCTCCCCTGCTGGCTTTGCACAGCAGGGAGCTCTGTGATCAGAATCCAGCCTTTCTCTTTGCCCTCTTCAGGCTAGTGGGCCACTGAATCTGCAGCTGAGTGCACTGGGGGTGTTGCCCTCTGTGTGGGGGGCAGGGGACAGCAGGGGATGGAGTACAGGTGCCCAGTTGCACGGCCCAGGTCTGTTAGAGGCCTGCCTCCCTCTGGGCAGCAAACTGGAACTTTCCTGACACAGCACGAGGGCAGCGGTGTGTCAATGGCTGGGGCCCAAAGGCATGTGTGTGGCCTTGGTGGGAGGCCCAAGGGCACGATGAAGCTGCATAAGGCCATGCCTGATTGCCCAGCACTGGGGACCGCAGGGCCCCCTTCCAGGTGCTTCCTACCCACAAGCCTGGCAAAGGCTGCTGACAGTGCCTCCGGGACTCTCACGCTGTGGCCCTGGGGGCCAGGCTTGGCACGGGCTAACTGAGGCAGGGCCCCACACAGGGGATGCTTTTGTGCAGCCCGGTGGGGCTCTGGCCCCCAGCCACACCTTTTCCTACTGTTGGGGTGGTTTCTAGGCTCTTCTTGAGAAACATTAGCAAACTGACTTTCATTCCAGTCGCCCATAATCTGCACCCAGCCTAAGTGCTGTCTTCGCTTATCAGATGCCCAGTGTCCTCTTCTCGTTTTCTGGATGGCTCGGAAGTTCTAGAAGTTAGGACCAGCTAAAGGTGTGTGCTCTGTCTCTACCAGGAAGAGCAGCAGGCTCTGCGGTGTGGCGTGGGGCCTCTAGCTGCTAACAGCTGGCAGGGCAGAATGAGAGGGTCCAGGCCCCCAACTAGATGCACTAGCACTGAGTGCTGCTGCAGGTGCCGCTGAGGAGGGGGCAGCAGGCGACATGGGCAGGGTGGGGTGCAGGCGGGAGGACGGGCACATCGTGTGTACAAGGTCTTGGCAGAGAGCTGGGAAACCAAGGAGCAGGTGGGCGGGGAGTCCAGAGATGGCAGCAGAGACTCAGGCTACTGGGGACAGGCCAAAGAAGGCAGAGGAGTACTCACAGGGCTGACGCCTGTCTTAGGGGGTGTGGCCACTGGGCCTGTGGCCGAGGGTCCTGGGCCATAGCAGAGAGTGCCTGGCTCATGCAGAAGGAAAGTGCAAGCATTGCTTTTTCTTCTTCAAAACTGTTCTAGGGGTCCCCAAAGGCCTGGAAGGAAGCAGGTGGCCTGTGTGTGTCAGGTGGGGCCAGAGACAAGAAGATGAAGCACTTTCTTTTGAAAGAGGCTGAAGAGGGCATTGCTGACACAGGGACCTGAGGCTGTGATGGAGCATGACCCTGGAGTGGCTGCAGGCTGGAGCAGGGAGCATGGCCAGGAAAGGGTCTATTTTGGATCATCCAACCATCTGGACACCTCAGGGCTGTGCTAGGGACTTGCAGAAATGCAATGGCTACTGAGGGTCAGCTGCCCAGTTTAGGGAGCAGAGGGTGCCATTCCTCCAGAGATGAGGGATCCCCAAAGGAGAGCCCCATGCTGCTGCAGGGTTGATTTCTACTCTTCATGAAGCAATTCCTCTCAGCTGCCCAAGAGGACCGTGACTGTGCAGGGCACCTTGGGAAAAGAGAGCAGGTTCCTGTGTCCAACCAACACAAAGCAGAAAGGTGCACACACCCAGAGAAGCCGACTCAGAAAGGATCATCCGGGCAAGGGACTGTCCCAGTGGTCTGGGGGCATGGAGCTGGGCCTTGACCTGGGTCTTGAGGCCCCCTGGGCAGGGGAGGTTATGGGAGAGGGTAAGGAACGACCTGGGCAGAGCCACAGTAAAAATGACAACAGCTAATAGTAATTAGAGGTTGGATTGTGCCTTCTTCCCTGTGAGCATAACATGAGATGCGCAGAAATGCTGGCATGAGGCCCAGCCAGAGCCACCTCCCCAAACGGCAGCTGCTGTTATCGCTAGGAGATTGGCCCCAGCAAAGTGGGAGTTTGGACTGCCAGCCTCTTTTGGGGCTGAGCTCTGTGCCCCTTGACGCTCTTTTTGCCCTTTCTTGTGCCTTGTCAGGGCTGGACCTGGGTGGACAGTGCTGGGACCCTGTGACAGTGTGGCAGCTCTACTCCTTGTGCAGCCTGTCTTTGATTCCCCCACCGCTACCCCAGAGTGGATGGACATGCCCCGTCCTTTCACATCTGCCTGGTCATTTCTACAGGGGACAACTAGAGACTTCTGTACTGTCCTGTGATGCCAGCAGAAGATGAGAGATGACAGGTTCTCCAGGACGCAGGGGGTCTGCACAACCTCTGGAGAGTTCTGAAGGAGGTTCCTTGGTGTCCTTTCAGCTGCTTTTGGACAACCCTGAGATTCTTTGGAGAATGTTCTAGAACACAGAGGAGTAAATTCCACCCATCCATAACCCTGGGAAGGCAAGAAGGCAAGGGCAGGGTTTAAATGACCCCTTGTGCCTCAAAATCTGCTCCTATCCGAAGATGTGCCTGTCACCTGCCCAGTTATTAATCTCATCCTCTTTGGGACTCCCCGCCCACAAAGTATCCACCTGACTGCCAGTTCACACTCCTCCAAATCGCCCCTCCCTTCCCTTTGCTGGCCCTCATCTTCTCCCACTTGTTCCTGCCCTAGCCTCTCCATGGCCAGCCCCCTCCCAGGACATTCTTGCCTCTTTAAGAAATGCTGACCCTACAGCTTCCCCAATCCCCTTAATGGCTTTCAGTTACCTTCCAGGTAAAACTCACATTCTTCAGTTGAGCAACCCGGCCTTCTTCCTCCCTGTGAGCCCTTCCCAGAAGTCCACTCTCAGACCTTGTGGACCAGGCCCACCAACGTCTGCTTGAAACCCTCAACCTCAGCACTTGCTGCTTCTGCCAGGAGTACCCTCCTGTCCCAACTCTGTTCCTTTCCTTAACTCCTACTCATCTTGAATTTTATTTTCAATGCTTCTGTCACTCTCTCATTTCTAGACTTTCACATTTTAAATAAAAACATCTGTTATGCTTCCTAGCTTATGGGGTAACTCATGATTCCTCAGGTCAAGGGTGCCTGCCTCTGAGTGCCTCCTTGACACCTTGGGGTGTGCCTGGAAGTGTGTTCCAGGACGTCTTCCCCACGGGACCCTGTGCTGCTGGGCGCCGTGTCCTTCAACATTTTGTCCTCAGTACCCAGAATAGTTCCTGAATTATATGAAGTACTTAATATACAGATAGCAGGAAATTGTATTTCAAAGCTATAGCTTCAAGTGTTTAAATAAAAAAGAGCTTAATTATTCTACAGCTCAGTCTCCCTGGGCACCCTTTCTGCCCCATGGTCGTGTACTTCAGCTGATACCTGGAAATCCACCGTCTGCTACGTGCTCTCCCCCCGCCCATCATACTTGATGTATTCCTTTTTCCTACTCTTCAGGTTTGCAGCAGAACCCAAACTGGGGTGCGCCTCTGAGATGTGCAGGCACTGGTGGGAAGTCTTGGGTCCTTGGGGGGGTGTTCTTATGCCTCACTGTTATGCGGTCATTGGCTCTGTTCTTGATCTGCAGTTGGCATCTGTCCCTGAGCCTTTGCTGAGATGCATTTTGTCCCAGAAGATGGAAGGGGTCCAACCACTGGGGCTGATGACTTCATTCACATCAAAGAGCTTTTTTCTCCCAAATCCCAAGGCACCAGATCCTACTTTGAGAAGCAGAACCCTAGAGAAGGAGGTGACAGACAGGAAGTAGTGTCCACCCACCTCACACTTCTACCCATGATGGGAGGAGCCAGGAGCCAGGAGATAACATCAGTAAGTCTTTGACTATCTAGGGGACTCCCCCCACCTCCCCAGGCCTTTTGCATATTCAAAGTTAGGGGCAGGAAGTAAGGTGTTCCACATAATGAAGTGGAAAGAATGTTTCTGGAGGTGCAGGTGCAGGTGCAGGTACCAGCCAAGGCGCGTGGAATGCTGGTATAATGGACAAGGGACTTATAAGAATAGGGATGTCAAGCCGGGCACGGTGGCTCAAGCCTGTAATCCCAGCACTTAGGGAGGCTGAGACAGGAGAATGGCGAGTTCAAAGCCAGCCTCAGCAAAGGCGAGGCGCTAAGCAACTCAGTGAGACCCTGTCTCTACATAAAACACAAAATAGGGCTAGGGATGTGGCTCAGTGGTCGAGTACCCCTGAGTTCAATCCCCAGTACCAAAAACAAAAACAAAAAAAAAAAAAAAGAATAGGGATGTCTATTTTGCCTTGTGGTGGGATGGGTCCTGTTTATCTACTCATTTTTTTTTTACTTGCAAAGTGAAAATAATTGTTGTTAATAATTATTATTAATTAATAATTAATTAATTTAATTATTAATAATTAAAATAATTATTGCTAATAATTATTATTAATGGACATATAACAGTAATTTTACATATTTATGAGGAACAGTTGTGATATTTCAACATGTGCCTACAATGTGTGATGATTAGATCAGGGCAATTAGCACACCTGCTACCTCAAACATTTATCTTTTTTTTTTTGGTACCAGGGATTGAACTCAGGGGCACTCGACCACTGAGCCACATCCCCAGCCCTAGTTTGTGTTTTATGTAGAGACAGGGTCTCACTGAGTTGCTTAGCACCTTGCCATGGCTGAGGCTGGCTTTGGACTTGCGATTCTCCCGTCTCAGCCTCCCTAAGTGCTGGAATTAACAGGCATGCGCCACCGCGCCTAGCTAACATTTATCATTTCTTTGTGCTGAGAATATTCCAATCTTCTCTCCTCGCTGTTTTGAAATATACAAGTCAGCTGCACTGGAGTTGGAGTGCTCACCCACCCTAGGTCTAGCTCCCTCACACAACCTTGCCCTTGGGGAGGCCCTGGGGGGTATGGCCTCAGTTCCCCAGGAGACCTTGGTCCTGAGGTGACCAGCAGCAAAATGATCAGTGGGGTCATCTGGACAAAGCTGGGGAATAGAGGAGGCACCTTCCTCACCCTCCCCTTGACACATTGGGCTTTCAAGAAACACCGCAGGTGATTTTGATGTATGTCAACAACCCGTAAAAGAAAAATTGTCCCCAAACTGGTCTGGGACAAAACTTTTCCTGTGTGATGCAAGTGACAATCTCTTCTTTGGGAGTGGGGGCTTCGACATTCTCCGTAAAATACATTAGCAATTTTCTAGCCGGGTGCAGTGGTGCAAGCCTGTAATCCCAGCACTTAGGGAGGCTGAGACAGGAGAATCTCGAGTTCAAAGCCAGCCTCAGCAATGGCAAGGCACTAAGCAACTCAGTGAGACCCTGTCTCTACATAAAACACAAAATAGGGCTGGGGATGTGACTCAGTGGTCGAATGCCCCTGAGTTCTCTAGTACCAAAAGAAAAAAAAAAATACATTGGCAATTTTCTATTTTAATTTTAATTTTATCTAATTTTCAATGAGATTAAGGTTTATTCTTGGAAACCAGTGCCTGGCCCACCCAGCTGTCTTGAAGGAGGGGTTGGTGGACGTGTCTCTGTGTGTGTAGACACAGGAATAGCTCTTTGTCACCTTCCACATGAGGCTGTAACATGGACATGTGCCTGAAGTAGCAACATAATAGATGGTGTATAATAGATGCAGGAGATCACGCTGAGACCCACATAGGAATGGGTGTGTGGTGACCTCTCTGCTCAGAGGCGCCCCGGGGGAAACACCACATCTTGAGTGGTGCAGAGCTGGACACCATGAGCATGATTCTTGGTTTCCTGTTTTATAGGTGAGAGTTGCCTGGCCTCCCTGCAGGCTGTGGAAATTAAATGAGGTAAGGATTGGACAGGAATGTATGAGGGAAACTAGAAGGCAGCTTTGCAAGTCAGAGCTTACTATTATCTTTATTTGTTTCGGAGATGATCTGTCCCATGCCAGAGAGTCAGGGTGACTTCGGGTGTGTGCCCCCAAACTGCAAGATGCTTGTGTCCTTGTGTTTGCAGCAGCTCAAATGGTGAAGCAACCCAAATGTCCACGGGGGAGGGATAAGCAAAAGGTAGCATCTCTACACTTCAGAATATTATTCAACCATAAAATGAAGGGAATTCTGTTATGTCTAGGGGAGTTTTAAGCTTTCCCGGTTTCTCTGAAAATCTGAAAATTTGAGTCTCTGGAATAAACTGACAGTAGACAGATGGACAAGAGAAAAATAATTTTTTGAATATGTACGGGAGTCTTACAAAATATGAGACTCAAAAAGGGTCAGAAGATTGAAGTTTATATAGTATTCTGGGCTCCAGACTGAAATAGGAGGCTGGAGCCAGGTGTGGTGGCACACACCTGTAATTCCAGCTATGGGGGGTGGGGGTGGGAGTGGGAGGGCGGGGCTTAGGCTGGAGGATTACAAGTTCGAGGCCAGTCAGGGCATCTCAGCAAGACCCTGTCTCAAATTTTTTTTTAATAAAGAGTATACTTGCCTAGCATGCGTGAAGCCCTGGGTTTAATTCCCAGCACTGAAAAAGAGAAAAGAAAAGACAAATAGAAATAGGGGCTTGGATGTGTGGTGACCCAGTTACTGGAGAGTAAGAAGAGGAGGCATGTGAACAGAAGTTGTCTTGTAGTGCAGAGGACATCTCTCAGGTAGCAGCCTCAGAAGAAGAGGTGACAGGCTGTGACAAAGTCTCTCTGGTGAGATCTTGACCTTTAGTCTTTTTTTTATGAGTCAGTCTCCTCCAGGTGATGAGTTGTCTGGGGAAGGGATTTAGACTTTAGATAGGTAAATGAATCTGGGGTATCCATTTTCCTGAACCTCAGGACATGCCATGCCACGGATGAACCTTTGGAACATCTTGCTAAGTGAAGTCAGCCAGTCACGAAAAAACAAACACTATCAAAACTGCTGTCATTTCCACTTGTAGGTGGTCCCTTCAGTAGTCAAAATCATAGAGAAAGTAGAATGGAGAGAATAGAATGTGGTCGCAGGCGCTGGGGTGGGTAGGCGGCTGGGGAACTGTTGTTTAATGAGTATGGTTTTTGTTCCACAAGATGAAAAACCTTCTGGAGCCAGATGGTGGTAATGGTTTCCCAACAACATGAATGGCTTTTAATACCACTGCACCGTATACTTAAAAATGATTAAGGTGATAACTTTTATCTTATATGTACTTTACCACAATAAAAAGTCTATTTTTTTTTAAAGAAAGCTAAACTCTGAATGCAGGTTCGATGCTGATCTCCTCCAAGATGTACCTCATGCGCTGCATTTGTTGTTAACTGTTGGTTCCAGCTTTGAAGCCCCCTGAGGCATCTAGGCTTGCACTTGGCAATGCCTTCCTGGTTCTCCTCCACTCAGGCCAACATTGCATTGGCCCGCAAAGCCAAGGCTGCCATCACCTAGGAGGAGAAGGACAGTCCCTTTCCTGGCCCTGTGCCGGCTTGCCCTAGCCCTTCCCACCCCCAGCACAGGCAGGACGTCTGTCTCTCTGCTGATTGTGAGATAGCTCATGGCTGTCAGGTCTGCTTGAATAAGCTCTTTTGTCCCCGAGAATTTTCCCATGTCAAACATTTAGTCTGTTGTGTTCTGGGTCAGTGAGCAAGGAGATAAGTCTGAATTCTTAAACAACCTTGCGATGGGAGACATCTGTCTATGAGGCAATTGAGCCACATCTGTTGCACTATTCCCAACATTCAAGACCCTTACAGATTATGATTTTATGTTTTAGATCTTTTGTTTTTTTTTTTTTTTTTTGGTACTGGGGATTGAACTCAGGGGTGCTCGACCACTGAGCCACATCTCCTGCCCTATTTTGTGTTTTATGTAGAGACAGGGTCTCACTGAGTCACTTAGCACCTCGCTGTTGCTGAGGCTGGCTTTAAACTCACGATTCTCCTGTCTCAGCCTCCCTAAGTGCTGGGATTACAGGCTTGAGCCACCGCGCCCGGCTAATGTTTTAGATCTTAAAGAAATATATTTTCTTTTAAAAATATAAATATTGAAGAAATGCATACTTAGAAGATGGAAGTTCCTCATAAATTGCTTTACCCCCCCACCACCAAATACCTAACTATTGTTCATAGTTTCATGTATATGGCTCAGATTTTTTTCCTCTCTGCACCTACTAGTGTAGATATGATCATTATCATTATCCTTATTCTCATATTACCAGTGATGTCTGGCAACTCCTTTTTTGATAATTCTTGAATGTCTTTCAAAATTAGGACCTCATACTTCTAATAGTTATAAAACATTCCATTGCATTTCTGAATAATCATTTACTTAATGAGCTTCCTAGTAATAAACCTCTGGAATCCCATCTCTCCCCAGTCTTTCCTTTATTACTTTTTACTGAAATAACTGCAGTGGATATCCTTGGACATATATTTGTATCTTTGTAAGCATGCTTCCTGTGAGTTGAGGATGCATTTCTAGAAACAGAAATGCTGGGTCAAAGGTATACATATTTAAAATTTAATGGGCATTGCCAAATTGACAAACATAGTTGTTTTTTTTTTTTAAATTACCCATGTGAGGCAAGCGCTCCACCACTGAGCTACAGCCCCAGTCCTGACAAACATACTTTTGTTTCAGTTTGTGGATTCTGTGACAGTGAAAATGCCCCTCTGGGCACCTAGAGGAAGGACTGGTACCAGTGACGAAAAGAAACGGCAGTGGTTCATCTTGGGCATGCCTATGAGTGTCTGCCCAGTCCCCTGCAAGACTACACATGACGATCAACTGAGGAGGGGACAGAGGCACAAACTGTTGGTCTTAGAAGGACAGAAGGCATCAGCTGAGTGAATTCCAGGGCAGCTGGGGCCCAAACGGTGTGGATTCTGAGATGGTCTGTTTAGCACCCATCTGTCTTGTAGAAACAGTCCATCCCTTTGGAGAGACCTCTTTTGGGAAACCTCTTCCCTGCTAACTCCATCTACATGGGTCTAGTGCGAGCTGCCTGTTCTACTGTTTGCCAGACTAGTCATCAGTATGTATGGCTAATTCAAACCCTTCCCTAGAATTTTTAAAAAATCACTTGCCTATGATGCCTTAGGAGCCTGGCAAGGGACTTAGAGTGGAAAGTTACAATGGAGAGCTTGGGCGGAGGAAACCCCACAGATCACCCAAAACACAGAAACCCCTTTCTTTTTTGGTCCATGGGTCGCCAGCTTCTGCATCTTGAGCCCTAGGCTTGAGTCCAGCTATGGATGTCTTACTCTCTGCTCGGGGAGTAGAAATTCAGGGCTCCAATGGGTGCTGGATACAGAGTATGTAGACAAGAATTCTTATGTCCTAGAAACAAACTAGTAGAAAAACTTTTGAAGGAAGTGTTCTGTAGAACAGTCTAGCTGTTCAGGGCTGGGACAAGCATCAGGTGAGACAGGCATCTGGCACAAAAGTGGAGGAGGTATTCGCCCTCCTCCTCCTCCTCCTTGATTCACCCTAGGCCTCGCCTTGATCATCAGAAAACATCCAACGGTTCAGAAAAAAATAGAATGCAAGGTGATTGAGATTTTTATAGTGAAAACATTAAACATTACCAAGAGAATTTAAAGGAGACCAAAGGGACCTCGTCTATACTTTGATATGGAGTGGAAGACTATACTTAAGATATCAGTTTTTCCTAAATTTACCTACAGATTCAGTTCCAGCTGGTTGCTTTGTAATAAATTGAGAAGATGATTCTGAAATGTATATGGAGATTCAAATGATTTAGAATAGCCAAGGAAATCCTAAAAAGACAAAGTCAGAGGACTTATATGACCTCATTTCTAGACTTACTATAAAGCTACAGTAATTAAGGCAGTCTGGGGTAGTGCAAGAAGAGACAGATAACTGATAGAATAAGAAAAAGATGACAAACTGTTTTCACATTTGTGGTCACCTGAATTTATGGCAAAGTCTTCGTGGCAAGTTAGCAAGGAAATGCTTTTTCCCCCCTCCTTCATTAACCATTGCTGGATCAACTGAACATCCATAGGAAAAAATTAATCTTGATCTCTACCTCACATAATACACAACAATTCATTTGAGATGGAGCATAGCCTTAAATGTGAAAGCTGAAACAACAGAATTGTAGGGGAGAAAAGATTTCTTTTCCTCGTTTATTGCAAAGTTCATGGCTGACATGTTTATAACAACAGGCAGATTGACAAGAGAAAAGCATGCACATTTTTTTTTAACCTAGAGTTTTATGTGACATGGGAGACTTCAGAAATGAAGACCCAAAGGCCCAGGGAAGATTGGAGTTTGATGCTTAGATCTGATAAAGAACGGACAGTTGTGTATAAGTATGCTCAGACAGAAAGGGAGGATGACCTAATGGTAATAAACCGGGGGAATTTAGCCAGGCCTGTTGGTTCACTCTTCTTGGCTTCCAGGTATAGGGCAGGACACCTGTCACATAAAGGTTTTATGACCCACTTTCAGGAGAGGTAGGTCAGAGAATTTCCTTATGGCCATGTTTCAGAGAAGGAAGGCTGTAGGCGATCAGACAGTGGTCTTCTTGCTTCTTGGGTTCTCCTTAATTTCCTTTAGCTTAAAATACTCAATACACCAAGGCACCAACCACATTTTGGATAGCCTTTCTGGCATCCCATCAGAATTATATCTTGATTATAATCTTGGTAGTAATATGGCTGCATTAACTTGTTAAAAGTTTATCTACTTGGTGACAGTTCATCCGGGTATATATTTATGCTTTATGCTCTTTTTTTTTTTAGATATTTGTTTTATTTGTTTATTTATACGTGGTGCTGAGGATCGAACCCAGGGCCTCACGCATGCGAGGCAAGCGCTCTGCCACTGAGCTACAATCCCAGCCCACTTTAGGCTCTTTTAATCTATGAATTATACTTCACCAAAAAATGCCTGGTGTGGAAGTGCATGCCTATAATCCCAGCTACTTGGGAGGCAGGCGGATTGCAAGTTGAAGGCCAGCCTGGGAAACTTAGTGAGACCATGTCTCAAAATAAAAGAAAAAGAGCTGAGGGTGTAGCTCAATGGTAGAGTGCTCGCCTAGCATGGGTGAGGCCCTGGGTTAATCCCCAGTACAGAAAATAGATTTAAAAAAAAACAACAATTCAAAGTGTCAGAGCTAAGTTAATGACTGAATTTTAACTGTACATAAACTATACTTTAATAAAAAACGGAAAAGCAAGTAAGCAAGGCTACTGCATTGTCGAAAGCTAGGTACCCTGGTATAGATCAGCCACATCTCTGACCTGATGTACTGGGCATCGTGTGAGTGCTGGCACCTGTGTGCAGTTCGCCCCTTTCCTGGTATCATGGGAGGAAATGGAAAGTTCAAGAGGCAGGAAGAAGTCAGAAGTGTGTGATGAATATCTAACTCTATTTAGCTTCAGTTTTAAGATGTGGTGAACATGTAAAAGGAAATGGGCACTCCCTCCCCCTGCTGCCTCCTGTCCCCAAGTTTTAGGCAGGAAACTCAATTATGAGTAAAACCAGAACTCCAATGTGATTGACTTATTCACTGGACCAGTTGCAAGAGACATCCTGAAGCCCTCTGTCCCCCTCCAATGCTGACTCAAACCTGCAGTTTGAAATCATCTCTCTTCCGGGCGCTGTCTCGGTTTTGGTCTTCCCAGAGTCAGAGCGTGAGATATGAATTTGAATGCAAGTCATGAGGAAGTGACATAGGAGAGGGAAGGAGCCAACAAAGGGACAGTTTTCAGACCCAAGATCACAGGTTCTCCCCACGGAGGGGCCAGGGACCCATGGTACTTGCCCTGCAGCCTTCCACCCCTCCTTGGGTGAGGAGGACTTCCGGGTACTTGAACGCTCCAGCACTTTGCCTTATTCAGACTTGATCACCCTGTCTGGCCAGATAAAACCCTGCGGGCAGGATTGCAGGTATTGGCCACGCACAGGGGCGCGCTTAGGGACAGAGGCACTACCGTGTCTGTTAGACCTGGTTAAACCCTAGGGCAGGGCCAGAGTTTTCCCAGGCCCTTTGAGTGGTATGAAAATATCCTTTTAATAATCAAAATAATCTCATCTGCTGTAACCTTCAACGTTTCATCCTACTGAAATCCCCCACCCTACTTTAGTTGGGCCCGCCTTGGTCTGGGGCCAAGGGGGAAGTGGTCTGACATGGTTCCCTTCTTACTCCACCTCTTCCCTCTTTTGCCGCTGGCTCTTTTGGTCTCTGCAGGACTGGAGTGGAGAGGGGAGAAGAGGTGAGGGGCAGGAAAGACTGCTCTTGAACTGCGCCACTGTCGTTTGGCTTTGGTGCTCTCTGGATGGGGCAGATGCTAGCTGTGGGGTCATTTTCCTCAGGGACATTTTCGGGGCCTCTTCAGGAGTTCCCTCCGAGCTGGGTGTCTTGCATGCAAGTTCCCTTGAAGTGGTAGATGACTCCTCCTGCTGGCCAACTGCCTTCCAATGCAAGGCTTCTCCTGTGTTTGGATTCATTCCCCTTCTGGACTTCCAGATCCTTCCTTAGGACAGAGTCTCCATCAAGTAGAGCTGTTCCTAAGCCCGCTTCTGGCCTCTGGGAGATGCACATCCTTCCTTATCCCGCCAGACTCTGGAAGGGCAAGCCATTTCCAACACAGTCATGACTTCACGTAGCTGCCAGGCATGGGGACATCTGGCTACACAGCTTCCAGGCTTTCGACTTTTTGGGTGTAGCTCCAGCCCTGTGTCCTCCATGTCTAGGTTTCCAGGGGGTTCTCTTAAAGCCCTACTCTCTTGGCTGGAGATGGCATATAGTGTCCTGTGAAGTCAGTTTGTCAGCCTGAAGCTTTGGGTGACAAGGAACGCAAGGTTGATATGTCTCAGAGCAGGCTGACCTAGTGGTTCAAGGACGTTCCAAGGTCCCAGGGCCTTTGGGTGCCTCTGCTGTGTTGCCTGCCCTGTTGGCTGCATTTGAAAATGACTATTGTCAGAAGCAACCCAGGCTTCATGCTTTCAAGTTCATGTCTAGTGGATCATATTCCTTTCTGTTGGTCTCTCTGTCTTGCTATTCAAAGTGAGAGTCCTAAGAGTCACTCTAACTGGCTCAGTTTAGGGCACACATCCACACCTGAGCCAATGACAAAAATGCTGATTGACCAAGGCAGTCAGGGTCCAACCTGGCCATGGTGGCAGGTCACTTTTTGTGCAGTACTTGGAAAGTGTACAGGAGGGATAAACACACATAGGGAAATCTGAGTACTGGGAGAGAGAAATGGATGATGTGTAGGCAACTGTATTAGCTTCCCAGGGATGCTGTACCAGCACCAACAACTGGTAAAACTAGAGAAATGTGTTGTCCTACAGTTCTGGGTGCTGAAGCCTGAAACCACCATGGGGACAGGGCTGTGCTCTCTCAGGATGCTTCCTTGTGTCATCTGCTGGGGAGCCTTAGCATTCCTTGGCTCAGAGCTGTGTCACTATAGAGTCCCACGGTCATCTTCTCCCTGAGAGTCTTTACTGTGCTTTCTCTGTGTCTACCTGTGGGTTCACAGCTATTATCTTCTATTATTAGGACACCAGTCACATTGGGTTAGCAGCCCACCTTGCTCGAGTATGACCTGCTCATAAGTAATCTGCAATGATCCTATGTCCAAAATAAGGTTTATGTTCTGAGATCCTGGGGGCTAGGGATTCCCATCTTTTTGGGGGAACACAATTCAACCCACAACAGCAACAAATATCTTCTTAAAACTATTTCACAGCTTACTTTGCACAAAATTAGTTAATTTGATCATGTAACTTATTCATCACACTTGAATCCAGAATTAAATTGGTCTTATTTCTTATAAGCAGCTTCACTTAAAAGAACAATAGAAGGAATAGTAAACCTCTCTGAAGTTGTTCAATCATATATGTTATTTATCCTAAAGAGAAATACCAAAGAGGAATATTTTTATCCTGGCAGCATGATTGAATATAGGCAAAGCTAGCATTGTGGACACATGCTCAGGGATGAGACCGACTGGTGAGCCTGGGGACAAGTCACTCTCAGAGGAACCTGAGTGGAGTGATTTCAACTGCTCCCAGACTGAGCAGCCTCCATGGTCATTCCTGTGGTGGCCTTGTGCATCTCCCACTCTTTCTCTCTTGTATTATTGCTACAATTTGGATCTTAAGGTCCCCCAAAGTCCCATGTGTTAAAGACTGGGTCCCCTATGTGGGGCTGTTGGGAGGTGGTGGAATTTAAAGAGACAGGGCCTATTGGGAGATCTTCTATATGGTGGGGATGTGCCCTCCAAGGGGATAGTGGGAGCCCAGCCTCTTCCTCCTCCTTTCTTTTATATCCCAGCCACCGGGCGAGCAGCTTTGCTCCACCATGGACTTCCTGGACTTCCCGTCTTGGTGCACTGCCTCACCACAGGCCCAAAAGCACCAAGAACAATCAACCGTGGACTGATACCTCCAAAACTGTGAGCCAAAACCAACCTTTTCTGTTTATAGATTGATTATCTCAGGTATTTGATATAGTAGTGGAAAGTTGATTAATGTAATTATACATTATTTATAGCCATCCATTCATCTTTCCTTCCATTCATTGTCATCATTTATCTATCTAGTTATCTACCTATTGATCATCTGTATTCATATCTAATCTATACATATTTAACTTTTTCATTACATAAGCAACTCATATTCACTATAGATCTGAGGCTGGAGGAGTATGATCTTGCATTTGTGGAGACTTTGGCAATGTCTATTATTAGTTGTCACAGTGTATATATGGGGGTGCTACTGGCATCTAGTGGGCAGAGGCCAGAGGTACTGCTAAATGTCCCACAAGACACAGGATAGTGCCATAACAAAGAATTATCTGGTCCCAATTTTCAATAATGCTGAGGTTGCGAAGCCCTGTGTCAATACAAAGTTCAAAGAAGTAAATGGGAAAATAATTACTGCTGGGGATTTCCATAATTAACATTTTAACTAAATTCTTCTGGTTTTCTATGCAAAAAATTTATATGCAAGTAACTACATGAAGATACATGAAGAAAGGTGATTATCATACACACGCTATTTTGTAACGACTTTTTCACTTTGTAATATTGTTCTTAGTCTTGCACCCACAAGATCTGTCATCCAGTCCACCCAGAGTTCCCTCCCCACGCCCTAAATTTCTCAGCAGGTCACAGGCTGAGATCTGCCCGTGTGCGCCCTTCCAGGGGCCTGACGCTCACCAAGCAGAAGGAGTGTACGTGTTCCAGGAGCACCCACAGCTCTGGCAGCCCCTGGGGACCCTAAAGGAGAGCCCTCATCATTTTTATTCCTCTTATCTTTGTATTTTTTAGGAAGAAATTAATATTTTAAAAAATTTATAACAATCTTATACTTTTTTTGGGGGGGGTACTGGGGATTGAACTCAGGGGCACTCGACCACTGACCCACATCCCCAGCCCTATTTTGTGTTTGATGAAGAGACAGGGTCTCACTGAGTTGCTTAGTGCCTCACTGTTGCTGAGATTAGCTTTGAACTCCCGATGCTCCTGTCTCAGCCTCCCAAAGTGCTGGGATTACAGGCATGTGCCACTGAGCCTGGCTCCTCCTCAATACTTTTGTATCTAACACATCATTTATTCTCATTTCAGAAAATAGCTTTTAAAAGATGAAAACTTGCTGGAGATATAGTTCAGTTGGTAGAGTGCTTGCCTTGCATGCACAAGGCCCTGGGTTCAACCTGCAGCACCAAACACACACACACACACACACACACACACACACACACACACACACACACAAACACACACACGATGAAAACTCTACATGCATATGGTTAAAAAATAAAAAATTACAAATATGTGTAACATGATTGTATTTTAGTCCATGTGGATTCTGGGAAAACCATGAATTGGATTATGCTATGACATTGTTGTGTGTTTTCCTTTCATTGATTACTAACATCTCCTAGGACAATTTCCATGACCACCCTCGTGTGGATCCATTGCACTCTTGACAATAGTGCAGAGCATTGCCTGCCAACCTACTGACTCACAATTGGCTCCTTCCACAATTTTGCTGTCAGTCATTGATGCGTGAACATCTCCAACCACTTCTTTGCAGCTGTGTGTGAGTGTACCCTGAAGAATTGGCCTTGGGGAATCAAAGGCTATGTACTTGCCTTTTGGTAGCTATTGCAAAATTGCTCTCTAAAGAGTCTGCCTCATTTACATCTCCCTTGGCCTTTTCTCCAAATATCTCACCAATCAAATATTTAGCTTTTGCAAATCTGATTTAATAAAAATTGTATCTAGTTGTTTTGCTCTGAATTGCTTTAATTATTAGTAAAGTTGTACATTTCTCATGTTTAATATCTATTTTTATTTTTTTAATCAACTGTTTATTTCCTCCACCCGTTTTCTTTCTATGTGATCATCTTCATATTGTTAACTATAATGACTTCATTGGATTTAAGGAGAGTAGCCATACATCTCTAAATCCTTTCTCCTGGTTTGTCTTTCTTCCTTGAGTTTTTATCTAGATGATTAAAATTTTTTTTTCTTTTATGATGTTATATCATGCTTCCAAAACTTCTTTAGGTCAATAACATAACTAAATTCACATTTTATTGTTTTATGGCTTAGTATTTACATTACATTAAAAAATCTATCTTTTTCTTTTGAGAGTAGACAAAAAGTATCTAGTCTCTCTGAGACCATATAGTAAATTATCTATGCCATTCTGCTAATCCAAAATGAAACCTTAGTATATTTTTTATTTCATATGTTTGATGGTTATTTCTGGACTTCATGTTCTATTTTATGGTCTGGTCTATTTTTTTTTTTATTTTTTATTTTTTTTATTTTTATTTAAATGCATTTCAAGTCATAGTACATAAACAGAGCTCAGTTTTTCCATTTCTCTGGTTGCAAATCATAAAGAGTCACACTATTTGTGTCTTCATACATGCACCAGGGGTAGTAATGACCCATTCGATCAATCATCATTACTATTCTCATTTCCCTTTCCTTCCTCCCCCCTCCCCGCTGCTGCATCCAGAGTTCCTGCATTTCTCCTGTGTTTCCCGTTCCCATCCCCCTTATGTATCCTCATCCACTAATGAGAGAGAACATTCGGCATTTGGTTTTTTGGGATTGGCTTACTTCACTAAGCATAATGTTCTCCAATTC
>CM053402.1:153172189-153189085 GCA_028644305.1 Xerus rutilus | reverse complement strand
TGCCGGAAGTCTGGTCTGGTCTATTTTTGCACTAGTGATAAACTTTTAATTACTGATGCTTTATTACATGGTTTTATAAAAATAAGTCTAATCTCCCCATTACTCTTCTTTTTACAAATTTGCCTAGATAATTTACATATTTATTTTAAAATAATTAGCTCAAATAACTCAAACATATAAAATGTATAAAGGAAAATATAATGAACAATTAATAAAAATAAATATTACTAATGCAACTGAAGCTCCCTAGACCACACCTCCTATCTTTCACGGGTAACAGTAGTTCTGAAACTAGAGTTTAGCATTCCTATGAATGTTTTTAACTTCTGTCTATATTTAACATTAAAACTCCATGCAGCATTATTGTGCATTTTTTAAATGTGCTTCTTATTTTCTGAAGAGAACATACTTATCTTAAGCAAACCAAACAATCCACTCTCTGCCCATAGTGTGATGGTTTATAATGTGTCATTTGGCTGAGCCGCAGTGTCCAGATATTAGCCAAAACTATTCCAGATGTTTCTATGAGGGCAGTTTTGGAAGATTGATATTGGAATTGGTGGATTTTGAGTGAAGGAGATTCCCATCCATAATGTGAGTGGGTCTCATCCAATCATTTGAAGGCCTTAATAGAACAAAAACTCAACTTTCCTTGAGCAGGAAGGAATTCTGCCAGCAGGCACCTCTGGACTTTATCTGCACCATCTGCTCTTCTCTGGGTCCCCAGCCTGTTGGCCCACCCTGCAGGTTTGGGACTTGCCATAATCACAGGAGAACTTCCTTGAAATAAATCTCTTTCTGAGATTAATGCACATCCTATGGGTTCTTTCTTTCTGGAGATGCTAACTAATATACTAGACCTCTGACATTGGCCATAACAAGAGCTGGTGGAAAGTTTAAAGAATGTTTCCTCCCACATGATCGAAATCTGAGGAAGGGCTACCCCTTCACCAAGGAAGCAGCAAGACCTCTTGGTCAAGCCTCCAAGAGTACCTAGGAGGAGAGAGCACTTTTCTGTTGACCACAGGGTGCTTTGGTACAGGGACCCCAACTATAGTTGGCGCTGAAAAGCTCTTCTAGAAGGTACATCATCACAGAGGTGTGGCTCTTGCCACACTGTCAATGACACTTCCATGATTACAGTCAGCTCTATACCATCAGTTTCATAACCAGCTCCTTTTTATGGTTGTCTAATTAGAGAGATGTGTTCCTTTCCCATTGCTACCATGACAGATAACCACTAATTTAACAGCTTAAAAAATACCATTTATTCCCCACAATTCTGTTGGTCAGAAGTTCCAGCTGGGCTCCTGAGTTCTCTGCTTAGGGTCTCAAAGGCCAAAATGAAGATGTCATCCAGCTGGGTTCTTCTTGGGAAACTTGGGAAAGAACCTGTTTCTGGGCTCCTTCTGGATCTGGCAGAATCCAGATCCTGTGGTTGTAGGACAGAGGTTCCTGCTCCCTCACTAACTGTCAGCTGGAGGTGTTCCCTACTTCCAGAAGATGTCTGCAATCCTTGGTTTGTGGCCCCCTCCATCTGCAAAGCCAATAATGGTGCTCACTACAGGGATCCAGGTTGATGTGATTACGGTCATCTTGGTAGCGAGCATTTCAAACCCTGTAGGATAAGCAAAGTACTTTCAAGATAGTCAGCTGAGCACGTTGCCCGAGTCACTGCCACCCAGACTGTTTATTAACTGACATTTTGACGTGTAAATAGAGATAGCCCAGGTACACTCTGGTCAAGGCCTACCTTTGTGAACCCCTTCCTCCTGCTTTGGGGTGTGCAGATTTTCCTGCTTTGCTGTGGCCCAAGATATGCTTCTGTCTTTGGTGGCTAGTTCTTGTACACTGTATACCAGGTTTAATCAAAACACTCACACTGCAGATCTCTGCTTTTCTCTTCTGTTTTCAAGGGTTTGTGCACATTGGGCACATCTGGATAATCCAGGACAATTTATTTTATGTTCAGCTGATTAGCAGCCTCCATAATATTTGCAAAGTTCCTTTTGCCATGCAAGCTGACATAACTGCAGGCATGATACCAGAGAGAGAAGGTCACAGGGCTCCTCTCTGAGGCCATCTGCCTATCACAAGGACCACAGAGATAAGCTTTCCCAAACCAAAGGACTGGCCTAGACAAGGATGTTCAGATTTCCCCTTTGGGGAAACAGAAAACTGCTTCTAGCTCTCAACAGACCATTTCCCTATCTTGGAGAGCTCAGAGATTGCAAACTTGGTCCTTCCTTTGTCTGCACCAACTTCTGCAAGAAGCTTCTTCCTGGACAGGCTCAGTGTGGTCATCTCAGAGAACTTCCCTCCCCTATCCTTCCCTGCAGGGGCCATTGCTTTCCCCCTGTGCCATGATCCCTCTGCTCATGCTGATTACATGGCTTCAACTGGCAAAGTGTATGAGATACTTAATACACTTGACACGAAGAGTTTCTATGTGGCATTCTCTTTATGGTGGAATACCTTTTATAACCAAAATGTTAGAGAGAGCGAGAGTGAGAGAGAGAGAGAGAAAAGAAGAGGAAGAAGAAGAAGAAGAAGAAGGCGACAGAGAAGGAGAAAAAGAAGAAGTAGTAGTAGGAAGAGTAGCAATGGCAGTAGTAATCCTTTTGAAGGCTCAGTTGCTGTGTCAGTTGAGGAGCACGGTTGGAAGCCCCTCTGGGGTGAGCAGGAGCTGTGAACAGCAGTAACACTGGGTAGGGGCCTTGGGCACCAGAGAGAAAGCAGAGAAACAAAGAGATGGTGGTAGTGGCCTGCAGAGGGACTACAGGGCCTTTAGCTGCAAAGCCCCTTGGGAGAAAGAGAAAGAGACTGAGATTCAAAAGGGGTGAGGAGGATCCTAGATGGAGTGATCTATCTTGGTGAAGTACCAGGAAGGGGAGAAGAAGGGAAGACAGCATTATGTAGACTTAAAGAAAATACATGGAGAGAAAGAGAAAATGAGAAATGTGAACAGAGAGAGGGAAGTGGAAGGTGGCCTACAGGGCAAAGGAGAATTTACTCCCAATAAATATAACACAGAACGTGAAACTCCTCTACCGTCCAGTGGGTTCCTAAAGTAACCCAAGGCCCTTGGCCACCTGTTGATGTGCTCCCTCTGAGGCCATCTCCTACCAACTTTGCTACCCTCTGACCATGCAGGTCCCCACCTTGGGGCCTTCACACTGGAGTGCTCCATGTCCCTGCAGCTTGTTGGCTTGCTTCTCTCTGGGCTCTGCTCAAATGTCACCATGACAAGGAGGGCAACTCTGTCCATTCTCTAAAACAGCCACACCATTCCTTCACTACACGTGTCCCCATCTGACACGCTAATTGTTTTTACTCATGTATATATTTTCTGTCTCTTCCCACTTGAATGTTTGTTTATTGCTGTATCTCAGTGGCTAGCATGTGACTGTTACCTGGAGGAAGCTCCCTTAATACTTTTTGGAAAAATTAATGAACAACCTTTTCTGTAAGGTCTTGTTCACTTCAATTAAGACATTCGAGTTGGATGGCTGGGATGATGATGATGATGATGATGATACCAACTAACACTTGCATGGTACTTTAAAATAATGATTGAGGTGCATGCCATCAGATGACATTAACTTGGTACTTGCCCAAGGCAACTCGGAGCATATGAATCCTGTTCCTAGGCCATAGACACCCCCATCCTTCATGCATCCACATGGGAAAGATGGCCAAAGAACAGTGGCAAAAGAAACAAAAGCACTACTTTATTGTTAGTTGAACTTGAACCCTGATCTCCAGTCAGAACTCTGAGAGGAAGGCTGGGCCATGTGTAGAAATCTTTGTTCATTAATTTCAGGCTTTAAATTAAAGCATAATGTGACAGTGTTGCCTCTGCTCCTCCCCCACCCCTGTGCTCCAAAACGTTCCCAACCAACACCCAGCACCCGAGTGCAGACTCACATCTGAGTATTCGCTGGGTGTGTTGGAGGAAATGCTGGTGGAGAATATAGCTTGGTCTGGTCCGAGGGAGCAGGACGTGGGGATAGAATAGTCAGAACAGTCAGAATTCTTTTGACTGTAAATGATAGAAACTAGATTCAAGGCTTGGGAGAAATACCTGTGCCACTCCCTACCTGAAAAGACCTAGAGAGTGGTGTTGGCTGTGGCTGCCTGGAGGCTCTGATGATACCGTCATGTCTTCTTCCTTAGGTTCTTTGTCTCCCTCTCATCTCAGTGTCTTTTCCTTGAGAACTGGCCTTATTTTCTTCTGCTTTGGACAGGGGTGACCACTAGTGGCCATTTAAAAAGACACTTGGTGATTCCACTGGAGGAGAGTCAGGCTTTAGAGCTGGCTCTAGTGGGACATTCTTGAGGAGGACTGACTGTCCAGCTCTGGACAGGTACCCACTCTGTAGAAGACAGGGTAAGACCCATGATTTATAGCCCCACAGGGCTATGGGAAGAGGAGCCAGAGCTCCCCAAAGGACAGAAGGGGATGGAAAAGCCTATTGGAAAGACAAGGGCAGAATTATGTCTGCCATATTGGCTAGCTCCCCCCGCCCCCACATGTCCACAATCTGTGAGTTTATGAATGAAGTGGTGTATGTTTCTGAGGAAAACAAGGGGAGGGACCAGAGACATTTTGTGTCTGTCTCAGCTTTACCTCTCTCATTTTTCAACACATATTAAGTGAATATCTCTAGCTTTGCAGGGACAGCTCCAGGCATTGGGGAGGCAGCAAAGAATAAAGCAGAGAGCACCTGTCCTGGGGACAGAACCAGGCAAACAGAGATGGGGATGGGGATTTTAAGATGCCACCCAGGAAGGGATGAGGCAGGTCTCAACCCACCGAGACATTGTAACAGGAACACACACGAGGAAAAGAATAACTCAGACAAGGACCTAGAAATGGTATGATTGTCCAAAATTGTAGTAGGAGGCTTTAGGAAGGAGCTGCAGGGAGGGGAGGTCTACCTTGAAGGAGACATTGAAGGAAGTCAGGGAAGGGGACCTTAATACACTCAGCAGGCAGAGAGGGCAGGAGGCCCAGGTGGGATGAAGCCATGGAGAATGTAGAGGGACCAAGGAGGCAGCCAGAGAAAGAGAAAGAAGCCCCGGACATGGCTGTTGGTAGAGTAAAGGAACAAGGAGGTGACAACATAAAGAGAAAGTGTGGAATGCAGTGATCTTCAAAGGAAATGGCTGTGAATGGCACTTAAGTCACTTTCAAATCTTTCGGTGATGTCTGCAGCCTGCAACCATCAGAGAGGGTCGGTTCTGAGGTACCTGTTGCTCATCATCTGGACCAAGGAGAGTAATTGATGGATTGTTTGATAAGAGTCTATTGACTTTTGAGCAAAAGCGCATGTTTAGAAATTGCCAAGCTATCTTCCAAAGTGTCAGTGCCATTTTGAATTCCCCAGAGCAACGAGGGAGAGTTTCTGTTTCTCCATGTCCTTGTCAGCATTTGGTGATGTCGTTGTGGCCATTCTGATAGGTGTGCAGTGACATCTTACTTGTCTTAATTTGCATTCCCTGGTGTCTTAGGATGTGGAGCATCTTTTCACAAGTTTATTTGCCATCTGTATATCTTCTTTGGTAGGGTGTCTATTAAGGTCTTTGCTC
The DNA here is from genome assembly GCA_028644305.1 of Xerus rutilus. Lineage (NCBI taxonomy): Eukaryota > Metazoa > Chordata > Mammalia > Rodentia > Sciuridae > Xerus > Xerus rutilus. The sequence goes on along the minus strand of CM053402.1, from coordinate 153,183,493 downwards.
CATCTTTTTTTGGGGGAGGCGGGTACTGGAGATTGAACTCAGGGGCATTCGACCACTGAGCCACATCCTCAGCCCTATTTTGTGTTTTATTTAGAGACAGGGTCTCACTGAGTTGCTTAGCACCTCACTTTTGCTGAGGGTGGCTTTGAACTTGTGATTCTCCAGTCTCAGCCTCTCAAAGTGCTGGGATTACAGGTGTGTTTCACCATGCCCGGCTAGACAAGTCCTTTATCAGATAAATCTTGAAAATATTATCTTCTAGTCTGTCTTCTCTTTTTATTTATTTTGTCAGTGTCTTTCACAGAACAAAAAAATTTAATTTTAATCAAGTTCAACTTATCCATTTTTCCATGGATCATACCCTTGATGTTGTATCTAAAAAGTCATTGCCAAACCCTATGTCATTTTGAATTTCTCTTGTTATGGTTTTGCATTTGATCCATTTTGAGTTAATTTTTTAACAGATATAATTTTGTGTCTAAATTTGTTTTTTTGCAAGTGAATGTCCAATTGTTTCCAGCACCATTTGTTTAAAAGGCTATCTTTGCTCCATTACATGCTATTGGAGGATTTTAAGTGAAGGAGTCACAATTCATGAACCATATTTTACAGGATCATTTTGGCTCCAGGTGAAGATGTTCAATAGGCAACAGATATTCAAATAAACTCAGGTGAGCCATCTGGTGAGGTGATATGGGTTTGAAAATCATCAACACAGAGATGGCATCTAGAGCTGTGGGCCCTGAGCTCTCTGAGGAATAAGTGCAGTTAGGAAAGGGAGGGTCCTGAGCACTTCACCATTTAGAAGTCGGAGAGATGGGAAAAAATAAGCAAAAGAGACAGCTGGTGAGATAGCTGGAAACCAGGAGAGGACAAGATTCTAGAAGCCAGGTATAAAATGCATATAGGAAAGACTGAGTGGGTTTTTTCAAATGCCACAAGTAGTTTTTCTCAGACTAAGTATGAAAGTTGACTCTTGGATTCAGCAACACAGATGACTTTGACAAGATCTTGACCTTGACAACAGCGGTATTGGTGAGGGTAGGAGCAAGACAGAAGAGGTGGATGTGGAGAAAGTGAATTGAGAATTTTGCTTTAAAGGCAAGGAGAGACATGTGGCAGTGGCTGGAAGGGGCGAAGGGGCATGGGAAGGTGCTTTTAGGATGGGAGATACACTAGCTTGACACAAAGCCAACGAAAATTGTATCACAGCTCTCTGTTCTATAGATGACCCCAGTTTGTTCGCATGATTTGCTCTTGAAAATATTTTTTATTTTCTTTATGTGGTATTGGGAATCGAACCCAGGCCTGTGTGTCCTAGGCAAGTCCTTGGCCACTGAGCTGCACCCCAGCCCACGCTTGAAAATTTATGACACAGTTCAAGTGTCACCTCCTTAAAAGGCCTTGCCAACCCCTGCAGCTGATCAAGTCATCTGTTTTATTTTTCTCAAAACCTATTCACCATCTGAAAATAGCTTGTTTTTTTTATTTTTTTAAAACTTTTTAAAAAAATATTTATTTTTTAGTTGTAGGCAGACAGAATATCTTTATTTTATTTTTACATGGTGCTGAGGATCGAACCCAGTGCCTCACGCATGCTAGGCGAGCACGCTACCACTGCGCCACAACCCCAGCCCCTGAAAATAGCTTGTTAATCAATCATTTTTTGATCTCCCTCTCCTAGAACAGGTGCTCTCTTAGGGTAATGACCTTGTTGTTTTGCCTGCTGCCCTCTTCCCAGTACCAAAATCAGAGGTGGGCTGATGGTATGTTGGTAAATCAACTCTGGAAAAAAAAAATCAACCCTGATTTGTAGCATTTGCTGATTACTGTGGTGTAAATATTCCACAGATTTTGAACTCTCAACATGACATCCCTAAAGGTGGAGTTGGGGAGAGAAGTGTACAGTAGGCTTTCACGAGTCTCTATGAGCCAGCTGCACCATCCTGAGCACATAGCAGGGCTGGATAATTATTCATTTAACGGAAGAATGAATAGTCAATAGCTTGAGCCATTATTCCATTAAAGGTAGGTCTCTGGGTATTATTGGAAGACTTCTATTTTCTCAGTGCATTCTTTTTTACCCTTTCTCTAAACTCCTTTTCCTCCCCTGGACATTCTGCATGTCTCTTTCTTGTTGAAAACTGCCCTGCTGCAAAAGCCAAACTTGGACTGAAGGTTTGGGGCATGGAGGGGGTTCTCCTAGGCCCAGAGCTGCTTCTGTGTGTCTCTGCACAGAGCTCCAGGCAGGGCTTTTGGTCAGGCTTCTTTCTTTTCTCCTGGGTCATAGCTGCTTCATTAGAAGCTATGTGTTTTCCTCCAATTCGTCTTTCTTCAGGTCCACCAAGCTGAGCTTGGATAACTGTCTTTCCATGTCTAACCCTGAACTCATTAATGTGTTTCGTACCCCAAAACACATCTATCTCTTTACTTACTGTCTCCTAGCATCTCGGTGCACCAGGAGACACTCTTGTCATTTTCATTTGCATTATGAGGAGGATTAAATTTGTTTGCCAGGTTGCTTTTCGGATGCCTCTCTCTTCACTTCTCCCTGACAACTTTACATAGCTTAGAAGGCAAAAAGCTTTCATGAAGTCATTTTTTTCTTATTGTAAAAAAGCCTTACAAGAAGGAAGAGTGCAAAAGCAGTCTCTGGGCGTCATATTGAAATGATTCTACTGCAAGTGTCTGATGCGTCTCTGGTCAATATGGATTAGACACCACCCAGAAGATTCTCTAACTCAAGACAGTGGAAAGACAATAAATGATTTAGTGGGTATGGAAAGCACTAAGATGAACTTCCAATTTCTCGTCTTGAGTCAAAACTCACCTGAGCAGGTCTCTGGAGTTGTCATCTCTCTGGTCCTACCTGGATTTCTCTTTGGTCCTGATCTGGTTCATCTGACTCTGTTCCATGTTGTCTACAGAGATGGTGCCCTGCTATGATTGGCACTGTGTAGCTGGGGACTCCACAACTTGATGGCAGGAACATTTCAGTCCCTGGGTGATGTGGCTTGGGTGTTTCCCAAAGGTCCATTGTCATTGAAGGCACGCAGTTGAGAGGTGCTGGAATGGTTAAATGGGGTCCAGTGGGAGCTCCTTAGATCATTGGGGAGTGAGGTAGTTCTCGTGTGACCCCTTGAGTTTGTGCAAGAGCGTTGTTATAAAAGGAGCAAACTGTCCCTCCAGTCCTCTCTGGTTTCTCTTTGAAATGTGACTGTTCCTATACATGCTTCTGCCATGATGTGTCACCTACTATCAACATCCCCAGAGGCCAAACCAATGGTGCCACCCAATCTTCGACTTTGAACCTCCATACTGTGAGCTAAATAAACCTCCTTTTCCTCATAATGAGCCTGTGTCAGGTATTCCACCAGAGTGATGAGAAGATGACTAATACACTGTATCTGCAGCTGTTCCAAGTTAATTCAAAGTCCTTTTCAACTGTGGTGGAGAATGTTCTGCTCCAATGCTTTCTGCAAAAAGACCTGTTGCCAGTTATTTATAAATATGAAGATGATTTTTTTGCTATTGGCATGGTTCTCTGCCTCTCTTTAGTATTCTCTGCTAGCTGCCTTTGCATTTCCCTGTTCCACTGTTTACTTGGACTGTGGTGGAAAGAGATTTAGAAGTGTGTTTCTTTCTTGTGAGGACTCATTATACAAAACTATAAAAGCCATTAAACTTCCTGGGTCATTCTTTTAAACTTCTTCTCTAAGGTTAGGTTTTATGTTTTATCACTTTAGAGTAAGCTATTAAAGTCGCTTGACAACTTTATGAACTAATTAAACACTCCAACGGTTCACTCCTTCAAACAACAATGAAAATGGAAATAATGACAAAAAAGTTATCATTTATTGAGACTTTACCACAGGTATTCTGTCCTTCTTACTTTGGAAAATTGTAAACCTGTTTCTCAGAACCTATTATTATTCTCATATGAGGAAATATACACATAGAAAGTAATATGCCCCAGGTCACTTGAAGTAAATAACAAGTCTAGAAATTAAACCCATGGCTGCCTGACTCCAAAACCCTTTCTTCTAAACTTTTCACTAAATTTTTGGGATTTATCTCTTCTAGGCCCATTGGAACTAAATAATTTTCTGGGTTGGAACAATAATGACAAAAGTCACATTCAACTTAAGTCAAGGGCTAGTGCTGCCCCATGTTAGTATCTTTTAGCCATAGCAACTTCTCATCTATCAGCATCCACTGAGGCTGCTTTTTACGAAATGTTTATAAGGAGGTCCAAGACATACCCAGCATCATGAAAGTTTAGATAGTCTATGAGGGTTTTGGATCTATATCAGTGATGATGATGATGATGATGATGGTGGTGGTGATATGATTTTTTTTTTTTTTTTGTAGTCTGGGCTTATTTCTTGGTTCTATAACCAAAGTGTCAGAGTTTGAACTTTTCTTAGATGTTTTTATTTTTTGTTGAGCACAGAGAATCTTCTTTTTTGGTTATATGCAACTTGTAATTAAAAGTCTTTTTCCTCAAACCTGACTGCATTCCAGATGTTCCTTCTTTGGGAATTTGATAGAAATACAGATTCTTGGCCCCACTCTAGACCTACTAAATCAGAGGCTCTAGAGGCAGGGCCCAGCAATCTGTTTCCAGGAGCCTTCCAGTTGGCTGAGGTGCACGCTCAGGCTCGAGAGGCCTGGGGTGGACAGGCAAGTGCCTTTCTTGCCATGCCTACTCCCAAGGCTTCAGTGACTTCCAAATCTGAGGTGCAGCCCAGACTGGCTTTCTGAGCTCTGAACTTAATATGAATGCTTATCTAAATTACATCTCTGCTTGGCTATGTTGTAGAGATCTCAAGCTCAGCATTTTAATAAATATTGATGTTCTAACTTGAGTGTCATGTTTTTTTTTTAAATTATTGAACTAGGGTGGTTTGCCTCATCATCTCTGCCACCATATTTTGCCAAAATTTCTGTTTAAACCACCTTCATTGCTATATCAGCAACTTGGTGAGGGCAGGAACAAGTCTGTCTGGAGATGACTCCCTTAGGAATGCAGCTAATATTTGATTGAATCAATGACTTTTATATTCTCTAAATCAGAGTTTGACAAACTGTGGTGCACACAGCCCATTCTCTGTTTTGTAAATAAAGTTTTATTGGAACACAGTCACTCCCATGGGCTTATGTGCTAAGGTTGCTTTGTGATACAATGGCAGAGTCAGGTTGTTGCCACAGAGGGTTTATGGCCTACAAAGTCTAAACTATTTACTATCTAATCCTGTATAGAAAAACTTTGCTTCAGGGCCATGCTGGTGTGTCTTTAGAAGGGTCAACCCAGGCACTTTTCTGTGCTAATATTATGCTGAACTCTCTAGGATGCCAGCCTGTTACCTGGACTTGAGGCGGCTTCTTCACTAGCATAAACACACCTGAGCAAACACCAGTGTTATGGGGAAAACAAGCTGTGGGCTCAGAATTGATAAATGAGTTTGGCATTTACATCAATCACAGTTCCAGAAAGGAGAAGACTGGAGACCATCTTGCTCCAGTGTCTTTGTTTCTTTTTCTTCTTCTTTTATTTTTTTGTACTGAGGATTGCACCCAGGGCACTTTGCCACTAAGCTGAGTCCTCAGCTTTTTCTTATTTTTTCTTTTGCAACAGGATCTCACTAAGTTGCTTTTAGGGTCTCACTAAATTGCTGAGGCTGACCGTGAACTTGCGATTCTCTTACCTCAGCCCCACAAGTTGCTGGGATTTCAGGTGTGTACCACCAGACTTGGCTCCCAGTTTCTTAATACATCAAATTTCCACATTTTAGCTGGGCACCGTGGTGCACGCCTGTAATCTCAGCACTTTGGGAGGTTGAGACAGGAGAACTGTGAGTTCAAAGCCAGTCTCAGCAATGGCAAGGCGCTAAGCAACTCAGTGAGACCCTGTCTCTACATAAAACACAAAATAAGGCTGGGATGTGGCTCAGTGGTTGAGTGCTCCTGAGTTCAATCTCCAGTACCCCCCTAAAAAAAAATTCCACATTTTATTTTATACATTGTCAGAAAAATTGAGAGAATACCTGATAATCAAACTGGATATTCCTTCAGTGCATACTTGCTGTGTTATTGACTCTCCCCCACCCCCAGGTTCTTTTCTAAGTCTAAGAGGTACAGGTTAGCTTGCAGAAAGCTTATGATAATATACAAATTCTTGTTTGAAAATTTTGTAAATGACTCTTGACTTTAACATTGCAAGTGAGTTGGAATAGAGACAATCGATTAGTGTGGCAGAATCCATTGATTACTGTCTGGAAGTAAAGACAGTTTATTGTGCAGTAGGTATTAACCAGTTTTGCATATATTAGAAAATACTCTTCAGCTTTCCTTGACTTGACTGACAATGCAAATATGAATATTCAAATTCTCCTTTTAGCCAGTTTTAGTATCTCTCTGGTTTCCTCATTAATGAGTTGAATAGAAACATGGAAATAAATTCATTTGATGTTTTTATGGCAGTGCTAGGGATCAGCCTTAGGGTCTCACATGCTCTAAGCAAGTGCTCTGCAAGCTACATCCCCAGCCACATTTTTTGAAGATTACAGCATGAATACAACCAATCCAGCTTTCGTGAATTGCTTTGGGGCAGCTGGACAGAAAGTCTCAGGACACGCAGGTTAGGAAGACAGACCTCGTGATATTTCACAGGGGATGGGAGTAGAACATTGGGGTTCATAGTTAACATTCTTCAAAAAGGCCAAATGTAGTACAGATGACAAACATTTGAGAACATCACAGTAAACGTGTGTCCAGTAAAACATGTAGAGTTTGTAAAAGTCCCAGTGTTCATGCTGGGGAGAAAAATGCTAAGATTTTTTTTTTGTTACTTCGGATTTTAACTTTTGGGGATTGTGGCATGAAGTTCTCTTGTTTATGGGGGCCACTGTCTTTCACAAGGCAGGAGAAAATGGAGCAACTGCAGGCACTGCTGTGTTCCATTCAGATGCTTGGCTGGATTTGGCCGATCCTTTAGTTAGACATTATTTCCTGGGGCCAGAGGCTTATGCCATGTTAGTTATGGTCATCAGTCTGAGAAGACATCCCTCTTTCCATATGTGGGTCCCCTCATGAGTGCCCAAAGTCTATACATTTCACAGAAAAAGCTCTATGTCAGCACTCATTGCCTCCAGAGCAAAGCCAGACACTCTTCACTGATTTGTTAGGATGCTGGGGGTGGAGGGTAGGGCGTTCCCCTCCTGTGACAACACCCACTTTCAAAAAATCCACTTCTCCACTTAGAAGATAACTGTCCACTCACCCCATAACTTCAGGCTTCCCTCTAGTCAAGCCACCACTGAGACATCCTTGGAAAAAACACTGGCACAGTGCGAATCCACTGGGTCAGCTGCAGGAGCCAATAGCTGTGTGCTCTCGTGGAGGCAGGCCAAGGGGCATGCAGGTACCACCTCACTACTCTGCAATTTCAGCATCTCCGGGTCCTGCCATGTGCCTGGGAAATCTGAGGTGCTCTGTGGGGGAGGCTCACTTCATGGCATTGCAGTCTATGGGGAGAATCCACAGTGGGCAGGAAGGGATACATGTGCCTTGGGGACTCCTAAACCTAAGGAAGGTCTCAGAGACCTAGGAAAATGGCAAACTCATTTTCTATGAATAGTGTAAACATATCAGCTCCCTCAGAGTCTGAACTATCTCTGTCTAGATTATATACCCACCTATGGGTCCATGAACTGCCAAATATGGAGATCATTTTATGCACCTATTCCTTGTGTTACTTCACACTTATTTAGAAGGAAATAATGACACTTATAACCTTGATTTTGCAGTGTTTGCTTAGAGGTCGGAGAAAAGAGTTCTTTTTTTCCCCACAATGGACAACAGGAAGAATTATGAGAGGATGTGTTACATTAGGACAGGTGGAGCACCCCTAATCTGAAAATCCAAAATACAAGAAGCTCTAAAATTTAGAACTTTTGAGCGGTTGACATGAGGCCTCAAGCAGAAAGCTCCACTCTGACCTCAGGCCATGGGTCCCATCAAAATAGACACACTAGAAATACTGTGAAAAATTACCTTCAGGCCGTGTGTACAAGGTATACATGAAACATAAATGAATTTAATGTTTAGGCTTGGGTTCCTTCCTCAAGATAGCTCAATAATGAGATACACATACAAATATTCTAAAATCTTAAGAAAATCCAATCGGAAACACTTCTGGTTCCAAATATTTCGGGTAAGGGATTCTCAACCCGTACTTCTAAAGGGGACGGTGCAATAACAAGTTGCTGCCACCAGAGGGTACTGTAGACTTTCTGGCGATTCGGAGAAAGGAAAGGGGTACTGAAATTCTACGAGGAGAGAACCTTATGGTAAAATGCAAATTTCAGCTAAGATTTCACTTACTAACTTTAGAACAATACAAAAAAAAATCCATCACGAGATTCTTACTTTCATTCTGCTCTATGTGCTCCTACTGATCAGAACTGTCGCCCTGGTGAAGGCTGGATCTGGATCCAGGAGGATTCCCTGATACCAGGTTGCTTCTTGAGGAAATTCTGGGAGCGTGTGGGGGCAGGAAAGGGTAGAGGGAGAACCTTGAGGGGCGTAGGGGAAGGCAGACTCCCTCTACCCTCTTAGGGGTGCATTACTGAGTCTATGAAATAAATGGAAAGCTGGCAGATGAACACAGCTTTGAAAGGGGCATAAATTTAGCCGGGCGCGGTGGTGTACTCTTGTACTCCCAGCGACTCGCGAGGCTGAGGTAAGAGGATCGCCAAGTTCGAGGCCAGCTTCAGCAACTTAGAGAGGCTCTGTCTCAAAATAAAAAATAAAAAGGGTTGGGTACTCAGTGGTAAAGTGCCTCTGGGTTCTATCCCCAGTAGAAGAAATGACAATTTGTGACAAAGTTCTTCTGAACGTGTGTTGACTCCTAGTCTCACCTGGGATGCGAGTTCATCTTCCCTGGTGGACAAACTCCCTGATGCCAGTGAATTCCTTTGGAGGATCTGTCTTTAGGCAGGAGAGCGGAGTTCAGCGGCAGCCTCTCCCTGCAGCTGCTGTTTTGGCTAGTCTTCAGCTCCAAGCGATCCGTGTACCAAACTGGCATATTTGGGGGCTGCATTTCCTGAACTCCGGGGGCTCGGGTGCGGGCTGTTCACCAGCTGGGTGGTAAGGCGTGCGGCGCGTCGGGTGAGGTGCGTGGCGTTGGTGGCGCACCCAGCGCAGGCAGACCCCAGGCGGCGGGCTGGGCGGGAGGAGCTGCGGCGAGGATCTCCGGTGAGCGCGGTGCGCAGGAGCTGGGGCGAGCCCGGACCTTGGATCGCGCAAGCCGGGCAGCCGAGGCTCGGGAGGCTCCCCCAGCGTCCCGGGAAGGGACTCGCAGCTCGGGATCCCTCCTCCAGGGGAAGAGCGAGGGCAAGGGCCAGCGATCTCCTGGTCATCCTCAGCCCTTCCTTTGTTTTGTTTTCCGTTGAACCGTTTAGACTCGGTGCTCAAGTGTCACAACTGCACAGGTACCCTGGTGTGGCCGAGTGGAGGGAGGCGGGGAGGCCCGGAAGGCTTGTTTGAGGCTGGCCCCTGCGGTAGACCCAGCAAGAAGCTCAGCTGTGCCTCTGAGAAGTTTCTGGCGTTCATGACTCACTAGCTGCAACCTCTAGCTCTCACGAAGCTGGGAATTTGTCCCTACCCCATTGACTTTTCCGTTGGGTTGTGCCCAGTTTTATTGTCTTACTCGTACTCCAGAGAGCGCCTGGCGATAGACTAGTTGGAATAATTAACGTGAAGCCACACGTTGAAACAATGAGTCCCTCCCATTATTATTATCATTATTAATTGTGGTAAAATAGACACAATATCATTTTTTCATCAAAATGATATTTTATCCTTATTTATCATCTATCCATTTGTAAAGTACAATTCAGTGACATCAAATACTTTAACAATGTGGTGTGACTCTCATCACTCTGTGTCTAAAAACTATTTTCATCATTCTCAGCATAAATTCACTGCCCAACGAACAAACAGCAGCGTTCCCCCTCTCCTGCTCTGGTCCTCGGGTAACCCCTACCTGGCTTTGTTTCTGTGAGTCTGCTGTTCAAGGTAACTCAGGTCAGTGGAATTATACATTTGTCTTATGTCTGGGCTTATTTCATTTAGACTATGTTTTCAAGATCCATCCATGTCATAGTACATGTCAAAACTTCATTCCCTTTTGTGGCTGAATAGTATGCCATTGTATTGGCCACTGAGTGCTGCTATAACTATTGGTATGTGATATCTGTTTGAGACATTGTTTTTACTTCTTGTGGATATATACCAAGGAGTAGAATTCCTAGGTCATATTGTGGAGGACTCCTGTTTCTCAGAACTGAGAAACACTGCTGAAGGAAATTAAAGAAGGTCTAAAAATGAAAAGATAACCTATATTATTCATGGATAGGAAGACAAAATTATTAAGATGTCAATACTATTCAAAACGATCAATAGATTCAACATAATCCGTATGAAAATTTCCATAGCCTTTTTCACAGAAATGGAAAAGCTGATCCTCAGATTCATATGGAATTACAAAGGTTCCTGAACAGCCAAGACAATCTTGACAAAGAAGAATGAAGTTGGAGGTCTTACACTTTTCAACTTTGAAACTTACTTTAAGACTACAGTAGTTAAAACAGTATGGTGCTGGCATGGAGATTGACATAGAGACCCAAGACATGGAATGGGGAGCCACAACTAAATTCTTTTCTTGTGGGGGTGTAGCAGCACTCAAACTCAGGGGCATTTGACCTCTGAGCCACATAATTAGCCCTATTTTGTGTTTTATTTAGAGACAGGGTCTCATTGAGTTGCTTAGTGCTTCGCTGTTGCTGAGGCTGGCTTTGAACTTGAGATTCTCCTGTCTCAGCCTCCAGGGCTGCTAGGATTATAGGTACCACCGAGCCCGGCTCAGAACTAAATTCTTATACATATAGTTGATCCATATTCAACAGGGATACTAAAACCATTTAATGGGAGACAGAAAAGTCTTTTCAACAATTGGTGCTGGTAAAAGTGGATTTTCTCATTTAAAATAATAAAATTAGATGCTTACCTTATACAGCATATGAAAACTAACTCAAAATGGATCAAAGACCTAAACTTAAGAGCCAAAATACAAAACTCGTAGAAGAGAATATTGGAGAAAGTCTTGGAAATGATACCAAAAGCACAGGCAATGAAAGAAAAAGTAGCTCAATTAGACTTCATAAAAATTAAGGAATTTTGTGCATCCAAAATTAAGTTGACATGTGTTATTTTATTTGCATTTTTAAAAATTGTAGCCAT
>CM053402.1:153154285-153171689 GCA_028644305.1 Xerus rutilus | reverse complement strand
TTTTTTTTTATTTATTATTTTTTTTACAGTATTGAGGATTGAATCCAAGGGCACTTTACCACTGAGCTATATCCCCAGCCCTTTTACTTTTTGTGAAACAGGGTCTTGCTCAGTTGCCCAGGCTGGACTTAAACTTGTGATCCTCCTATCAGCCTCCCAAGTAGCTGGGATTATAGTCGTGTGTCACTGTGCCTGGCCTGAGGACTTTTAGTTACAAGTTAACAAATCCTTTGATTCAAAGTGACCTAAATAGTGAGATATGTGTTATCTTTCATAATGGAAAGTCTAGCAGGAGGGCAGAGGTTTCAGGATTGGTAGTGGCCCAGTGACGTCTTCAGGCCCTTGGGTACTTTCCCTCTTTCTGCTCTGATGCCATCTCCTAAGGCCGTGGGTTCCCCTTATGGTCACAAAATGGCTGCCAGGGGCAACTGGTGGCATGCTGACTTGTTTGGAGCCACAGGAAGAGGAAGTGTGACTTGGTCCACACAGAAACTCCAGGAAAACCTGTTGCAGCAACTCACTGGTCCAAACTGGCTTAGTGACCACCCATGAGCCAGGGGCTGGAAAGGAGGAGGGCTTATCATGGCTGGCCTAGACCGGTTGGAGGCAGAGGGGATTTGGAGTCACTCGGAATGCCTTCTGTGTTTGAGCCCAGTGCTCTTCACGTAGGCCTTTTAATCTCCTTAGCACTTAGGTTTGTGTTCACTCTGCTGAACCTTAACCAAGAGTCTGATTTATCCACTACAGGGTAAGGATCCTTGTTGCTTTTTATCTGGTCACTGATACACAGTTGGGTCTGGAACAACAACCAGTTAGGGAATTTATTCCAAAGGGGGGAATGTGGCCTCATCAAAGGAGGGAAGATGGGAGTTGAAACAAGCTTTAGCCACAAGACACCACCACAGTTCTCAAGCCTCTGGAGTTCCAAAGAAAGGAAAGACAAGTAGAAGTTGAGGCAGTCGGCTTGGGAATGCCCATGTATCCCCAGCTCTCATAGCCTGAAGGTCCAAGGAAGGGACTTTTTTTCTCAGGGAGGGGTCTTGGACGCAGCTTGAGCCTCAGGAGAGGTGCTCGAAAGAGTTGGCAGTACCTGGGCCTGACCTCCGACCTAGTCCTTAGGCAGGACCCCTGAACTGCTTTTGTCATGAACAGCCCTGGTATTTCTGTAGCTCTCTAAAGTCTGAGAACCAGTGCTTGGGGGTCTTTGCTGCTCTGACAGCTGCGGGGCCTCGTTTAGATCTCAGGAGAGAAGCAGAATCAAGAGGCATAAACATAGCAGGGCGCAGTGGCTCACGCCTGTAATCCCAGCACTTAGGGAGGCTGAGACAGGAGGATCGCAAGTTCGAAGCCAGCCTCAGCAATGGCGAGGCACTAAGCAACTCAGTGAGACCCTGTCTCTACATAAAACACAAAATAGGGCTGAGGGTGTGGCTCAGTGGTCCAGTGCCCCTGAGTTCAATCCCTGGTACCAAAAAAAAAAAAAAAAAAAAAAGGCATAAACATGCTGTGATGGAAAATCCCTCCCAGTTACCATGCCTGAGAAACCCAGTCACCAACCTCCACCAGTTATGGCGTCTAGTCCCCTATCCAAAGGGGCTGCCCCCTGTGTGTGACCTGCAGCTGCCCTTTCAGGGTGAAGTGCTGACAAGCTGGATCTGGGCCTAAGCGAGTCTCTCTTCCCTCAGACTGTGAGTGGCACTAATCATGGGGCCTTTACTCCTGCAGGAGTCCTGCCCTGTGTACCCTCTCCTCTGTGTACCTGCCCTCTCAGCTGGGTGACCAGGTTCTTAAGTAGTGGCTGTAGCTAGAACTCTAACTTCAGGTGACAGGTCACAGCACACCCACCAGGGCTGGAGGGGGAAAATCTGCCAGTTGATAAGAAAGCTTGGAGTTGCACCTAGACTTCTGTTGACTCCAGCCTAGGCCTGGCTGGCATCTGGGGGAAGGCAGAGCAGGTAAGCAAGCTCTCACTACTCTAGACACCTGGGAGGGGGCTGGAGCTGCTCTTGGGAGTCAGGAGCTGTACTGAGCTGAGTGTTGCCATGGGTGATGTTAGGAAGGAGGGCTTAGGGGAGCCAAATCTAATATGATCATGAACAACTCTTCTCTCTTAAAGTTCTTGTGTGAATTGGAAGAATATGAAAAAGGACTTTCAGAGATGAGAACTCAGTTCCGGTGTATTATTAGCAGCCAGTGTAGGATATTCCTGTTACTGGATGAGCATCAGCTGATGCAGGACCAAAGAGGCTTTTTTTTGAACCCTGTGACTCCTATTCCCGCCACAGTCATCTGAGGAACTGTGATGTCTTTTGCTCTTGCTGAGAGGCCAGAGAAGGACCCATGAGGGCTGTTGTCTTGCTCAGAAGTGGCCTAGACCAAGGCTGGGGTTGGAACTGGGTCTCGTCCCTGGAGTGGAGGAGGGAGAAGTGGGGTAAGAGGAAGAAGAAGAGGATGGGGTAGGAGGGGAAGAGGAAGAGCAGAAGGAGGAGGGGGGTTGGAGAAGGAGGGAGAGGGAGTAGCAGAAGCGATGAGATTGATCGGTGGCAGGTCTTATCGATTAGACCGCTTGGAAGACAGAACAACATGAAAAGGTCTTATTGAGATCCTCTTGTCTCATAATGGCGGGGAGCAAAGACAGCAGAGCCCAAGAGAGGTAAGTCTGCTTGGCAGGGACAGACCCTGCCTCAGCCTGAACTTTGTGACACAGAAATGCTGAGAGATGGAGAGCCATGCATTCGCAGCACCTAGTAGGCACAGTGCCCCACCCACTGATACAGATGTCCTCATTGGGGTCCTGGAATCTGTTCCAGTCAAATTTGTGTGGAGGAAAAAGGAAGCCAAGGTAGGGGTAGAATGGAAGGGTAGAAATCTCTTCTCTCTACATTTTTCACTTTGTGGATAGGGAGCCCTTCTCACCTGGGATACCTCTTAGCAGTCTGGAGAAGTTGTATTCATTTGAGAAATACTGCCACCAAGCATGTCTTATGCTGGCCCCTGGATCCTCACCTACTTCCCCCTCATCTCGGGCTCTGGCGTCCACATACCCTGTCTCCCCATTGCCTCGCTCTCTCTGCCCCATGGTTCTGCCCAGATCTCCTGCCCCTGGTTTTATTTCATGTCCCCACTCTCATTTTCTCCTTGCTCCAGTTGATCTTTAACTTAACACTGTTATATTTTCAGTACTTAAAAGAGTCACATTAAATCCTTAAGAGTACGTGTGACTGAAACATTGTATGCAGGTGTAAATGTAGTTGGACGTTCATGAGTCCACCTGGCACCTTAGGATGCAGGTGATCTTGGTTCTCATCCCATTGGTCTATGGGATGAGAATACCATCTCTACTCTCTGCCTAGAGATCTTGACTCAATCATCGTTTGTTAGCTACATTTCCTGTTTTTGTATTGCTGCAGGTGAGAGTTCCTCAAAAACCACATAACAAGAGACTCCAGTTCTCATCAATATTTTTCTCACTTTCCTGTAAGCCCCACTGGCTGCACCTTTAGAGGCCCACCCACTTCTCAACCCGAGAGCCAAGGCCATATGTTTTATATTTTTGTTATGACCGTATCCTACTTCAAAATCTGTTCTAGTTATACTACCGTGGGCAAAAATATCCACCCCAAAATGCAGTGTTTTAAAAACCACAGAAACTGTTAATGTCTTTCTGTGATTTGGGCAGAGCTCAGTGAAGATGTTTCTGCCCTGTGTGTGTTTTCTTCTGGTAGCTTGATGGGGCTGGAGGATCTCCTTTCAAATATGATGTACCATGTGGCTGGCTGGCTGGTGCTGGGCTGTCTTAAGCCCCGGGTCTGCAAGTTTAGCACATCACTCCTATCATATCCTGTGGGTCAAGCAGACACAGACCCCAGATTCCAGAAAAGGGGACCTAAACCTCACCCTTGGGTTGATGGGAGGAATGTCAAAGAATACTGGGGGCATGTTTTAAAAGCCCCATAATAGGCTCACTGTTTACCAAATTGGCCCTGCCTTTGGCCTCAGTTGCCTGGATGTTTCTTTATTTCTTCTTTCACGATCTCCAGAATCTCTACGGACATTCTCCCCACTGAATAATGTAGAGCATTTTAGATCCTTCCAGCCTTGTCGCCAAAGACTTGGGTCTAACTTGACTAGTCAAGGTCGTGATGTACCTGGCCAACCCACAGGCCTGAGAGAAACCTGGGAGTTTCTGGCTTTCTCTTCTCCTCCCCTTGTGGTTTCTGCAAGGGGAATTGACAAAATAGAGACTTCTTTCTTTCCAATGTAAACTATGCTACTTCACCTAGAAATGACTTTGATCCATTTTGTCCAAATAAACTTTTTGGCCCTCTTTCTTTTGCATAAACCCATGGTCCCATGTTTTCTGTAGACCCCTTGGCACTGGCCTCCGCTTCCTCTTCACTGGACTCTGCATACCCCTAGCCCTCCTGGCTCTGATCCTGGAAGTACTCTTCAATCCCCAGCTACCATGTTCCCACAAGACTTGGAAAACTTGGAGATTGAAAAAGAAGACCAAAAAATATTTGTGACCAAGTTTCTAATATCATGAATTCTTTCACTTCCTTTTTTTGTTTTCTGGGAGAGTCAACGTAGACTTCCTGTTCTGAGCCCTGGTAGAACTGAAAGCCAATAGGTGGAGGCAGCAAGCGAACAGAGAAGTCTGTCTGCCCCTTCCTTTGTTGTCTGTCCATGTAGGTTTTCATACTTACATCCAGTTTCATTTTGAAACTTTGAGCTGGGTTACAAAACCAATTATATATTGTAAAGTAGGAAAAAACTAAGCTAGGAGATACAAGGTAAAAGTTGATGAGTGATGGCTGGAGAGATGTCACCTACTCTGACTCGTCAACTTTCACATGTTACCTAGATGTTATAGAATCATTTGAAACCCTAGTTCTCCTTTACTGGCTTTGCTTTGTTTCTCTTGGTATAGACCTGGGAGTATAATTGCTGAGTCCTAGAGGAGCTTCAGTAGACATTGCCAGCTCCCAAAATGGGGATACTCAATTCCACTCTATCAGCAATGAGAGTTTCAATTACTATATTCTTCTCAACCTTTGATATTGTTAGTTTTTTAAAAAATCTTAATCATTTTGGTGGAAGTATAATAATATCTCACTGAAGTTTTATTTTTCATTTTCCTGATGTGTAATGATTTTTAGGACATTTCCATATGCAAATTGTTCATGTAGATATGTTGTTTTATGAAATGCTTCCTGTTTTGCATGTTTTTTAAATTGGGGATTGTTTGTGTATACATGTTTCACTATAATATGATGACCTTAAATCTTCAGAGTAAACACCAAGGAGTGGGATAGCTGGGTCATATGGTGGTTCCATGCCTTGTCTTTTGAGGAATTTCCATATTGGTTTCCTTAGTGGTTGTACTAATTTACTATCCCATCGACAATGTAAGAGTGTTCTTTTTCTCTACATCCTCTCCAGCATTTATTATTGCTTGTATTCTTTTTTTTATTTTGTTTTTTAGTTGTAGATGAACACAATATCTTTATTTATTTTATGTGATGCTGAGGATCGAACTCAGGGCAAATGCTCAACCGCTGAGCCATAGCCCCAGCCCCTTGCTTGTATTCTTGATGACTGCCATTCTGACTGGAGTGAAATGAAATCCCAGTGTAGTTTTTTTTTTTTTGTAATCACAAAAGGGTCTTTAATTCAAGCTCGAGCAGGGTCCGCACACCTTCGCCGACACAGGTAGGGAGGTGCGGCCCCGAGTCTAGGGGAGCAGGGATTTTTATGGGTTACAATCACAAGCAGGGGAGTACATGCCTTGGAGTTACATGATTGGGTAAGGGAAAGTGTGCATAGGGGGACAGTGGTCTTGTTGCTACAGGATTGGGTAAGGGTGAGTGAGGTCAGTATGAGGTCAGTTGACCTTTAGGCTAATAGGTTTGGCTATGGTTGGTCCAACACTTAATTTCCTGATTGTTTGGCCCAGATTGTGAAACGACTCACTGGCGCCAGAGTAGTGTGCCATTAAGTGTGTCGCAATTTTTCAGGATCTGGGCAGGGGCTGCTGGGTTGAGGACAAAGGCTCAGAGTCAGAAAATGGTGTAGGTCTTGTCCTCTCATTTCCCCCTCTACTAGTAACTAAAACCAATCTTGGTTTTCAGACTCAGATGACAGAGTCTGATAGATGTTCTTGTAACCATTAACTGAATTTCTTTGAATCTAAGGAGGAGTTGGTTCTTAGGTGGGTGGGAGGTTGGCGGATTGTTGCCTGAAACAGGATACCAAGGACAGTTGTTTATAAATCTGGGATCCCTTACAATCTCTATCAGTGTGTCATGTCTAGTTTTCATCCATGGTCCTTGAGTTTCACAGCCCCAACTAGTGCAATAAAATTATCAATTGTTCCACAGTTTTCTTCCCACCATGGGGACCCATAAGGTGGAGGACAGACATAATATTGTACTTTACCTTGTCCTGTGGGGTACCTGCTTTTGCCAGGGGCCATCACCAAGGACAAGTCAAAACTCAAATAAGGGTACCAGGTGTTCTGAGGGGCTACACGAGAAGTAAGGTTGAGGATCCGTCCCACTGAATCAATTAGTTCTCCTCCATGTATAATCAAAAGTCCTAAGAAGGTGTAGGCTTTTGGTGGCAAAAGGATCTGCAGGTTTGATGTGGGAATAATGAATCCAGGCTGCTATTCTGTCGACCTTCAGCGTGGTGGGAGCTGTCAGCAGGATGACGAATGGTCCCTTCCAGCGAGGTTCAAGAGTCCCCTGGTGGTGACGCTTGACATAAATCCAGTCTCCCAGGCAGAAGCGGTGGGGTTCTGGAGGAGGTCCAGTCTCATATAAGGCACGTAACTTGGGCCATACGTGCTGGTGGGCCCACTGGGTCCCCAGCCGGTGTTTGACCCTTCGGTTTGGGGGGTTCTGGGGGTCTGAGGGATCCCAGATGAGCCCCCAGATGTAATGCCCAAGCTTACAAGACCACCAGAGACCACCAGGAGTCTGATTCCGATGTAATCACAAAAGGGTCTTTAATTCAAGCTCAAGCAGGATCTGCACACCTTCGCCAATGCAGCGGGTAGGGAGGTGCGGTCCCCAGTGTAGTTTTGATTTGCATTCTCCTAGTTGGTAATGATGTTGAACATTTTTTCACATTTTTTTTGCCATATATAGTTCTTCTTTTGAGGAGTGTCTGTTTAATTAATTTGCGTCCTTATTAATTGAGTTATTTTTTTTTATGTTAAGGTTTTTGAGTTCTTCGTATATTCTAGATCTTAATCCTCTGCCAAAGAGTAGCTAGTAGAGATTTTCTCGCATTCTGTAGGTTCTCTCTTCATTTTCCTAATTGTCTCCTTTGCTGTTCAGGAGCTTTTAAATTTGATGCCATTCCATTTGTTAACTTTGGGCATTGTTTACTGAGCTTTAGGTGTCCTACTGAGAAAGTTGGTGCTTGTGCCTGTATGCCAGAATGTTGACCTTATGTTTTCTTCTATGAATTGCATAGTTTCTGGTCTAATTCCTAGGTCTTTGATTCATTTTGAATTGATTTTTGTGCAGGATGAGAGATAAAGGTCTAGTTTTATTTTCCTACATATAGATAACCAGTTTTCTCAGCACCATCTCTTAAAAATAGGGTCTTTGTTCCAGTGTATGTTTTTGGAAACTTTGGCAAGAATCAGATGACTGCAGATATGGGGGTTTGCCTCTCTCTTGTTTTGTTTACCATTGGTCTCTGTGTCTGTTTTTATGCCAGTTCCATGAAGTTTTTATTACTATTACTTTGCAAAATTTGAAGTCAGGTATTATGATGCCTCTAGCATTGGCTTTTTGGCTTAGGATTGCTTTGGCTATTCTAGGTCTTTAATTCTTCCAAATGAATTTTAAGACTGTTTTTTTTCCCTAGTTCTGTGAAGAATGTCTTTGGTATTTTGATGGGAGTTGAATTGAGTCTATATGACTTTTGAGTCTATATTACTATGTAGTTTGACCATTTTAGCCATATTAATTCTGCCTATTCGTGAGCATGAAAGGTCTTCCCATCATCTTGGTTCTTCTTCAATTTCTTTCTTCAGTGTTTGCTAGTTTTCATTGTAGAGATTTTTCACCTCGTTGGTTAGATTTATTCCTACATATTTTTTGAGGCTATTGTAAATGGGATTGTTTTCCTGATTTTTGTCTGAGCAGAACCATTGTTGGTGTACAGGAAAGCTATTGATTTTTCTATGTTGATTTGGTAAACTTCTACCTTGCTGAATTTGTTTATTAGTTCTAGCAGTCTTTTGGTGGAGTTTGTTTTGGATTTTCTAAGTATAGGATCTGCAAACAGTGGTAATTTCACTTTTTCATTTCCTAATTTTATTCCTTTTATTTCTTCCTCTTGCCTAATTAATCTGGTTAGAATTTCTAGCACCATATTGAATAGGAGTGGTGAGAGTAGGCATCCTTATCTTGTTCCAGATTTTAAAGAAAATGCTTTCAGTTTTTCTCCATTTACTATTGAGGTTGGCTGTGGTTTTTTGAATATAGCCTTCATGATGTTGAGGCAGGTTCATTTTATCCCTACTTTATACAGTACTTTTTATCATGAATAGGTGCTGAATTTTGTTGAAGGCTTTCTCTGCATCTACTGAGATGACTAAGTAATTTTTGTCCTTAATTCTATTTATGTGATGAATTACATTTATTGTTTTGTGTATGTTAAGCCATCCTTGCATCTCTGGGATAAAACCAACTTGGTCATGATGTACAATCTTATTAATATGTTGTTGAATGCAATTTGTTAATATTTTATTAAGGATTTTTGCATCTAAGCTCATCAGGGCTATGAGTCTTGATAGTTTTCTTTCCTTGATGTGTCTGTATCTGTTTTTGGTGTGAGTGTGACACTGGCTTCATAGAATGAATTTGGAAGTGTTCCATTCCTTTCTATTCCACAGAGTAATTTGAGGAGCACTGACATTAGTTTTTCTTTAAAAGTCTGGTAGAATTCAGCTGAGAATCCATCCATCTGGTCCTGGGATTTTCTGTGTTGGAAGATTAATACTGCTACTATCTCATTACTAGTTATTGGTCTGTTTAGATTATCTATGTCATTGTGGTTCAATTTTGGAAGGTTGTATATGTCTAGAAATGTATCCATTTCTTCTAGCTTTTCCAATTCATTGAAGTATAAGTTTTCAAAATAGTCCCTAATGACCCAATGGATTCTGTGATGTCTGCGGTGATTTCTCCTTTTTCACCTCTAATTTTATTAATTTAGGTCTTCTCTCTCTTTCTTTTGGTTAGTTTGGTTAACAGCTTATCAATTTTGTTTATCTTTTCAAAGAACTAACTCTTCATTTAATTGATCCTTGTTATTGCTTATTTATTCTTGTTTTCATTGATTTTGGTTCTGATCTTAATTATTTCCTTCCTCCTACTGGTTTTGAAATTGGTTGTTATCCCTTTTCAAGGTCTTGAGATGCATCATTAGTTTTTGGATTTGGGATCTTTCTGATTTTCTTATGGAGGCATTCATAAACTTTCCTTTTAGAATAGACTTTATAGTGTCCCAGAGATTCTGGTATGTTGTATCACTATTCTCATTTAAGTCTAAGAATTTTTAAGATTTTGCCCCTAATTTCTTCTATTACCCCATTCATCAATTAAAAGTATATTGTTCAATTTCCATATGTTAATATAATTTCTGTGGAGTTTTCTGGTGTTTATTTCTAATTTCATTCCACTATAATTTGATAAGATGTGAGGAATTATATAAAAAAACTTCTTGTATCTGCTACCAGTTGCCTTGTGGCCTAAAATGTGGTCTATTTTGGAGAAGGTTCCATGAGCAGCTGAGAAGAAAGTGTATTCAGCTGTTGTTGGATGAAATATTCTATAGACGTCTCTTATGTACAGCTAACATAATATTTTTCATGTTCAAAAAGTATTTGCTCAGTTTATGTCTGGATTAACTGTATAATGGCAAGAGTGTGTTGAAATCACTTAGTATTATTGTACTGGGATCTGACTTCAATTTGAGTAGTGTTCTTTTATGTAATTAGTTGCACTCATGTTTGGGGCATAAATATTTATTATTGTTATATCTTATTGTTGTATTTTTACCTTGGCTAGTATTAAGTGGCTTTCTTTGTGTCTTCTGATTAATTTTGGTTTGAAGTCTGCTTTGTCAGATAGGGAAGAAGCTATTCCTGCTTGTTTTCAGGTTCCGTTTGCATGGTATATCATTTTCCATCCTTTTACCTTCATCTTGTGGCTGTCTTTGCCTGTAAGGTGTGTCTCTTTTAAACAACATATAGTTGTGTCTTGTTTTTTAATTCATTCTGCCAGCCCATTTTTTAATTTGAGAGATGAGATCATTTATATTCAATGTTATTATAGAGACACATGTATGAATTCCTGCCATTTTGATTTATTTATAATGTTTAATTTGCTCCTGTTTCTCTTTTGCTTAACTACTCTTCATATGAAATTAGTTCATTTGTGAACTCTGGGGTTGTTTTTTATTTTGTCTGTGTGGAGCATTTCTTTAAGTAAATTCTGTAGTGCTGGTTCAGTAATTATGAATTCTTTCAGTTTCTGGTTATCTTGGAAGGACTTTTAAATTTCCTTTTTAATTTTGAAAGATAGCTTTGCTGAATATAGCACTCTTGGTTCACAGTTGTTTTCTTTCAGGACTTAGAACACATCATTTCAAGCCCTCCTGGCTTTTAGTTTGTGCTGAGAAGTTAGAAGTGATTCTAATTGACTTGCTTTTAAATATGACCTGATGTTTTTCTCCTGAGGCTTTAAAAATTCTATCCTTGTTCATATGTTAGGTATTTTAATAATAACATGTTGTGGAGAAGTTCTTTTATGATCTTGTCTATTTGAGATTCTGAATGACTCATATCTGTATGTACATCTCATTTTCAAGGTTTGGAAAATTTTTCTTTTATTATTTCCCTGAAGAAATTATCAATTCCATTAGCCTGCATCTCACAACCCTCTTTAATTCTGTGATTCTTAAATTTGGTCTCTTAATGTTTTCCCAGAGTTCTTGCATATTTTGATCATGGTTATTTATTTTCTTTTTCTTTTTTCCAGTACTGTCTGAGTATCCAAGGTAGGCCACTCTGTCTTCCAGCTCTGAAATTTTGTCATCAGCAGGGTTAGGGGAGACATTTTATTTGATTTATTGTGTCTTCATTTCCAAAATTTCTGTTTGGTTCTTTGTCATATCTCTATCTCCTAACTGAATTTGTCATTCATATCCTGTACTGACTTCCTTTATTCATTCAGTTGTTTTTCTGTATTCTCTTAGAATTCATTGATCATTTTTATAATCATTATTTTGAATTCTTTATCTGATATTTTTTCCACTTCAATATCTTTGGGGTCGGTTGCTGGTGAATCATAAACTTTTGGAGGTGTTGTGTTACCTTGCTTTTCCATATTTCTTATATTCCTGTGTTAAATTTTATATATTTGTTGGGATGAATCTCTCTTCACTCTTATGTGTGGAACTTTTAGGGGAGAGTCTTCTCTTGCAAGAGTGTCCTAAAGTGATCTATACTGAGACTCCCTTGTAGGTGTCGTATTCACAGCCTTTTGTTAATTCTGTTTTGGCTGTAGCAGTGGATGTACATGAGTAGGACCTGATGTCCAAGCCATTCCTACTTGGGGCCTGGTCACTGGTTTAGGATTTTGTCACTATTGTTCTTTGTATTAAAGCATAGCTGAAATTTGAATGTCATTAATTTGTGTGTGGAGCAAGGTACACTGTCATTTGGCTGAGGTTAGTTCCACAGCAGAGTCTTTACCTTGTGAACTTATAGTGTCCCTGTAGGTCACTGGCACCTCATAGGACAGGGAGAAACAAACAATAGTAACTACAAAAGCAAACAATATACAGCACTTAAATAAACAACTAATTTCTACTATGACACCTACATCATTAATTACCACAAAACAGAAATGGCAGAGTCAGCAATTATCAACATTAAAAAAATAAATAGCCATGAACTAGATCTGTCATTAAAGCAAATGCAGGTGTCAACTATGTCATTCACACTAGTACTAATTGAAACAACATGAATGGTGGGAACAGGAGTTATGTAAACCAATATCTTTACTTCAAGAAGTAAACAGAAAGAATGCAGAAGATATGTACATCACCATGTAGGTGATGGTTATATGGAAGAAGGAGAAAAAAAAATAAGAAAAACAAAGTGAAAGGAGAAAGAAAGAATAAGAAAATTTGGCTGTTAGCAGGAGATAAAAGGAGAGCAAGAAAAAGAAGAGAAGCAAACAGAAACAAATAAACAAAAAAGTAAAAAAATAAACAAACCCCAAATTCTAACCCTCAAAAGACAAGGCAAGGAAAAATAACTACATTAAAAATGCTAAAAACAAGAAAAAACCCAACTATATATATATATGTATATATGTCCATAAACCAATAAACACAGCAAGAACACCAATAAATAAAAAAGTAAGCAACAACAACAATAACAGAAAAAAAGATTATTCATGAGAAATGAAGGACTCATCTCCTCTGAAGTGGACAAAACAGTTGTTGAGAATGGATTGTTGCTGCTTATGCTAGTATCTAGAAGCACAATTGATTTTGGCATACTGATTTTGAATCCAGTTACCTTGCTAAAATTACTAATTAACTTTTGTAGTTTACCTATAAATTCTTTTAAAATTTCTGCAAATAATGGTAGTTATAGTTTCTCCTTTTTAGGTTTATTCTGAAAATTTTCTTTTCCTCACCTATTACATTGGCTAAGATTTATGGCACATGTTAAATAAAAATGGTTGACAATAGGCATCTTTGTCTTGTTCTCAAATTGAATGGAAAAGGATTTACCATTTCACATTTAAGTATAATGTTAGCCATTAGGTTTTGTTTGTTTGTATGTGCATGTACTTGATAAGATTCATAAAGTAACTTTCTATAATTTCGGGGGGAGTTAAAAAATCTTGAATAAATGTTGAATTTGTTGAAACTGCTTTTTCCAGATCAATTGAAGTTATCATGTTTTCCTCTTTTCTTTCTGTCTATGTGGTGACATATGTTCTTTGATTTTTAAATGCTAAAAGATTCTTGTATTCCTGGAATAAGTCACGCTTAGTCATGACACATTATACCTTTTACCTATTGCTGGATTTGAGTGCTAATGTTCTGTTGGCATTTTATCATCTATGTCAATGAGAGATATTGACCTATATTTTTCATTTTTGTAATGTCTTTGTTAGTTTTTTGCATCAGGATTATGCTGTGTTTCTATATAGCAAGTGTGTTCTGTTTTCTTTATTCATTGAAAGACTGGGTAAGTTTGATAATATTCTTCCTTAATTGTATGTTTTGAACAACTTATCAGTGAAGTCATATAGATTGGATTTTTTATTGGCTGGGAGAGTCATCTTGAAATATCTTTACTTTTTATGTTTTTATTAAAGCATTATATTATACATAATATTGGGGTTCATTTTGATATAATCATACAAGTGTGGAGTATAATTTGCTACACTTCAGTCCCCAGTACTTTTCCTTTTCCTCTCCTCCTCCATCCTCCTGTTCTTCTTCCTGTACTATACCGTTCTTCCTTCTATTTATTTGTAGTATTTTTAAAATTAGTGCTTTATAGATATACAGAAAGGTGAAATTCAGTGTAGTATATTCATATATGTACGTAGCATAATTTGATCAATTTCATTCCATTGTTCCTCTCTTCCTGTCCCTCCTCCCTCCTTCTCAATTCCCTTCCTCTGCTCCACTGATATCTCCTCTATTTCCATGGGATGCCCCCCTTGTCCCTCTATTTTGGTCTAGCTTCCCCATATGAGAGAAAACATTTGACTCTTGACTTTCTGAGTCTGGCTTATTTCACTTAGCATGATTTTTCCAATTTCATTTATTTACCAGAAAATGCCATAATTTCATTCATCTTTATGGCTGAGTAAAGCTCCATTTTATTTACCTGTTCATCTATTGATGGGCACATGTTAGCCATTAGGTTTTGTTTGTTTGTATGTGCATGTACTTGATAAGATTGGTTATTATGAGTTATGTAAACATTGATGTGCATGTCACTGCCATATGCTGACTTTAGTTCTTTTGGTGGTCAGATGGTGGTTCCATTCCAAGTTTTTTGAGGAATCTCCATACTGCTTTCCAGAGTGGTCATACTAATTTGTAGTTCCATCAACAATGTTTAAGTGTACATTTTCCTCCACATTCTTGCCAGCCTTTATTATTAGTTGTATTCTTGATGATTGCCATGCTGACTGGAGTGAGATGAAATCTCAGTCAAAATCTTGATTTTTTTCCCCTCTCATTGTATTTTTTCCCCCTTTAGGATGTTTGCAATGGCCCAGAATAAGGAGATACTTTATGAGATATTTTTCAGCCACTTCAAGGAAAATAAAGTGGAGATAGCAGCTGCAATAACAAAGCTATTTCCTTTCTTAGATGACCTCAGAGACCGCTCCTTTATCACTGAACAAATCTATGCTGTAAGTGAAGTTCGTTACATCACCCCATGGTAATCCAGTCCCACATTTATTTATATTTCAAAGCTTAGTGGATTCAAAGCTTAGTATGTCACTTACTGCCTGAGAGGCCTTTTATTTTATGCCTTTCATAGGAAGACCCTTTTATCTCCATTACCTTCCCAGGCAGAAGATGACAGAATGAGAGGTCATTACAGACACCTCTGTGTCTAACCAAAGCTCTTTCTGAGGCACAGGTTGGGGTGGGGGTGGAGGGTAAGGATGATATGGCTCAATGAAACTCATAAGCAAGATTAAAATAGTTAAGAGATTGGCACTGTATTTTACTGTATTGTTCAAGTGTGTTAAATGAAATACCCAGCGAATGTGCACCATTATAAAACAAAATCATGCCTTGCCATTGTCTCCTGCAAAGTGTTTAAATTTTGTTAGGTGATTCTGAAGCCTTGGGGGTCAATAAACTGGATCAGTGGGCCCTCCTGGAGCCACGGAGGGAGCCATCTCTCCCACGTGAGCCTGTGCCCTTCCCTCTGTTCTTCACAGTAAGGGCAGAGCCATGTCCCCACTTCTGGGAGCAATTCCAGGACTTGTCAGACCTAAGGTGGGGCATGGGGGGAAGGGTACAATGATCACTGTGCAGGCAACAGAATTACCACAAATCCGTTCTTGAAACGTCCTAGGCAGAATGAGAATTGGAAAGTCATGAGACAGGGCTTATGTGTTCTTTTAAACAGGTGATCAGATATTCAAGAAGTTCTAAAATATTACATGAAAAATTATAGTCTAGTTACACTGAGAAAACCGAGCTTCTGTGCAATGACTTCCTCTATCTGTTTAACTTCAAAGCTAGGATTTATAAACTTTTATCCATTGCTTTTTTGAAAGGATTCTCAGGAAGCCTTTAGGAACTTGGTTCCTGTAGCCAGAGTGGTGTACCATGTTCTTGGCCACCTCGAGAAGGTGTTTGATTGGTCAGTTCTACAAGCCCTGTTCAGCAAAGTGAACCTGAAGGAGTATCCTGGTTTAATACAGATTTATAAAAGCTTTGAAAATGGTAACAAATTCTCTTCTCTCCCTTTGGTGTCTAGCTGTACTTTCCATTCATTCACTAAACGTGTATTCATGAAATGCTTGCTGTGTCCCTGGCTCTGCACGAGGCAGTGTGAACCTAACTAGTGTGATGTTCCGGCCTCCCCTGGTGTCCAGGACCACTTTCTAGGCTCCTGTAAGGCATCCCAGGATGTTCCCCAAAGTAGGAGGATTCACTCCTGCTTTAGTTTTCAGTCCTTCCTTTGTGGCTAGAACCTGGGCCTCACCTGGGAAAGCCTGTATTTCCTTCCCATGTCCTCTGGTATGTCTCTTTGGGATCTGCTCCTCCTTCCTTACGCAATGAAGCCAAAACTCTCCCCTTTTCTTACTCCATCTTTAAAGCCTTTGGCCTTTTTCTTTTATCTATGTGGATCTCTCTAGGATCTTAGCCCTTCTTCAGAAATCCCTGTTTATTCCCTAAGTTCATAGGAATATTCTATTTATAGAACTTTAATTGAGATAACCTTTCTTTCCTTTCTGACCATCTTGCTAGGCTATTAATTACTATTTCTGATTTTCCACTATTCACCATCCTTAAAAACTGAGAGGTTCATCACCTACAGGATTTCAGTGGTTTTATTTTTTCCCTTGGCTGTCCATGAGGAAGGGATAAATTATTTTGAGTCTTGAGCCATAGACATTCAGAGTGACCCAAGGGTTAGGAATTCCTCACAGAAGATCAATAACTCCCAGGTGCTCCCTCCATGTAATTGTGAGGTGATATTCCTGATCTCTTGCCTGAAAACTCTATTTTTTTTCCTCTGTTCAGTGTTACAAGAAAAATATTTTCCCCAGGGAAGTGACGTAGAAGGGAGGCAAAAACCGTCCATCACTCAGCCAAGCCATGAGCGAGGTACTTATGACTGAGTAAAAACTTGGTTTTCAGGTTGACTAAGAGGCAAAGGAAATGGGGACTGAGCTGTGCAAGGAAGGATGGATGCTGGGGAGGGAATCCAGGGCAGTTCGTGAAGGTAGATGAGTATTGTTTTATATTGATTCCAAAATGGCCTGGCTTCATGAGGTGGCAGAGAGAGAGACTTTCTGTCCAGTAATCTGTGGGGTGTGGGTGGACAAGGAACCTGAGTGCATTATGAGGTTAAGAGTGCTTCAGTGAGAAGCTGTAAAAGGCTCAAAACTGGGGGCCTATCTAGTGTCAAAGAGGAGCCGTTGGTGCTGGCAGAGGAGACTGACATAAATGTGGTAGACTGACAGAAATGAGGGTGTAGCTTGGAGGTAGAGTGTGTGCCTAGCATGTGCAGGGCCCTTGGTTCAATCCCCAGCACCACAATAAGTGAATAATTAAATAAATAAAATAAGTAAATGAATAAAGTAGTTGCTGTTTGAGAGCAGGAATATTTCAGAAGAGCAGACACAAGCAGAGACGCACAGAGGAAGTGGCAGAGGTGTGACAAGAGACGGGGTACTTGAAGAGAGACAGGAAGGAGGGAGAAGTGAAAGAGAAGAGAGGAGCAAGGGACACGCATAGGACCTGACTTACTGAAAGCTCGCTCTGACTGAGCCTTCCCTTGGATTTTGTGGATTCTGTGCTCAGGCTGCCATGGGAGATGGTTGTCATTTATTGCCCCTTTTACAGAAGAGGGAATTGAAATCTAGAGACCACAGATGGAATTGGCTTGGGGTCAGATGAGCCAGGGAGAACCCCGGCATTCTGAGCCCAGACCCTGGGTTCTCAGCCCCAGGCTGCTGCCCAGGTGTCTAATGAAAAAGGCAGAAACATGAAACAAAGATAGGGAAACAGACGCAGAGAGAAAGATAAAGGAAACACAGAATGCCAGGGGATAAAGGAAGTGGAGGCAGGCCAGGCACTGATCCTCATG
>CM053402.1:153088377-153154185 GCA_028644305.1 Xerus rutilus | reverse complement strand
CTGTTGCCTCTTGTGTGCCCCTTTGCTGTCTTACTCCATTCTAGAATGTTCGTGAGGCTGCTTCCTGGGTCACTGATTGCCCAGAACGTTCAGTCTTTGCGTCTGTAGCTTCTCCAAGTTCAGGATGTAAATAGTAGGGCTTGATCCTCTGAGTTACCCAGGAAGGATTCTGGGCCTACATATTTGATTAATTCATCAATGTATTAAAAAATTTGGTTTTTATTCATAATGTCCCAATGCTGTATTTATGAAACCAAAAGGTCATCTAGGAGCCATCCGGTCTGGAACTAGAACTAGAACCCTCGAGCCTGTCTGGGATGTGAAGTCAAAGCTTATAAAGACAGAACATTCTATCTGCAGCCCAGATAAGGCTTTTGGAACTCAGCAAGAAAAGTATGACTGTGCCCAAGGAGGTAAGGCTGATGATGTTCTGGCATTTACATGGGTGACTAGTGGTGGGCATTGTACTACAGGCAGGAGCAGGGGCTGAGTCACATGATCAGTGTTGAAAGAGGAAGCCCCGAATGACAGCAGAAGAATGGACCGGTGTCCAGTGCAAGGAGACCTGACATAACTAAAAAAGAATAAAAGGACAAAAAAATTCAGAGACAGAGAAAATAGGATTGGATACTGAGGTAGAAGATGGAGAGTTTAGAGGAAGAGAGCTGGAAAGACAGTGTGGGAGTGAGCTGGGAGGTAAGGGAGAACGGGAAATGGGACGGCAGGGGAAGTCAGGGAGAGGGAAGCTGGCGGAGCCCAGGAAGCAGAATGCTTTCCTGTGGCAGAGGCAGCCGTGTCTGGATCCTGGATCCTGGTGGCAAATGGAGAAGGAGAAAGAGGGTGAATCTCACAAGCTGGAAAGAAGCAGCTCAGAGCAGGACTGGCTGGAGCCTGGCTGGGCTCCTTGGTGGGGAGTATGTCCTCTGCAGTGTCCACGTGTCCCACTTCAGAGCTCTGGGTAGTCACCTCGTAGTGACTCTCAGCCATGGCTCTGGTCACTCCTTTCCTTTGATGTCTCCAGCTGCTGGTGAATTCAGTCCTCTCCGGATGAAGAGAGAGGCAGGGTTGGAAGAGGTGCCCAGTCCACTGCTGCATGGTCGACAAGGTAACTGAGTCCGAATCCCACATTCGAAACACCCATTACTTGGTTAGATCATGGTGTGGAGGGACAAGAGGTCCCCCCAACTCCTGGCACCCGCCTTGGCTGACAGCCACTGCTGCTGCCCCTAGATGCAGCCAAGCAGCCACCCTAGGCTGAGGACAAGGCATAGATGAGGGCGGGGGCCAGGGTATCACTCTTGCTGCTTCTGTGGCCCCCACATTTGGGAGAGCTGTCACTGGTGCAGTGACAGCCACCCCTGGTTCTTTGGCTGCTGAGGCAACCCTGCTTCAAATGTAGCTGCTCCCTGGGGTGCCCTCAAGACATCTGCTGGGGATTTTCCACCACCTCCAGGGGGGTGAGTACCTCCCCTACCTCATGACAGCTGACTGCAGAAGGTCCAACACACAAATGCTGAGTCAAGAGCAAACCCCAGTGCCGAGAGCAAAGACCTGGCATGGTGGTGCCGAAAGTCTGCATTTAACAGCTAACTGTGCGCCTGCGTGAGCCTGCCCCTTTTGCCTATATAAGCTTTGTTCTTTTCATCTTCCAGTCCAGGAAAGCTCCATCCCATGTACTACCTCCCTTGTGCTGCAGCATAAGCCCCAATTAAGTTCATTCAGATGATTTTGTTTTGCCTATGCACGATTTCTATCTCAAATTGAGTTGGCCCAGCTAGTAGCTATCAGAGCTGTTAACGCTGAATGCTGGTGAGGGGGTTGCTAACACTGTGATTTCCATCAGCTTCCATCTTCCTTAGCAAAGTGGTCCCAACTATATACTTCCAGCCCAGACCTGTCCTCTCAGCTCTCTCACCTAATAACCTGAAACATCTCACTTGGATGTCTTCCAGAAATCTCAAGTTGAGTGCAACCAAAAGGGAGCTCATCATCTTCCAAGAAACTAGGTCCCCCTCTCCCTGATCCTTCTCCTTCTCTTTTGCCAAGGTTTTTTCTCTGGTAATGTGGACAAGTGTCCAGTTTTTCAAGCAAGAAATTCAGGAGTTCTCCTAAATTCTGTCCTTCAGCTTCAGGTCCCATCAGTCACTAGGCTCTGTGGCTATGACCCAGCAATAACATGACCATTTTTTTTCTTTCTGTTGCTGGTGCTGTAATGCAAATCACACTGCTGACAACTCTCTCTTGAACTTCAGCTGAAGAGCTACAGAAGTATGCATGTGTTCATGTTACTTTTCTACCTAAACCTCAGTGATTTAACAAAGCTTGGGATTCATGGAATGTCCTTCCCTAGGATTCCAAGGCTCAGGCCACAGTGATCCTTCCTATTTCCCCAGCCTTTATTCTTTCACTCCAAGAAGTCCTGCTGAGTTCTTTGATTCTCCAGTTGCTTCTGCCTGCGCTCTGTCTTCTATTTGGATCTGTTTTCTTGGTTTCTTCCCTTCCAGCTTCTTCCCTAATCTGTCCCTGCCTACAAGACACTTTCTGCAGAGAGCCTCTTCCCTTTCCTCACACAGGCCTGCGTGCTTGCGGAGTAATTCTTACTGCCCAAGAGGCAGCGCGCACGGTTCACTGTGTCGAAGTGGTCAGCATGCGCCCTCCATGGTGGGCGGTGTGATCAAGAGGCAAGACCCCATCTGACCTCTTCCTGGTGTGACCTCTGAACCTAGTTTGAGGTCTGGCACATAATAAAACCTCAATTACTATTTATCAGGAAGTGGAAGTATTCATATTTCAGTACCCTGAAAACTGGACGCATATTTTGGTAAACATGATACTCTTGGTGTATTCATATTGAAAGCGTCACAAAAACAGTTTCAAGAATTGTACTTATGCATACAGTTGTCCCTCAGTATCAGTTGTTCCTCCCTAGGGATACCAAAATCCTTGGATGCTTGAGTCCCTTATATAAAATATAGTATTTGCCCATACAAATCCTCCTGTGTACTTTATCTCCAGATAACTTATAATACCTAAGAAATGCAATGTAGTTATTTTACTCTATTGCCTAGGAGATGATGACAAGAAAAAACAAGCTTACACATGTTTAGTAGATGTAATATATTTTCCCAAGTAGTTTTGTTGTGATTGATTGAATCTGTGGATGCAGAACCCAAGAATTGGAGGGTCCACTGGATGTGTAATAAGCTACCTTTGTGAAAATTATCATAAGAATTAAGAACTTAAGGTCTTTTTTATTATTTGTTCTTTTTGGTTATGCATGACAGTAGAACATATTCTGACATATTAAACATGCATGGAGTATTACTTCCTGTTCCGTGGTCGTACCTGATGTGGAGTTACACTGGTTGTGTGTTCATATATGACACAGGAAAGTTATGTCTGGTTTGTTCTACTGTCTTTTCTATTGCCATCCTCCTACCCTTCCCCTCATTCCCCTTTGTCTAATCCAGTGAACTTCTATTCTTTCCTTCCCCCCTTATTGTGTGTTAGCATTCACATATCAGAGAGAACACTTGGCCTTTGGATTTTTGGGACTGGCTTATTTCACTTAGCATGGTAATCTCCAGATCCATCCATTTACCAGGAAAAGTCATGAAGTCATTCTTTCTTATAGATGAGTAATGTTCCATTTTCTTTATCCATTCATCTGTTGAAGGGCACCTAGATTGATTCCATAGCTTAGCTATTGTGAATTGAGCTGCTATGAACATTGATGTGGCTGTGTCACTATAGTATGCTGATTTTAAGTCCTTTGGGTATATACTGAGGAGTGGGATAACTTGGTCAAATGGAGGTTCCTTTCCAAGTTTTCTGAGCAATCTCCATACTACCTTCCAGAGTGGTCACACCAATTTGCAGTCCCACCAGCAATGTATGAGTGTGCCTTCTCCCCTACATCCTTGCCAATGCTTATTGTTACTTAGATTCTTGATAATTGCCATTCTGATTGGAGTGAGATGAAATCTCAGTGTAGTGTTAATTTGCATTTATCTAATTGCTAGAGATGTTAAACACTTTTTCATATATTTGTTGATCAAGCCTATTTCTTCTTCTGTGAAGTGTCTTGAGTTCTTTAGCCCATTTGTTGACTGGGTTATTTGGTGTTGTTTTTTGAGTTCTTCAGTATCCTGGAGATGAATGTTCTATGAGGTTCAGGTGGCAAAGTTTTTCTCCCATTCCACAGGCTCTCTCTTCACATTCTTGATTGTTTCCTTTGCTGTGAAGAAGCTGTTCAGTTTGAATCCATCCCATTTATGGATTCTTGATTTTACTTCTTGCACTTTAGGAATCTTATTGAGGAATTTGAGAACTTAAGATCTTAATCAAGTTAAGAATTAAGTTAAATATATTAGGAACATAAAGTTTAGCCAACATAAGTATCAGTAAGTAAATGAGCATAGCAGGTAAAGGTGAAAGAAAAAATTTACAGAGTTCAGTGGGAAAAAAAAAGCAGTTAAGAAAGGGCAGAAAGCAAGGTGCAGATACATCGTGAAGACGAGGCAAGGAGGTGGAGTTGGCACTAGAGTCATCCTCTGACGTCAAGTGCAGGGAGAGAGCGGGCAGGATACCAGGTGGCTTTTTGAGGGGGACAGATACAAATTCTTTAAGAATCATTCTTTCTTCTAGGGGAAAAACGATGCAGATATGAGAATCTGGTGCAAACTTCCTTGGTGTGTCTGGAGGACCAGCAGGAAGCAAGGACAGTGCAGAGCGAAGTGGACGAAAGCATAGGTAGGACTGACAGGTCATCTGGGATCCTTGTGAGTGACCTCAGAGGTGACAGCCTGGGCATGTCATTGGAGTCCAGTCAGTGGCCTGGGGAGCACAGGATGAATGCAGAGATACCTGCACTCTGGTGCTCAGTCCAGAGAACTTTCACTTAACAAGGAAAGTTGGTGGGAAATGAGAATGTACCGAGAGATCTGTGCCGGGGCGGAGACTAGCTAAGAGGACATGTATAGGCAGGATGCCAGCGTGTGTCCTGGGGTAGAAGTGTGAGAGTAAAGACAGGGCAGACACAGGAAGCACCAGAGAGGGGACACAGAGGTGGAGAAGACAAAGAGGTGGGAGCTGGCAGAGGCAGAGAAATGGGTAGAGACTGCTAGAGAGGAAGAAGAGAGTGAGGGATAAGGAAATGGAGACAAACAAGGCTGGCCAGGGGCCATCTTGCTGTGCAGTGGCAGCAACTGGAATGATCAGATGAAGCAGGGACATTCCTGCCTAAATGTCACTCCAGCTTCTGAGTCTTCTCCAGTGTCCCCACATCATGGGTTTCCAGCTATGCTGGCTTCTGGGTCACAAATTGAGATTGCTCACAGACTTGTTTCTCTGTAGTTAACAGCAGTGAGGACTCGAAATCCAGAGAAGAGGAAGAGCCCCAGGGGCCTCCAGCTCAGCATCAAAATGCAAGATTCAGGCGGGTGAGGAGGGTGAGGACCCCTGCCCTTGGCTCCAGGACCTTAGAGCTCCTGCTTGCTAATGCACATCAATCAGAGGGCACTACCAGCCAGGGTCCCGCTAACCCTGGGCGCCCAGTCTTCACACTCGCCTCGGCTGGCCCTTTGGGAAGTGTGGGGAGGCGAGGTAGCACTCCCTGACGGCGGGCCCTCACGTGTTAACATCAGAGTAGAAAAGGAAGTATGTTACTGTTTTCCACTTTTTTCCTTCACATGATCATATATATGGTAGCATAACAAAAATTACACATTTGGTCTTCGTCTCCAGCTCTTGGGCCAGAGTTGTAAAACCTCTGGCATTTCCTGAGTGAGAAGACCATCTTTTAAAAACCAAGCACATGATTAGAGAGCTAGATCTTTCAGCCCCTCTTCTCCACCTCTGGGAAGAAGAGAGGAATGGAAGATTGATCACATCAACAATGACCAATAATACAATGTCACACCTGCACAATGGAAGCTTAGAAAAACCCATGAGCAATGGGCTTTCGGGGCTGCCCAGTTGGCCAATAATGTTGATGTGCTGGGAGCCGAAGAGAGCATGTGCCCCTTTCCCCCTGACCCCACACCGCCTGCTACACACATACCATGCTTTATGTGACGCTCCCATTTGGCTGTACCAGAGCTGTATTCTTTATAATAAAACCATAATCACATGTAGAGCTCTTTTTTGAGTTATGTGAGTTCTTCTGATTCTCTAACTAGAGAAGGGAAGGGTCTTGGAATATCCTAAATTTGTAGGCTGCTAGACAAAAATGGGGATGACCTGATCACATTGCTTCCTATACTGGAGTCTTGTCCAGCCACCGGCCTCTGTTGGGCTATCACAGATGACAACCAGATCATGATCCTGAGTCACATCTTGTCTTTTTCATTAGTACTTTATTTTTGATCAGGAAGAGTTAGCCAGGGGGAGAGAGTTACACCTCTTTGTGGCTGGTGTCTGAACTGTGATGTGCTTCCTGCCTGGCTGTTAGCTGCCTGTGAAACCACTGCCACGCATCTCAGGTTTATGTATGGCATAGTTTCCCAGCACAGTTTTTTTTTTTTTTAGTATATAATAGGATAACTGCTGTAAGAAATAGGCTTCCAAATGTTTATTGGCTCAAACACAGTAAGGGTTTTATTCTTGCTCATACAGTCAGTGTAAGGTTGTGTTGCCCTTAAGGAAAGGGCGAGCAATAAAACACCGTGTCTCTGGATGCCCCTTTCTGTTTCTCCAAAGCTGGTCAAGTGAAGGGACGAATGGGAGCAATTCTGGGTGGCAGTGTCCAGTAGCATGGTGTCTGGCTTTCTCTCACATATGCTGGGAATTCTAAAGCTGATTTTCTGCATGTTTGCCAGTTTTTCCTTGGGAGGCTGGTCAGACCAGGAACAAAGCAAGCGAATGCTGATGATGTCACTGCTTCTGTAGCCTCTCTCTTTTCCTGTGGTGACTGGGGAGGAGCAGAGCACGGTGGAAAGGGAAGTGCCCATCCAGGCGGCTGCCTCTGAACAAGGCATGGGGACAAATGGAGGCACTACTTTCTGGTGAGGTGCTGGAGGAACTGCATGCAGCAGAGGTCCTTCTAGCACAGAACCTTCTGGCAAAACACCTGTCCAGTCCATCAGACTGACTTTCTGCCAAAGTACCTGTCTGGCCCATGACCACGAACCTCCCTGTAAGCATTTCTCAATAAACCGGTTATCTCAGATCCCACCTCCAGGTCCTTCCCTGGTCTCTTGGCATCCTGTTGCGCTCCCCTAGTGCAGCTGGGCACAGGCAGTACAAAGGTGGTTCCTGATTGTTGGGGGGTTTTGCCCCACTTAACTATTTAGGGACTCTGGCTGACAGAGGTTCTAACATCTTTAGCACACGGCTTCCAACATCTTCATGGGAGGAAAAGAGGCAGCGATATGATAAACGTATGGGGGCGAGTGGTACGGCAAAAGGGAAGAGCAAGGTGTGAGAGAGTGAGGTCAAGCGGAGATACTCCATGTGGGCGACACATTGTTGGTTTTCCACTAGGGACTTAAACAACATTAAGTCTAAATTAATTCAAAGGGAAGACCAAGATGACCTTGTGAGATTCTGAGTCAGTTTTAGTTTTGTTTTTGTTTTGAGGATTCCTTCTGGGGTATTCCATTATCACGCTCTGAGACTAGCCTGAAGCTACTGAGGGCTTTCCTTCTTTGGGCAGCAGTTAGAAGAGAGAACACTGTGGATTCTGTTACAAAAGAAGAGCCCAGGACACCTTGAACCTATAGCCAGTAATTAGAAGAGGCAAGGCAAACCATGTGTTGGAAATTTTGCCCATTTGTATTCACAGATAATGTCCTTGAAATGGATTTACATTAGCCAGGGATTCCATTTTACACGTTTTCTTTTCTTAAAATGCAAGAAGGAGCCAGGCACGGTGGCATAAGCCTGTAATCCCAGCACTTAGGGAGGCTGAGACAGGAGAACTGCGAGTTCAAAGCCAGCCTCAGCAACAGCGAGGCACTAAGCAACTCAGTGAGACCCTGTCTCTACATTAAAAAACAAACAAACAAACAAAAAACCATGAAATAGGGCTGGAGATATGGCTCAGTGGTCAAGTGCCCCTGAGTTCAACCTCCAGTACCCGCCCCCCCAAAAAAGAAAAAATACAAGAAGGCAAGAATTATAAATTCACACTTAATATACGGGCCTTATGGACTGCATATATGTGGTAATCTTCTCTAGAAGAGGTGAGACAAAGCATATCTTTATGCCTGCAAGTACTAAAGCATTGAATTTGCACAATGCCTGCCACGTTCTATAGACCATGGAACACTGTGTCCTTTTATAAACCCATTCTGTTTCTATAGGACTGTGCTCTATAGGATTGAAAACTTGGGACTTAATGGGTTAATAGAAAACTTGAAGGAACTTTCAAGATAAGTGGTTCTGTTATTTAGTTACTGCCAGAGACATAATTTTTTAGTCTACCCACCAGAAACCCAGATTATAGTATCCACAAGTCTTCTCCAGCATGAGATTGGCTTAGTATAGAGATTTTCCAAATCACATTTGTAACTAAAATCCAACAACGTCAAGAGGATGGCAGGGGAATTGATGTTACAGATGAGAAAACAGAAGCTTGTAAGTATTTAAAAGATCTTGACAAATCAACACGGAAAATTCGAGGTACAGCCAGAACTCATACTTTGATCATTCAGAATTCATTCCCTCGTTGTCTGTTTGAGCTTTTTTCTTTCTCCCCATAAGAAAAGTGGAGACAAAGCATCATTATGATCTCAATTCTGTCTGCCATGTGAGTTGTTGCCCAATTTCATACTCTTTTTAAGTTCCTGTTTTTAACCTTCCCTGGTTCATTTTCTAGATACCATGAAGCAGGCAACAAAGTAGAAAATAAACCCACTTTGGAAAATGTAATTATGAAATACCCAACAGCAAGTAAGAACTTAAAATGTTACAATGAACTTTTTTTTTTCCTACAGAAAATGGATTTAAATTTTTGTATGTTTTCCAATTAGAAATACTTTTGTTTTGGTTTTAGATGGTTCACATGGTATAGTCTGTAACTAACTGAGGTTGGGGTTCTTCCCTGAAGGCTATGGTGGATGCTCTGAACCAGCTACTAATACGTGGCACTCTGTCCCATGGCCAGAAGACAGCGGATCTGGGAAGCTGTTAGGCAAGGCTGACAGATTTGTCTGGTATAGAAACATGGAGCCATTTAGGATTCAGTTTATTACTTGCATAAACAGCAAAATCAAGAAAAGCAAAGGTGCCAGCTCCCATGTCCTTTGTTCTACAGGGACATGGGGTAGCAGTAAAGTGAAAGGGGCTGTGTGTTTGGTGCATGTGGGTGATGGCCACATTCGTGTTGCTGCTGAGCGGTTTGCAGCCTGCAGCTCCATCCTAGTGGGGGCGAGACGGAAAGCTCCAACCTCTCAGAAGTGACGGGAAACTGTCTGCAGAAGATGAGCAGTGAGTGGAGAATGGCTTGAAGCAGCTTCCCTCCAGCAGCCCAGGCCATCAGGTTATGAAAGGACCAGAAGGAGTTCTGGAAGGACTTACATCCAATCAGGTGCAGTTGATGCATGAATGCACCTGTGGTCTTCAAGAGATGTGTAGGAGGTCAGAATATGTCACCCCTAAAGAGTAAGGTGTAAGGATTGTTCTGAGCTGATTGTTTTGAGAAATAGCAGACAGAAGTTCCACAGAGTTGTCCCTTGTAAGGGAAATTTACATCTTTAAGGAAATCTCCACTGCTACCAGAGCCTCCCTTGTATCAGAGATGGATGACTCTAGATCACGAGGCTCATCCATGAGGAAGACACCATAAGTCTGCCTAACAAATCCTACTCTTGTTTGCCATACTTTTCCTAGGCACTCCCATAACTGGCCTTTCCTCACCTTCCTTCTGTTTTGGCTGTTTTATCAAATAATAAATTGTCTCTAAGAGAAATGCTCATTTCCCTGGATATCTCCCATGTAGAAATGTCAAGTTTGCATGATGCTGTTTACCATTATGTTAGAGTATACTCCTTCTGCTTATATAGAAAAACAAAGTTCACTATAAGAACTATGCAGGGCATGGTGGTGTATACCTATAATCCCAGCTATCCGAGAGGCCGAGGCAGGAGGATCCCAAGTTCGAGGGCAGCTTCAGCAACTTAGCAAGATCCTGTCTCAAAAATAAAAAGGGCTGAGGATGGAGCTAGAGAACTTGTCTAGCATGTGTGAGCCTCTTGGTTCAATGGCTAGTACTGCAAAAATAAAATAAACAATAAATAAATAAATGTGCCAGCTATCACGTCTCATATTTATGGTCTTGTTTGATTGCACCAAGAGGCTAGGTCATGTGATCAACCACACCACCTAGCTTTGCATAAATGCAATGATGTTCCCATAGAGACAAAACTGCCCAACGGTGAAGTTCTGAGAATGCACCCCTGCTATTAAATGACACATGACTGTACATATGTGTTAATAAGCTCTTTTTCTTTTCTTTTGTTAACCTGTCGATTGTTACAGGTGACCCAGATAAGTACATCGAAGGGCAGAGGGAAATTATTTTTTTCTTCCCTGTGTGCAAGCGTATAAGAGCCAAGAATTGTCAGAGGCTTCAAACACTGGAAACTGAAAAAAAAAATCACTGAAGGACTTAATACAAGGTCTGAATCAATGAAAAAACATGATGTTTCCTTTATAGAAAGACTGAATGTTTTCAATCATAATTTTTCACTCCAAATTACTCAATGAAAGATTTGGATAAGACAGTTTTAAATTTTATTTAAAAAAATAAATGAATAGTAAGGATAATAAAAATAATTTGAAAAAGAATTTGACAGGAGGTTATTTGCACAGGAATGGGCAGTGACTAGAGGACCCTCAGAGCACCGTGACACTGGTGAAATAGCTGGAGGGTCCCCAGGGTGAACGCAGAAATGGACTATGTTAACAAAATAATGGGCTCAAACTGACAGATGCTCTTGCTTGTTTCTTAGATTGAAAAGATGTTTTTGAAAACCTTCTCGAATATGGCTTCTATCTTAAGTGGCAGCTGGATGAATTTATGGTTCTGGAAAAGCAAACACAAAAACATTAGTAGCCATTGTTCCATGAGCCTAGACTCCCAGAGTCTCAGGTACTCCAGAGCCTCATTTAGACTCTCCAGGATGTTACATGAGAATCAACCCAGTCAAGAGGAGTTAATATACATTGGTCGCTTGATTATTTCTCTGTATTAGGAAGACAGAGAAGCAAAAATTCACTACAGTTTGAATATCCGTCATCTGAAATGCTTGGAATCAGAAGTGTTTCAGATTTTTTTTAGATTTTGGAATATTTGCATGTACATAATGAGATATCCTGGGGATGGGACCCAGGCCTAAGCACAAACTTCATATATGTTTCATATAAACCTGCTATGGATAGCTTGAAGGTAATTTTACACACAAAACAAGGTTTCATGCTGTGGAATTTTCCATCCATGCTATCCCTCAAAACATTTCAAATTTTGGAGTATTTTATATTTTAGAGTATTTCAAATTTTGAATTTTGATGTTCAACCTGTAGATCACTCTCCAATTCCTGTTCAAAAAGTCATCAATTTAATTTTTTTAAATTAATTTATTTAAATGCATTTCAAGTCATAGTACATATATAGAGCTCAATTTTTCCATTTCTCTGGTTGTAATCAATTTAATTTTTTAAAACACTCTTCCATTTTATTTTTTTTGAAAATACTTATTTTTTAGTTGTAGGTGAACAGAATAACTTTATTTTATTTTTATGTGGTGCTGAGGATTGAACCCAGTCCCTCACGTGTGCTAGGCGAGCCCGCTACCACTGAGCCATAGCCTCAGCCCCTTCTATTTGATTTTTAAAGATAGAATATGTTATTCATAACAGCAAAATAGTGCAGAAATATACAAGGCCAATTAATAGTGTCTTCCTATTTCCTTCATTATTATTCTTTGGAAATCCTTGTTAGCTTTTCCATGACAGCACCAGGAAATTCTGATGGAAAATGTTATGGTTTGGATGTGAGGTGTCTCTCAAAAGTTCACGTATGAGACAACCCAAGAAGGTTCAGAGGAGAAATGACTGGGTCTTGAGAGTCTTAACCTAATTAGTGCTTTAAGCACCTGAGAGGGATTAACTGAGCGGTAACTGAAGTGGTGGGTGTGGCTGGAGAAGGTGGGAATTGGGGCGTGGCTTTGTGTATGTATTTGTAACTGGAGGGTGGAGTGTGTCTCTCTGCTTCTTGATCACTGTGATGTGAATTGCTTCCCTCGGGCACACACTCTCCAGACGTCTTGACCTGCCTCACTTCAAGCCCCAAGGAATGGAGCCATCAGTTGACCTCTGAAACCGTGAGCTCTCAAATAAACTTTTCCTCCTCTATAGTTGTTCCGGTCAGATCCTTTAGTCAAAGCAGCAAAAAAAGCTGACTAAAACAAAGAAATCCAAGATTTTGAAAATTTAAGAAATTCAATTTGCTATCTTTTTAAAGAGAAGAACAACACTAGTTGCCTTTAAAATGCACTTCTGCTTCCTGTGGAAGTTAATAGATCTGCAGCTGCTGTTCTTCACAGGCAAGAATCAGCAGTCTGGAAGTGAGCAGACTCGGGGTCCTAGGTACTGTTTGCAATGATGCCTGTTGGTTTGTTGTTATTTTCCTCACCTGTGCCACGGAGCTCTTAGAATATTTCCAGAATTTTTTCTGCTATAGGCTTGCCACACGGGAGAGCAATTGTAACTTTGCCCCATGTAAAATGAAAGGCAAAGTGACTTAAGGAAAAAGGTTAGCAGGGACCACTCACTTTGTAGAAGGCCTTGTGGTTCCGAAAGATGAGGCGCATGTCCCGCACAAACCCCTCCACTCTGGGGTACTTCTTCTTATTCAGCCTTTCCTTGACTTTGTCTAACCACATGTGCTCCTGGGGGTCTTGAGTCTGTCAAGGAGAGCATGGTAAAAGCCTGTTTCCCACACACCCCAAACGTTGTGATCTGAACATTTGTCACTCCACTTTCTCCAATTTTTGTTTCAAAATGATAACCCCCAATATGATGGTGTTAGGAGGTGGGTTTTTGGAAGCTTTTTAGGTCATGAAGGCGGAGCCCTCAAGCATGGGACTCATGTCCTTATTAAGGCCCTCCCCCTTCTTCCTACTAGGTGAGAACACAGTGAGAAGGTGGCCATCTAGAGCCTCACCAGAACCCCACCAGGCGGGCACCCTGGCCTCAGACTTCCAGATATATTTCTATTGCTTCTAAACCCCTTAGTGTGTGGTAATTTGTTATGGCGGCCTGAGCAAAGACATCTATCAACAAGGCAGAGATAATGGGAGCCTGGACTCATGGGATTCAGATCACAAATTCGACAAATGCAGGTTTCTGGCTTTGTTGCTATTACTTACATAATATGGTTCTCGGGCAAAAAAGGCACTTTGTGCATGACAGTAGACATTCAATAGGATCAGCTCACATTTCTGTGAAAGACAGAGGAGATTTTAAGGAAAAAGTAGTGAGGAGAGAAAGAGCCAGAAGCATATCTAGAGAGAATGCATGACTTTCAGACCTGTGGGCTCTTTGAAATAAACATGCAGATATTCTCTGGAATATGAATTTTGGTGTTAGGTCAAGTAGTCAAAGCACATCATGGACCAGTGGTTGCCATGGGGCACCATTTCTCCCACCTCTGCCAGTCAGTGCT
The DNA here is from genome assembly GCA_028644305.1 of Xerus rutilus. Classification (NCBI taxonomy): domain Eukaryota; kingdom Metazoa; phylum Chordata; class Mammalia; order Rodentia; family Sciuridae; genus Xerus; species Xerus rutilus. The sequence goes on along the minus strand of CM053402.1, from coordinate 153,140,519 downwards.
TCTGTGTGAATACAAAGGAGGGGGCTTCGGTTCACACTGCCTTACCAGCTGTTCCTCAGGGAGCATTGGCCTCTTCAAGACCTCGGATTCCAGATAACGTGGTTGGCTTTCCTGGCACCTTTCCCAGGCCTTTGTCCTGCATAAGATGCAACTCCACTGGCTCCTGAGAAGTCAGGCGTAAAGTGAGCAAGTGCATGGTCTGTGAACCAGCCACAGTCCCCATGGCTGCTAAAGTCCCCTTTCAAGAATGTCTAGCAGTTTCTGCCATGTATCCAATGTCCATAGAAAGATATCCCCTCCCATCAATAGTGGTAACAGGCTGATAGTGTGTTGACTGAGATGTCCCAGTGAGTGCTGGACTCTTTCTTGTCCACCTCAGAACTTGGAATTCCCATCTGAGCTACTATGAGCCTTAATCAACCATTGAAATTTAGTACTTCAAGCACAGAAGTCCTGGAACGTGATGAGTCAATAGGACCATAGTTAAAATCAGGAAAGCGGCTCTCATTTCTCAGTTTGGCTGAGTAAGCACAGAGCACAGGCTAAGGCAGCCTCTCCTCTATCTGTGCCAGAGCTGTACCTAGAATCTGAGCTGCAGAAACTTCTTGGAAGGGAAATCTACTGACAGGCCATCAGATGGCTTCAATTTGCCCCAGGATTCATTCTCTAATCTCTTCTGGGTTCTCTGTTCTAGGAGGGTCTTGGTAAATCAGGGGGACACAATGACCCATCCTAGCAATGTCAGCCTCTTCTTGGCCACCCAGTGCTTACTCAAGGGGCCCATATGTGCCCATGGTAAAGAGATGGGAGCTACACATTGGTTGGACAAAAGAGCTTCTCTGTTTTCTGCCTCTGCAGATTGCCCAACGGGTCCAAAGCAGAGGTTTACACTGATCTTCTGAGATGTTGCAGTTGGAGCAGGTGGATCATATTAGTCTCCTCCCATCACGAAGGGCAGTGCTCTGTCCCCACAGGGATAGTCATGTTCCTCGTAGTGATCATTCTCCTAGCCACTTAATTGTGCCCACAAAATTACTCACAGAACACCTTATCCACATCTGTGGCGTTATGCACACCATCACCTCTGTCCAAAGACACACAGCAAAAGAAGTGCATCAGGGGGTTAACACCACAGAATTCACAGGTCTTATTAATGTGCTGTGTGACCCAGAGTCAATTGGCTTGATAGACGTCTGGGATGGACTTCTGAAGGCTCATTCCAGAAACAGCTTGATCAACTTTGCAATGTTCCCACAGCAAATGACATATACCTAAAATCAGCAGTTTCCGATATTACCGCCCTGCCACAGGGCATGGTCTGGGGCCCAAGTAGACGAGGTGGGAGTGACAGGCAGCTCTTATCATTATACCTAATCACCACTTGAAGAACTTTTACTTTCCATGCAATCTACTGTTGCTAGCACCATTAAATATGGATGATGCTTTGGAATCTTGATGCTATGCTTCCTGCTCCCTCTGCCTCAAGGTGTGCCCCACCAGTGACAGAAGCTCTGCAGAATACGTGTGCATGGTGAAAAGAACCATACCAAAAGAAGAAGGAAGGGCAAGGGGTGTAGGGATGGGTGCTTTACCAACCTCTGAGCTTCTATGGGGGGGATATGGCAGTTCTGATGGTAGGATCTTGAACAAGTATTGCAGAAGATCAGCAGCTTCTCTTGGTGGCACACTTCACATTTATTCGAGTTTTTTTGCTAGAAGGGAAATGGCTAGACATCACTGGGATTGTGAGACCCAGAAAGTTGACATATTGAGATTCTAGAGCATGTGACCTTTCCATGTACCAAGGTGACGCTTGTAAATCTCTCTCCTCAAAATATTAAGAAACAATACTGAGTGGAGATTTTATAAGAAGACACTATGGTCCGCCTCAAAGTTCAGGAGACGGTTGCTATGTGCCAAACCAGAATATTTTTCTTTATGAAAACAGTGATTCTGACATGGGATGGCTAGCCACAATAGCATCAAAGAAGGATGAATTAAAAATAATGTACATATTATGTGCCTGGGAAAAGGTGGTCCGAGAACACAGTGTCTTATCTAGTTGTCTATTTTTAAATTGACTCAACAAAGGGCGATTTACTGAGAATTTAATAAGATGGAATAAACTTCTGAGATATCACTGCATCCCATAGTCTTGGCCATAATCTCTCCATGAGTTGAAGAAAGGCCTGGCAAGAAGGTCCTGGATTGAGGGTTCTGTGCCCGGAGGGCCCTGGGCCTGTGGCAGCACCCTCTGGGTGGAAGGACCATGGTACAGATTATTTTCAGAACAATCTCAATATAGATGAGCTTTTAACCAGATTTAGTTTCATTTAATTAAGTTAAAAATGTGACAGTATTTGTCAGGATTATGGAGAAACTCACACATGTTAAAAATGACAGAATTTGTAGGTCACCATAAAAATTGGCTAAGGAAGGAGCTCACTGATAAGCATTTTCCCTCCTTTTTTTGGTGAAAATTTACATAGAAATAACATGTAGAGCCCTACATGCTACAGTTTCCTTGTATGAGGGCCATGTGTCTAGGACAGAGAAATACCTAGAAGGATGGGCTCCTGCCTCTTCTCCTGGAACCATCTGAGCAGAAATAGAATAGTTTGAGGAGAATCATGTCTGGAGAGACGTTTCTTCCAGTGGGTGGTGCCTGCAGCCCTGGTTGAAATAACCCACCTGCACCATGGGCTGGAAGGAGGCACTCACATGGTCATGTGACAATCTAGTACTGAGATTGCGGCTGGGATTCTGGTGGGTGGGGATGGGGCAGGAGATGACAAGGAGCACTGTTCCACATTTTCCTTCTAGAAATTCTCTGTCTGCTTCATTCCATGATACCCTACTCTCTTGGATGTTTTTTCTCTAACGCTGTCTCTTTCTTTTCAGGTTCTGCACTTCAAATGTGGGAATTTCTTGGGACTCTGTCCAATGTCCTTAGTTCGTTTTACACTAGTGACCAGCTCCTTCTGTGACCAAACTGACCATGTATGTCCCAGGACTTTAGACCTGTGTCTTGGTTTCCTTTGAGCCTCCAAACATTAAAACTCCGCTCTTTATCCTAATGAAATGCCCTTTCTCATGTCTAAACCCATCCTGGCACAATTTCCACTCCTTGTCTTGCTGTCTCGAATCTGCGCCTATTTTATGCTCCTCATTTCCCCCACCGTCCACCCAGAAGCCTGGAAGAGAACGCAGATTCCTCTCAGTCCTCATCTCAGGTATCCAGCCCACCCTGTTCTGCTGATTCTACTTTTTAAATATCTGCCTCTTTCTTGGTGCTTCTGTGAGGTCTGCCACTATGAGGGTGCAGAGACCCCACTTTCAATATTATAAGCCAAAGCAAAATGTCCTGCTATTTGGGTTTAAAATCATTAGTAGTCCTTCCTGTGCCCAGTGAGTTGAGGTGATATAATTTCTAATATCTCCTGGTCTTATAAATTCAAGATAAGAAGAGACACAACAGTCACGCATAGGAGCAAATTCTAGGTGGCAAGATGTATCCGGCCAGTGTGTTCTCTTTCAATAAGAAAACCTGAGTGACGTGTTAGGGACATTGTTGGGCACTTTTCCAAGGATTCCTGAGGTCACCCTGGCATAGAGCCTGGAAATCATTTTCCTTTTTGTCCTAACAGGTGAGATTTGTGGATGCTGGGTCAACGTTCCTGAATCATCATCCTATAAATACATTGCAAGTGGCCCTTAGGAAAGAATCATTAGTACAGCCTCCTAGGTGGAGTTACATGGTATAGGAAGCCTGCGGACTTAAGATTTGTTTGTTTGTTTGTTTCTTTCCTTCCCTCCCTCCCTTCCTTCCTTCCCTCCTTCCTTCCTTCCTTCCTTCTTTCCTTCCTTCCTTCCTTCCTTCCTTCCTTCCTTCCTTCCTTCCTTCCTTCCTTCCTTCCTTCCTTCCTTCCTTCCATCCATCCCTCCTCCCCATGGTGGTGATAGAGCCCAGGGCCTATAGTGTGCTAGGCAAGTGTTCTATCATTGAGTTGCATCCCTGGCTCTCTCTTTAATCTTTTTAACAAGAAAAATGTGTTCTTTTATTTAGCAGTGGTTTCTAATCTGCTGTAGAATAGAATCACCAGGAAGTTTTTTAAAAATTCAGGGCTAGGGGTGTGGCTGAGTGGCAGAGTGCTGGACTAGTATATGAAAAGCTCTGGGTTAGAGCCCCAGCAAAACACACACACACACACACACACACACACACACACACACACACACACACAGATGGCCTGGGGGTCTATGACCAGAGATTTCAATTCAGTATATCTAGGTTGGTGGTGAGAGACCATATGTGTCAAATGTCACCAGATGGCTCTAATTCAGTCAGCAGGGGACACCTCTGTGTCTAAAGCAGTTGTCTCAGGACCAGCAGCATCACCATCACCTGGACTTGTTAGAAATGCACATTCTTGGGTTCTACCTCACAGGTGCTGAATCAGGGCCCAGGACGGGACCCACCTAGCTGTGGCCTGCCTGGCTCCAGGTGGATATCACACACACTACAGATTGAGCAGCCCTGGTCTACAGCCACTCACAACCAAGGCTGCGCTCAAAAACTACCAGGGGAGCTTTGGAAAATCACCATTCTTGGGCAGCACATTAAACTAATGACATTAGAATATTGAGAGTGACCCCACCCACCGTTGATTGCAATGTGTAGCCTCGGTCTAGAGCCTGTGTTCTAAAAGGTTTTCTTCTCAGCAAGGGCTGGGGAGCCCTAAGTAATGGCATTTAAGGTCACGAAGAAGAGCGAGGACATTCTCACTGCAACAGTTGTCTTTTCATCTTCACAAAGGGCTTGACTAAGAACCATAACCTGTTGTCAATAAAGTGTTCCAGACTCCAGAGATGCGAGCTCTTGAACCAGTGGAGGGTCCCAGCTCCAGCAGAGGAACACCAGCTGCGTGGGTGTGCCTAGATCTTGCTAGGGCAGTGTATTTGCTAGTGAACCAGGGGCCACGGCAACCCCCACTTTTTATCGCTCTCTGTTGGAATCCCGTATCAGTCCAGCTGCACAGCATTCTATAATGAGAGGTGCCCCCTGCAGTTGTGCAAAAAACAGACCTACCTAAAAGGTGCATCTCATTGTCATGAAAAGAATCCAAGTGGGATTTGGCTTAGAAAGAGGAGTCATCCATGATTTGGGCGGACCCTAAAGCAGGCAGCATCGTGGCAGGCAGAAAATGGACAGGACCCATGGGATCGGAATGCATTGCACATTATTAAGCACCAGCCAAGCAGTGTGAATAAAAGTGCCCTATGAGCTGGAAGTGGTGGCACATGCCTATAATCCCAGCAGCTCGGGAGGCTGAGGCAGGAGGATCGCGAGTTCAAAGCCAGCTTCAGTAAAGGCAAGGCACTAAGCAACTCAGTGAGACCCTGTCTCTACATAAAATACAAAATAGGGCTGGGGATGTGGCTCAGTGGTTGAGTGCCCCTGAGTTCAATCCCTGCTACGCAAAGAGGGTGGGGGGAAAGTGCCTTGTGATTTGCTAAGTGGCAAAGGTTTCAGTCCTAACCAGCTATAGTACCCCCGATGGCTCCTTTGAGATTGGCCACAGGGGCTCCAAGAAGGACCCATTTGCTCTGTGTGAATTTCTATGCAAGACTAAGGACAGAGTCCAGGGTTCACACCTTGAGCTTTCCAGTTGGGCCCTGCCTGTTCCCTCATGATGATGCCGAAGACCATCTGAGTTTTCTGCATCTGAGTGGATGTCACATATTTTCCTTTCCATCCTTTCCATCCCCACTGCCTTTTTAAAAGTACTGTTTTCCTCTCAAACTTGCTGCACACCCCTGGTCTTCAGGATAGGCCTGTCCTTTCCCACTCAAGCTCTGCCTCTAGAGACCTCAGGGCCTAGAGCTCAGTCTCCCATATCCACTTCTGAGGGGAGATGAGGACAACAGGAAGTTTTCACTTAAACCGATGGAAAGGATGTTTTCAATGGAGACACCCAGCCTCAGACCCATGTCCCTGGCTTGGGGGACATACCTGAAATGTTTTGGTCATTACACACAGCAACATACTCCAACAGCGAGTAAGCGTGTTTTAGGGAGAAGCAGACATGATACAGGACATGTACCTGGGTAAAGGTCTGGGCTGTGCTAGGGATGTAGCTGGGAGTTAGTACTTACATAGGGGTCAACTAATACATTGTTGAGAGACTCCAGTGTTTTCTTCTGCAAGAGAGAAAGTTGGAGTGAAAATATTGAATGTGATGTTTTATTAACCACATATTTGAATAGACTTATTTGTTTAAGGGATTTAGGCCATATCCCTCTATTGTTTTTATTTTGCACCTGATTTTATGGGTTATTTACCTAACTAGAGAATGAGAACACATTAAATTATGTGTCAGTGACAGTTTGGTCCAGTGAAAGTTCCTTTCCCTGGCTCCAAAACTCAAGGTGAATCTTTGTGAAGTCATGTAGGGAGTCTGACCCTCTTAGGTTTGAGTTGGAGAAACCCTCCTTTCCAGGATTAGTTGGAGAAACCTCACTGATGCTCCTACTTAGAACCCTCAAGTATTTTCTATATATTAGGAGGTGGCATCCCACCTGGAGGAGCTGCAATGAGAATTAGGCTGAGGATCATCCTTCAAGGCGCTCTGGAGGCCATGCAGGTGTTCCACAGAATTCCACTGCCTCCTGCAGAAATCCTGGAGTACAGCCCTGAAGATAAAATGTGTCCAAGGTCCCCAGGGCTGCATCTCCTCTTCCTCAAGATAAAAACCTCTCCACTTTTCCTGAACCCCAAGACCTGGCATTGACCTTGGATATCTTTGCAATGACTTGTACTCCTTCCAATCTGGAGCAATGGTGGCCTTAGCATTTGCCTTCAGCCTGGAGCAGAGAGGCCACAGACAAAGCACCAAAGATTCAATTGACTGAAGAGGTAACTATCTCACTGCTCCTCTCTGAGTGGCCTGGAATGTCCCCGCCCCCCGCCCCCTGCCAACTGTATTAGTTATTCTCTCAGGTGAGACAAGGAGAACACAGTCCTCGAGGCCTGGTGTCTGGGCCTCCTTGACTGCCTTTGCCAAGGAGGTCAAACACGTTGCCTGGCACCTCATACTGCTCCACAGATGGCTGGTGAAAGAATACTCAAGTGCTTGAACAAACGAACACAGTTATAACTCAGAAGAAGAGGTCTCTTAGCAGCCAGTAAGTGATCATTTTGGACTCTTATGTCTTATTAGCTCAGAGCATCTTAGCTCTCGCTAAGATAGGAGACATATGAGCAGAGATGCCAACAGTGGCACCTGCCACGTGTTGCAGAGAGTGATACAGCATCGAAGCCAAGGGCCCTGGGAGGAAGGCCCTTGGAGAGAGAAGGAATGACGGAAGGATGAGTGATGTTCAGCTCAGCTAGTTTTCCGAGGTGGAATTACCCTTGTCTCTCTGGGGCTGGGGAGACATGTTTGGTCTCAATAAATAGATCAAATAATGTCTCTTTCTCCAGAAAACCCAGTGGATACAGCATCTAGTCACTGAGTGTCTAGTCATGAAGCCAGTGGAGCAGATAGTTCCAGAAGCCAGCCTTATGAAGACTGAATTCTTGATGTGGTAGAGAAATACAAGCTCACCAATGTCAGAGGTTAGGGAGGTGGAAGTTCTTCCATCTCCTTGCTTCACCAGGTTCTCTGGTACATCCAGGCGTGGAGAGGCCATGGAAGGCACTGACAGTCTCACCACCTTCCCTGGAGTCCACACAGCAAGGAAAGTACTGGTCCATGAACTCCACAGACTACTTCCACGGAAGAAGAATTCACTTTTATGGATTGAAGTGAGGTCTGTACAGCCCCTCTGGTGGGGTCAAAGGGCCTCTCCACAAAGGACAAGATTTTCCATGTCAGCAGCTATAGTAGTCCCTATTATGTTACTATAACAAAATACCCAAGTCTGTTTTTCTAATAAAGAAAAGAGGTTGTGGAGGTTTAAGAGCCCACATCTGATGATGGCCTTGCTATAGAGTCCAAAGGTGATGCAAGACATCACATGGCAAAAGACAGGGAGTGCGTGTGTGTCTATCATCTGGACTCTCTCCCTGTTCTTACCAAGCCACCTGCATTCAATCTTGGGGCTCTACCCTGATGCCCTTATCAAATCCTAATCACTTTCCAAGAGTGCCATCGCTAGACACTATAGTTGGATTCAGTTTCTGTCCTCTTAATACCTCACCATGGGGTTTAAATTTCAACACATGAACACTTGGGGTACACACTCAAAGACATTCAAACAACAGCAGACTTACAGGATACTTCTTCCTTCAAGATCTTCTTTCAAGATCTATATTCTATATGTCATAAAGGAAAAAAGGAATCTGCTTGAACAAGGTGTGTGTGTGTGTGTGTGTGTGTGTGTGTGTGTGTGTGTGTAGTAGAGGAAAGACAGAAAAGAAAGAGAATCTGGTTTTTGCTCTTACTTCCCTGGTGACATACATTCCAAGGGGAAGTTCACAACAGGTCATCTGGAGAGACTGCGGGGTATTTCTCAGGAAGCTTTTGTTCCATTCTTATTTCATTAAAGATACAGCCCCGAAAAAACAATGAAACATGGTGCTTAAGATGAGATTGCAGAGACAATGGCCATTATTGTTTTGTGCATTTCCAATTATGCTTGCTTTTCCAATTCCAGCCCCATCTTTTATGTTTAATTCTAAGATAATATGGCACTCAGACCTTTTACTAACACACACATACCAGGTCAGTTTGCTTTATTGTCTATTTTTAAGGATTATTCCCACCTCCATCCATCTCACATGTTCTAATGCTAATGCTCAAAGGAGTTCTGGCCCCTCATGCTGAGAAATGTTGGAAAGCAGCAACCACAACAACAAACACCATTTTATAAAGTCAGATTTTATCATAACTGATCAATTCAAAACCTGTAAGGCACAGAGATGGAAAATCAACAATTTGACAGTTAAGACAGTTGAGGCAGAAGGTCATGGGATAATCACCTTTTTTCTTGTTATTGGTGGGTTTGGTAGATGCCTTGCCTGAAAGAGAGAAAAGATCAATCAGTGATGTGATGGGTCCTTGTTTTTGTTTTGTGAGTGTGGTATTTCTGACTGCCTTCCAGATGTTTCTACCTGGATGTCTCACTGTCAACTCAAATTCAAGGTGTCTTCATAGAGATTCTTTTCCATGTTTCCCCAGTGGTTGAAGGAAGCATTTAGACTCTTTCTTCTGGCCACATGACCTCTACAACCAGCCCAATGACTGTAGAGCCTCATTGCTTCCAACCTCTTGACACACATGAGCAGAATTTCCCGCCATCCTTTCTCCCTTATTGGAATGCCCTGTTCTACACTGTTCCTTATCGAGCTGATCTCCTTAAGACCAAGCTTGGTGCAATGTTTTCTGTGGAAGTTTCCTCAATCTCAGAGCTTTCTAGAAATGACCATCATCCCATCCCCCAGCTGCTTTAACTGTCTCTGTTGGTGCCTCTTGTTATAGCAGCAGCACACTGCAGTCCGGCTCTCAATGTGTGGCCTTATCCTGGCTGAGGGCTCGCACGTTCTAGGCTCTCATAGCTTTACATGTTGCTCATTAAATATTTGCTGAGAGAAGATCTTTTCTTTTTCGTTAGAGTGCCACAAGGAAAGGCCACTTGGGATGTATGCAGAGTCAAAAGACACGTATGTGTTCATCTGCAACAGAGACCTATCCCTGTTTCCTCCGTACTGGGCAGCTGATGTAGGGAGGAAAGGAGTTATTTTAAAATGCACTTTATTTATACTTTTTTTCAAGAGTAAATTTGAGGGGGCTGGGCTGACTTGCTCAGCGGTGGAGTGCTTGTCTTGTCTCCTCAAGGCCTTAGTTTTGATTCCCAGCACCAAACACACTTACACCTGTGCACGCGTGCACACACACACACACACACACACACATACAAAGATTGTTAAAGAATCAATTTGAAGTGGCTTATCAAAAGAAATATTGTTGAAATATTCCATAACCCAGGAACTACTCACACAGATGTATTATTTTCAGGTATGTAATTGTATGATGCTACTTTTAACGTTGGCCCTCAAAATTTAAGGACTCATTCCTCCTCCAACTTCAGTGACTTTCATGTGATCAGATCTCTCAGCTAATTAGTGACAGAGTCCCAGCCACAATTTGACATCCTGCCTTCAAGGATATGAGCGAATGCGCTTAGAGGACTGAGCTGTAACATAAGCCAGCGAAGGCACCGCCTGAGAGCCACATCCGCAAGAACATAGGCATGATGACCTGAGCAAGGGGAATCGCGATGGGTTTCTGGACACAGAAACTCTGCTGAAGCTTGGTGTTGATGTGGGTGGATCATGGCAGCTAAAGCTTTGGGGAAAGCCATTTGTCACAGAATACCTCTATCAGTTCTTTGAGGGTCCATCCGTGGCAGCGCACACTTAGCTTCCAGTTCTTGGCTGCTGCGTGGTTTCCTTGGATCTCAAACTCTCTGGGGGTGAGCCACCTTCCATCCTCAGTCTTTATACTCTTATTCTGGACTCCTGCAAGACCAAGGCAAGGTGAGCTCCTGGCTAGGTAAACAGTACCGTTGACCTCCCCTCACACTGGGCCTGGGGCTGATGTTGGTCTAAGGAAACTGATCCCTCTCAGACATCAGGGGCCCCACACTCAGCCCCGAAGGCAAGGACAGAAGGTGACCACCCACCATGTGTGTATCTTTCTTTGGCCTTTGTGCAATGAGAAAGAGAATAATTACCTTCTTACAGTATTTACTTCTATCAAAAGAGGAAAAAAATGAATGAAACCTAAATAATAAGCAAGATTCTTTCTCCTCCTTTCTTTGCATCTCAGGATGGAACTAGCCTGGGTTTCAGAAAGTCAGATGAAGGCACAAAGCCCCCTGTTGGGTTCCTGTGAGCCCAGGTGGCCATGTTGAAGTCATCACTACAGGCACATCTGCCTCATCTTGTGCAATGGTGTTCTTCCTGCTAATGACAACTGATTATTTCTCATATTTTGGATTCATGACTATTTGATGTTAAAAGTAATCATGGACGTGTTATGAAGGAAAAAGTTAAATTACACATAGGCAGTAGAGTCACAGGGCAAACATTTATAATTGGTGCCCACAGAACCATGTTGTGGGAGGGAGGATCAATCATGAGAGATGAACATGGGTGCTACATTTTAACAATTATAATTGGCAAAGTATTTCATACCTATTATCTCTTTTTTTCCTCATAATAATATAGTGAGGGAAATTTTGTGATTCTCATTTTGTAGAGGAGGAAGTTCGGGGTGGGAGAAACTGAGTGCCTTGCTGCTGATGACACAGATACTGTCTGTCATGGTTTGGATATACTTTGAGTGTGTCTTCCAAGGGTTTGGGTGTTGAAGGCCTGGTCCTTAATATGATGATGTCAGAGGTGGTGAGACTTTTAAGAGGTGGGGCTGCTGGGAGGTCCTCATGCTTTTGAGGCCACTGCCTGGGAGGACTTACAGGATCCCAATCACTCTCTGGTTTCCTATCTTGTGGTGTGATCTCCTTCCCCACTAGAGGCTCCCACCATGATGCCATCTACTATTAAGCCATCACTAAGGGCCAAACACATGAGGCTATCAGATCTTGGACTTTCAGACTCCAAAACTGTGTGGTAAATAAACCTTTTTTCCTTACAAATTATCCTGCCATGGGTATTTCATTATAGTAATGAAAAATGAACTGATACACTGTTGGTATAGCTGAAACTTGAATGCAGGTTTTCTTTCTTTTTTTAAAATTTTTTTTAGTTATGGATGGACATGAAAATCTTTATTTATATGTGGTGCTGAGGATCGAACCCAGGGCCTCACGCATGTGAGGCAAGTGCTCTACCACTGAGCTACAACCCCAGCCCTGAATGCAGGTTTTCTTCCAAGTCCTGTGTTCTTCCTACTGAAGACTGGAAAAATGTTAGAGGAAACAGGCCTGTGAAGGTAGATATTGAATTTCTCAGATGTGTATACATTTTCCATCAGGTGTTGAAATGTTTGTCATTGAACTAGGTGCTAGATGGGCATCCTGTGGACCTTTTCCATGGGTGAAAGGGTAGATGGCTTGGTAGGGTAATGTTTTATGAATTTAAAACTGTGAACATGCCATATCACTGCAGCCTATCTGGGATGTTGTGCAGTAAGACTTAATATCACAGAAGATCCTTCTAACCTTAGAAAGGCTTACTTGCAAATTTGACCCTTGGCTGGTATCTGGGAATATGGATTTTGGAAGCAATTCTACCATACCCAGAACTGATAAGAGTGACTCACTGTGTCTAAACTGTCCAAGCAACGTGGTTTATGCAGAAAATCTGTTTTCCTTCTGGGAGTTGGAATTTTGGAATGTGCTAGGCAGAGGGTGCCTATGAAATTTACTTCTGGTAAAAAATCCTGGACTCTTAGGGTCAGGCCAGCTGTCCTGGTAGAAGACACTTCACTTGTGTTCCCACAATTTGTTGGTGGGGAAATTAAGGGTGCCTGTGTGACTCCACCAGGAGGAACTCTTGGAATTTTGCCTTGGCTTCCTCTGGATTTTGCCACATGGTTCTCTTTTCTTTGCTGACTTTATCTCATCTTTCCACTTTAATAAATCCTAGGTGTGTGACGATATCCTGAGTCCAAGGAGTCCTCCTGGTGGACCACCAAACTTAGAGCTGGACCCAGAGACTGCCAACACAGGGATCTACTTCCTGAACAAAAATTGAAGAGCATGAAACTCACCTTGTGTAAATTTCTTCTTATATAGAATCCCCTTAGCCTCACCACAGGTCACAGGAAGTTTAGGAAAGCTGAAATTCGCATTTTTGTCTCTGGGAATTCTTGGACCTATGAAGAAGCAGTTTTTGTTATTTTTTTTTAAATTCCATCTTCTTCTAAAATCATATACTCTGTCTCCCCATCCATCTTGAGATTCCTCTTTTATAACTCAAAATATATTAGATTTCTCCCATGAAGTAGTTACATTTTAAGATCTGTCTTTTATGGAAGATTAGATGCCTGTAGATAATGATATCCTCCACTCCCACCTTTTAAATTCCTGCACGAAGCCTTGTGAGGCAGAAGCTGAGCTCCCAAACTTATTGACCACAACTATAGCACAACTTTCCTCCTGATGCTTTGAAGATACTTCCTAATCATATTATGGCTTTGAAGTTCTGTATATGGAAAAAATAACTCAAATTTTAGTCCAGTCTCCCCATTCAAGGCATCTACTGGGGGAACAGAGCAGGATGGCAAAGGGCACCTGATGGGGTGGCCTCTGTCTCTCTCTCTCTGCCCTCTGCTTCGCTTCACTTATCCTCCACCTGAGCTTTCTCAGTGGCTCAAGGTGGGGGCTCTAGAAGAAACTTCAAATTGCTCAGGAAGCCCTGCAGTCCACATCTGGGGTCACTGAGGGGTTGATTCCACTGACGCCGGTGTTGAAGGTCTTAAAATGAACTTCTGCTTTTCTAGCCAAGATTCGGGAGATCCATCGAACACCCAGCCAGGACTTCTCTCTGGGATGGGGATAGTGGGCTGTGTATGGTTTTTTCCTGAGTCATTTCAGAGATACAGACTATCAGAGCTGAGATGGCCCTAGCAGGGCACTTGGTCTAATTTACCAAACTCCCTTTCCCACATCTTTACAGATGAAGAAACTGAGCCCCCAAATGGCAAATGACAGGCCAAACCACCCAAAGGAAGTTGAGGAGTTAGAACATGGGTCTGGTATTACTTTCTGTGCAGTCTACAGCTCTCTACCTGGCAAGAGAAGAGTCTGCCAAGTATCATGACAATCACATATTTTATATTTTTTCTTTATATTTCTCTCCTCAAAAGTTATTGGCATAGTGAAAGGAGGTGCAGGCCAGAGTGGCCTGGGGTCTCTCGGATCAACTAACTAATCAATACTAATCTGTCGTGTGTTGAAACTGACCCTTGGCAAGAAAGATCCTAATGTTTGGTATGGGCTCCACAAACCAAAGAAGGAAACTGATTTGTCACTGAGAACACAGAGTATAGAGTAGGAATTTAGTTGTTTAATTATTAAAGTCTATTAATCACATCTTTTTACCTCTTTTTCTGCCTCTTTTCAAGGGTCTAGTGTTGACTCTTTTTCTCCCTGAGAAAGTTGAGAAGCAGCACGATTATTTCTTGTTTATAACATCGCATTGCAAATAATAATATTTTATAAGAACACCACTTAAATGTAATTTTACAGGAGCCTGTCTAGTACTTACAGAAAAACATCAGGGAAGAGATCCAAAATGGTGGCCTAGACAGACCCTGTGTTCCTAGTCTCTCCAGGACTGGGGATTAAAGCAGCAGAAACATTGTTTCTCTGAGAGTTATTAGAGGATCCCTGACAGCTGCCTCCATGCAGAAATTCCAGTCTCATGCCCTTGTGGTCACCAGGCCCCAGATTTGCACAGGACCTTGGCTGATCGCCCGTATAGGACCCACTCCTGTGCAGGAGCCCCGGCTCCAACATCCACACATCGTGCAGGACCTGGGGTCACCCACCCACTCAGGACCCCTGCCTCCCACACAGGACCCCTGGCTGTTGCTCCTGTGTGGACCTCCATTTACCAGCATGGACCTCTCCCATTTGCCTACATCTGGGGACACTGGACAGGATCTGGTGTCAACCTCTACTTCTGCACAGTACACCACAGAGCTGCATCTCCAAACACGTGGCCCAATGCCCGGCCTGGCCCTATACCCTATCTCTGAAAGAAGCCGCCTCCATTTTGGGACTCCTTTGTCGCCATCTTGGACCTGAGTGGAGAGACACCAATAAATGACAATGCCACCTACTGGATGAGAACAGAAGCAAGCCTTTTTATTTACCTTGAGATTTTTTTCCCTCTATTATCCCCCTTTTCCTTCTTTTTTTCTTTTCTTCTTTTCTTTTTCTTCTCTCTCTCTCTTGCTCTTTTCCCACTATCACATCCCCAACATTTGTGAAACTAAGTATTTTTTATGCATTAGGCTACTGAGGACTGGGATATCTGATTAGTATTACAATTGAATTATATAGTCTTGTATCTTCTATTTTTACATGTTTTATTTTTCTTAATTTTTATGTTTCCTTGTTTGTTATACTATATTTTCTTCTTACTTACTTGTCTTCCTCAAATTTCTTTTCTACTACTAGCCAACTTCTTTTGGATTCCTCTTTCATGCTTTCTAGGATCTAATAACTATATCCTCACTTCCTGCCTCCCTAACATCTCATCCTACACCCCACCACAGTTCTCTTTAGTCCACCAGCAGAAACAGTAGACCCTTTTGCAAATTTATTGTTCATATAGTAGATACTAACTGAACTCATAATTTCTGTATATTGTGACAAAGCTGTAAATGTCCTATTAGGAGCTACTTGGTCTAAAATTATATATTGTTTGTATTTAGATCTGTTAATATTGGTCTCCTCCTTAAAGGAGAGGTATTGGAACCCTGTAGGGAATCCATAAGCCTGTAGGATAAAGACTGCGGACTGACCATGCATGCACAGAGAAGGGGACTGATCATGCACCACACTGCAGCCCCTCATCTATCAACTGGTAGCTGTCCCTGCCTACTTCCATCTACAGCCAGGACCAGGAAGATCATCCTTGAGGTGTCTGCAGGCCCAGTTATACCAGCGGTGAGGTACTGGTAACTTGCATGGACACGACAAGATTATAGAGTAGAAACTGTAATATCTCAGATTGGCATTGCTAAAGAGGAAGACACATGAACAACATGAAAAAACAAGGGGAAAAATGCTCCAAACAAACCAAGATGCTACAATAATAGAATCCATTGACAGCACAGTAGATAAAATATCAGAGAAGGAGTTCAGAACGTACATGATTAAAATGATCTGTGAAGCACAGAATAATATAAGAGAGCAAATATAGGCAACCATTGATCACTCCAACAAAGATTAGAAAGCAAATACAGGCAACAATTGATCACTCCAACAAAGAGATAAGACAGCAAATACAGGGAACAAAAGATAACTTCAAAAAAGAGATAGAGACTTTGAAAAAAAAAAAACCAAGCAGAAATCCTTGAAATGAAGGAAACAATAAACCAACTAAAAAATTCAATAGAAAGCATCACCAACAGACTAGATAACTTGGAAGACAGAACCTCAAACAATGAAGACAAAATATATAATCTTGAAAATAAAGTTGATCACACAATGGAGATAGTAAGAAACCATGAAGAAAATTTCCAGGAATTATGGGATAACATCAAAAGATCAAACTTAAGAATTATCGGGATAGAGGAAGGCACAGAGATACAAACCAAAGGAATGCACAACCTCTTCAATAAAATAATATCAGAGAATTTTCCAAACATGAAGAATAAATTGGAAGATCAAATACAAGAGGCTTACAGGACACCAAATGTACAAAACTACAACAGACCCACACCAAGGCACATTATAGTGAAAATGCCTACCATACACAATAAGGAAAGAATTTTAAAAGCTGCAAGAGAGAAGGTACAGATTACATAAAAGGGGAAACCAATTCAGATTTCAGCAGATTTCTCCACCCAGACCCTCAAAGCCAGGAGATCCTGGAACAAAATATACCAAGCTCTAAAAGAAAATGGGGGCCAACCAAGAATCTTATATCCAGTAAAATTAAGCTTCCAATTTGATGATGAAATAAAAACCTTCCATGATAAACAAAAGTTAAAAAATTTGCAATGAGAAATCCTTCACTAGAGAACATTCTTAGCAAAATATTTCGTGAAGAGGAAATGAAAAACAACAATGACAATCAGCAAAGGAAGGGGATATATTAAAGGAAAAGCAGGAATAAATCAAAGGAGGAATAAAATCAAGTTAAAAACCAAAAATAAGTCAAAATGAATGGGAATACAAAACATATTTCAATAATAACCCTGAATGTTAATGGCCTAAACTCATCAATAAAAAGACATAGACTGGCAGATTGGATTTAAAAACAAGACCCAACAATATGTTGTCTTCAAGAGACCCATCTCATAGCAAAAGACATCCACAGACTGAAAGTGAAAGAATGGGGAGAAAACATACCACTCAAATCGACCACATAAACAAGCAGGGGTCTCCATCTTCATATCAGATAAAGTAGACTTCAAAACAAAGATAGTCAGGAGGGATAAATAAGGACATTTCATACTGCTTAAGGGAAACATACATCAAGAAGACAAAACAATCATAAGAATCTATGCCCAGAACAATGGAGTACCCACATATATCAAACAAATCCTTCTCAATTTCAAGAATCAAATAGGCCACAACACAATAATACTGAGTGACTTTAACACACCTCTCTCATCACTGGACAGATATTCCAAACAAAAACTAAGCAAAGAAACCATAGAATTGAATAATACAATCAATAATTTAGAATCAACAGACATATACAGAATATTTCATCCGTCAACAAGTGAATCACTTTTTTCTCAGCAGCACATGGATCCTTCTCTAAAACAGACAATATGTTATGCCACAAAGCAAGTCTTAGCAAATACAAAAAATAAGAGATACTACCCTGCATTCTATCAGACCATAATGGAATGAAATTAGAAATCAATGATAAAATAAAAATAGAAGATATTCCATCAACTAGAGACTAAATAATACACTATTGAATGATGCATGGATAACAGAAGACATCAAGGAAGAGATAAAAAATTCTTAGAGGTAAATGGAAACTCTGATACAACATATCAAAATCTCTGGGACACTATGAAGGGCTATGTTAAGAGGAAAGTTCATTGCATTGAGCTCATTCATTAAAAGAATAAAAAGTCAACAAATAAATGACCTGACATTACATCTTCAAAGTTCTAGAAAAAGAAGAAAAAATCAACCCCTAAAGACATAGAAAACAGGAAATAATTAAAATCTGGGCTAAAATCAATGAAATTGAAACATAGGAAACAATTCAAAAAATTGACAAAACAAAAAGCTGGTTCTTAAAAAAAAATAAATTGATAAACGCTTAGCTTACCCTGATGAAAAGAAGAAGAGAGAAAACTCAAATTACTAAAATTTGAGATGAAAAGGGAAATATCATGACTGACACTATTGAAATACAGAAGATAATTAAAAACTATTTTGAAAATCTATACTCCAGTAAAATAGACAATCTCGAAGATACTGACAAATTTCTAGGGGCATATGATCTGCCCAAACTGAATCAGGAGGTCATACACAACTTAAACAGATCAATTTCAAGCAAGGAAATAGAAGATGCCATCAAAAACTTACCAACCAAGAAGAACCCAGGACCAGACACATTCTCAGCTGAGTTCTATAAGACCTTCAAAGAAGAATTAATACAAATACTCTTCAAATTATTCCATGAAATAGAAAAGGAGGGAACTCTTCCAAATTCATTCTATGAGGCTAGTATCACCCTGATTCCAAAACCAGACAAAGACACATCAAAGAAAGAAAACTTCAGACCAATATCCCTGATGAACATTGATGCAAAAATTCTCAATAAAATACTGGCAAATTGTATACAAAAACATATTAAAAAGATAGTTCACCATGATCAAGTGGGTTTCATCCCAGGTATGCAAGGTTGGTTCAACATACAGAAATCAATAAATGTAATTCATCACATCAATGGATTTAAAGTCAAGAATTATATTCTTATCTCAATAAATGCTGAGAAAGCATTTGACAAAATACAGCACCTCTTCATGTTCAAAACACTAGAAAAACTAGGGATAGTAGGAATATACCTCAACATTGTAAAAGCTATCTATGCAACACCGAAAGCCAACATTATCCTCAATGGGGAAAAATTGGAAGAATTCCCCTGAAAAACAGGAACAAGACAAGGATGTCCTCTTTCACCACTTCTATTCAATATAGTCCTTGAAACTCTAGTCAGAGCAGTTAGACAGACAGAAGAAATTAAAGGGATACAAATAAGGAAAGAAGAACCTAAACTATCATTATTTGCTGATGACATAGTTCTTTACTTAGATGATCCAAAAAATTCCACCAGACTTCTTCTAGAATTAATGAATTCAGCAAAATAGCAGGATATAAAATCAATACTCATAAATCAAATGCATTTCTATACATCAGTGATGAATCCTCTGAAAGAGAAATTAGAAAAACTACTCCATTCACAGTAGCCTCCTCAAAAATGAAATATTTGGGAATCAATTTAACAAAAGAGGCGAAAGAACTCTACAATGAAAACTACAGAACACTAAAAAAAGAAATTGAAAAAGACCTTAGAAGATGGAAAAATCTCCTATGCTCTCGGATAGGCAGAATCAGTATTGTCAAAATGGTCATACTACCCAAAGTGTTATACAGATTCGATGTAATTCCAATTAAAATCCCCACATCATTCTTTATAGGAATAGACAAAGCAATCATGAAATTCATTTGGAAAAATAAGAGACCCAGAATAGCCCAAACAATCCTTAGCAAGAAGAGTAAAGCAGGAGGCATCACAATACCAGACCTTAAACTATATTACAAAGCTATAATAACAAAAATAGCATGGTATTGACACCAAAATAGACATGTAGATCAATAGTATGGAATACAACACACAGAGACAAATCCACATAAATACAGTTATCTTATACTAGACAAAGATGCCAAAAACATAGACTGGAGAAAAGCTAACCTCTTCAATAAATGTTGCTGAGAAAACTGGAAACCCATATGCAGCAAAATGAAACTAAACCCCTGTCTCTCACCATGCACAAAACTCAACTCAAAGTGGATCATGGACCTAGGAATCAGACCATAGACCCCGCCTAATTTTGAGGAGAACGTAGGCCCAAATCTTTATCATGTCAGATTAGGCCCCGACTTCCTTAACAAGATTCCTAAAGCACAAGAAATAAAAGCAAGAATCAATAAATGGTATGGATTCAAACTAAAAAGCTTCTTCTCAGCAAAAGAAGCAATCAATGATGTGAACAGAGAGACTGCATTCTGGGAACAAATTTTTGCCACATGCACATCAGATAGAGCACTGATCTCCAGGTTATATAAAGAACTCAAAAAACTTAACACCAAAGAAACAAACGATCCAATCAATAAATGTGCTAAGGAGCTGAACAGACACTTCTCAGAAGAAGATATATAATTGATCAACAAATATATGACAAAATGTTCAACATCTCTAGTCATTAGAGAAATGCAAATCAAAACTACTCTAAGATTTCATCTCATGCCTGTCAGAATTGCAATTCTCAAGAATACAAACAACACCATGTGTTGGTGAGGATGTTGGGGAAAAGGCACACTTATACGTTGCTGGTGGGACTGCAAATTAGTGCAACCAATGTGGAAAGCAGTATGGATATTCCTTAGAAAACCTGTAATGGAACCACCATTTGACCCAGCCATCCCACGCCTCGGTCTATTCCCAAAGGACTTAAAAACAGCATACTACAGTAATGTAGCCACTTCAATATTTATAGCAGCACAATTCACAATAGCTAAACTGTGGAAGCAACCTAGATGCCCTTCAATAGATTAAAGAAACTGTGGTATGTATACACAGTGGAATATTACTCAGCAATAAATGAGAATAAAATTATGGCATTTGCAGGTAAATGGATGGAGTTGGAGAATATTATGCTAAGTGAAGTCAGCCAATCCCCCACAACCAAAGGCTGAGTGTTCTCTCTGATAAGTGGATGCTGATCCATAATGTGGGAGGGGGCATGGGAAGAATGGAGAACCTTTGGTGAAAGGGGAGGTAACAGAGGGGATGGGACATGGGGGGGCAGGAAAGATGGTGGAATGAGATGGACAACAATGCCCTAGGTACATGTATGACTGCACGTATGGTGTGACTCTACATCGTATGCAACCAGAGAAGTGGAAAGTTGTGCTCCATTTGTGTACAATGAATCAAAATGCATTCTGCTGTCATGAAAACCTGATTAGAGTAAATTAAAAAAAGAATAAAAAAGAGAAAATGTATAGTAACTTAAAAAAGAGAAACCTATGGAATTTATAAATAATTATTGGAACTGGTTCGTATAAAACATAGACTTCCAAAAATTTTAAGATAAAAGTGAAGAAAAGTATAAAAGTATAGTTAAACCATAATATAATGATATATATGCAGACTATTATTAAATTGTAAATGGACAACGTGGTCAATTGCAGCAGTGGATTAGAATTCTCTAGCTCTGCATCAGAGAACACGATAGGAAAGAGGGAGGCTGGTTCCGCCAGCATGAGCCTTCCCCACCCCCAGGCCTTATGAAAGAGCCTACATATCTTTGGAAAGAATTGTCAGACATCTCCTTCAAGCCAAGTGAGAAGTCTTTAGACATCACTGCATCTGGCCATGGGGATGTCAGGGAAGTAGACACAATCAAACTCACTCCTGAGAATTGTAAGGGTGAAAGTTATGGCTAGAGGGGTGGGTGGTCCAGAGGACTGTGCTGACAGCCTACAAAGGAGTAGTGAAGATCGTGATTGCCATGGCCTTGTGGAGACCCTGTAGATGGGGGCAGGACTGGAGAGTCTTAAGAAGTACTGTGCCCAAGTAACTGCAGCAGGGGTGTGGACCTTCTGAAGGACCATTCAGCACCTTAATTGCAAAGCAAGTTGGTCACTATTAAGTGTGGACAGACAGTAACATTACTGCTTCTGCTCTACTAGTGAGGAATTTGTAGCCATATATGCATGTATATTTATGAATATACATCCATATATGTTTCCATATGTATGTATTCTATTTACACATACATATGTGCATATTCAGAGAAAGTTAATTTCAGACTGGCTGAATCACAATGGGGCAACCTAGCAGGCAGGCAGATAAATGTCTTCTCTGCTTGCTTCATTTTCCCTTTGCCACAGCTTTCTTCTGGCTGAAAGAGAAACTCAGCAGAGTTCTAGAATGATCAGCCAATTGCACAAAGAGGAAGAGGGCTTTGTATTTTGGAACCTGTACATGGTAGGGTGGGAGTGGAAAGACAGAGGATCTGGTTCAGTAGAAACAGATGTGAAGATCTGCAGGTAGACTCCAGGATGATAAGCTGCTGTTCCTGCCCTTCCAGCCAGCAATGGTGAGGAGCCACGGCAGACACTCCTCAGGGGTGCCATGTTCTGGCTGCAGCAGAGGCAGCTGTCCAAGGTGCTTGCTGGGTTGGGTGGGAGATTCACAAGTGAAGCCATTATGAACTTGGATGAGCCTTGGAGGGCAGCCTGTCTGATTCGTGTTATCAGGAGTAAACTGAGGCAGAAGTAGTAAAGTGACAGATCCAAGTTACACAATTGCCACAGGGTGTCAGGGAAGGGGGGAAGGGATACGTCACTTGTGAGTTACAGGTGTGTGTGCGCATGTGTATGTAGTGGCTATTTGGAGCCTCAGAAGTTATCAGTTCAGCAGAGGCCACAGTGAGTGGCCTGGGGCCTAGGGAGGGGTGACAGATTTCATCACTCGGGTTTTGTTTCCAGTACTGTTACTTTTCTTTCCCTGACACATGTTGGAACTTGAAAGTATCATGTATTTCTTAACAGTTAGCACATCTACATAAAGCAATTAGGGCAATACATTTGTTAATAAAGAACAAAATAAAGCATGAGAATTTCAATGTTTTTTGAAAATGTTTCTTTTCTTTTCCTTTCTTACCTTTTGGCCAGCCTCTTTTCCTTTGAAAAACATTATTCTGAATTGAGTGGAATCTACGTCTGCCTTTCTTTTTTTCTGAGAAAAAAAGGAAAAATATAAAAACAGATGCTGTCAAAAAACTTGCATTATATAATCGTGCTTTTCAAATTTCTACTTTACTGTAACTTTTTAAGAGCCTGATACATAATGAAAGGTATATAGTCTATAGCCTTGTAGTTTCCAAGCCTTTAATAGTAACCTGGGTTCATCCTAGATTCCATTTTATTTACTTTGACATTGATCCAAATTCATTTATTCCCATGTTTTTATTTATATACCAAAGAACACTGTGATAATAATAATAATGATATCTAACTTAAGTGCTATTATACTCTAGATATTAATACAAGAACTTTATATATGTATATATAAATTTTTTTTTGTACCAGGGATTGAACACGGGGGCACTTAACAAATGAGCCACATTCCAGCACTTTAAATTTGTTATTTTGAGACAGGGTCTCACTAAGTTGCTTAGGATCTTGCTAAGTTGCTGACATGGTTTTGAACTTGGAATCCTCCTGCCTCAGTCTCTAGAACTGCTGGGATTATAAGCGTGTACCACCATGTCTGGCTAATACAAGATCCTTACACATGCTAATATACTCAGGAGAGAGAGAGAGAGAGATTTTTTTTAACCCCCATTACCAAAAAAGAAACCGAAGCATACAAAAATTTTTAAAAAACAAAGTGAAACACTGTAGATTTCCTTTGGTTGAGAGGCAGAAATCAATGGTAGCAATACAAGAATTTGGATTGTCCAGGGAGAAAGGAGGGTGAGCTACATGGATGAGACACTGGTCATCATCTTAGCTCTGCACAAAGGATTGAGCTGAAAACAAAATGAAAGTCACCAAAGACCTTATTTACATGGGTTTGGACAAATAATTAGCATCTAAGAAACTAACCAAAAAGACATTGTCCCAAGGGGATTGTAGAGATAAATGTTAAAGTCTTAGAAAGCCTTAAGGTTAAAGATAGCAAAAAGTGGTTCACTGAAACCCTGTCTCAGGAAAATATGCCCTCAGATTCAGCAGTTAGTGGGGTATAGCGGTCAGTGAGGTGGCGTGCAGGCATGATTCCACAGGCCACGGCTCTCTCCTTCTCTTCCCTGGTTCAGCTGTGAACACCTCAGCAAACACAGACTCTTTTTCTATCTCTGTGTATCTCTCTGGTATACACTTTGCATCAAAATACGTTGAGGGCAAACAGATAAAAGGCATACAAATTGTCTGGTTCAGTTGACCTATGCTCTCCTCATTAAGAGATTTAGGGCTGAAGACTTGCCAATCCCACAGAGCTCCTGTACTGACCCTTAGAGTTGTTCTTTGTAAAATTTCTTGCTCAAATGCAATTAAGTATACAGGCTTAAGGAGGCTGTTCTTGGGTTTCCTGTCCAAGTGCCACTGACTGACACCCTACACTTGCTATAGAAGTAAGCTAAGTGCTCCCCTCTCCTCCAGGAAATTGGGAAGGCTTTGACTTCAAGGTAATTGGCCTGCCTCTCCAGGAATCTGGAGAAGCAGAAATATTTATAGACTTGACCCTGGAACATCTACGAGGAGTCCATGCTAGGAGCCAGCCACAGGCCCACTGACAGCAGAGCCATGAAGGACAATTTTCATGGGACTCCCTGGGAAAAGGAGGAGTTAAGTTAGTTCTTAAAAGATACTCTGTGCAGAAAGATCACTTGAGTGGACCACTTGGACAGTGACCCTGGCAGAAGTGTGGATCTCTACAGCTGGTTGAAGTTTCTGCATTGAGGGAACTTCAGTTGAGAGATTTCCTCTAACTTGGGTCTCCAAAGAACTATAAAATGAATGTGGCTCATCCATTTACTGTATTTGAGAGACATCAAGGATCTATCAAAAAGAGGGCCATAAAAATGAGTAGAAGCTCAAAGGAAAAACATCTTCGACCTGGGTGAGTATAAATGTGGATATGACAAACATGATAAAGATGGGGATGGAGATGAAAATAATAGAGACACTAGAAGTGATGGAAAGAAAACAAAATATATCCAAAGATGCTTTAACCGTAGAGAAAAAAAAAGCCCTGCCACCACTACCATATAAATACACTGCAAGTATTTTATATGATACAATGAACAGAAGAAATGAAGCATGAAAGAAAAACATAAGTAGAATGGGGGAGGGAAGGAGAAAGGAAGAGACAAGAAAAGGAGGAAAGCCATAGAAACAAAAAATTACAGGCTGTGCTGCAGAGCATGGAGCATCATACATCTTCTTCCTCCAACACCCAAGCACAACATGGTGTGTGCTCTGAGTCTGGTTTAAGTAACTGTGTTTCCCAGGCTTACATCCAACATGGTTTCAGGGCTCTGGCTTCTGCTTCATTGATTTCAGTTCTCGCTGTCTGTTTGTCCTTCCTCTACCATGGGCTGTATCAATTAGCCTATTCGATACACCTTTCCTAACACTTTCTCCTCTCTTCTCATTTCCTAATCAGGGATGGCACATCTCTGGCCATGTAACTCTGTGCTGCACCCCAGGTTCCAGTTCATGCTCATGCCAAAGGGTCTCAATGTCAAGAAGGCTTGGTTTGAACCAATGGAGAGTCTGTTTTCCTCATTTGAAGGAACTGGTGCCTTCGGATACAAACGTGAAGGGTGAGTAGTCACCCACAATCATTCTCTCTCTCTTCCATAAGAAGAGAGTTATGGCTGTCTGGTGAGAGATGGCATTTCTCAGCCTCCCTTGCAGCAAGCTCTGGCCATGGGACCAAGTTTTGGCTGATGGGATTTGAACAGAAGACTGCTTTCCAAGAAACCAGTGGTGGTTATCCTGTTCATTTCTCCCATTCCTGCTGGTTGAGAAGCAGCAACAAGGTCAGCCTTGTTGGACCCAGAAATGGTACCCACATGTCAAGGAAGGCAGATTCTTCCTACCACCCCTGAGCTGTTAGATGAAAGAGATACACATTGTTTGGTTTAAGCCCGCATTTGGGGTCTCCTTGTTACAATGACTTAGCCTGTATTCTAAATAACCCAGTAGTTATGAAGTTATCATGGCTCATAGATTTAGGGGCTGTAGCAAAGGTGGGATTTGGAAGAAAGATCAGGACCACAGCAAGCTCAAAGGAGTGAATGCTAACATTTCTCCTTAGCTTTTTGGAGATGGTTTACTTTATGATGTCTCTTTTCCCCTTCAAACAGAAAAAAAGAGAAAACAATCCTTTAGAGGTATAAACAAAGATTTATAAGCTTTATATATCAGTAGCTTTCAAGTATTTTATTTTTAAATCCTCATTCCACTATGCTTTTGTGAGGCTAAATCCCCAGCTAGAAACACCCCATCTTGGTTGTCATCACATAGAAAAAATTACCACAAACCCTATATTTGCATTGTCAATGATTTACTCTTTTGTAAAAAACATATTCACATGAGGTTTTAACACTCACAATAAAGAATTTTGGGGGGGGGTACTGGAGATTGAACTCAGGGGCACTCAACCACTGAGCCACATCCCCAGCCCTATTTTGTGTTTTATGTAGAGACAGGGTCTCATTGAGTTGCTTAGCACCTCGCCGTTGCTGAGGCTGGCTTTGAACTCGCGATCCTCCTGTCTCAGCCTCCCAAAGTGCTGGGATTACAGGCGTGCACCATTACATCTGGCTAAGAAAAAATTTTAAAGTTGCTGAATACCAGGCAGAAGCTGACAACGGAAAGGAAATGTCAAACAGGCAAACACAAGATTTCAGACAATTCCAGCACACTTGCTAGAATTTAGAAGAATACCTTTAAAACCCAAAGTTATAATGCATGTTTACAACATACAGAAATTAATAAATAAGTAGAAGAAATAAACCCATCAGAGCAATGAAGTCAACAGTAGGAGGAAAATCAAGGAGATGGGACAATTTGAAATTGAAAAGAAGAACATAGATTATAGAATTCAGAAAAGGAAACAAGGATGTTTCAGAACAATTAAGAAAAACTGGTAATCCGTGGAAGATCATGAAGGAATCATTGGAGCTTCTGAAGGAAATAAAATATAGAAGGAATACTTGAACACAAAAGTGGAAAAAAAAAGGTACGTGAAGTCATAGCATCACATGGAACATATGTATCATTAGTATATGTATTTTCAACCTGTAGCAGACATGTGCATTCAGGACAGTCCTGAGACGTACTCCAGAAAATTTACCACACTTCAAAGTTTCAGGAGGAATTGAATGAGCAACCTTGGCAAAAAGATCAAGAGAAGGGATCTCATCAGCTACAGAATTTTCCACAGTAACATTTAATGCCATAGAAAAGTGGACAAAAGTCTACAAGATATGTCTATAAATAATGAGCAAACTGTTTTTCAGGTATAATTAACACAGATAATTACTTTCAAACAAGAGAATCCTGGGAATGTTTTTCCTTTGATCCCTTTTTGAGAAAACAATGTAAATCAATAAATCAAGGCAGGACTGGAAAAATGTTGGCAAAAGGACTAAAATATGAGGAGTGGGGTGGACTAGAATGTTTTCATCTGACATTACAGAAAAAATAATAATAATAAAAATAATGAACAATGTGAACAGAGGGAAATAGGGGTGGTAGAGTCAGTTTTTTATTTTATAGCTAGGAGTCAAAGGGTATTATTTGGACAAACCCAGGAGTAATTGTGAAGCATTTTTAATAGCTGAAAGGCAAGAATCATGGTCTAAAGTTGAATGGATGAGGAGAACAGACTGAACATTGCTGATTTTACAAATCTGGGTGGGAAACTAATGGGTACTGTCTAAAAGACAAAATCAAGGGTATCATAAAAGGCAAATCTAAGAATGACAAGAGGGGCTGGGATTGTGGCTCAGTGGTAGAGTGATTGCCTAGCATGTGGGAGGCATTGGGTTTGATCCTCAGCACCACATATAAATAAATGAATAAATAAAGGTCAATCAACAACTAAAAAAAATTTAAAAAAAAGAATAATGACAAGAACAGAAACATAATCTTTAAATATCATATGTATTTGTTCCTACCAGTGCAAATGTAGGTAATGGGCAGGGCTCAACCATTGTCCCTTTCTAGGCAAAGACCCTAAAGTGGCTCACATTCCTTCTGCTCTTACACCACTGGCCAGAACTTAGTCATGTGGCCAGAGCTAACTGTAAGGAATGCAGCAATGTATAGTCTCCGTTCAGTGGCCACGTGTCCAGTGGAACAAAAAGGCAAACCTTCCTAAGTGTCTGAAGTACACACCCACACCCACGCCCACACAAAATGCATAGAGACAGAATGTAGAGTGTTAACATTTCAAAAACCCCAAACCCAAGAATTCATAGTATAAATCAATGGGACCAAAACAAGATCAAGCATCTTGGTGTCCATAAAAGTCAATGTGCTAAACTCATTTAAAAAAGAAAATTTCAGATCCAATTACAAAGTTAAACCCTAACTGTTCACTATATATAAGACTAACTTAAACATATACTTAAAAACAATGAAAATAAATACGCTGGCAACAATATATTGAGCATACTTCCACAAGAAATCAGGGCTTATTACTGAATCTCAAAGAAAGTGTAATTTAGGCCAAAAAGTGTTCAGCAGGGAGAAATCATAGGAGACACAAGAAAAAACAGAAATATACTATTCGAAGACTTTGCTTTTGTTTGCTTAGCTCATAAGAGATCACTGGACAAGACAGAGGAGCCTGTGAAAGACCCAAGTAACACATTGACAAGGCAGACATGATCCCTATGTAATGAACTCCATAGCCAGAAAATAGAGCACATGAACTTTCTTTCCCTTTTCTTAAATGTCTTCTGAGTCAAAGAGAAAATACAAATCTGCATTGTAGGAAGTCTAGCCAATAACAATATTGAAGACACTACTTATAAGAACCTATGGAAGATTGCTAATAAAATGCCCACAGAAAAAATATTAGCCTTCAATAATTAATCAGTGATAAAAATGACAGCAATTGAATTAAACACCTGCCTCAGAAAAGTTAGAAAAGTACCAAATATTACAGATGATATAGTTACATACTCAGAAACCCCAACAGAAGCAATCAATAAGAAGAAGAATCTGAAGATTTTAAAATTATGGAAGTGAATAGCGTTCATATACAGGAGTAGTGAGCGATCAGTTGACAGATACACTGGAAGTAAAGATGGCATTTACAACAGCAACAACCAACCTCAGATGAAACACAAAGCCTGCGTCACCCACAGGAAAGAAAGGTGAAGCTCTCCTGAAGGGGCTGAGTGGACTGGCCACAGTGCATATTCCTGGTGGGTAGTCTCAGCACCACAATGATGCTGAGCTGACCTGTGAGCTTTACTGAACCCTGACAAACCACTTCCCTCAGCTGGTGGCCTCCAAGGCCATTCTGTGAAGGACTGTGTGGAGTCCTGTCTTAGGCCTTTGCAGTGAATGCTTCTCTTCCTCACCTCCCGCCCTCTCTCCCTTGCCTCATTAAGATCTTATACACAGTCTGTTAATGAGGTTCTCCTTGTCCACCATACCCAAAAGAAATGTTTTTTATCAGTCTACACCCGCATTACTTTTTTCTCCTTTACGGTCTTGTCTCCATGTAAAATATTACATATTGGTCTAGGGGTATAGCTCAGTGGTAGAGGGTCTGCCTAGCAGGCCTGAGGCTCTTGGTTTGATCCCCAGTACTGCAAAAACATAAAATAAAAATAAAATATTCTATATTTATTTGTGTATTCTCTATATACCCACAGTGGGATGTAAGGTTGATGAGATTTTGTTCATTTCTTTATCTCTATTTGTACAGCTTTGAAACATTTGAATACATAAATGAAGGATCTAAAAAGGAAACAATAGTGAGATCGCTCATGTTCATGAATAGGAAGACTCAATATTTTAGACACGTCAATTCTCCATTCTATGGAATTTTGATAAAAATTAAACAAGATTTTAAAGGGTTGGCAAAATGATATTAAAATTCATGAAGAAAGAGAAAGTTGCCATAAAAGCCTAAACAATTTTGGGAAAGAAAACCATTGGGAGAATATTAAGATATTAAGCAACTAGAGTACTTGATAGAGTATGATATGTACTAATACAGAAAAGAGAGAAAAATGGATCAGGCTAGTAATCCCAGAAGCAAATCTGTCTATCTATCTATCTATCTACCTACCTATCTCTGTGTGTATATATACTACCACTGAGCTACAACCCCAGCCGTGTGTGTGTGTGTGTGTGTGTGTGTGTGTGTGTGGTGGCTTGATGCAGGCCATGTGTGATGCTATAATGTCATTGAAGAAGCTGGGACAATTGGTTGCCCATATTGGAAAAAAATGAGACCCTTACCTCATGTCACACTAAAAAAGAAATCAGCTCCCAAAAGACTAAATATCTAAGTG
Organism: Xerus rutilus; assembly: GCA_028644305.1. Lineage (NCBI taxonomy): Eukaryota > Metazoa > Chordata > Mammalia > Rodentia > Sciuridae > Xerus > Xerus rutilus. The sequence goes on along the minus strand of CM053402.1, from coordinate 153,110,502 downwards.
AGAAAATAACTATGGATGTCTTAGTCTAGTATTCTCAAAGGCAGATCTAGTTCAGTGAGTTTACTTTCGAAACAATCCCAAGGAGCAGGAGTGACGAACTAGGAAGTGGGAAAGGGTAAGAAGGAAAGCCATTTGGTTTGGTCACCAAGGTGGCCAACTTATCCTCAGCCTTGCTAGTAACCCTCTAAAGAACTGTAAATAATGGCTCTCAGAGGAGCCAGGGATGTGGCTCTGTGGTAGAGCACTTGCCTAGCATGCAAGAAAAACAGTGAAGAATGACCTTCACACTGTCCACCTTGGGTCTGGCTTTATTGGTTAAGACGCCCAATAAAGTTGGAAAGGTAGAAAATCTCTTGGAAACCTCAGATTAGGCCATGATTTCATAAACGAGATTGAAAAGCATAATCATAAAGGATGATATAGACAGATAACACAAAGAAAATATCTTCTGTGCATCAAAAACACAATACATCAGGTGAAAGACAGATTAAAGAGAGATGTAAAAGAGGCTGGGGGAGTTTTTAAGAAATGGAGATCAGGTAAGGTCTCTCTGAAGAGGAGACTCTTGAGCTGAAACATGAAGAAGAAGCCATCTGCCCCAGGGAAGAGGCTTTTATTTAGTATCAACAGAAATGGCAAGACTTTGAGGCAGAAAATTGCTTGGTGTATTCAAGGAAGGCCAGAGTAGTAACTGAGGGGGAGTATGATAGAGATATGATTTCTAAGATGATCAGGGGCAGCTTATGCAATGATTTGTAGGAACAGAAATAAATTTAGAGTTTTTTCTTGATTCAACTGGAAACCATTGAAAGGGTATAGGCAGTTGGGTGGCAGACTGTTGGCAGAGAATGCGTTATATAAATGGGCAAGAAGAGGAGTGGGGTGACTGGTGGGGAGGACTCTGGTTTCCCACATGCAAGATAATGGGATGTAAACTGGGGTTGTGGCAGGGGAGATACAGAGTGAACAGATGTGAAATATAGTTTTGAAACTTGATGATGGATTGAATGTGGAGGGTTAAGAAAAGGGGGAAATCAGTATGTGTGCTACATTTTTTTTTTGGCTCAAGCAACTGAAGGTATGTACCATTCACTGAGATGAGTATGACTGGTTCGTGGATGATAGGTTTGCAAGTAAAAACCATGAAGTCCATTGAGCATGTAAAATTTGAGACACTTATTAAAATTCAAGTGGCTATTTGGAGTAAGAACTTGAATCTAGGACTTGGCAGTTTGAAAGAAAGAAGAGGAGAAATGAAATTGGCAGTCATTCACGTAAAATTTAAAGAACAGGATGGTTATGATGGAGAGATTTGTAGAGATGGGAAGGGACCCAGGTCTTTCCATCATGTAGACATCAGCAAGTCCAGAAGGGCCCACTACCAATACTACCATTCAATATTATCATCAACACAACCAACAAATGACCAGGGAGGCACTATTAGACAGTAAGAGATTGTGGGTCCCAGAAGATGAAAGAAGAGAGTGCAAGTTAATCCACACAACTTGAAGGGGCTATGTTCTCCCAGTCGCTCACCTGGTCATGGTGATGCCAAGGCCTGCCAGGTGTTAGAAGGCAAAAGGCAGCCAACAACCCCAGCCTTTAAGACCATGATAGGTGATCACCACAGGCTACTCTCAGATAAGCCACACCAGTTCCATCCTCTTGACTGGAGAACCAGGTTTCTGAGGCCCCAGGCTCCTGGGAAGAGGTCTATCTCCTCTTCCACTATTACCCTCCACACCTGTTGCCTTCCTTCTGCCTCACCTGTGAGGCCAGTAGGGTCATTTATCTATGGCCATGCTGTACATTTGTCCTTGGAAGAAGCCCACTGAGAACATGCAGTCTAGAAGCAGCTGCACCCCACAATGAGGTCTGCAGAGAACCCACATTAGATTGCAGCATTGATTTCTACATCATTATCTATGACAGAACATAGATTAAAAATGTAGAAATAGATAATGATGGTGAAAAATCACTAGTCTTTTAGTGGGTAGTTTCCTGATATTTCTGATACATGTTTTTATATTTTTGTTTTAAGTGTATATTTTGTACAATCATATATTTGGATTAAACTTTCACAAATTTGTAGAATTAATTTAGTCATGAAAATATTTCATCCAATAACTATTTATTTGGCATTTATACAAATTAATCCCAGGAGCTGAGGATAAAGTTGTGAATAACATAAAGTCCTTGCCACATGGAGTTTACATTCTGGTGGGGAGATGAATAATGAAGAAATAAATACATAAGATGACAGTACTATAATGAAAAGTAAATCAGAATGAAGGGATCAGAGAGTGCTAGAAGAGGCTGTGTGTGTGTTTGTGTGTGTGTGTGTGTGTGCGCGCACACGCATGCACTAATTCATATAGGAGGACTGGGGAAGAATCTCTAGGAAGTTAACATTTGAGCAGAGATTTGAAGGAAGTTAGAGAGTCATTCATAGATCCTGTCCTTCATTGGTCAAGATGCCCAAATCATGCCCCTGGGAAAACCATTATAGGCTCTGAGTTTACCACCTTATCCTGTGGAAGTGAAGGTCACTGTGACTTGCCCTGTCATGTCCTGCAGGTTCAGCTATGGTGACTTCACATGTGGCCAATGAGATGCTACACAGCCTTCAGTGTGACCATGAGCTTGAACAAGGTTTTGGAAGTCTTGGCCTCTCTGCTGAAGCCCTCCACACCTGTTTGGGGAATGCCCTGTTCCTCCCAGTTTGGCTCTTCCTTCAGTTTCACCAAATTATCTATCTTATTCCAGTAATTATGGGCAATTTTTAAGACCTTTCAGTATATCCTCACACAAAACAGGTACCTTGAAGGGAGAATGAGTTTAGCAATCTTTGGTATAGATGTGGTCTGATTTGCCAGGAAAGAAAAGCTGTGGAAGTGTCAAGAACGTAAAATGAGTCAGTAGGACAATAAAAAGGGTGGTGTGATGAGGCCTATAGGTCAGGGTCTTATAAGTGGAAACTACATTTTGAAAGGGCATCAGGATTTTGAGAAAAAAGAAAGAGTATAGAAAGTATTTTAATAATGCTAGGAATAATAATTAGCTTATAATATCAGTAATGATTATAAAACATTATATAGGATATAGTATTAAAAACATAATCATCCTTCCACTTAAATATTGAAATAGTTGTTCACATGTTGTATTTAGGTGAAGACAAGAAAGGAAATGTAAAAATAAAAAGAGCAGGGGTCTCAGGCTGGTCCAGATTTAAGCAACAAGAATGGGAGGCCATAGTAGAAAGATCTATATACATCCTTAGTTCCTATTTTTAGATGAAATTCTTTCCAGGTCTTTCTCTATTTCTGCCAATAAAATTGAGCTCTATGGATCAGCTTTTCTTGTAAGACTAACAAATATTCAGAGACTGGATTTTTAAGTGTACGTAATGAACAAAAGAATTCCAGAAAGAGGTGAAAGAAAATTCTCTCAACACAGTTGTAGAAGGAGAGAGAACATTCTGCACTATAAAACTAATAGTATCTGATTTGGTGAAGGGTTAAAGTGAGTTTTGTAAGAGTCTTATTCTCTGTTAAAATATATAGACACGTGTCTATTTATAATTATTATCAATTCATTCTGTCATTGGAAGAGTTATTTGAATGTGTCTGGTGATGTTCTTCCAAGTTAGAATTATTGACACGTCTGATGAAACCAATTTCCGATTCTGATTCATCATGCTACTTAATAGTTTGGAACCATAATATTTTAAGTTACATTGTAAACTCCCAACTCAAAATGGAGTCACTCTGGCTCAGGCCTGCATGTATCTGCTAACCTGCTCTTTGGGCTTTTGTGATTAGTGCTTTGCTATGCTTGCTTCTCACGGATGGGGGGGCAAAACCACAGGCTGCCAGACCCCCTGGCCAGTTACCTAAAGTTCCAGGAACTGAAAGGGGACATAGGAGGCGCTGTCACGGTTGAACTGTAAATAACTATAGACTGAATATCTGCCAAATCCTGTTGTTCTGAGTCATGTAGCTAGCCCACCCTATAATAACCTCTGAAACCCTCACTTCGGGGTCACTCTCTGAAGGAAAGGAGAGCTGACTCCAACCGATTGGCCTGTGTGCCTATTTCCTCAATAAACTTTGCTGCTTCTGCAGAGTTGTCTGGGCTGCACTTCTTGGGGGGAGGTGTGGTTGGATGCAACAACATTTGGATCTCTAACCTGCATAAATGTTGTTAGATTTTATGTCAAGTCAGTGACTTTCTGATTCCCTCACATGTGAGTAGGTAATAAAATGACTATGGCTTTTCTATTTATATTAAGATTTTGAGAGTCTTGTCTCATTAAATTCATTTTGGTTATTATATAGATGGAAAAAGTATATTCATGGCAACACATTTATATAATATATACAATTCTTTTAAAAGTGCAGGAGTTATTTTAAGAAACTTCTATTGGAAGAATATAAGTAAAAATGAATAAATGGGTAAAAGTCTGTATTATTCCCAAATTAATCTGCATTTATAAGGTCAATGCATTTATAATTAGAGGCTCTGGTGAATTTGTGAAGGGGTGGGAAAAAATTTCTTGAAGTTATTCTAAAATTCACCCCCAGTAAGTCATCAGGATGATTCTGACTTCCTCTTTCTCTTCTGTAGTGCCTTCTGTTACAAAAAAAAACCCCTAATATATCAATAGATGAAGGCACTGTGTGGTCTAAGTGACAAATGAGATCGCAATGCAATAGTGCAGGGAGTATTTTTTAAATTCCTAGCTCGTATATACACAAAGAGGTGAATCCTATGTGGATCATAGATAAGACTAAAAATGATCAAGTGTTTCACAAATATAGAACAATATTTTTTAAATCTTGAGGTAGAAATAGCTATTGTAAATATGACATGAAACTCAAGAACCAGCGAGGAAAAGGCTGCAAATTTGACTACCGAATTCTTGAACTTTTCTAGGATAAAAGATTCTGTTAACAAACCTAAGAGAAAAACAACGAATTGTACAAACAATTAACAACATACATGACAAATATTTAGTATCTATGACATAGAAAGGTGTCCATGATCATTCAGCATTGTGAGGAAGAAATCAAATGACAGCATCTACAGCCAAGAGATCTGGGGAGAAGAAAAGTGATCAAGTGCAAATCAAATCTTGTTAAGGAAGTCAGGTCCTAAGCTGACATGGTGAAGATTTGGGCCTTCTTTTTCTTCTATTAGGCACATGGTCTCTGTTCTAGTGCCTAAGTCTTTGATCGACTTTGAGTTGAGTTTTGTGCAAAGTGAGAGATAGGGGTTTAATTTCATTTTGCTACATATGGATTTTCAGTTTTCCCAGCACCATTTGTTGAAGAGGCTCTTTTCTCCAATGTATGTTTTTGGTGTCTTTGTCTAGTATGTGATAACTGTATTCAGGTAGGTTTGTCTCTGTGTCTTCTCCTCTGTACTATTGGTCTACGTGTTTATTTTGGTGCCAATACCATGCTGTTTTTGTTACTATAGCTCTGTAGTATAGTTTAAGGTCTGGTATTATGATGCCTCCTGCTTCACTCTTCTTGCTAAGGATTGTTTAGCTATTCTGGGTCTCTTATTTAATGGAATGGATTCAAACTAAGAAGATTCTTCTCAGCAAAGGAAACAATCAATAATGTGAAGAGAGAGCCTACAGAATTGGAGAAGATCTTTACCACATGCATCTCAGATAGAGCATTAACCTCCAGGATATATAAAGAACTCAAAAAACTTAGCACCAAATAAATAAATAACCCAGTCAATAAATAGGCTAAGGAAATCAACAGACACTTCACAGAAGGAGAAATATGAATGGTTAACAAATATATGAAAAAATGTTCAACATCTCTAGTAATTAGAGAAATGCAAATCAAAACTACTCTAAGATTTCATCTCACTCCAGTCAGGATGGCAATTATCAAGAATACAACAAGCAACAATAAGTATTGGTGAGGATGTGGGGAAAAGGTAAACTCATGCATTGCTGGTAGGATCGCAACACAGTGCAACCACTCTGGAATGCAGCATGGAGATTCCTCAGAAAACTTGGAATGGAACCACCATTTGACCCAGTTATCCCACTCCTCAGTATATAATCAAAAGACCTAAAATCAGCTTACTACAGTGACACAGCCACAATAATGTTTATAGCAGCTCAATTCACAATTACTAAGCTATGGAACCAACCTAGGTGCCCTCAACAGATGAATGGATAAAGAAAATGTGGTACACATATATAAGGAAATATTAGTCAATGTTAAGGAAGAATGAAATGATGGCATTTGCATGTTAATGGTTGGAGCTGGAGAATATCATGCTAAGCAAAATAAGCCAATCCCCCAAACCCAAAGGCCTAATGTTTCCTCTGATATGTGGATGCTAATCCATGTATGTGTGGTAGGGAGCTAGGGAAAAATGGAGGAACTTTGGATTGGGCAGAGGGGAGTGAGGGGAGGGAAGGGGGTGTGAGGGTGGAAAGGATGGTGGAATGAGATGGACATTATTATCCTATGTACATGTGTGATCACACCACTGGTGTGACTGCATTGTGCACAGCCAGAGGAATGAGAAGTTGTGCTCCATTTGTGTACAATGTATCAAAATGTATTCTGTTGTCATGTATAACTAATTATAACAAATAAAAAAATAAATTAAAAAAAGAGCAAATGAAGAATTCCCGCCATACTAAAGGTGGGAGAAGGCATGTTAAAGCAGCCCTGAAATGTGATTTCATAGTTCAGTTAAAGATGCTAAATCTGTTTATTGTCTAGCTATGATATTTTAGTTTAAACAGCAAGAAAATGAAAGAATATGTAAAATTACATTATTTAAATAAATAAAATATTCCCAAACATATTTATACATGCATAGAAATATTCTTGAAAGATATACGTCAATGTTTGCAAGAAACATTTAAAATTCAGAATAAAAAAAAAGAAGACATGAAGCTTTTGAAAAATACATTGTTACTTTAAAAGGCATTTTTGTCTCATGAAAGGTATAAAAATGATGATAATAAACCTTAGCATTAAAAAATAGTTCATTAGTAACATAAAAGTCAAGCAAATGCTTATTTGTTCTTACTTCTTTTCCCCTTGCCTTTTCCCAAAGTAGAATCGTTTCCAACATCCATGGGATCTAGAAAGTGAAGATGGTGGTCAGAGAACTATGATTTATAAATAAAGGTTAAAAATTCATGACAATTCATACTGTGTAGAAGACTGAGGTTTATAATGAGGTTATGGGCATCATTTATCCTCATTCTAAGGAAACGGACAGGTATGGAAGATGTAAGGTCTTCCTTTAGTTCCCTGACACTTGGAGAAAGCTCTTAATTACTATGTGTACCTGTTTCCTTATTTATGAAACAGGGACAGCAATGGTAATCCTGTTCTGGTTTTAAATTTTTTATGAAGATTAGATGATCTCTTTGGCAAATTGATATAAAATCACTAAACAAATCAATATCATGTTGGAAGACAATCTTTGAAACTATACATTTTTAGTTTAAGAATAGTTATGGGAGGTCTTTTTCCTGACAGGTAACAGGGCCATTTTGTCTTTTTAGGCTTTCCTAAGGCTGTGGCAAAGCTATTCTATTATCTCCCAGATCTCCCTGCAGAAGCATACCCTTTTCTTGGTTCTACAAGTAAGGGTGGAAGCCACATAAATCCAATGCTTCAGTATTGATGTAATATAGTAATGAAGACACTGCCATTTTTACCAGCATATTTGTATTACATCAATCATATGAAACCAGTAGAGCTCATCCTGTTAAACATGCCTGTCTAATGCTCTCTTGCCTTTCTGCAGTTCCCAGAGGGTTAGGTCAAGCAGATGTAGAGAACAGGGTTCTGGCATGGCTGGACCCCTTCCTGGTTACTGTGCATTCACAGTCAAGTGCAGCAGGAAATGGAAACTCTGATCCTGGGCCCACCTCCTGTTGGTGAGCCAGAGTCTTCCTGATGTTCTCCTTGAACTTGATCACCTGCCAGTACTGCCCAGTAGCTCTGGTATTTCTGAGCCACCTCCACCCTGAGACCCTTGAGCAGACTTGCCTATCGGGTGAGACGATTGGCCACTTTCCATCATTGCTTCTTGGCCTCTCGGCACATCTTCTGGGGGACACATGACACAGGAGCACTTCTCATTTCCAGTCTCTTGTTGCCCTGCTCCTAAATCATGATTAGTAAAATAATTTCATCCATGCTGCTTCCTCTCCAAAAATTTTCTTTCCTCCCAACATTGGTGACTCCTCCCTCTGCACTCCTACATCAAAGGATGGCTTTACCTCTGAAATCTCTCTTTTGTTGTTCCTCAGTGCATATATGCATATATATATGCACTCTCCTTTCATAGATGACCCCAAGAATTTTCCTCTTGAAAGAGGGGATTAATCAATAGCGTGTTTTAGAGATAGAAAACTCTGGAGAAGGAGAGACTGGTTTTAGAGCAAAAGATGATGTGTTCGGTTTTGGAAGCATTTAAGTTTGGAGTGTGATGGTCTTGAGAGGCAGGCATCCAAGGAAAGACGGAGCCTTCAGAACCTTGGACAGAGGACGTTCTTGAACTCAGTTGGACAGGAGGGTGGCCAGGGAAACCATAGGGGTGGATGGAATGCCTGAGACAAGGCTTCTTATCATCTGGGTGACAAGGGCCACCTTGATACCTGGGGCCACCTTACCCTGAAGACTCACTGCTACTGTGAACCACGCCTTGTGCCAAGTTGCTTTTGTCTCATATTCATCTCGGATGCCACAATTTCTCTGTCTCTCTCTTCTTCCCCTTCACGCTGCCCCAGCACCATTTCCCTCTCACTTTTAGAGCTTCCTTTCTCTTGTGCCTCCCCTTCCTCTCCTGCCTTTATTATCTATCTCATTCCACCTGCTTTTCTGGACTCATGTCTCTGGATCTAGTTTTATTACCGGAGTGACCCTTTTCTGCCTTTTTGTTCTCTATTTGAGTTTAGCTCTGTTTCTTGCCATCTTATCTTGATATCTTAGTGTTTTTATCTAGATCTTTTAACTGTTTTTGCAGTGTCAACCTTTATCTAGATTTCCTCCTTCTAGGTTCATTTTCATCTCATGGGTACTGCTTTTATTATCACCAAATGCCAGTCCTTTGACACTGACCAAATAGCCAGTCCTATTTCTTTGCCAGTTCCACATGAGATCACTAGGTGGCAAGTCTTTCAATCAATCACAGACTTTTATTTCCATGTTTCTGGTATAACTTCTGAGAGGCATCTTACAAATCATCCCTTTGCTCCCCCAAACTCCGCAGTCTGGGACACTTGGATCCATGTCCACTTACAAAAATATGAAACATACTCAGCTCTCTTTTCATTTGGTCACAAGTGTCCCCTTTCTACCTCCTAAAATTTTCCACTCAGTGTCACCTCCCTCCATCCAAACCAGCTCTTCTTTTTCTCTTGGTCCTCTCAGACCTGTTGGAAACACCGGGTCTGGGCACAAGTCTGTGTGTGCGTGTGCTTGTGTGCATGCATGTGTGGATGTTTGGGGGGAAAAGAATGGCTTTTTCTCCATTTAGGCAGGTACACAAGGATAACTGATAATGTCAGTATTGGCTTCTCCAATCACGTGTGTCCCTTCTGACTCTTCCACTATTCATTTGAAGAACTCTGGATCCCCAAGACCCTGAAGAGGAATAAGGATATGATGGACTACAGGTGTGACCAGGGAACAAGCTTCAGTGTGCTCACAGGGATTTATTTAGCATTCAGAGGAGCTGGGAAAAAAATATACCCACCCCATGACTGTACTTCAGGTCCAGCAGAGCTGTAGTCTCTTCTGTCCGGCCACACCTCTTTCTTCTCATTTCCTGCCTATTTCCCTGCCTCTATTCATTCCTGGCTCCATCTCTGATCTGTGAGCCTCTGTCACTCTGATTTTGCTGGCCTCTTATGTTGCACTGCCTCTTCATCAGTGTTGCTTTTAATCTCTGTTCCCCTTTATTTCTCTAGTAATTCTTTCTGGATTGATCCTTCTAGGTATTTTGTATACAAAATATCAGGCTCTATTCCTGTCCTGATTGTCTCTGTGGATATGTATATATCTCAGCCAATATGTACACACACGTAAAAATGTGTATATGCTAATGTGTGTATGTGTATCTACAGCACACACATTATGTATAAAAATATATACTACATAACATATATTATATTATAAAATATAACATATATTTTACATATTATATTGTTATTTGTTGTTGTTAAATAAGTTTTCTTTCTTTCATAAGCTACTGACACATTTCCCTGTGAACATTATGGGTTCCTTATACTACTTTTAAAAACTCTGATCATGTAACACAAATCTTTTTTTCCTGCCAGTTACATACAGTAGTCACTCACTATGAGACATCATGGTTGCTAGTTCCTAGTGTTACTTTAGTTTTTTGACTCTTACACATTTCGTACATCTATTTTCTTATCCCAAAATGGGGATAGCAAGGGGTAACCCGCCCAAGTCTTAAGAATTTTGTGATGCTAAAAACAGATATTATTTGTCAAAGTACATGGAAGTAATACAATATAATCCAATTCCATGGTGAAGGACCTCTGTCAAAAACTATACTAAACTTTGAGAGTAATTGATCTGAAGCTTTTATTTCTGACTATAATTACACAACAGGACCAGTCGTCTTTTTAGGCTTCTACAATTGCAAATGACAAATGACCAGTATATGGCTAGAAATCTAGAATCTTTGTGTTAGTAAGCATGACCAATACCATCATTTTGCAAAATATATTTACATACATTTAGTTGACAGGATTCAGGCTGTTAAATGTGTTTGGAATAATTTCCTGTCTCCTTCCATTTTCTAAAGTATTGAAAAGAAGTTTCCAGGATAACTGGATGCAAGTCAGTCAAGTTGTTCAAAATAAAAGGCATCTGGACTCAGTGGCTTTTAGTTCAGAGTCCTGACATCCTGCGGGCCAAGGCGTGGTGTCCTAATCTTCTTTACCTGATCCACTTCTCAGCACTTCCCGAGGCTCCTCTCCAAAACTCAGTTCTGAAGAGCTTTCACTGCTGAGTCCTACAGAAAGAAAGAAAGTTCTGTGACAGTCCTAGTCTGTGTCTTAGGATTCAGTCCAACCTTTAAAAGGAAAACTGGCAAAAGGAAGCTTGAGTAAGAGATAGGAATATTCCTGCCACCAGGCCACCCTTTGGCTCCATCTGACCTGTTGGACAAGGTTGCTCCAGCAACCATCCCCAAGGCTGGGGCTGGGGCCAGCTTTGCCATGGAAAGCAACCCTTCTATCACCATCTCTGACACTTCTTACTCTTTCCACATCTGCTTCCACCTCTGTTTCTCATTGGGGGCATTGGGCACATAGTTTAAGAGACATCAGTGGGTCTGGCGTTGTGGCTCAGTGGTAGAGCACTTGTCAAGCTTGTGTGAGGCACTGGGCCCGATTCTCAGCACCATATATAAATAAATAAATAAGTAAATAAATAAATAAATAAAGGTATTGTGACCATCTACAACTTTAAAAAAAAGTTAAAAAAAAAAGAGAGAGACATCAGCACCTCCATCAGCTGGACTCCTGTGATGCAGAGTGCATGTTCCATCTGGGAACTACCTGATATAAGTGAGTGAGAAATGACCCTGTATTGTGCTGGTGCCACAGCACATGTGAGCCCTCTGTGTTACACCAATTAGTCCGACTCACTACTTACAATAGTATCATGTGAATCATCTAAAATCTCAAAAAATTGTTTTTGTTTTAAAGGATATAAAAACCAAATGAAGCTTTTGTAGCAAAGAAAAATATTTGTTACATCAAGAGTTTTTAATTGCTCTTACTTCTTTTCTGACTGTGTATCCTCCAAACAGACATGCTCACAGAATCTAGAAAGAAAAGGAAAACAAAACCAGTGATCTATAACTACTGAGACAGGATTTGGACTATAAAGATGCTATAATGATTATTTCTGTATCTTCCTCTTTAAAGAATAGAGTTCCCTACCAAATAGGGCAGAGACACACGTCTTTTAGCCCTAATTGCAAAATCAAAGGAGTTTAGAAATTGATCTTTTTTTCCCCCATAGGTTTGCAGCTAAGTAATTTAGCAGTGGATCTGGGCTTCCTGGGTTGCCTTATCATGCTGTGGTGTGTGCTAGGATAAAATGTACCAGGGAACCGGGGCTCTACATAGCAACCCTGGATGTCCTGGAGCCCAGGTGACAGACCCTGCCCTTGGCACCAAGCTCACCTGTTGGTGTTGAGATCCGGGGTCCTGAGGGCATCTCCTCCCCACTGGATTCTGAAGAGCTGTAGTTGTGTCCTCTAACTGCAGAAAGGAGCAAAAATCCCTTGGAGGTCTCAGTGTATGCCAAGGGAACCAAGACAGAGGAATTCTATAGAGAAAACACTAGAGAGAACTTTGCAAGCTCTAAATTTCAGGGCAAGAATGTTCCTCCCCTCAGACTTCCAGGGTCTGCCTTTCAAATTCATGTGACTCCTTGTCACCTAGCCTGAGGCTAAGCAAATTTCACCCTCACCGGGCATTTTGTTTTGCCTTGGCCACGTCCTTACACTGCATTCACTTTCTTCTTTTACTTGTCCTAATGGATTTATTGTTGGCTTTATATCTGCATTTGTATTGATCCATAGCTTTGCCTCTTTCAACACAATCCGGGAAGTCTGGTATTGAAGAAGGGGAATCTTCTATTTGGCTCTTTCTCTGACAACCACCATCATGTCTCTCCTCTAAAACTTTATAAGCTTGAGACAAATTACAATATTAATGAATAGAACATTTTGCTCACTATGCTCTATAAAACAAAAAGGGGGGGTAGAGAATAAGCACATTATTTCAACTCCTTATTGGTAATAGGTATAATATTACGCAGTCAAAAAGACTCATTTTATTAGCCTGTTTTTGCTGTATTTCCCCTGTAGCAGTCAACTGAATTCTTTCAGTTAAACAACGGCTAAAATGCTTTCTTAGCCCCTTCCATTTCCCATCAGGACCAGGTTGCAGAAAAAGATATCTTAGAAGTTCCAGAATCCAGGCATATGGAGAACCCTCCAAATAAAACGAATCAGGAAAACAGCTCTGGGCTCAGACTCTGCCATTCGGTAGCCCTGGAGTTGCAATCTCATCTTACCTGGAGCAACCTCCTGCCATGAGCAAGTGGCTTCTTGGTCCTCTTCTCCAGCTCTCAAGTCTAATGGGTCATGGTTATTGATTACTGCACAAGAGAATAGAATTCTTTAGGGGTCTCTGTTGTGACTGAGGAATCAACTCAGTAGAAAATTCCCTAATAAGAAAATTGAGACAAACCTTAGGAAAAAAGGTAACACCACAGTGGTCTGCTTTTCTGATTACCTGCCTTCTGATTAGTGACACTCCATGCTTATCCCCAAAGACACGAACACTTCCCTGGCAAGGGGCATCTCTGCATGACTTGGCCTTTTCTTCCTGCACATTTCCCTTTTACCTGTCCCCTCCGCTTGTCACTTCATGCTTCCGTCTTTTCTGCCTGTTCTTCATGGATAGAGACCTTGAAAATCTTCTGCTGAGGATGACGAGCCTCCTTGGCCCTGCCCTCCTGGTGCTTCCTTAAACCATTTACAAGGTCGAGAAATAATCTTCTCTTGGGTGTGAGTCATAAACATATCTGGGAGCTATTTTTTGGAGCAGTTTGCCCACACTTAGATAAAAGTTACAGATGTACAGTCTGCTGAAGCAAATTCACATTTTTCTTTAGAAGCTATTGGAAGCAATTACAATGAACGTATGATTTAAAATATTGTTTTTTTGTAATCTGAAGACTAGGTAAAATTTTAATTTGCTCTTTTTCTAGAATATTGTCCCTAAAGAGGTATGTTTCTAAAATCCTCTGGATCTCGAAAATTAAAAGGAAAAACAAATCACCAATTTGTGCACCACAGAGTTGTTGTTTTTTGGTACTGGGTATTGAACCCAGGGTGCTGAGCTACATCTCCAGCCCTTTTTAAAATTTTTAGTTTGAGATAGGGAATCACTAAGTTGCAGAGGCTGTCCTTGAACTCATGACCTTCCCACCTCAGTCTTCCAAGTAGTTGGAGCTACAGGTGTGCATTAATGCACTTGGCCACTGCAGAGTTGTAAATATTAAAACTCATACCACAGGTATGAATGAGATTATACAACATCTTGTTAATCATTTTTATCTTGCATTTTGTAAAGGACATAACTCCAAATCTAGCATGCTAGTCTTGTCTTTCCTTTAATTCTCCATGAGACTCTGGGGAAGACCTTGGGACATTTCTAGGATTGGGTTGTCCCTTCTGGGAAACAAAGATGGCAGTGCTTATCCTGCTTACCCTTTAAGGTTTTGTAGAGAAAAAAACAGTATATTATTTGCAAAGGTCACTTGAAAAACCACTTCAAATGCCATGGCTTGCTGAAAATTTTGCCAAAAACAGCAACAGAATACATTATCTCAGTTCTTTATTTCTGCTAACATTAGACAGCTGAATCAATTATCTTTTGATACTATTTAAAGTTTGTGATCAGGTGACAATATAAGCTTTTAATAAAGGAATATTTAATGGCAGTATAAACTTCTAAAAAAGGAATATTTAGCTTCCTGTTCTGTATAGAAATCGTTGGATAAGTCTAATATTTTATATTCATAGCACTTAGCTTTTAAAACAAACTCATTACTTTGCTAGCCTATTTCTACTATATAATCAATGCATGAGTGTATATATTGATTAATAGAATCCATCTATTCATAATTTCAATCATTAAAATAAATATATGATGATTTTCTTTGTGTCCCTGCATTTCCCAAAAGGGCCAAATCAATGCAGAGATGGGGTCTCAGCATAGACAGGAGCCACCATATAGAATGGGGTTCAGAATAAAGTGCATCAGAAAATAGTATCTCTGATTCCTGCAGCCCAGCCCGCTGTCCCAGCCTTCCTTACCAGGACGGCTCCTCAGTACTGAGCTGGAGGCTGCTGCAGGCTCTTCTGCATCACTGGGATCTTCAGAGTCCTCACTGCTGATGACTGAACAAAGGACCAAAACCCCTTAAGAGTCTCAGGGGTGACCAGGACCCCAGGCAGCTGGGCACCCCACAACAAGAGCACTAGGAAGACCTGGGAAGCTAAGGTAGCGTGGGCCCTCTGCATGTGTGTGGCTTGAGGGTTATTCCAGGGCAAACCCAAACTGACAACCCTGACACACGAGGGCAGCTTTTCCCAGCCCACCAGCTCTCTGACCTCCACCCCAACCACCTCTTCACTTCCCTCTGGGCAGTGCCCACCACCTCTGCCTCTGCCTGTCCCTGGCCTTGACTCCTCTTTATAACTCTTTGTCTTGATGTGTTTCTTTCTCCATCTCCTCTTGAGAACATCCTGGCTCCCCAGTTTTTTCCCTTTCCTTTAATTCCTACCACCTTCCTTTTTCTCTTCCTTCAGAAAGAGCCCCCCTGGCTTATTTTAGCACCATCTGCTCTCACCGCCGCCTCCTGCTCCTCCTGTCTCTGCTGCCTCCCTCCCAGAGGCACTGCCTGTGCAGGCTGGCCACCTGGCTCCCCATACTAGCCGCCGATATTTGAAGTTTCTACAATACGGCAGACGTTGACCACAAAGAGCAGTCTGGACTTGATCAAGATTTGGATGATAGTGAAGAAGTAGAAGAAGAAACTGGTGAAAAAACAAAAATCAAAGTGTGTTAGCTGACTGGTCAGATGATACAAAATCCTCAGATTCTTGCAGTTCTTCAAGAAAGACTTGATGGTCTGGGAGAAACACCAGCAGGATACATTGAAAGGTTGCCTAGGGGGGTAGTTAAAAGAGGAGCGAATGCTTTAAAAAATCTTCAAGTGAAATGTGCACAGAGAGAAGCCAAATTCTATGAGAAGTTCATGATCTTGAAGGGAATATGCTCTTCTCCATCAGCCTCTATTTGATAAGTGATCTGAGATCATGAATGCAATTTATGAACCTGCAGAAGAATGTAAAGGGAAACCAGATGAAGAAGAGGAAATTTTGGAGGAGCTGAAAGAAGAGGCCAAGAGAGAAGATGAGACAAAAGATGAAGAAAAAGAAGACCCTAAAGGAATTCCTGAATTCTGGTTGACTGTTTCTAAGAAGCTGACTTGCTCAGTGACATGGTTCAGGAAGATGATGAACCTATTCTGAAGCACTTGAAAGCTATTAAAGTGAAGTTCTCAGATGCTGGCCAGCCTATGAGTCTTATCTTAGAATTTCACTTCAAACCCAAGGAATATTTCACAAATGAAGTATTGACAAAGACATGTAGGATGAGGTCAGAACCAGACGATTCCCATCCCTTTTCTTTTGATGACCAGAAATTATAGGTTGCACAGGGTGCCAGAAAAATTGGAAAAAAGAAAAAAAAGTCATTTTGAAAACTATTAAGAAGTAGAAACATGAGAGCTGTCTGACAGTTTGTACTGTGACTGAAACAGTTTCCATTGATTTTTTTCTTTAATTTTTTTGCCCCTTCTGAAGTTCCTGACAGTGGAGATCTGGATGGTGATGTTGAAGCCATTCTTGCTGAAGACTGTGCAACTGGTCACTTTTTACATGAGTGTATAATCCCAAGATCAGTGTTACACTTCACTGGAGAAGCTATTGAAGATGATGCTGATGCTGCTGAAGGTGAAGAAGCTGCAGTAAACTTTTCAACACTGGCTGCTGTAAATCTTTTCAATAAAAGCTATCTGGATGTCTTGAGTTGTGTTGGGGAATTTTTCATAATAGAAGTACTCAAATAAAATTTATCACCAAACTATAATCATGAAAATCTGTTGACCCATAGAGTAACTTGTATTAAATTTTTCCTACTATGTACCTACATCATGGATGCATTTTGAACTTTAATATAAGAAGGGGAAGAGGAAGGAAATGAGGAAAATGATCCAGACTATGACTTGAAGAAGGATTAGAACCCAGCAGAGTGTAAGGAACAGCAAGGTAGAATGTATGTGGCCTTGAGGATAACCTGCACTGTGATAGCCTAGACACTACTATTATTTACTTACAAACTTATGTTTTTGTATTTTCTTGGTAAGCTCCATAATTTTTTTAAAGGAAAGGAATTGATATTTTAAAGACAAATTGATTCTACCTAGCATTTTAACTATAGCTTTTCTGTCACATTTGTTGAATGCACAAATTCTCTTATGTATGTTCATTCATTGCTGCAGTTTGGTTTTCTGGAATATTGGCATCATGTAGCAATTGGAGTGCAACTATAAAAATTAACAGCTATTAAATTAAACTAAATGTTTTTTGTTTGATATTTTTTTTCCCTGAAGAACCAAAGTAGTTTTCAGCTGGTAGTAGAGTGAGATTAAGTCTGATTGCATAGTTGTGCTCTTCCTTTATTTGTTACAGAAATGCAGTGATTTTTTACTAATATAACTGATCGTTTGAGGGGAAAAAAAACCCATAACAAATGTGGTTAAGAATTTCCAGTAAGTCTAAGCCCAATAACTGTTAGAATTATTAATGGAATATAGTTAATTACAAGGAAGACTAACTCATAATGTGGTTACTGGTTACCACAGGGAGGTGAATAAGACAATTTTCAGAAGGTTAGTAACCTGATATAAGTGTACTTGTAAATTTAACCTCCATTAACTTAGCATCTTTTCTTTGTGGTAGGGTCTACCTTCTGCTTTCCTGGAAAGGATGAATTTATATCATTTGACAGGCCTGTTTCAAGTTTTTGTTGTTTATTTGCTTGTTTTTGTTTTTACAGCCTAAAATAAAAACGGCAAATATAATTTTAGTTCTCTCTCTCTCTCTCTCTCTCTCTCTCACACACACACACACACACACACACAAAGAAAGAAAGAAAAAAAGAAAGAAAGAAAGAAAAGAAAAAGAAAGAGTCCTTCTGACACAGTTCTCATTATCAACACCATTTCTGCCTGTATTTCCCCCCCCTATGGACCTGGATAAGCTCACTTCAGCTTCTCCAGGTGCTGGCCTCTTCCTATTGCTGCCTCCACCCAAGGCTACCTGGACTTCCTTAGTGGGCCTTGGTGACTTGCCTGAGCCCTTTACCTGGGAACCTGTTACCTGGGAACCATTATAAATCCTTTTGGTCAGCCTTACCTATTACTTCAGATGGCTGGTAATGGTTAGTCCTGGCCCGAGCTCCTTGCTCAACTTCCGTGGAAAAAAATGGCTTTTCCTTCTTTATATCCACCAGACACACAGAACAGGCAGTCATGTGGATTCCAAGGCTGGATAGCTCTGCTCCTGGGCAAAATTGTAATGAGTTCAGGATTTTCCTTCCCCTTCCCCAGTAGGAACCTTCGCTGCCATTGATAACAATCTTCTGAAATTCAACTGTTGAAATGCCAGCCCTCTTATTTCCTGCTGCTGAGTTTTGTCCTTCCCTTTGAGTGTCTCTTGATGGTATTTTGTTTTTAACCTATTTTTCTCTTTTTTTTTTTTTTTTTTGGTGGATGACATTTTTTTTGCTTTTTAAAAAATAAAAATTATAATTGCAGTACATATAAAAGTGGGTTTTAAATGATTACAAAGTATGTCTCCTTGGACAAGACACAGATTGTCAACACCCCAGAAGCCTCTTTGGGATATTTCCCACTTATTGTCCCCACCATCCCAAGTCAACAGCCTTCTTGACTTCCAACACTCCCATTAGTTTTGCCTCTTAAGTAATTTTATATGAATGGAATTATGCTCTTCTCTTTCTCCCTCTCATATATATCCCTGAAGAAGCCAAATAGCCCAAATTCATGTATGTGTGTGTATGTGTGTACATGTTTATATATACACATACATTAACATGCTTGTGAGAATCATCCATATTCATTTTTGTCTAATTATATTTATCATATAATTTTGTATAATTATTATTGTTGAACATGGTATCAAATTCCGTTACAGAAATAAGCTGTAAAGTATTAATCCTTTTGTGCCGTTTCAAGGGTTTGGCTTTTATGAATACTGCTGTGGACGTTCTCTCTTGCGTGTTCTGGTGAACACAGTGTACATTTCTGTTAGTTTCTGCTGAGGAATGCAGTTGCTGAGTTCTAGAGCATGCCTATTTCCAACTTTAAAAGATGACACCAAACTGTTTTCTAAAAGCATGTGTAAAGGCAGATACGTAAGGGAGAGAACTTGGCAAATTCAAGTGACTGAAAAATGTTTGGTGCGTCAGGCATTAGGGGGTTAAAGGCAGGTGATGGGGCTATGCACATACAAGCATCTTTCAGTAGGTTACACCAGGCAGCATTGACCTAATAATACAGGGCCGTGAGAAGGCACCAGGTTTTAACATGAAAGCCACGTAAACTGGTTTGCATTTTTGAAAGTTCCATTTTTAGCGTCAGTTCAGACAATGCATTTGAGGGGAGCAAGGTTGTAGAGACAAAACCAAATCAAATCAAATCAAAACAAAACAAAAACCCCAAACAACCCCAAACCCAAACCAAAACAAAGCAAACAAAGCAAAAACACGGTTCCTCTAGTTTGAGAGTGAGAAGGATCAAGATCAGAGTGATCTTGCTGGGGGTGCAAAGAAAAGGACAGGTTGGAGATATTGGAATGGAGGAACTTTGGTCAAAAGGGGAGGGAGAGGAGAGGAGGGGACATGGGGGCAGGAAGGAAGATGGAATGAGATGGACATCATTGCCCTAGGTTCCTGTACGATTGCACATATGGTGTGACTCTACATTGTGTACAACTAGAGAAATGAAAAGTTGTGCTCCATCTGTGTACAATGAATCAAAATGCAGTCTGCTGTCATGTGTACCTAAGTAGAATAAATAATTTTTTTAAAAAATGAGAATTGGGCTGGGGATATAGCTCAGTTGGTAGAGTGCTTGCCTCACATGCACAGGACCCTGGGTTCAATACCTAGCACCACGAGAGAGAGAGAGAGAGAGAGAGAGAGAGATTGAGAGAAGTGACGGGAGTAAAGTGGTGGTTGCTCTGCCCAGGCCACGCTGGGGTAGCTTCTTGTGTCACACTGCCATGGATAACGGACATAACCTCAAAACACAGAGATCTTTCAGATCTTTGATTGAAGGTCTTCAGACACCAAAAAGTTAGACAAGAACAGGTCTGGGTGGGAGATGTTTGTTTAGTAATCAAGAGAACCTCCATGGCAACTGAGCTGTGGAGAGAAGGGATGCCTAAGGGGAGGAGGTGACAGGAGACATTTTGGAAAAGGTAACAGAAGTAACACTGTGCCTTTTATCTGGTAACCACCCTCAAATCAAACAATGTCTGGATTTGTCTTCTTTCACTTGTTTTACATGGACCCCTCTCCACCGATTTTTCATACATCACCTTTTACCTGGTTTTCTACATGATTCTTCACGCCCCCATCCCCGTTTGGTCCCATTTATTGATATTTCTTGATCCTTTATATCTTTCTCTACTAATACTCTTATTCTCTATGTTTTTTTCTTAAAAAAACCCCAAAAAACAAAACACTCTCAGGGCAAGGACTGGTGAGGCAAAGGTGGTACTTGGGACACAAGACTCAAGGAAGACTCAGGCTCAGGTGCTCAGAGGGAGATCTCCTTACACTCTGGGCCTGGGGTTCTCCCTGCTGCACCTGGGTCAGCCCTCTCTGTGGCCACGTAATGTTTCAGTGGACCCATCTGTTATGTTCTTAACTGCTCCTCATCTGCTTCTTTATTTTAATTATGAATGTGACTCTCATACCTCTTCTATATCACTTCCTGTCTTTCTATATTATCCTCATTTCAACCATTCCAGTCATCACGAAAGGTCCCCCCCAGTGCCAGTGTCCACTGCCCCAGGGTTCTTCCACCTGTGGTTTCTTCCTGAAGGGCTGCCTTCCTTACAAATCTGGTAGGAAACATTATGCATGATTTCCATGCTTCCATTTCAATATTTGAAATGTACGCTGCAACTTACTTGTTTTCCTCAACCACATGACATGGAAATGTTTGGATTCCATGTCAATTTACCTAAAATCTGCCTCATTCGTGTACTTTGTTATTTTTTGATCTCGAGTTGACCTTTCCCATATTTTCTCTCCTTGTTTTCTCTTCCCAAGGACACTCACCACCTCCATTAAAGAGCAAAGCACTTGTTCTCCCTTGCCTTTCACAGCTG
This sequence comes from Xerus rutilus, assembly GCA_028644305.1. NCBI lineage: Eukaryota > Metazoa > Chordata > Mammalia > Rodentia > Sciuridae > Xerus > Xerus rutilus. Next base: position 153,089,391 of record CM053402.1, on the reverse strand, counting down.
TTAAAAACAACCAGAGGTTGTGCACAAAGGCTCTGTGTCTGAGTGGGGTAGGCAGTTAGTGTGGGACAACAGAGAAGAATTTTTGCCCTCACAGAAAAGTGAAGGTATAATTAGAAAATTGGGGAGAGGCAGAGCAAGTTGATGGAATAGGACTCTCTGTTGTTCATCCCTTCACAGAAACACCAATCCGATTAACTGTATGTGTGAAAAACCTTCACAAGAGCCAAGGGAGCCAGGTGAGAGATCACAGTATCTAGGTGAAGTAAAAAATTAAGGAAACATGGCAGAAAGGATAGTCTTACATAATCTAGGTCATCCCTTCCCTAACCCCAGGCAGCACAGCATGGAGAAAGAGATCCTCTACGTGGGGGAAAGAGAGGGAAATAAGAACTAGACTTTGTCTTATATCTCAACATTGGGTCTTCCCCAGTAAAACTTAGTGCTAAGCAGGCCCAAATGACCTCAGAGTCCAGCCCGTTTCTGTGGTCTGAGTCTTCAAGCCTGCCCCTGCCCCAGGCTGAATCCCACAGTCCTAGGCTCATGGCCAGTCCTGTGAATTTGGTCTCTGGTTCACCTCAAAACCAGGTCATCCTCAGCAGTTCCACACTTCAGACGAAGTCCGTTGTCAGATCAGCCCCAGAGATATCAGGCCAAAGGTCCACCCCAGCACCTGAGCAGCCCAGTAGTACCAGGCTTCAGGCTTCTACTCTAGTCCCCCAAAAGCTCTGCAATCTCTGACTCAAGGTCCATCCTAGCACAGGGCCACCCCTCACTGCCCTAGGCAGCAGGCCAGCAAGCTTGTCCTTGGACCACACCAGAAGGGCTGCCGCAGATCTCTGGGTAAGCAGATTGGCAAAGGCTTTCCAGGATAAAACCAGTTTTCAGAGACTGGAACAAGCCCTCACTTCCTCAAATGCACAGAGATTTGAGGTAATAAGAAATCTGAAAAATTAGGAAGTCAGAATACCAACAAAGTAACATCATAGTATCCCAGTAGCATGCTCCAAAGAAATG
>CM053402.1:153059350-153083120 GCA_028644305.1 Xerus rutilus | reverse complement strand
CCCTGGCAGAGGGTCTCACTGGGCCACCTCACTAGCGTCCTCTGTGAGGCACTCTGGCACCCAGAGATGGCCTGCTTTTGTCCCCAGCTGCCCTGCCCCATGGCCCTACCTGAGCTCCTAGAAGCCCTGGCTGCCGGGTTCCCACCCCTTTCACACCACAGCCTCCTTGCACAGCTGAGGGCTCCTCCTGGGGGCCTCCCATGAGGATCAGTGCCTGGCCTGCCTCCACTTCCTTTATCCCCTGGCATTCTGTGTTTCCTTTTTCTTTCTCTCTGCATCTGTTTCCCTGTCTTTGTTTCATGTTTCTGCCTTTTTCATTAGACACCTGGGCAGCAGCCTGGGGCTGAGAACCCAGGGTCTGGGCTCAGAATGCCGGGGTTCTCCCTGGCTCATCTGACCCCAGGCCAACTCCATCTGTGGTCTCTAGATTTCAATTCCCTCTTCTGCAAAAAGGACAAATAAGTGACACTAATCTCTAATAAGTGATACTAATCTCTAATTCCCACAGGAACTTAGAGGCTGCTTTTGCTATGAGCACTGACTGGCTTGGGCCTGCACATGTCCAGCAGGATGAAAGGTTGGCATCTGTGCCTTCGTTTTGTATCTATCTCCTTTTGTTACCTTACACTTGGAGCCAGACTCCTGCTCGACTCTGCATATAAGCATGCTAATCATTTCAGGAGTGTTCAACTAAAACGTATTCCTCCCTCTTGATAGCTGAAGGCACCAAGATCAGACTAACTCCAGTATTTTCAAAATTTGAAAGGACATTAGAATTAACAGATTGGCAACTGCCAGCTTTCAGACGTTCTCTCCAGACTGTCAGAGCCTTGCCTAGAACGCTCCAGTCATTGCCCTAAACCTGCCCGAAATAGCAGGTCTTACAGGCACATCACTCCATGAGGAGCCTCCGCCCCCAGCTAGGACCCATTAACTCTGGACTAGAATGGCAGCTGCCCTCTAAGCAGGAGCAAGCATCTTTGGATGGTAATTTAATGCCCCCCCTCCCCCCCAAGCGACAATGACTTCTCCAGCTTCCCCAGAGAGCCACAGAACCTGTCCTGATATGTTGACCAACCAGACCACGGCCTGACCAGGATCAGCTGCCTTCCCAGCTCGGCGGGCTCTCCAGCAGTGCAAACTCCTAAACCCCACTATAAAACTTCAAAGTTTTATCAGCCCCTGGAAGTCAGATCTTAGGTCACTAGACCTCTTCTGTTCTTCCCAGCATAGCCACACTGATTAAAGCTCCTTTCCTGTCTTTACTGCTCTCATATCTTTGATCAGCATCTTGGGTTGGGTGACTAAACCTAGTCCTTTGGGGCCTCCAGAACCAGGGCCTTTGCCCTAATTCCAGTAACACAATGGCATCCTGAGCACTAAATCACCACAGCCAAGAGTGGACATTTGAGGTGAGCTGCTAATGACACAGCGCTTTTTATTTTTTTATTATTGTCCCTTGCCCCCTTCTGCCTCTGATGCCTCTTCTTCCTGCCTTTCTCGAGCACCTGTGCTCTTCACAGCCTCACCACTTCCTCCTGCTTCTGCTGTTATGCAGCACGCTGCTGCCACGGGATGAGAAGTACTTATTTTGGTCTTCGTCCCGGCCAGAGCTCCTAAAACCCGTGTCATTTCCTAAGCCATAAAGGTGAAAAGAGCGTTTCTGTTATTCTTAACCAGTCCCTTTCATTAGTTTAATGAGGTGAGTTTTGGAAAGTTCCTAAGGATGGAAGGCCGGTTTCAGGGGGAACTGATAGTAATTAGAAGGTCGAAGCCCCTGACCTCCAGGGATTGCTGAGGGGATAGAAGTTGACTGGGTCACCAAGGGCCAGTGATTTCACCCATCACGGCTGTATAAGGGGTTTTCTAGAAAGAAAACAAAATCCCTACATGACGGAGTTCAGAGAACTGCTGGGTCGGTACCAAGGGAGGACCCGAGAGCCCCCTGCCCTTCTCCATGACTTGGCTCTGTATGTCTCTTCCATTTGACTGAGTTGTATCCTCTATAATAAATGAGTAAACACAGGTATTTCTTCTCCCTCGAGTTCTGTGATCCACACTAACAAATCATCAATACAACCCCAAGGAGAGGTTTTAGAACCTCCTATTTACAGTCAGTTGGTCAGAAAAAGAGGCCACACTCTGGAACTTATAACTGACACCTCAAGTGGGACAGTCATAGGGAACATCGTCCCCACCCTGTGGGCTATGAGGATCGTGGCACAGGAATGCCTGAATTCACTAAACTGTAGGACACCCCCCTGGTGTCTGCAGAGACCTGGAGGATTGGCAGGCATGAGGACTTCCACACCTCAGGGGTCCGAGGGCTGGGAGTGGGAAGGCACGGGGAAAACCGTCGTTTTTCTTTTGCTAACGGTCTGCTCTCTCACGCTGGCCATGGATCATAGTTCTTAGCCCTTCATAGCTTCATGCTAATCTTCTCCTGCAGGGACCTTTCTCAATCACAGTTATTCCCTGGTACTTTAGTCTCCTTGAATCTGTTTTACTGGCCCACTGGGCTCTGGTTCCTTCGTCATGGGTGCTGGGCTGGCTGTCTCTCGTCATGGCTATTTCCCCCAGCATCTCACATCCTGTTAGGGGCTCCTTATGGCTTGGATTGTAATTGTCCCCCAACAGCTCATATGTTCAAGGATTGGACCGCAGCTGATGGCATTATTGGGAGCTAGTGGAACCTTTAAGAGGTGGGGCCCAGTGGGAGGAAGTCAGATCACTGGGACATGGGCCCCTTCTCTCTCCCTTTGCTTTCCGGCCACCATGAACAGCTTTGCTCCAGTCCTATGATGTTCTGCCTCACCACAGGCCCACAATAAGGGGGCCAAGAAACTGTGCACTCAAACCACTGAAGCCATGGACCACAATAAATCTTTCCTCCTTTAAGATGATTTCTCTTCGGTGTTTTGTTACAGTGACAGAAAGCTGACTAACACAGGGTCCATACCAATCCCCGCCTTGCCATCTCCATGGTCCTTCCCCGTTTCTTTCCTGAGTCACAGTCTCTACTACACGATGCCCTTGTTTCCTTTTCCTTTGAGCAGATGAGAAATTTTTTATCCAGTTGTAATTACCTTGTTCGAGCCTCTCTTCCATCTCTTCTCCATTGTCATCTTGGGAATATAGCATTCTCACCTCTGAAGAGAAGGAGGGAGAAGGCGGCAATTAGAGATCTCCAGCAGGGACCGGGGACAACATTTCAAAATTATACATTCAAGAATTTCCAGTCCTCCAGTTACGCAGAGTTCAGTGAATCCCACATGATGAAGTTCACCCTTCCCACCCTAGGACAGAGGAGGAGACTCCCACAAAGGAGTCTCTATGCTCCCCACACAGTAAGGAGACCCTCCGTGGGAGGGCTGTGCTGTAAGCTGAGATACTTCTCTAAAAAATATTCAGAGGGTAGCAAGGCATATTTCAAAATAAATGATGGAAGTTAAATGTCTTTTCTGGACTGGTTGAACTGTAAGGATAAACAGAGACTTTCTGAACAGAAAGTCTAGAATCTTAGAGAGATCTGTGCACGAAAGGGGAAATCCCAATTGTTTGGAAGATAGGGTCAGAAACAAGGAGGGCTTGGGCTCAGTAGGGTCAGGCAGGATGACTAGTTTCCAAAGGAGTATACAAGATACAGGGACATCTGGAGTGGACATCGGGGAGGTGGCAGCATGTCCCCTGAGGACAGGTGTTCTGGCTGTGCTGGGGGTGGGGCAGCGCTACTACCTGGGCCATGAACTTCAGGCTTGGGTCACCCAAGCACAGGGAGTGCTGGACACTAACACTGGAGATGTAGGTGCTAAGGCTAGGGAGGGGGTGTCTGCAAGCCAGGAAGAGGGTCAGGGCCCCTGAGAAGTGGGCAGTGAAGGTGACACTGTTCCCCTCATACTTTCAGCCTGCAGAGCATCCTTGCAATTGGTGACTAGGTGCTTTATCTCCTTTGTGACTTGCTATAAAAATCATTCTGTTCTTTATTAAATAAGGTAACTAGGGACACAAGTCTACAAGCCATAGGTACCCGCTTTTACATTTTTCCTTTGTTTATAAATCTGTAGCATCTCTTATTGCCTAGTAAATCAACTTTACCTTCCTTGGCATTCAATGCCAGACCCTTCACAACTTCCCTCTGACTCATCTCACTTGAGTTGGTTCCTTCACTACTTCTCACTCTCAACTTGAGCCAAGTCCAATTTGTCTGTTCCACGTACTTTCACACACATGCTCCCTTTCCTCCTTAGGGAATGTGTTTTAGTTGTGATGTCTCTATCTTATATTTTGAGAACTTGGTTGAGACCAAACTGTTGGAATAAAAATGTTTTCTAGGCAAGTAAAAAAAAAAAAGGAGGGCATCCTTTTTATTGCATACCAATAAAAGAGTGTGAATCATGCCTTCTTGGAAAAAGTTAAGAATCAAATCTTTAGTTTTGTATAGCACCAAAAAAATCCATGTTGGTTATTTCATTAATGTATGTTTCGGCCTCTTTTTATTAGAGAATTAACAAAACCATTTCTTATTCTTTAAAGGAAAATTTGACCCAGGATTAACTTTCTAACTCATTACTCTGGAAACCTAATAAAGGTAGACTTTTTGCTGGGCTATGTAGGAGCACTCTTCAATACCTTCAACCCCTCCCTTCCATCTTTCCCCATTCTATGCTAATAGACTGTGCTCTTGCCAGAATGGACCCCTTTGTTTGTGACCTTTGGATCTGATTGGTCCAAGAGTGTATTTAAGGTTCTATACTTTCTGGAATAAACAGTGTTTTCTGCTTCTCGCTTGTCCCTGCTTCTTGCTCTGGGTGTCTCTGCGTCTCGCTGGGTCAGAGCAGATTTTTACCTACACCCCCGGGGTCTCGGTGAGTGACCCCGCGGATCACCATCACCATCCAGAGAGACCCCATATCATCTTCCCCGGGGACCCCTTTCCATCTCTCTGGACCCCAACTCGTCGAATGGACCCATGTGGTGCCCCCCCTGGAACTCCTCCTTTTAAAACAATAGGGCTACTAGGCCATCACTGGGCTTAGAGTTAAAAATGATCCATGACTAGTTGGCTGAGAGGGACTACTAATACCTGTAGAAAGCTATAACTTCAACATTATGAAGGTCTTCCTTCAATGGTGATTTCATTATTTCGCTTGTGAGCTACCTGAAAGCTAGGACTTTGGAATTCCAAGAGATCTTGACTTCCATGGGCATGTGATGCTAACCCAGGGTGGATCCTGCACCTAGAGCTAAGCTGTCACTCAAGGTATGTAGGAGCCGACTTGGTGGACTACTATGTAGACCAGTGCAAGGTTTCCCACTGAGGAGGCGTGATCATGCTGCCCTGTTGGGATTCTGTTTCTAGTTCTATGCTTTTCTAAGTAAACCTGGCACTAATGTGACTCTGGATGTCTTGTGAGTCTACAAGCCCAGCTGAGCAGAACTCTAGTGATGCTTACTTAACAGCCATTATATCATTAGCTTCAAGACATCACTTGACATATCTGAGTTATTAACTACCATATCCTCATGCCCAGCACATGACCTATTGACACGTAGTAGAAACTCCATATATGCTTGTTGAAAAAAAAATTGGGTTGCAAATCAAAACTACTCGAAGATTTCATCTCATGCAAGTCAGAATGGCAGTTATCAAGAATACAAACAACAAGTGTTGGCGAGGATTGGAGAAAAAGGCACACTCATGCATTGCTGGTGGGACTGCAAATTGGTACAACCAATCTGGAAAGCAGTATGGAGATTCCATAAGAAAACTTGGAATAGAACCACCATTTGACCCAGCTATCTCACGCCTCGGTCTATACCCAAAGGACTTAAAAACAGCATACTACAGTAATGCAGCCACTTCAATGTTTAGAGCAGCACAATTCACAATAGCTAAACTGTGGACCCAACCTAGATGCCCTTTAATAGATGAATGGATACACACACACACACACACACACACACACACACAAACACACACAATGGAATATTACTCAGCATTAAAAGAGAGTAAAATTATGGCATTTTCAGGTAATGGATGGAGTTGGAGAACATCATGCTAAGTGAAGTAAGCCAATCCCAAAAAACCAAAGGCTGAATGTTTCCTTTGATAAGTGGATGCCGATCCATAATGGGGGAGGGAACATGGGAAAAATGGAGAAATTTTGGTCAAAGAGGAGGGAGGGAAGGGAAGGGAAATGGGGGCGGGAAAGATGGTGGAATGCGATGGACAACAATGCCCTAGGTTCATGTATGACTGCATATATGGTGCAGCTCTATATTGTGTACAACCAGAGAAGTGAAAAGTTGTGCTCCATTTGTGTACAATGAATCAAAATGAATTTTTCTATCATGTAAACCTAATTGGAATAATATATATATATATATGAAATTATCCCTGGACCTCAAAATGTGGTAATATACCTAATTACCATTTTCGAAGCCTTTACGAACACGAATTAAATCAGGGTATTCCTGCATGTTGACATCACTGAACAATGCTTCCCATAACTCCATGTTGAATTTCTTCTCCAGTTCACTGAGAATATTGTACACCACTCTTTGTACAGGGACCAGGTTTCTACAAGACTCTTGAGAATCCTTTAAAAAAAAAATGAATGGAGAAAATTTAAATACAGACTTCCACGTTACAGAAGAGCCCTAGAAAGTAATTTTATAGTTAATGTATTTCAATTTCTCTACATAGATATCATCTCATGTAAAGTTTCACAATTTTTATACATTTGGATAGCTACTAAATGAAACAAGTAAATCCTACCTCTTTAAAACTACCCAATAGTAAGCATGATATCCTCATCCTTATTTACTTTTGATGTAAGAAAGAGAAAGGATGAAAGAAGGTTCATAGTTAACTGACATGTAGCCCCCTAAGAGTCTGGCCAAGGTGCTTTGGGAATAGATTTAGGTGATGAGGGCTGATCTATTGACTAGACAACCCCTGCCCTTCCCTCAGTACTGACTTGGAGTGAATGGCTCAAGGAAATCAGGTGACCATTCCTCCTTACTATGAACTTGGCCATGAGAAAGCATATTCATTGGAGAAAAGAAAGACTCAGTGCTCTATATCTCCATCATGACCTATTGGTAAGATTGACCCCAATTCCAAGACTCCAGAAGTACCCTCCCCCCGAAAAGAAAGGGAAGTAAAAGAAAACTGAAAGATGTTGCAGATACAATAGCAAGCGTCTACTCTTAAATTCATCCTAACAAGATATCAATTGCCATTGGGTTTTAATATTCTCAGAGCTAGGTATTTTAAGTTGATATTAGTTGAAATAAAATGTGCTTATTGCTATTTTTTAAAAATATATTTTATTTATTTATTTTTATGTGGTGCTGAGGATCGAACCCAGTGCCTCATGCATGCAAGGCCACAATCTCTACCACTGAGCCACAATCCTAGCCCCTGCTTATTGCTATTTCAACAAATCAATTCAATAAATTCATTCATTGATTCATTACAATTATCTTAAATTTTAAATTTATGTTATATTATATGAATTATGTTGCATAAAAATTAAGCATAACTTAATTTGAAGCTTGTTTACCCAGTTGTGACACAATAAACTTCACTTACTTCAAACATTTTATTGGTGATGAGTTCACGGTCACGAAGGCCCTCAAGGAAAGGAAATGACTTTTTTATTGCACTTGAAATTTCGACTTTGTGTCTTTTGAAGTGATGGAATATAACCTCAAAGATAATTCTCTCATCTGTATTCTGCTCTTCTGTGGACATCCTAGGGGAAAAGTATGCCATGGAAAAATGGTCATCAAGATTCTGAGATGCTTGTAGAGGATCTTATACATGAAGATTTGGCTATGAAGAACCAACATATATAAAATAGGTGGTCCGGAGCACAGTTACTCCAATAAGTGGAATTGAAGCCATGCAAGAAAGTACAGAGATGATGAAAGCCTTATCTAAAAGGCTTACAAAATCTTGTCTGTCCTGACCAAAGCCTTTATAAAGAAAGACTATTTCTGGAAATAAAAAGTTAAATTTCTACAAAATTGAGATAAAGCAGGCCATCCATAGAGAAATGAAAAACAATGGAAAAAAAATGAAATCTAACCTTGAAAATGCATCTTAATTAACAGCTAAAAAGAAAATAAATCTCAGAAAAATAAAAGCAACATGTCCCCTCTTTGACCTATAGCTATTAAGGGAGAAATATCATCCTATGCCACAAATTAATTCATAAACATATGACAATGATAGTAATAAGAATGATGATAACAATATGGTAAGTTGGGAATTTTCAAGAATATCAAAGCTATTTCCTGGGACATCTGGTTCTGCTTTGATTTACTACAAATCTATCTATTCTATTTTCATAAACACTGAGTCTTCTTAGGCAACTTAACTTTCAGGAATTGTTCATTTCTTGTGAAAATAATTTAAAGTCTGATTCTGTAATTCTGATTCATAGTTGATGATTTTATTGCTCTAACAATGTTTCAATCAACCTCTCTGTGTTTCTAAATGTTATGAAAACCCAAAGCTTTCTTTGTCAAACCAGAAGAGACCTGCACACACTTCCTAGGACCCAACATGCAGCAAGGAATGTGAACAAAGTTCTGCTTAAAGATCATAGACTGAAGAGAACTATTCATCTTCTCATTTACTAAAACCAAGATATTTAAATAATGAGGACTTAGTTTCATAATGCAAAGAAAATAGCGAAGGATGATGAAAAAATTCTGAAGACAAAAACTAGACAGGGGAGTGCTAATTGCGATTGTAAGTGGAAGATGTACCCAGAGCTCCAGAAAGCAATCAGCATGTCCCATGAGCCCCGAAGAGGCAGTGGAGATTGTGAAGGAGACATGGGGGTGATGTGTTGTTTGAGAGATCAAAACAGAAGAGTATGCCTCACCCCTCACACCATGAACTGACCACAGTGCCACTTCCCAGGGACAAACACTGCTGGCATTTCTATCACCACATGCTAATTTTGCCTGTTTGGGGTTTCACATAAATGGAAAAACACATTGTCTCTGCTTTAGTATCTGCTATCTTGTGCTCGTCATTGTGTTGTTGTGTTTAGCAGTAGTTTGTTTCTTTTTATTGTTGAGTGATTTTCAATTGTGTGAATCAAGCACAATCTGCTCATTCAATTTCCTGTTGGTGGACATTTGGATCCATTCCAGTTTTGGGTCTAGAATGAATAAAGCTGCTGTTCTTGTAGAAGTCTTTTTATGGCAAAAGGTTTTCATTACCTAAGAAAGGAACTGCAGGTGATCATATAGGAATATGTTTAACCACTTTACAACTTTCCAAACTATTTTTCAAAGACTATTAGAAATAGACCTCTAACATTGGCTATGCTAGTGTGTGTGATGTGGTATTTCATTTTAGTTCTAATTTATATTTCTTTTGTGACTAGTCATATTGAGTACATTTTCATGTGCTTTTTGGAAATTCATATATCTTCTTTTGTGAGGTAGGCCCACTTGCATTAACCCACTTATGGGTTATCTTTTACTTATTAATGCATAGGTATTTGCTTCTTATTATGGATAGAAATATTTTATCTGAATCATGTATTGTGAATATTCCCCCCATCTTTGGCTTGCTTTTCATTTTATGAACTACGTTCTTTGATGATGAGAAATTCCTAATTTTGATGAAGTCCATTTTATTTATATTTTTTTATGGCTAGTTACTGTTCTGTGTAAGAAATATGCCCATTACAAGGTCATAAAAACATTCAAAAATCACCTTATAGTTTAAGTGTGGTCTATTTCTATGTTTTCTATTCTGTACCATTGGTCTATTTGTCTTTTCTTATGCCAATACCATTTTTGGTTTGAACACTACAACTTAAAGAAAGTCTTGAATTCAACTAGAAAGAATAATCTTGACTTTTCCATGTGCTTTGTTTTCTGTGTTATGGTTTGGATATGAGGTGTCCCCCCAAATCTCCTGTGTTAATGCAGGAATGTTCAGAGGTGAAATGATTGGACTGGGGGAGATGTAACCTAACTAGTCCATTCTAGGATTTTTTTTTTTTTTTTGGTACTGGGGATTGAACTCAGGGGCATTCGACCACTGAGCCACATCCCCAGCCCGATTTTGTGTCTTATGTAGAGACAGGGTCTCACTGAGTTGCTTAGCGCCTCGCCATTGCTGAGGCTGGCTTTGAACTCACAATTCTCCTGTCTCAGCCTCCTTAAATGCTGGGATTACAGGTGTGCCTCGGCTTAGTCCATTCTAGTTTGAATGGACTGACTGGGTGGTAAGAGTAGGCAGGGGGGGCATGGCTGCAGGAGGTGGGTCACTGGAGGTGTGTCCTGGGAGGTTACATCTTCCTGCAGCTCTCCTCGCCTGGAGCAACTCCCCCCACCACCCACTTTCTGATCGCCCTGAGCTGAGTGGTTTTCCTTTACCACCACCCTTTCACCATAGCGTTTCTGTTTTACTTGGAGTCAACTGACCCAGGACAAAACCTATGAGCTCAAAATAAACTTTTCCTCCTCTAAGTTGTTCTTGTCAGGTATTTTGGTCACAGCCACCAAAAACTGACTAACACACCAAGTATCAGTAGAACCCATTTGTCAGGATTTGTCTATAGGAATCCATTTGTCTATAGGAAAAGCCTTTTGGATTTTTATTGGGTTTGCAGTGAATCTATTAACATATTTGCAAGAACAACATCTTAACAATATTGAGCCTCCAATCTGTTCACATTATCACTCTCTCCAATATAGTAACGAAATACATTATTTTTTCCAGCAGTGTTTAGTTTTCAGTATAGCAGTCCCGCACTTCTTTCATTAAATTATTTCTAGCTATTTTATTCTTTCTGATGCTACTTTAAATTGTGTTATTTTTAAATAATTTGTATTTTATGGAAACAGAACTAGTTGAAAAATATTTAGACATTTATTTATGATCTTGCTAAATTCAGGTATTAGGTCTACTAAAGAACTTACAGATTTCCTTTGAATTTTATAGAAAATGATGATGTCATCAGCAAACAGAAACGATTTTACTTCTTTTCCAACAATTATTTCTTTCTTATCTTATTGTACTATTTATGAGTTGTAATATAATGTGTAAGTGGTGAGAGCAAACCTTCCTTTCCTTATTTTTAATCTTAGAAAAAAGCATTCAGTATTGCCATAAAATATATTTCTCTCTCTCCATCTTCCCCTCATTATTTCTAGCTATTTTATTCTTCCTGATTTTTAAAAAATTTTTTTTAGTTGTTGATGCATCTTTAGTTTATTCATTTATTATTTATATGCGGTGCTGAGGATCGAACCTAGTACCTCACGCATGCTAGGCAAGCGTTCTACCACTGAGCTACAGCCCCAGCCGCCTGTTTTATTCATTTTGAATAAAATAAGGTGCGCACACACACCACATAATAACATTTCCATCAATAATGAACTACACATACAACAGTGGTCCCCTGAGGTCACATCACCTAGTGAACAATGTGTCCTCTTAGCTTATGTAAGTACAATGTATTCTACAGTTTTCACACAACAAAATTGCCCAGTGACACATTTTGCTGAACTATTACTGAACCACACGTGACTATGTGTGTGTTATATACATATACACGTTTATGGCACTGAATATAGTTGAAAAATGATGACATTGAAAATGATGACATTGAATCAAAAAATAGAATCCAAATAAAAGTCACAACCGAGACAAAGTGACGTGAAATTTGTTAAGATTAAAGAGGAGCAAGCTGTAATAAGCAACCGCAAACCAAATAAAAGGCAAGGGTGTGTATATCAATGGCCAAGCAAAATTCAGAAAGCAGATCACTGGGGCAATGTTTTATGGACATTGGAAAACAGGCCACCTCTCATTTTTGACTCTTCATACATGGAAAAAAATGTACAAAATAAACAGAATCTGGGTAAATTGAGAAGAATGATTTAGAACTTAATCTTGTGATTTAATAACAGATAACACATCATTATTTCCAATATCCTTGAACTATATATCAGTACTGATCATGATCTTGGTCACAAAAGATATCTCAATAAGTTATAATCAATAGCAGCTACACAGACTTCATATTAAATAAAATTAATTACTTGAGATTTTATAGAAAAAACACTACATTAGGTCAAAGATGAAATTCAACTTGCAGTTAGAACTTATTCAAAAGAAATGAGAAAAATGATGATAGCGAGAATGAGTAAAGCAAAGATCCTGAAATCATTTTACATTAACAAATAGAAGAGAGAAACTGTCTATGCAGATCTGTAAGGATTTTCAGAAGGAATTCAACTAGACTTAGGAACTATTTTTGTAAAACATTTATATAAAATGAAATCAACCCAATATAAATTCTCCCAAATCAGCAAATATTCTAATAGATATTAAACTGTGAAATCATTTTAACAGAAAAAATGGAGCTGCCTATCATTACCATCATTATTTTAAATGTATTTTGGAAGTTTTAACTAATGCTTAGGATATGAAAATGAAGCAATTTGCATAAGTAATAAATTTATGTACATATATTATGTGCCCTATGATTATATTAATAGAAAACATTAGAAATCTAGTCATGATCCATTTGCCAAGGATCATGAATAAAAAGTAGATCTATAAAACTTAGAGTTTTTTATTTGAAACAACATAAATTGAAAAGAAATAATACTCAGATACAATAGCAAATACACACATATTTATAAACATCTGAAAGATACAAGATCTGTATGAAGAAAACAATATTTTATTGAAGGAAATGAAACAAGATCAAGTAAATGGAGATAAATAAAATACTCCCAGTTAGGAAAACAATAACTTTCTTTTCCCAGTGCTGAGAATGAACCCATGGTCTTGAACATCCTAGACAAGCACACTGAGCTACCTCCCTAGTCTTAAACATCATAATTTTAGAACACTGATCTTTCTAATGGGTGTTGCATTTGCAGTCTGAAATTCAATAAAAATTGGGTAGAATAATATAACTAGTTTTATGATAGAAGAAATATCTAAGTCATTCAAGACAAATAAAAAAGAAAATAGCTTGAGGAAGACTTCCTTTAATAAATTTAAATGTTTAAAAATACGTTAAAAAACATTGTAGTAAATATTCTCTCCATATTTGACAGTTAATATATTTGATATATAAAGATATCAGTGTATTAATAAAAATGGCAACTCAAAAGAAATGGATCTGAACAGGCAGTTTAGAAAAGGGAAAATTAAAACATCTAGCAAACATATAAATACTTAAAAACTAAACCATCAATGGCAAACCCATTAGGCTAGCAAACATAATCTCATTAGTGACCTTATGCTGTATGGAGAAGATTCAGAGAAACAGACATTTGATGCTGGTGTGAACATGAAAAATTACTACAGTTTTCAGAAAATATCTGGCAATGTCTATTAAAAGTTGAGATATGCTATAGATTGATCTAGAAGTTCTATTTTTGGAAACTATTCTGTAGAAATAAAAATACAGCATGCATCTTACAGAAATAAGAGCTCTAGAACTCTTAGAAGAGCTCCCCATTTCTCCCAGAATAAAGGCCAAATACTTACACTTTTTTCCAAAAGGCCAAAAATGACCCAGCCCTTCTTTCCTTCTTTCCTCTCCTCCATGTACCTCTCTCTTGCCATATCCACCTCTTAGCTATTTCCTGATGACACCAGGCACACTCTAGTCTTAGAGACTTGGTGTTGGCTATTTCCTCTGCCTAGCGTGCTCATTGACCAGAGAGCCTGCAGTGAACTAACCCCCTTTGCCCTTTTAGGTCTGTGTTCCGCTGTCTCTTCAATGAGGTTTGCTTTGACCGACCTATCTAGAGTCACAACCTTAAATTCCCACTCCTCCAACCCCCTAATCTAGCTCTGTGTCCTCAGCACTCCCTAACATACTAAATAAATTATTCATTTAACTTATTATTTATTGTCTCATTCATTGTTTCTCTTCTTCCAAAAATACATATGTCAACAGGCAGGGATTTTGTCTTTCTACATTGATATATACAGGAGGCTCAATATAGACTTGTTGATTAGATGCCCCAGAATACATAATTATGTATTGAAGCATAGTTTTAATAGCAACAACACTGACTCCCAAACCTGAAAACAACATGATTGTCCATTCAGCTGAATAGTTAAGAACATTCTGGTAAACACACACTTTTCCAATATTAGTTATTTATTTGTAGTAATTTGGATGGAAAGTAATAGTTTTTTGTTGTTGTTGAATAAAAACAAAGTTCAGAGTAACATAACATGATTTCATTTTTATATAAATCAAACTAATAAATTCTTTTATTTGCACGTAAATTTTTAGAATGAATGCATGTTAGCACCCAAGGCTGTTGACAGAGGTGTAATGAACAGTGCCTGGGTTCCATCCCCTAGGTATCTGGCAACATTTCTTTTACTACTTTTTCTTTATAAATAAAAAGAGAAATGATAGAAACATAAGAGCAAAAAGAATAAGACTTCAGAGTAAGTACATTTCATACTCCATGTCTTTGAGATGATATTGTTTCTTTAACAAAATATTAATCAGCTTTCCATCACTGTGACAAAAAACCTGAGGTCATCAACTTATAATGAGGAGAGATTTATTCTGGCTCATGGTTTCGGCAGTGTTAGCCTATGTTCACTTGACCCTGTAGCTTTTGGGCCCAGGGTGAGGCAGCTTATCACTGCAGGGAGAAAGTGGTGACGCAAAGCTGCTCAATTCATGACTGCCAGGAAGCAAAAATAATAGCAAGGAAGAGATGAGCATCCCTATGTCCCCTTCAATGACACACCTAGCTGCCTTCCTCGAAACCCCACCTCCTAAAGGTTCCACCATCTCCCAATAGTGCATTAGCTATAGACCAACACAGGAGCCTTGAGGGGACATTTAAGGTCCAAACCAAAACAACAATTGACTAGGAAACTTAAACATTTAAGAGTTGAGTTTTCAAATCCAAAAACAAAAGGAGGCAAAAGAATCAAATTTTTAGGAATGCATTCTATAAACAAGAACTGTATGTGAGAACTATAAAACATTGCAAAGGTAAAATAAGGATCTAAATAAATGATATTCATGCACATGGACTGGAAAATTTAATATTTTTAAGATGGCAATTCTCCTCAAATTGACCTATAAATTCAATGCAATTCCTGTGAAATTCTCGTAAAGGCTTTTTGCAAGAATTGAGAGGTTGATCCTAAAGTTTATGTTGAAATGTAAAGGACCAAGCAGAGCCAAAACAATCCTGAAAAACAGCGAAGTTGGAGGACTTATACTTTATGATTTTAATACTAATTTTAAAGCTACATGAATCAAGACAGTTCTAGGATCGATGTAGAGGCAAATAAAAATCAGTGGAACAGAGTTGACATCATAGCGATAAATCCTTATGTTTATAATGAACTGATTTTCAGAAAAAGTCCTATGGCATTTCATAAGGAAAAGATAGTCTTTTCAACAAATCATTCTAGGATAACTGAATTTCCACATGTGAAAAAGATTAATTTAGACCTTTACCT
Source organism: Xerus rutilus (assembly GCA_028644305.1). Classification (NCBI taxonomy): domain Eukaryota; kingdom Metazoa; phylum Chordata; class Mammalia; order Rodentia; family Sciuridae; genus Xerus; species Xerus rutilus. The sequence goes on along the minus strand of CM053402.1, from coordinate 153,067,612 downwards.
CATACCATACACATAACTCAATTTAAAACGGATCATAGACCTAAATGTAAGAGCCGAGTTGGCTTCACTGGTATGTGTTGGGTGCAGTCACACACTGTCCTGTGGTTAGTTGCATGCTCTGCTCTCCCTGTTTTGAAATTCCTAGTAATGTGTAGACAAGGACATCCCTTTTAGTACTTTCCCCTGGGACCCACAAATTATGTAGCTGGTTCCTATGAAAAAACGAAATGGCAAAACATTTGGAAGAAAATATGGGACAAAATCTTTGTGACTTTGGTTTGACATAAAATTAACCACAACACCAAAAGCATGCTCCAAAGAAGAATAAACTGATAAATTGGAATTCAATAAAATTTAAGTATTTTGTGCTTCAAAGACACCACTAAGAAAATGAAAAACTAGACATAGTCTGGGAGAAAATAATCAATTATATTTCTAATAAACAACATATCCAGAAATCCAAAGAATTCTTACAATGAATAAGAAGATACACAAGGCAATTTAAAAACAGTAAATTATTTGAATAGATATTCTTCCAAAAATATAAATAGAAGGCAATACAATCGTGAAAAGATATTCAATATCATGAGTCATTAGGGAAAAAACAAATTAAAACTATAATAAGACACCAATACACGTGACAGAATGACGACACTCAAAGACATGAAACTGCAAGGTTTGGAAAGGCTGTGGTGCTTACATAGTGCTGGTAGGAAGTAAACTGGTCCTTTGGAAATGTTGTGAGGTAATTTTTTAAATGTTAGACATAATGTTACTGAATGATTTGGCAATTCCACTCCTACGTATCCTCTTAGAAATAAAAACATACATCCATACAAAGACTTCCATACAAATATTCATGGAAGCCTTATCAATAGCCAAAAAAGTGAAAGTAACCCAAATATCCATTGATTGGTAAATGAATAAATAAAATTGGTAGAGACATACAATGAAATACTATTTAGCAATGAAAAGCAACAAAATACAACTATATTCTATAAAATAGATTAACCTCAAAAATGTTATGATTACCGGGAGGCTGAAGCAGGAGGATTGCGAGTTCAAAACCAGCCTCAGCAAAAGCGAGGCACTAAGCAACTCAGTGAGATCCTGTTTCTAAATAAAATACAAAAAAAAAGGGCTCAGGATGTGGCTGCATGGTTGAGTGCCCCTGAATTCAATCCCTGGTACCATGAAAAACCAGATGCAGAAAACCACACCATGTATGATGCGAATGTCCAAGAAAAGAAAATCTGTAGAGAGAGAAAGTATATTACTGGTTACCTAGGATCAGGGGAAAGGAATAAGAATTGGCTACAAATAATCATAAGGGAATTTGAGAGGGGGATGGTAATGGAAATGTGCTAAACTTGGACTGTGAGGACAACTGCACAAATCTGTACATTTACAAAAAACGTCGAATTATACACTTAAAACAGGTGAATTTTACAGCGTGTAAAACAGACCTCACGAAAGCTGTCAAAAAATAAAATGGATGTGCTAATAGTTGAGTAGACTCAGTTGAAGAGTAAGTCAGTGAGCCACATTTTCTTTCTGGAATGCAGAAGAAAATATAGGAAATGTGAAAGACAAAGATATACTGCATAAGGTGTTTCAACATTTCACAAACAGCAATTTCAGGAGAGCATAGGAAGTTCAAGAATGAAGAAATCAAATAAAACAAAGGAAAAATTTCCCAGAATGCAAAGCTAGACCCAAGACCAAGGAGGGCCTGACATCATGGTAGAGCAGGAAGTCTCTGGCTTCAGTCACCCTCACAGGAAGGTCAACTACCAGCTATTCACAGGAAAGAACTGGGGTATGAGGCTGAACCAGCTCCCTTGGACCACAGGCAAAACCAGAAAAGTCACACTAGAAGGTTAAGAGGAGCAGTTTCATGCTGACCACGGAGCTCCTTCCCCAGGAGGGCTGCCTTAGCCCCTTCCAACAGGGGACTCCTGGGGCTAAGGTTTCTTCTGTGGGAAAAAACAGAGCCTGAGGGGGACATCTAGCCCCCCCAATGCGGTGGTACTTTCTGGGAGGTCCACTACTGTCTTGCCCAATGGGGAAGTCTGGAGAATCAGCAGGCTAGACCACTGGGGTTATCTACAAACAGAGGGTCCAGGTATCACATTTTGGTGATGGCACTGTGTTCCTGCCATCAGAGGCTCTCTACCAGAAATCCCAGTCAGTGGCTCTGCCCACCTATAGAGCCACACTTGTGACTCTGTCTGTCCAGGGAGCGTGCTCAGTAGTTCTGCCCAGATTAGGTTCCTAGCCAGCAGTCCAGCCTTGCCAGAGCCTAGCTACCACCTTCCCAAGCAGGCAGCCAGGCCTGGGACCCTGCCTAATTTAAGAACCACAGCCTCTGGTTCCACACAACGAAGCAGACCAATAACAGCCCCGTCCAGCCTCAGAGCACAGCCATGGCATCACCTGGGCAGGGAGCTAAGCTGGCAAGCTGCCTACCTATGGAGTAAGCCAGAGAGCCCCAACCTTGATCCTGCACGTGGCTATAACCCAGCCTACCGCCTTCCTTGGGCAGGGGGCCAAGCTGGCAGCCTGCCTACCTATGAAGTAGACCCAAGAACCCAATCAGTGACCATGCCTAGCCTCATGATCCAGCCTGGACGAGTAAACAAACCAATGACGGTGCCCAACAGCAGAGCATCGCCTCTAGTTCCCATGACCAAGGAGCACAAACTGTGGACTTGTCCATTCCCAGAGGCCAGCCTATGAACTGCATGGGCAAGAAATCAGCCCAGCAACTCCTTCCCACGTGGGGCACAGCATGTGGCCCTACCTGAGCCAGATCTCCAGCCCTACCTGGATGCTGACAACAGCCCACAGCCATGTTTTGGCAGGGAGCCCAGCCCATGATCCCGCCCAATTTAGAAGCATGGCCTGTAGCTCCACTCAATGACAGAGCCCAGCCAGTGAACCCACACAAATGTTGGGCAGAGCTTTCAGTACTGTCTGACTAGGAAGCCTGGAGAGCAATACCTTCTGACTAAGGAGCCCAGCCTGTAGCAAGGACAAGCTGTGGATTACAGTGTGTGGTGCTTCTCAAACTGGGGCCTAAGAGCAATCTCAACTGATCTTGGAGCACAGCCAGCTGCCCAGTGCAGAGGGGAACCCCGTCAATGAGTCCACCCAAGTGTGGCGCACTGACTACAAACACACCTGATCACAGGGCGCAGCCCAGGGCCCTTCCCCACACCAGAGCAAATCCAGAGGCCTTGCACAATCACAGAGCCCAATCTGTGGTCCTTCCAGACCTTGGAGCTAGCCAGCCCTCCTGCTCACCTGCATAGGTCAGCCAATAGCCCATCCAACCTCAGAGCACAGGCAGTAACTCTACCTAACTAAATACTCTAACAGCAAGCCAGGCTAGGCTGACAGGTAAAGATCTTTCCTTGCCAAAGCAAACCTGTAAAGACTAGAAGAGGTTATTGCTTCCTTAAATGTATAGACATTTATGTAGGGATCTAAGGACATAAGGATCATGAATAATCAAAAAATGACAGTATCTAAAGAAACTAATAAACTCCACCAGCTGGCCTTAAAGTAATGGACATCTATGGACTGACTGTCAAAGAATTCAGAATAATCTTCAGTGACCTAAAAGAAGGCACAGAAAGAAAACAACATATGAACAAAATGATAACTTTCAAAGAAATAGAAGACATTTTAAAAAATCCTACAGCTAAGAATACAGTGACTGAAAAAAAATATCTGTAGAGCTTCAACAGCAGACTCAGTTGAACAAAGAATCAGTGAAGTTGAAGAGAGGTCACTTGAAAATATACAGTCAGAGGAGAATAAAGAAAAAAAATGAGTGAATAAATCCTATTGGACTTATGAGACACCATCAGGTGAAACAATACACATTATGGGATGTCCAGAAGGAGGAGAGAGAGAGAGAGAGAGCGCATACAGAAATCTATTTAAAAAAATAGTCATCTCACAATGTATACAAGTATTATAGCATCACATAGTACCCCATAAATATATATGATTACTTATCAACTTAAAATAAATAGTATATAATGGCTTTTAATTTCCTAAATTTGGGGAAAGAAATGGACATCCAGACTCAAGATGTCCAAAGGTCCCAAAATAGGTAGAACCCAAAACATCTACACCAAAGAGCACTACAACGAAACTGTTGAAATCCATTGAATTGTGAAAGCAGCGGAGCCAAAGAAACCAAAAGGAAAATCCAAACTGTTGGGGGCTGAATAGGGGGAGGGGGTCTCAATATGTTGCCCAGGCTGGTCTCAAACTCACAGGCTTAAGTGGTCAATCCTCCCAACTTAGACTCCCAAGGGAGCTGGAGCTGTGCCACCTACCTGGCCCAAAATACCTTGAGACAAGCAAAAATGGAAACATAACAACTGGGAGCTTATAGGATTCAATAAAAGTAATCCTGAGAGAAACATTTATAGCTATAGAAACTTTCAGTAAGACAAAAAAAAACCCCTCAAATGAGCAACCTAACTTTATACTGCAAGGAAGTAAAACAAACTAAGTTCAAAGCTACCAGAAGGAAGAAAAAAATGGAGATTAGACCAGAAATAATTTTTAAAAAACAAACAAAACAGAGTTGGTTCTTTAAGAAGATAAACACAATTGACATTTAGCTAAAGTAACAAAAAAGAGAGATAATTCAAAAAATAAATGTATAAATAATAGAGGAAACATTACAACAGATACCACAGATATACAAAGGATCATGAGACCATCAGGGTTGGAGATGAAGTTCAGTGGTAGAACATGTTAGGCCCTGAGTTTGATCTAGAGCAGCACAACAACCACCAAAAAAAAAAAAAAGAAACAACTATGAGTAACAATTATTATATACCAACAAATTAAGTAATCTACTAGAAGAAAAGGATAAATTCCTAGAAAAATGCAACCTATAGTACCTGAATCATGAAGAAATAGAAAATCTGAGTGACCAATAACAGGTAAGGACATTGAAACTGTAATCAAAACAAAACAAAAAACCAAAACAATAATAACAACAACACTCCAGTTCCAGATAGCTTTACTGGAGAATTCTACCAACCTTTTAAAGAAGAACATAATATCAATCCTTCTCAAATGCTGCAAAAAAATTTGAAGAGGGGACAACACTTTCTAAACAGATCATCATTGCCCTGATACCAGATAAACATTTGAAGAAAAGGAAATTATAGGCTAATTCTCTGATGAACATAGGTGCAAAAATCTCAACAAAACACTAGCAAATCAAATTCCAAAACACACTGAAAAGACCAGTCACCATCAAGTGGCATTTTTCCCAGGGAAGTGCAAGGCTGGGTCAATATATGCAAATCAATAAATGTGATACCTACCATTAATAGACTGCAGGACAAAATTCACACCATCATCTCACCAGATGCAGAAAAAGCGTTAGAGAAAATTCAACAGGCTTTCATGATACAAATTCTCAAACACTGGCTATAGTAGGAATGCACCTCAATGATATAATAAAAACCATACACGACAAGGCCACAGTTAGCATCCCCAAGAGCAAAAAAGCTGAAAACTTTTCCTCTAAGGTCAGGAACAAGAAAAGGTGCTCACTCTCACTTTCCCCCTTCAAAACAGTACTGGAAGTCCTAGCCAGAGGAATTGGGCTAGAAAAAGAAAGAAAAGCAGGCAAATCACAAAGGAAAAAGTAATACTGTCTATTTTCAGATAATGTGATTATATATTTATATATAGAAAATCCTGATGATTCCAACAACAACAACAGCAATAAAAGAACTAATACATTAATTTGGTAAGCTTGCAGGATACAAAATCAACATACAAAAATCAGTTGTATTTCTTTTTTTTTTTTTTTTTTTTTTAAATATTTTTTTAGTTGTGGATGGATACAATGTCTTTATTTTATTGCTTTGTATGTGGTGCTGAGGATCGAACCCAGGGCCTCACGCATGCGAGGCAAGCGCTCTACCGCTGAGCCCCAGCCCCAGCCCTCAGTTGTATTTCTATACACTAAACAATGAGCTATCTGGAAAGGAAATTAAGAAAGCAATCCTTTTTACAATAGCAAAAAAAATTTAAAAATAAAAATATTAAGAATAAATTTTTAAAAGAATGAAAGATTTGGGAGGGAGGTTCTAAGATGGCGGCCTAGACAGTCTACTCTGTGCTAGGCTCCCCGGGACCAAGGCTGGAAGCGGTGGAGGTGCCGCTTTCCAGCCAGCTTCTTGGTATCATTCAGTGGCTCACTGTCACCCGCAGGAGTTTTGCTTGCATGTGTGTGTGCAGGGCCCCCGGGAGACAACGGTAGCTGCGGGCAGCGTGACTTCGGCGCCTACCGGCGGAGCGCAGTTGCGGCCGGGGCCTCGGCCCAGGGCTCAGGCTCTCCGTGACCGAGGCTGGAAGTAGCGGAGGTGCTGTTTTCCAACCAGCTTCTTGGCATCATTCTGCAGCTCACTGCCCCAGGCAAGAGTCACGCTGGCGTGTGTGTGCGCAGAGCCACCAGGAGGCAGCGGTAGCCGCAGGCAGTGTGACTTCGGTGCCCATGGGCGGAGCGCAGTTGCGGCGGGGGCTCTGGCCCAGGGCTCCAGCCCGGAGTTTGCCCCGGGCGTGCCGGGCCTGCTTCCACACAGGGTGCCTGGCCCCAGCGCCCACCCAGCCGCCGGAGACCGCTAGCAGTTGCTACTATGGACGGACCGTCTCCTGAGCGGAGCCCCGGCTATTTTTCTTTGTGGACCGCCTTCTAACACAGCGGAACTTCCTACACCAGGGGGCGCAGGTGAACACCTGGGAGCAAACTCTGGCCGTGCGCTGCACCGTGGAACAGCGACTTCACCAGCTGGCACAGAGTTTCACCCTCCTGTGGGACCAGCACCCAGGACACCAGCGGGGAAAGTCCAGCAAACAACGGACAACACCACCTACTGGAGATGAAAGGAACCATACCTGTTTATTTACATTGAGACTTTTTACATTTTTTTATGCTTATTTTTAATTCTATCTTTTTATCTTTTTCTCCTAATAGTTCTATTGTTTAATCTTTTTGTTTTATTTCTCTGCTCTTCTTCTTTCCCTTCTTTCTTTTTCCTTCCCTCTTTTCTCTCTCACTCTTCTACCCTCTAATTGCCAACAGTTGTGACATCAAATATCTGCTATACAGCGGGATATGGTAGATTGGGATTTCAGAACTGTATACTAGAGTGGTATTATATAGTCTTATAAATTCCAAGTGCATATGTTTTATCTGTCTTGCTATCATCTCTCCTTGCCATATTCTTTTCTTCCTCCTTACTGGTCTTCCCCAACTCTATGTTGCTCTTTCTAGTAACAGGTAACTCCTCTTGGATTCCTTTATTATGCTCTATAAGATTTAATAACCATATCCTCACTTTCTACTAACGCAACATTCTGTCCTACACCCCACTCTCAAGTTTCCCTAGCCCACCAAAAGATACTATAGAGCCTTGTGCAAATTTATTGGTTACACAATAGATTGTAAAGGAACACATAATTGTTGTATATCATGACTAAACTGTAAATGTATTTGGGAGCTGTTAGGAGCTACTTGGTTTGAAATTATATATTGCTTGTATTGAGATCAATCAATATCGATCTCCCCTTTAAAGGAGAGGCAACAAAATCCTGCAGGGAAACTATACCCATATAGGAATAAAAACTGTAACAACTTAGATCAGCAGAGCTAGAAGGAGAGACACACAAACATCATGAGAAGGGAAGAAAGTGACTCAAACCAAGATACTACACTATTAGAATGCATGGGCTGTACAGCAGGAGGAATGACAGAACAGGAATTCAGGATGTACATAATTAAAATGTTCGATGACTTAAAGAATGATATAAGAGAGCAAGCCCAGTCAGCAAAAGATCATTTCGATAAAGAGATACATAGGCAAATACTGGAAGTAAAAGATCACTTCAATAAGGAGATAGAGATTCTGAAAAGGAACCAAACAGAAATCCTTGAAATGAAAGAAACAATAAACCAAATCAAAAACTCAATAGAAAGCATCACCAACAGATTAGACCACTTAGAAGACAGAACCTCAGATACTGAAGACAAATTATTTAACCTTGAGAATAGAGTTGACCACACAGTGAAGACAGTAAGAAGCCATGAACAGAACATCCAAGAGCTTTGGGACCACATTAAAAGACCAAACTTGAGAATTATTGGGATAGAAGAGGGCATAGAACTCCAAAACAAAGGAATGAGCAACCTATTCAATGAAATAATATCAGAAAACT
>CM053402.1:152941735-153058850 GCA_028644305.1 Xerus rutilus | reverse complement strand
CTAAAAAAAAAAAAAAAAAAAAAAAAAAAAATAGATGAATGGATAAAGAAACTGTGGTACATATACACAATGGAATATTATTCAGCAGTAAAAGAGAATAAAATTATGGCATTTGCAGGCAAATGGATGGAATTGGAAAGCATTATGCTAAGTGAAGTAAGCCAATCCCAAAAAACCAAATGCCGAATGTTCTCTCTGATTAGTGGATGCTGATACATAAGGGGGGTGGGAACGGGAAACATAAGAGAAATGGAGGAACACTGGACGTGGCATGCGGGAGGTGGGGGTGGGAAAGGGGAATGGGTACAGTAAAGATGGCTGATTGAGATCGTCATCACTACCCTTGGTACATGTATGAAGACACAATTGGTGTGACTCTATCTGGTTTGCAACCAGAGAAATGGAAAAACTGAGCTCTATATATGTACTATGACTTGAAATGCAATTAAATAAACTAATTTAAAAAAAAGAATGAAAGAACTGTACTGAAATCTATGATTGATACAACAAATATATGATGGATAAAAACAAAAGTAATCTTGAGAAAGAGCAAAGCTAGAAGCATTACCGTCTCCTGATCTACATCACAAAACTATGATGATCAAATGAATCAAATTGCACTCTGATATCATGTAAACCTAAGCAGAACAAAAAATTAATTAAAAAATATGGGAAAAAATCATATGGTACTGGCATAAAACCAGAGACACAGACCAGAGGAACAGAGTTAAGAGCCTAGAGATAGTCCCAGAAATGTACAGTCAACTAATTCTAGACAACATTGCCACAAACACACTTCTGGAAAAGATAGTATCTTCCATAAATGGTGCTGGGAAAACTGGATCTCCACAGGCCAAAAAAAGAAAAAATAAAAAAAGAAAAGAAAAGAAAAAGAAAAAAAAATTGGACCTTTATCTTATACCACTCATAAAAATTAACTCAAAGTAGATTAAAATCATGAATGTAAGACCTGAAGCCATAAGAATACTAGAAGAAAATATAGAAAAGAGCTCCTTGGCACTGGTCTTAGCAATGAGATTTTTGTGTGTGCCACCAAAAGCTTAAGCAACAAAAGAAAAAAAAAAGGGTGAGATTCCACCAAACTGGAACCTTCATCACAGCAAAGGAAACAATAAACAAGATGACAAAGCAACCTACAGAAGGGAGAAAATATTGCAAACTCTGTGTCTGACAAAGGGTTAATATCCAAAGTAAATAAGGACCTCATACAATATTATAACAATAGAACAAATGTTCGCATTTCAAAATATGCAGAGAACCTGAAGAAGCATTTTCCCAAAGAAGACATACAAATGGCCAACAGCTACACAAAAAAATGCTCAACATCAGTAAGCATGGAATCAATCAAACCACAACGTGGTACCACCTCACCCCTGTTAGGAAGGCTAGTGTCAAAAAGATAAGAGATGCGTAGTGTTGGCAAGGATTTGGAGAGGAGGGAGCCTATGTTCACTGGTGGTGGGAATGTGAATCCATGCAGCCATCGTGGAAGGCATGAATGGAGTTTCCCACAAAAATTCAAAATAAAACTACCATACGATCCAGCAACCAACCCATCCATATCTGGATATGTATGCAAAGGAAGTTAAATCTGCATGTTAAAGAGATTCCTGGACTCTCGTGCTCATCCCAGCATTACTCACAACAGTGACAACATAGAAAGGAAACACCTTAAGTGACCACTGAAAAATGGATAAAAAAGAAAAAAATATACGGGAAAAAATGTAGATCAAAGGAAATGCGACCAATCCAAAGATAGGTAAGAAATAGTGTGAGAGAGCAAGAGAAATTCTTGTAAAAATCAAATGAAAGACAAGAGCAAGAATAAATAGACTACAGTGATCAAAATAAATGTTAATGGAATAAATTGATTTATAAAATGTAGAGCTACCTCAGTTGGCTAGGATACACGATTCAGCTATATTCTATTTATAAAAAACCCACCAAAAATAAAACAACTCAAGATTAAAAAATAAAGGGATTAAAAAAGACATACCAGGCAAATGCAAAGTGGAAGAGGGCCCTGTAGCAAAACTAACACCAGGAACACGGAGAATTTAGATTGAAAGAGTTACAGACAACACAGAAGCTAACTTTGAGCAGCTACAAGGTACACTCTTCCAGATCATGCAGCAGAAATCATGATCTGTAAGAAACTGCTTTAAAATATTGAAAGGAAAGTCTAACAAGCGCAGGAAAAGTTAAAAACTCACAGTTGTAGTATAAAATGTTAACACATTGCTGTTAGTAATTGGCAAACCTAGTGAGCTAAAATCAAATCAAATGAAAGATTTGGAAAAAGCATGAGCAATTCTGGATTAAATCTAAAGTCAAAGGAGGTTAAGATGGTTGAATCTTATACAGAGCTGCACAGAGGGACAGGTGCTCAGGTCTCTGGGAGGGGGGAACAATCTATGGAGGGTTAGGGAAGGAGTTGCACAGGGTCCTGTTTTGCAAATACATTCTCCCAGGTAATAACCACCTGCACTCATCTCTGTTGGGCCAGGTGTCAGACTCCCAATCTCTCCTTCCTGGGAAAAGGTCTTTTTAGGCAGAAAGGGGGACCTCAGATGGAGAAGCCTAGAACTGCATCTGCAGACGGGTGTCAATTTCATTACATAAAAGAATAAAGTTTGGGAGGAGTACCTGTGTCTGCAGAGCTCTGAACTTCCTCTGAATAACTCCAGTTTGACATATGACAAATAAATATATTTCAGGGTGTCACACCACGGGGCCCACAGAGTGCTCACTCTGCATTACCCACTTTTCTCAGTGCTGGATACATGGTTTAACTCACTTCTTCCCTATACCCCCTTTATGAAATGGGGACAACTCTTTTTATCGCTGGAAATTGACCCCAGGGTCTTGCACATGCTAACCATCTGCTCTACCACTGAGTGATAGCCCGGGGTGCAATGGATGCAAATGCTGTCACCGCCACTTTACAGGTATGACCCAGGCTGGCCCGGCTCCACCTCAGTGTGGTGGCAGAGCTAGAATTCAGATGCCCTCTTCCTAGTCTTCCTACCTGGCCTCTCCACCACCTCCTCCCTGCCTCCTATCTGGCAATAGTTACCACACTGTTAATCATTACATTATTTCCCTTTCAAACATGGAGAAGTCTCAACAATGACCACGCATCGGGCCACAAAGGTAATTGGAGTAGACCTTCAAATCTGGAAACCCTGAGGAACACATTTCCTAACCAAAATGTGATAAATAATGAAAAGTCAAAAGAAGACCCCTGAGAGACATTAAAGGTTCCTTCCAAATATTTCTTAGGCTAAAGAGCAAATCAAATTAGAAATAACAAATGGTCAAGAAATCAGCACCAATGAAGACACACACACGCAAAAAAAAACCCCAGATATTTCCAAAGTGGCACAGAGATGAACATTCACAGCCCAAAATGTGTGCATTAGAAAACAAGGAACACTGACAAGAAAATTAAGTTTTCAGCAAGGTATTAGGAAAAAACACAGTAATCCTCCAACAAGTTTGAAGTAAGGAATTAGGAAAGAAAATGAGTAGAGAAACATAATAAAGAAAAGCATAATTTAATTAAATCTCAAACAAACAAAAAAAGAGTAGTAGATCCATAAAATCAAAATGTGGTTCATTTAAAAGACCAATGAAATGGAAAGACTGGTCAAGAGAACAAAAGAATAGGTAAACCACGGGAGGAATAAGGAAAAAGATATGTCTCCAGAGAAGGGTAAGATTAAGACTTTATGAAAGGGGACTGGGGTTTTGGCGCAGGGGTAGCGTGCTCGCCTAGCACGCATGAGGCACTGGGTTCGATCCTCAGCACCACATAAAAAAAATTAAAAATAAAGATATTCTGTCCACCTACAACTAAAAAATAAATATCAAAAAAAAAAAAGACTTTATGAAAGAAATCCTTTCACAACTTCCTACCAAGAAGTGTGACAATTTAAGGAAAATGTTCCCTTTGAGGAAAATATAAATGAGCAGCACTGTCTCAAGAACCAACATAGGATATATAAGTAAACATAGAATGAAAGATAATAGAGGAAATGCATAAGATACTTCCAACCTGCCTGACCCTGACCTTTCCTCACACCACACTGCTGTTTCCCACAATTCTAGGGACAATCGCCAGCACCCCAGCAAAAAGCATGTCTGGATTGAATAAACGATTCTAAAACTTTTAAAAATTTTTCAGATGGCCCTAGATCATTTCATAAGGTGACTTTAGTTCTGCTATCAAAACCAGACAAATAGCTGAGTGCAGTGGTGCACACTTGTAATCCTAGCACTCTGGGAGGCTAAGACAGGAGGAGCACAAGTTCAAAGCCAGCCTCAGCAATGGCAAGGCACTGAACAACTCAGTGAGACCCTGCCTCTACATAAAACACAAAATAGGGCTGGGATGTGGCTCAGTGGTCGAGTACCCCTGAGTTCAATCCCTGGTACCCAAGAAAAAGAAAAAGAAAAAAAAAAGACAAATAAAAAATGAGAAGCAAAATTTTTAAGCCCAAGCTACTAATAGATACATCCAGTTAAATCCCACAACAAAGTAACCAGAAATCCAATCCAGGGATGGGTAAAAAAGTAGTGTGACATGACCAAGTAGGTATTAGCTCAGGAATTCTGAGACAGGTCACGTTCGAAAACCTCCTTATGCTTTTGGATAAGACTGGCAGATGAAACACAACTACATTTACTGGTTATAATTTACATCCTGTCTCAAAAAAAAACTCAAATAAAAATGGCTGGGGGTATAGCTCAATGGTAGAGCACCCCTGGGTTCAATTGCCAGTTACCCCCACTCCACACAAATAGAAAGCAAGAAAATGTAGTGTATATATACACAATGGAACACTACTTAGCTTTTCTAAGAAAGAAATCTTGTCATTTACAACAGTATAAGTGAAGCAAGAAGACATTGTTTTAAGTGAAATAAGCCAGGCACAGAAAGACAGATATTGTGTGATCTCACTTGTACGTATGTGAAAACCAAAGTGGAATTCAAAGAAGCAAAGTAGAGTGACAGCTACCAGATAATGGGGGTGGGCAGATGGGTGGGGAAGGGGGATTGCTGGTCAAATGCTAAATTTGAGTCAGGAGAAGGAAATTCTGGTGAGCTTTTGTACAGTATGGGAATTACAGTGAATAACAATGTATTATGTATTTCAAATTTACAAAGTTAATGCCCCACAAGAGTTCAAGGGTTGAAAGCATGGTCTGTGGTGCAGCAAGGTTCAGAGGCAGGACTTTAGGCAATAAGTGGGTCGCCAAAGCTCTGAGCGACCCAATGAGCAGATTTATCCATAGCTGAATGTACCACAAGGAGACAGGACCTTGTTGGAGGAAGAGGGTCACCGGGGGGGACATGCACTGGGAGGGGTTTATCTTGTATTCCTTGTTGCTGTTGGTGGTGGTAGTGTTCTTGCCACACTGAGGATTAAAGCCAGGGCTTCACATATGCTAGGCAAGTGCTCTACCACTGAGCTACACTGCCAGTTCTTGAAAGGCATTCTTAAACAAGGCACAAAAGGGAAAATATTGACAAACTTGAGTTTATAACACAAAACTTTTGTATGTAATTTGGAGTGATGGAAGAGCAAAAGCAGAATATAGAGTTACCCTTAGTATCTGCACAAGATAATCTAGTCAAAAATTCATCAGGGGTTTCGATGATCAGAGGCAGGTCAAAAGCACAATCTAGAACCATTAGAAAACTAAATTTAAAAATATATTTCCCATTGTTTTTTAAAGGCATTAGAGAGCTAAAGAAACAACCCAGGCTAGAGGCAGAACTTGTCAGAGGCAGCTGGGGAGCTGCTGCTGTTCCCCACCTCATTCTCTACCTGGGGCATGTGTTCATTGTGGGAAGGGAGCTGAGTACCTGGGCATGGCCAAGGCTGAGGAGGGTTCTGGGGGCGAGAAGAACAGAAAAACCTGGTGCTCATGCAGGGGTGGGGAGTGGAGGATCCTCACACACAGCACCAGGTGCCCCTCCAGATGTCTGGAGAAGGTATTCAGGAAAAGAGCTAGAAAACTGTCTCAAATGCCCCCGAACAGCAAAGCAGAATTACCTGCCGGCCCACCATGCCAAAAAGGCAAAGACTGTCATAGTGAGGGCCACAGGACATGGAGACGGAGACCAGAGCGCTGGAGGGAACGTGGGTCTAGCCCTGAATCTGCAGTTTGTCCTCTGAGGGGACTTGTCAGTTGCAGACACAGTTAGAGTCTGAGAATCTGGGCTTGCCACAGCCAGGGAGCTCCAGCCAGAAACCAGAAACTAACACTAAGTCTGATGGTCTTGTGGGGCCAGAGTGCAAAATCAGAGTCTTCAAGGAACCAAACAACTTGGTTTCCTGTTGAGAACGTTTGACAGTTCTAAAGCATGAAGCAAGAGACTAAAAATATTACCAAATCTTTGAAGAGCAGAGAAGACTTAACTGCCCAGGCTCTCCACTGAAATTCCTGAAGCTTCTTATCTATAATCAGAGAAAACTAAAGTATGTTAATTTTTATTAAGAAATGCAAGCTAATCTTGACTCATTTCATGCCCTGATTTGCTTAAAGTAATTAGACCATTACTTTATCTGCCTAGCATAGAAAAGGGGACATCATTCTTACATGGAGGATAACATCTTCAGACTCTACATCTTTTACACATAATGTCTGACATTCAATAAAACATTAACAGGCATGTCAAAACATAAGGCTATCAGATCAAAGAGAAAAATAATGGAACCATATACACAGATGATCTGGAGATTGGAGTTAACACACACCCAGGGATAATAATGCTCAAGAAAATGGATGAAAAGATGGAGAAAATATGTGGTTAGAAAATTCCAACAGAGAGTTGGACTCTACAAAAATAAATCAAATGGACATTGCAGACCAGAAAAGCACAATTTCATAAACTAAACTTAATAGAAGAATTTAGCAGATGATTGAATACAAAATCAAACCAACATTAGTGAGGTAGCAAATTGCAAGACAGATCAATAGAAAATACCCAACTAAGGTATGGTAAGTTTAAGAACGGAAAAAATTTAGAAAGGAGTACAAGAGACATGTAAGACACTAAACGTCTGACATAACTTGCAGTTCGAGTCCTAGAAAAAGAGAAGAGGAAATAGAGAGAAGGGAAGAAGAAACATTTAAAGAGATGACTGAGGATTTTTCAGAACAGAAGAAAAAAATCAAGTTCCAATTGGGAAAAATAAGAAAAAAACAATACTCTGGATACATCGCAGTAAACCTGAAAGAGAAAAATCTTAGAAGCAGTCAGAGAAAAACTTCTTAAGTTACCACCAAACCTCAAACCATAAACTTTGAAAAATAATCAATCTATCAATCAATGGCTTTGATTCTGTTGAGGGGCAGAACAAAACCAACATAAGTTCCCCACCCAGGCTGAAAAAATACTTTAAAAGCTATTATGAATGTAAATGTTATTAAGTTCTTGAAGACATGAAGATATGGCATGGATTTGCCAGGCAAAATTAAAGAAGCAGAAGAAACCCAGGAGGTGCCCAAGTGCAGCAGCCACTTTTGAAGTGAGGGCCTTGGTGGCTTCCAGAGAATCAGAGCTTAGGTTTTGCAGCCTAAAGGTGAGGGGGTCAGAAGTGAAATCCAGTCATTTTTACACTAGGTGCATATATTAGTCAGGGTTCTCTAGAGGAACAGAATCAACAGGAAGTATGATAATAAAAAGGGGACTTATTAGGTTGGCTCATGCTGGATGGTCCTCAATGGCCATCTGCAGGCTGGAGAGCTGGAAGAACCAGTAGCCACACAGTCCAAGAGGCTGGAGCCCCAGAACAAGAAGATCAATGGTGCTACCCTAGTCCAAGACCAAAGGCTTCTGGAAACTCCCTGGAGAATCACTGGCAGAGTCTGCTTTGGAAGAGTGAAGAAGTGACAGTCTGATATCCTCAGATAATCGCAGTGGCAATCAGGAACCCTTCAAGAAGAACCCAGCTTGCATCTGCTGCTGCTCCCTTGTTCTTCCAACCTTTATTCTATCCAAGCCACCATCCTATTGGGCAGTGCTGCCCACACTTAGGGAGGGTCTCCACTTTAGTTTGGGATCCCACATGACAATCATTCCTAGACACACCCTCATCGACACACTCAGAAGCCTCTTAATCATTGGCATTTCTTAATCCAATCAAGTTGACAATTCAAATTAGCCATTACAGTGCATATATGATTACACGACCTGTGTAACTCTACCTCATGTACAATCAGGAATGAGAAGTTATACTCCATTTATGTATGGTGTGTCAAAATGCATTCTAGGGGCTAAGGCTGTGGCTCAGTGGTAGAGCGCTTGCCTAGCATGTGTAAGGCACTGGGTTCGATCCTCAGCACCACATATAAATAATAAATGAATAAAATAAAGATCCATCAACAACTAAAAAAAATTTAAAAAAACAAATGCATTCTGCTGTCATGTATAATTAATTAGAACAAATAAAAATACTGTTTAAAAAAAAAAGGAAGAAAATCCAGATGCCATACAGGGAGGAGGGTCTAAAGGAGTCCAGCCCCACTACTGCCAGGGGTGATACACATCCCATTTCACAATAAGAGTAAAGAGAGGGACAGGCCTTGCCTGGAGTCACTTCTTAGTGACTTGGTTTTAAGAGTTCCATGCTGGTGTCTCAGCCAACTGGATGTAGGAAACACAAATTCTTTCCAAAAATTGTACCTTCACTCTAGGCCTAAATTTTATTTATAAATGATTTTTCCAATGAAATGCTAGGACACAGTCAAAGATAACTAGCAATGTCAGTGAAATAACCCATGAATAGAGTACAGATAAGGGGTGTTTTAGTGAGCTTTTTCACTGCTGTGACTAAAAGACCCAACCAGAACAATTTTAGGGGAGGAAAAGTTTATTTAGGGGCTCACGGTTTCAGAGGTCTCAGTCCATAGACGGCTGGCTCCATTCCTCGGGGCTCAAGGTGAGGCAGAACATCATGACAGAAGAGTGGCAGAGGGAAGCAGCTCACACAATGATCAGAGAGCAGAGGAAGAAAGTCCACTTGACAGATACAAATATATATACAAAGGCAACCCCCCCACTGCCCACCTCCTCCAGCAATACCCAACCTGCCTTCAGTTACTATTCAGTTAATCCCATCAGAGGTCAATTCACTGATTTGGTTAAGACTCTCATAACCCAATCATTTCTCCTCTAAACCTTCTTGCATTGTCTCACACATGAGATTTGGGGGCCACCTCACATCTAAACCATAACAGGGGGAAATGCTAACTGTATGGCAGAGATGGCTGGCAAACACCACCTCATGGTCAAGGTTAACAGCACTGATGAGGGTCCCCTCCTTCCCCCACTGTCTTTCCTTGTCCTGACCAAGAGCACAGAGTACTTCATTGCTCTATGGCCAGGCCAGCTAAATGTTTTCTCTCTAAGCTTGAACCCAAACCAGGGCATTGAACATTCCGAGGCTCTGGTAGACTTGTTAACCTCTTTGCCAGAAACTCTGAACTAGTCCCAGCCTGAGACAAATTCCTAAACCTTTATATAAACTCCATACCCAATCTTCTCCTCATGGACAAACCTGAGGTGGACACCTCCTGCCATCCATCATGGGGACTGCACAGCTCCATGTCTGCAGGTCTCCCTAACAAATGCTTTGAACACCTCACTGTGCCATTTAGTGCTTCTTTTGTCAGATTCCCACTGGCTCCTATCTCACAACAACTTGAGGTAGTCTCTTGTGGCGATTCCCCTGCCTCTGGTTTGGGGATGATGCTAGTAGCAAGTTCAGCTGGACAGTATAACTAATGATAAGTCACCCTGATATCATGTCCCCCCCAAAAGGGCACTTCACCTTCAGGGTATTCCTTCATAAAACCCCAAACCCCAGTGTAACCATGAGAAAAACCCAGAATGAAAGACAGTCTACTAAATGTCTGGTTGGTACCCTTCAAATTGTCAAGGTCACGAAAGGCAAGGAAAGACTTAGGGACATGCACCAGAAGAGAATAAGGCAACCTGAAGATGAAACACAATGTGGAATCCTGGACTGAATTCTGAAACAGGAAAAGGATGTAAATGGGAAAACTGCTGGAGTTGAAAAAAGTGTGGAGTCTAGTTAGCAGCAATGTGCTGGTGTCAGCTTTTTCATTTTTCCAAAAGCACCACAACAATGCAAGATGGTGAAATTTCAGAAAATTGAAATGAGGTGCAGAATACATAGCAGTGCTGTATGTTACCTGGGTGATTTTTCTGTAAATATAAAATTATTCCCAAATAAAAAAGTTTATTTTAAAAAATTCTAGAGCTGGGATGTAACTTGGTGGCAGAGCATTTGCCTTGTATGCCCAAGGTCCTGCATTTGACCCCCAGTGCCAAGTTAAAAAAGAAAGAAAGAAAGAAAGAAAGAAAGAAAGAAAGAAAGAAAGAAAGAAAGAAAGAAAGAAAGAAAGAAAGAAAGAAAGAAAGGAAGGAAGGAAGGAAGGAAGGAAGGAAGGAAGGAAGGAAGGAAGGAAAGAAAGAATATCTGTGAGAACCAGGATAAACTTCAGAAAACGAGCCACCAGCACTTCCTATTGAAAGTATCAGATGCCAACTATAAAATTTCTTTCATTTGAGTAATGCTTTTAATTTAAAAAGAAAACCAACAGCAGGCATCATCCATAATAACAATGATGAAAGCTTTCCCTCAGCAACTGGGATCAAAGCACAGGAGGCTGCTATTATGACTTCTACATAACACTGGAAGTCCTAGCCAATGCGACGAAGCCAGAAAAAAAAAAACTTATTACACTTAAATAATAAGTGTAAGGACTACATAGGAAAAAAATAAAACTTATCATTTACAGACTATGTGAATTCATAAATACATGCTATAAATCTGTATATAAATCATTAGGACAGCATAAATTCAATGTATTTTTAAATCTTAGTGAAAATAGGGAGAAAATTAATTTAAGATCTATAGTTAACAAGAGCATACATATGTCAAATATTTGAGGAAACCTAGCAGAAGCACAAAACCTCCAAACATAAAAATATACATTATATAAGAAAATATTTTGGGAGGTTGGAAGTATAGCCTAGTGGTTCAATATTCACCTAACATATATATAAATTTGCTATGGTTTGTATCTGGAGTGTGCCCCAAAGTCTCATGTTGAAAGCATGGTGCCCAATGCAGCATGGTTCAGAGGTGGGACTTTTAAGCAATAATTTGATCACGAAGGCTCTTAACTCATTAGTGGATTAGTCCATTTGATGGATAGCTGAATGGACTACTAGGAGGTGGGTCTTAGTTGGAGGAAGTAGATCACTGGGGCTGTGCCTTCCAAGGCACATTCCTAGCTCCTTCACACATTCATATTCTCTCTCTCTCTTTCTCTCTCATTCTCTCCCCTTCCCTCTCCCCCTCTCTCTCTCTCTTTCTTTCTCTCTCTCTCTCTCCTTCCTGACTGCCATGAGTTCAGCAGTTTTCCTCCACCACACCCTTCTGCCATGCTGTTCTACCTCATCTCAGGCCCAAAGGAATGGAACTGGTTGACCATGGACTTAATCCTCTGAAACCATGAGTCAAATAAATCTTTTCCCCTCTAAGTTGTTCTGTTTGAGTATTTTGGTCACCGTGACAAAAAGTTGACTAACACACTTTTTAAAGAATAATATACATACACCATATTCGTGAGATGGAGGACCCAATCTTGTAAAAATATCAATTCTTTTCAAATAAACTCATAGATCAATGTAATCCACACAAATGCAAAGACCTGAAACACTTTGAAAGAAGAGAAGATTTACTCTGCCAAGCATTGGGAGTTATGGGGAAGCTGGCATCGCTGTGATCAGGTGGAGCTGGCGCAGGAGAGACCATCACAGGCCAAAGGAGGGAAGAGAGAACACAGAAACACACCTGCTTTAGTCAGCTTTTGCATCACTGTGACCAAAATACTGATAATAACAATGTAGAGGAGGAAAAGATTATTTGGGGCTCACGGTTTCAGAGGTCCCAGTCTATAGATTGCTGACTCCATTGAACTGGGCCCCAGGCAAGGCAGTATATCATGGCAGAAGGGACCCGCAGAGGAAAGCTTCTCAGCTTATGGTGGGAACAGCAAGCAGAGGAGCAGGGGGAAGGGACCACAGGAAGAACTACCCTTTCAGAACATGCCCCAGTGACCCACCTCCTCTAGCTACATTCCACCTGTCAACACTAGGATGGACTGATTAATTATTTTACCTCTGAATATTCCTGCAGTAATAGGAGTTTTGAGGGACACTTCATATCCAAACCATAACATTCCACTCCTGACCCCCAAAAGCTCATATCTATATCACAATGCAAAATGCATTTAGTCCAACTTTAAGAGTATCAGAGCCTTAACAGTTTCAGTGTTTCCCAGAAGTACAAGTGCAAAGTCTCATCTGAGACTCAAGGCAAATACTTGGTTGTGAACCCCTGTAAAAGTCAAAAGCAAGTTGCATGTATCCAATGTACAGTGGTACAAAGTAAACATCACTATTCCAAAAGGGAGGAATAGAGGCATAGGAAGAAGAGATGAGGCCAAAGCAAGACCAAAACTCAGATGGAGAAACAGGTCCCCTGACTCCACACATAATTTCTCATACAGCATCTAGGACACTTGGCTTTGAGACGCTATTTCCAAAAGGCTTGGGCAAGCCAGACATGGTAGTACTTTCCTGTAATCCCAGTGGCTCAGGAGGCTAAGGCAGGAGGATTGCAAGTTCAAAGCCAGCCTCAGCAACTTAGCAAGGTCCTAAGCAACTCCATGAGACCCAGTCTTTAAATAAAATACAAAAAAGGGCTGGGAAAGCAGATCCAAGATGGTGGCCTAGACGGACGCTGGTTCCTAGTTTCTCCAGGACCAGAGATTAAAGTAGTGGAAACACTGTTTCTCTGTGAGTTACTAGAGGACCCCCCAACAGCTGCCTCCACGCAATAATTCCAGTCACGTGCCCATGTGGGTCATCCAGGCCCCAGCGTTTGCACAGGACCCCAGCCACTTGCCCATGCAGGACCCTCCCAAGTGCCCACACACTGCACAGGACCTCAGATCGCCCACCCATGATGGACCCCTAGCCATAGCTCCTGTGCAGATCTCCTGACTGCTGCTCCTGTGTGGACCTCCATCTATCAGTGTGGAACTCCCCTGTTCGCCTACACCTGGGGACACTGGACAGGATCTGTACTCTACTACTACTTCCACACAGCATGCCACAGAGCGGCATCTCCAAACACCTCGCCCAATGCCACCGCCCAGCCCATCCCTACACCCTATCTCTGAAAGCAGACACCTCGATTTTGGGACTCCTTCATCGCCATCTTAGACCTGAGAGGAGAGATACCAGTAAGCGACAACGCCACCTACTAGATGAGAAGGGAAGCAAGGCTTTTTATTTACCTTGTGACTTCCCCCCCTCTATTATCCTTTCTTTTCTTTCTTTTCTTCATTTCTTTTTCTTCTTTTCCCTCTTCCACTCTTTTTCTGCCCCCACATCCCCAACATTTGTGAAACCAAGTATTTTTTATGCATTAGGCTACTGAGGACTGGGATATCTGATGAGTATATTACACTTGTATTATATAGTTGCATATCTTCTATCTTTACATGTTTTATTTTTCTAACTTTTTATGTTTCCTTGTTTGTTGTACTCTGTTTTCTTCCTACTTACTTGTCTTTATCAAATCTCTTGCTCTCTTTTCTACCACTAGCCAACTTCTTTTGGATTCCTCTTTCACACTTTCTAGGCTCTAATAACTCTATATCCTCACTTCCTACCTCCCTAACATCTCATCCTACACCCCACCCCTGGTTCTCTTTAGTCCACAAGCAGAAACTGTAGATCCTTTTGCAAATCTATTGTTTATATAGTAGATACTAATTGAATTCATAATTTCTGTATATTGTGACAAAGCCGTAAATGTCCTATTAGAAGATACTTGGTCTAAAATTATATATTGTTTGTATTGATATCTGTTTATATTGGTTTCCCCCTTAAAGGAGAACTATTAGAACCCAGTAGGGGATCTATAAGCTTATAGGATAAAGACTGTTGACTGACTGTGCTCAAGCAGAGGAAGATACCAAGAGAGTCCCACACTCTGGCCCCCCATCTACCAACCAGTGGCTGTCCCTGCTTACTTCCATCTAGAGTCAACAGCCAGGAACAAGAAGATCATCCTGAGATCCCTGTAGGCCTGATTATACCAGAAGTGAGGTATTGGTAACTGGCAGAAACACTACAAGATTATAGGGGAGAAACTGTAATACCTCAGATCAGCATTGCTAGAGAGAAAGACACATGAACAACATGAAAAAAAAAAAGGGAAGAAAATGTCCCAAACAAACCAAGATACTACAATAATAGAATCCATTGACAGCACAGTAGATGAAATGTCAGAGAAGGAGTTCAGAATGTACATAATTAAAATGATCTGTGAAACAGAATAATACAAGAGAGCAATTACAGGCAACAATTGATTGATCCAACAAAAAGATAAGACAGCAAATACAGGGAGCAAAAGATTACTTCAAGAAAGAGATAAGGACATTTAAAAAAGCAGAAATCCTTGAAATGAAGGTAACAATAAACCAAATAAAAAATTTAATAAAAAGCATCACCAACAGACTAGATAACTTGGAAGATATAACCTCAGACCATGAAGACAAAATATATAATCTTGAAAATAAAGTTGACCACACAATGAAGATAGTAAGAAACCATGAATAAAACATCCAAGAGTTATGGGATAACATCAAAAGACCAAACCTAAGAATTATCAGGATAGAGGAAGGCACAGAGATACAAACCAAAGGAATGCATAATCTCTTCAAAGAAATAGTATCAGAAAATTTCCCAAACATGAAGAATTAATTGGAAGATCAAACACAAGAGGCTTACAGGACACCAAATGTACAAAACTACAATAGATCCACACCAAGGCACATTATAATGAAAGTGCCTACCATACACAATAAGGACAGAATTTTAAAAGCTGCAAGAGAGAAGGTACAGATTACATAAAAGGGGAAACCAGTTCAGATTTCACCAGATTTCTCCACCCAGACCCTCAAAGCCAGGAGATCCTGGAACAAAATATACCAAGCTCTAAAAGAAAATGGAGGCCAACCAAGAATCTTATATCCAGTAAAATTAAGCTTCCAATTTGATGATGAAATAAAAACCTTCCATGATAAACAAAAGTTAAAAAATTTGCAATGAGAAATCCTTCACTAGAGAACATTCTCAGCAAACTATTTCATGAGGAGGAAATGAAAAACAACAATGACAATCAGCAAAGGAAGAGACTACACTAAAGGAAAAGCCAATCAAAGGAGGAATAAAATCAAGTTAAAAACCAAAAATAAACCAAAATGATAGGGAATACAAACCATATTTCAATAATAACCCTGAATGTTAATGGCTTAAACTCATCAATCAAAAGACATAGACTGGTAGATTAGATTTTTAAAAAAGATCCAACAATATGTTGTCTTCAAGAGAATCAACTCATAGAAAAAGATGTCCATAGACTGGAGGTGAAAGGATGGAAAAAATCATACCATTCAAATCGACCACGTAAACAAGCAGGGGTCTCCATCTTCATATCAGATAAAGTAGACTTCAAAACAAAGATAGTTGGGAGGGATAAAGAAGGACATTTCATACTGCTTAAAGGAACCATACATCAAGAAGACATAACGATCATAAATATCTATGCCAGAACAATGGAGCATCCACATATATCAAACAAATCCTTCTCAATTTTGAGAATCAAATAGGCCACAACACAATAATACTGGGTGACTTTAACACACCTCTCTCACCACTGGACAGATCTTCCAAACAAAGAAACCATAGAACTGAATAATACCATCAATAATTTAGAATTAACAGAATTATACAGAATATTTCATCCATCAATAAGTGAATACACTTTTTTCTCAGCAGCACTCGGATCCTTCTCTAAAATAGACCATATGTTATGTCACAAAGCAAGTCTTAGCAAATACAAAAAATAAGAGATAATACCCTGCATTCTATCATACCATAATGGAATGAAATTAGAAATCAATGACAAAATAAAAATAGAAGCTATTCCATCACCTACAGACTAAATAATACACTATTGAATGATGCATGGATAACAGAAGACATCAAGGAGGAGAAAAAAAAAATTCTTAGAGGTAAATGGGAACTCTGATACAACATATCAAAATCTCTGGGACACTATGAAGGCTATGTTAAGAGGAAAGTTCATTGCATTGAGCTCATTCATTAAAAGAATAAAAAGTCAACAAATAAATGACCTGACATTACATCTTCAAAGTTCTAGAAAAAGAAGAACAAATCAACCTCCAAAGAAGTAGAAGACAGGAAATAATTAAAATTGGGGCTGAAATCAATGAAATTGAAACAAAGGAAACAAAACAAATGGCTGGTTCTTCAAAATAAATAAATAAATAAATAAAATTGATAATCTGTTAGCTACCCTAACAAAAAGAAGGACAGAGAAAACTCAAATTACAAAAATTCTAGATGAAAAGGGAAATATCACAACAGACACTATTGAAATACAGACAATAATTAGAAACTATTTTGAAAAATATATATTCCAGTAAAATAGAAAATCCCAAAGACACTGACACATTTCTAGGGGCCTATGATCTGCCCAAACTGAATTAGGAGGACATTCACGACTTAAACAGATCAATTACAAGCAAGGAAATAGAAGATGCCATCAAGAGCCTTCCAACCAAGAAAAGCCCCGGACCAGATGGATTCTTAGCCGAGATCTACAAGACCTACAAAGAAGAACTAACTCCAGTACTCCTCAAATTATTCCATAAAACAGAAAGGGAGGGAACCCTTTTAAATTCATTCTACGAGGCCAGTATCACCCTGATTCCAAAACCATACAAAGATACAGCAAAGAAAGAAAATTCAGACCAATATCCCTGATGAACATTGATGCAAAAATTCTCAATAAAATACTAGCAAATTGTATACAAAAACATATTAAAAAGATAGTGCACCACGATCAAGTGGGTTTCATCCCAGGTACGCAAGGTTGGTTCTACATACAGAAATCAATAAATGTAATTCATCACATCAATAGACTTAAAGTCAAGAATCATATGATTATCTCCATAGATGCTGAGAAAGCATTTGACAAAATACAGCACCTCTTCATGTTCAAAACACTAGAAAAACTAGGGATAGTAGGAATCAAATTAACAAAAGAGGTGAAAGAACTCTACAATGAAAACTACAGAATACTAAAAAAAGAAATTGAAAAAGACCTTAGAAGATCTCCCATGCTCTTGGATAGGCAGAATCAGTATTATCAAAATGGCCATCTCAAAGTGCTATACAGATTCAATGCGATTCCAATTAAAATCCCCACATTGTTCTTTATAGGAATAGACAAAGCAATCATGAAATTCATTTGGAAAAATAAAAGACTCAGAATAGCCCAAACAATCCTTAGCAAGAAGAGTGAAGCAGGAGGCATCACAATACCAGACTTTAAACTATATTACAAAGCTATAATAACAAAAACAGCATGGTATCGACACCATAATAGACCTGTAGATCAATGGTATGGAATACAACACACAGAGACAAATCCACATAAATACAGTTATCTCATACTAGACAAAGGTGCCAAAAACATACACTGGAGAAAAGCTAACATCTTCAACAAATGGTGCTAAGAAAACTGGAAACCCATATGCAGCAAAATGAAACTAAACCCCTGTCTCACAACCATGCACAAAACTCAACTCAAAGTGGATCATGGACCTAGGAATCAGACCATAGATCCTCGCCTAATTTTGAGGAGAAAGTAGGCCCAAATCTTTATCATGTCGGATTAGGCCCAGACTTCCTTATCAAGACTCCCAAAGCGCAAGAAATAAAAGCAAGAATCAATAAATGGTATGGATTCAAACTAAAAACTTCTTCTCAGCAAAAGAAGCAATCAATGAGGTGAACAGAGAGCCTACATTCTGGGAACAAATTTTTGCTACATACACATCAGATAGAGCACAAATCTCCAGGATATATAAAGAACTCAACACCAAAAAACCAAACAACCCAATCAATAAATGGGCCAAGGAGCTGAATAGAAATTTCTCAGAAGATATACAATCAGTCAACAAAATATATGACAAAATGTTCAACATCTCTAGTCATTAGAAAAATGCAAATCAAAACTACTCTAAGATTTCATCTCATGCCAGTCAGAATGGCAGTTATCAAGAATACAAACAACACCATGTGTTGGTGAGGATGTTGGGGAAAAGGCACACTTACTTATACGTTGCTGGTGGGACTGCAAATTGGTGCAACCAAAGTGGAAAGCAGTATGGAGATTCCTTAGAAAACCTGGAATGGAACCACCATTTTACCCAGCCATCCCACTAAGTCCAAAAGGACTTAAAAACAGCATACTACAGTGCTGCAGCCACTTCAATGTTTAGAGCAGCACAATTCACAATAGGTAAACTGTGGCAGCAACCTAGATGCCCTTCAATAGATGAATGGATAAAGAAACTGGTATATATACACAACGGAATATTACTCAGCAATAAATGAGAATAAAACTATGGCATTTGCAGGTAAATGGATGGAGTTAGAGAACATCATGCTAAGCAAAGTAAGCCAATCCCCAAAAACCAAAGGCCAAATGTTCTCTCTGATAAGTGGATGCTGATTCATAATGTGGGAGGGGACATGGGAAGAATAGGAGAAATTTTGGTCAAGGGGGAGGGGAGGGGAGAGATGGGACATGGGGGCAGGAAAGATGGTGGAATGCGATGGACAACAATGCCCTAGGTTCATGTATGACTGCACATATGGTGCAGCTCTATATTGTATATAACCAGAGAAGTAAAAATTTGTGTTCCATTTGTGTAAAACAAATCAAAATGCATTCTGATGTTATGTAAACCTAATTAGAATGAAAATATATATTAAAACAAAAAAAAGAAGTAACCTGAAATAAACCTCTTGTTAACTAAAAAAAAAAAAAAAAAGGACTGGGGATGTGGCTCAGTGGTTAAGTGCCTCTGGGTTTGATCCCCAGTACCAAAAAAAAGGCTTGGCCTTGCCAGTTGCAACCCAAATGGCCTTTTTTTTTAAAACATGGCTTTCTCTGAAGCCAGCGGCTTTTCTTGTTGGGCAGTCCAAGTTACTGGCATCTCTCATTCTGGGGGTCTCCATTCCAGCTTCAGTTTCACCTTTACACCTTCATGCTCCCCTCACCATCTCGGGGGCACTCCACAGAGACTGATCCTGCTGCACTTTGACCTCCTGGGCCTTCCTTTGAAATCTCGGTGGAAGCTTCCATGACCCATTAACTTTAGCATTCTGCATTCCTGTAGAACCAGCACCATGTGGATGACACCAAGGTCTGCTGCCAGCTCACCTAATACCTGGACCCCCAGAATCACAGCTGCAGTGACCTCTGAGTGCCTGTGCAGTTCAATATGGTGAAAGAACTTCCTAGGCCCCTCTGTGTGAGTAGGATGCCCCTATGATCTCAAAGAAATTTCCCCTTCCAGACTCTTGATCCTGAAATGGATGTGGTCTTACAAATTCCTGCGATGCCCTCAAGGCATGTTTTCCTTGGTCTTTGCAAAGTATTTAGAATTTCTTTAGGGGTTACAATCTCATTAACAAACACAGCTTCCTTGACCCTTCACTTTTCTGGCCAAAATGCAAGTTTTTTATATCCTTTAGCTCTGCTTTCTGCTTCCAATTCTCACAGTAAATGTGGCCAAAAACTGCAGTAATATTCACGCCACGGACTGTCTTGCCTTGAGATTTCCTCTGCCAGATTAATTAGTCCATTACCTTCAAATGTGGATTTCCCAAAGTTGCAGGACATGGGCAAAATATAGGCAAGTTCTTTGCTAGAACACATCACGAGTAGCCTCTAGTCCAATTCCCGACAGTCCTCATTTTCCTCTGAAACCTCATGAGCACAGTCTGCATTCCTGGCATTTTGGTCTTTTGAGATCCCACCAGAATTGTCCATTAAGCTCCACCTGTACCATTCTAAAGCCTTTCCAGTCTGCCTCTATAAGCTTTTAAAATTCCTCCTACAAACCAGTAGCAAATGTTTCTGAGTCACATGGTCAGGTTACTCACAAGGAGGACCCTACTTCTCAGCACCAACTTCTGTTTTAGTTAGCTTTTGCATCACTGTGACCAAAATACCCTACAAGAACAACTTAGAGGAGGAAAAGCTTATGGTTTCGGAGGTCTCAGTCCACAGACAGTCGACCTCATTGCTCTGGGTCCCAGATAAGGCAGCTCATCATGGGAAAGGACTTAGAGGAGGAAAGCTGCTCAACTCATGGTGGGGTCAGGAAGCAGAATTGGGGAGGGGGAGGGGAAGGGACCACAGCAAGACCAGCCCATCCAGAACACATCCCCAGTGACCTACCTCTTCAGCCACACCCCACCTGCCTACGGCTGATTATCACACAGTCAGTCCATTTGAACCAGATGGATGGATTAGGTTAAAGGTCTCACAATCTAATCATTTCATCTCTGAATATTCCTGCATTAACAGGCGTTTGAGGGGACATCTCATATCCAAACCATAACAACCCTCCTGCCTATATGGCCACTTGGTGATCAATCAATGGTGTCCTCCGAAAAACAGGTGAGAATCAAAACAGAAACTTTAAACTGCAGTTCAGATGGGAAACAATTCAGTTTCAGATAAGACAGGAAATGTGAAAAAAGAATTCACTCAGATCATATCTGAGCAAGCATGAAGTTTAGGTGAGCACGTGAACAATGAAGGAGCATAGAATGCGAAATCCAGGCAGAATCAATCTGGAAGAAGGACTCAAAGGGGACCAGGAGAGCATCCCCCCAGGTGCTGACACCACACGAAAACCCAAGCAAAGCAAGGTCCTGACAACGGGTGTTGGATTTAAAGGACCCAGCTGCAAGTGCAGTTTGAAGTGTTACAGGAATGGATTAAGATCCCCTGCAATCACACACACACACACACAGCTGGGTTTTTTTAAATTAGAAATTATAAGAAATAAACCTACTAAAATTTGAGTCATTGTCATGAAGGAAAAGTTGAAGGAAACCACTAGAAACATGAAGTACAAGAATCAGAGAAAGTATCCAACAGATAAAGGCTGCAAAGGCTGAAGTCACTCTAGTGTGAGTATCATTTTGCTTAAAAATCAAAAAGGAAAGTTGTCAGAAATACGCAAAAAGGAACTTTCCCTTTTTTTTTTTTTTTTTGCACCTAAAGGTAAACTTGAATCTGCAGCCAAGAACCATTGATAAACACTGAGAGCGCTCATGGAATTCATCAGTAATTTTCCACACCACTTTATTATATCTTATAAAATCAATGTTCTATAAAATCATAAGTTTAGACCTTAAAATTTAAGTTTTAATAAGGTGAAAGTCACCATGCACAAAGTTAAGACAAGGAAGCTATATTTATATTTTTCCAGGGTATTCAGCTAATTCTCCCATATCATGAAAGAAAGAACAGATATCCGAATAATACTGGCAAAAAATAAACCTGCAAGAGGAGAGGGAATTTAACAGCCAACAAACAAGAAAACTGATCAGCTTCCTACTTAATCAGGAAAATATAAATGAAAACAACATGCATCTCTCTATCCATCACATCTACAAAGTTTGGCTGGGTGTGGGGAGATGGCTCATCTCATTTGCTATTGGTAGGAAAATACATTCATATGCAGCCCCTTACAAAGGCAATTTAGCTGAGCCTATAAACAAGTACGCATTGATTCCCTTTGCCTCAATGATTCCACTTTTTGGGGTTTTGATATGAGCATGTAGAATTCCAGTATAAAGTCTATAATCATTATTAGAGCTTCTCGGTAAAAGTGAACAATTGAAATAACCTGAATGTTCATCAAAAGGAGACTGGCTTAAACATTATGGTACATATATCAATCTCATGGAATAGCAGCTTCATGTTAAAAAGCAAAGCTTTGTATTAAGGTGAAAAGATCTCTAAGATTCCCATTTTTAAAATAAGTGGCAGCCGGGCGTGGTGGCTCAAGCCTGTAATCTCAGCACTTAGGGAGGCTGAGACAGGAGAATCACGAGTTCAGAGCCAGCCTCAGCAATGGCGAGGCGCTAAGCAACTCAGTGAGACCCTGTCTCTACATAAAACACAAAATAGGGCTGGGGATGTGGCTCAGTGGTCAAGTGCCCCTGAGTTCAATCTCCAGTACCAATAAAAAAAAAAAAAAAAAGTGGCAATGTAAAATGGAGAACAATGTATAGTATCATCTCATTTATTTAAAAAATGATAACACAAGTTTCATATTTATAACAAGTTATATAGATAAATGCATAGAAAAAGAGAAGACGGAGACCAGATTTCTCCTAGACCTGAGACTGGAAGCTAAAAGTGAGTGAGTGATAAAGGGAATTTATTCCCATTATATGCTTTATGTGGTTTGAAATTTTATGAAGAAGTTTGTATAAGGCATTCCTTGTGTATAAAAAGTCGTGTTATTTCTGAGCCCACTACAGGGGAAAAGATAGAATTTCTATTGTTTTTCTTGTCAGAAGTATGACCTACCCTGGGACAGAAAACTAAAGTGAAAATAAAACTCAGCCTGCACTAGCCTGTTCTCAAAACCGGCCTTTCTGTTTTTCCTTCCTTTGATCAGAGTAAACAGAAGAAGAGCTCAGACCCTGCGTCAGCCCTGGGATAGCCCTGGGGCTGACAGCTGATGACACTGTGGTCCCACACAGGTGCAGGACCACAGCACCCCATGCTTGAAAACAGGCCAGATGTTTACCCTGCAGCTTTTGCTGTCCAAGCTACCCTCTTCGAGGTGACCTGTGAAAGGTGGAGGAAGGCGGGAGTAGGACTGGGAGCATCCAAAGGTCACGAGGAAATAGCCAATCCCTGCTGCGAGGGACAGAGTCCCTGCCACTGAGCAGCAGCTGCAAAACAAGAAACGCATGTGCTTCGTGGTGAGCTGGACTGCACCAACAGCCATCCTGCTTGATTTAAAAACTCCCACTTCCTCTTTCCAAGCTCTTAGTTTATTATATTCCAAACCTTGCTCCCGTGAAGCAGGATGGCGCCACAGTAATGCCTTAGACACCAGCTGAACTCGAGACCCCAAAGCAGCAATTCTGCCAGGGACAGAAGTTAAAGGGAGGAGAAAGAGACTCACCTGGTGCTCTGGTCGCCAGCCCCATCTGCCATCCTCCTGCCCTAGACCTGCCTGGGCCTGGGAGGGTGGCCGCTTGTCCCTCAGTGTCCCCTGCCTGTGCCCAGTGTGGCTGCCCGACCCTGAGCAGGAAGTGGGCCCTTGGATTGACTCACCAGGCAGAGCTCCGCCCCGACGGGGAAAAGGGAAGTGAAAGTATTTGAAAGTATTTGTCGGAGCTCTGAGCTGGGCCAAGATAGTCCTCCTTCCTCCCTGGCCCATGGCTCCTGCTTTCCTGAAGTGTGGCAGTAGGGACCAAGAGGCCTGGAGGGCAGGGAAGGGGACACCAGGGACAAGCAGGGCCAGCTCCCAGGTGTCCCCTCATTTATGGAAAGACTGCAAAAACACCCCACTCGGACCAAAATTGCCGTCAGCTGTTTGGTCCTTCTGAGCGGGTGGCATGATGCATGTGGGGTGGGGACCCTCATGTTGGCTCCCTCCCCTAAATGAGGAGGGGGCGGGAGTAGGGAATTGGAGGGAAAGCTTCTCTCAGGCCAGTGGGAGGGACAGGACTAAACTCAGGTAGGTCCTGACATTCAGGCCAGAGCTAGAGGGAGCAGAAGTGCTTGGCCTTACAAAGGAGGCAGAGAGTGCTTAGCATGCCTGGAAATCAGCCTGGAAATCAGCCGGAGGTAAGGGGGGACTCTCCAAGCCCCTGGGGCCGGAGGCTGAGCCAGGTGAGGGACAAGGCTGACATTTTAGGTGCAAGGGTCTAAGCTGCCTTGACCCCAGGCTGCTACACAACGGCAAGGGCTGAGGAAGAGACATCTGAGTATCAAAGAAGTCACTGGACTTCACTGGTGGAGGAGGATGTAGGAAGGAGCCCAGGTGGTCTGGAAGCGAAAGGGCCGGGTGGCTCCCGTGGAGGGGATCTCTGCCTCCCAGTTGTGCCTGCGCTCAGCTGGGGCACAGCCAGGGATGCAGCCGGCAGCCAGAGTGTGAGAATTCAGCGGCTGGTAGTGGCCAGAGCTCTAAAGTAATAGTTTCACATCAGGTCCACCGAACCGGACTCCTGGCGGTGAGCAAGGGTGCTTGCCCAGTTACACTGGACACGTGGGGAGGGAGGTCTCTACCCTTGCTCGGCTTATCTTTCTTTCTCCAGAGGAGTGAGCACCAAACTGGTAGGGAGGATTCCAGGCACTGAGGAGGACACCTTTTCCAGGTCTACAGGCACCACATGCATATGAGGGGCTCTTCTCTTTCAGTCTGGGGCAGAGGGGCTGGGAGCTGAGCCTCATTGGGCACTTCTGTCCTCTGTCCAGTCTTTATGGGGCATGATGGGCCACACAAGACCTGGCACAGACTTCACCAGCCTGTTCTGGTGATTCCCTCTCTTTCTCTGTCCCTGTGTAGTAGGCTGGCTGGGGCTAGTGCAGAGGTGGGCACAGACGTAGACATGCCAGGCTTTCTCTGGGTCTGTCGACCAGGGAACAGGAGAGGCAGCAATTGAGGGTGACAGGGCCATGGCTTTGTGAGCTTCACCAAGAACAGCTGGGATCTCAGAAGCCGGGGATGGGAGGGTGATTCCCCAGCCTGGACACCCCTTGAGGACAAGAGATCTATCTCTGAGATGAGGAGTCAGCATCCAAGCCTGGAGTTTGAGGGTGGGATGCAGCCCCGGCAACTGTGGCCACTGGGGCACAAGTTCAGAGAATCTGGGCCCCCTCCTGCGGGTGTGCACATGGAGAGAGAGTGAGAGCGGTGGCCTCCAGTGTCTCCTCCTGGGAGGCAGCTCCTTGGTCAGCATGATGCACCTGTCCCCTCCCTTCATCTGGGGGAGATTCTCTGACAAGGTTGTGGTGGATGAGTGCAAGTCTCCCCTTGTGGGGTCTCTCCATGGTCATCCATCTGCAGATACTAGGGCTCTGTCAACACCCCCATGCTGAGGTACACAAGGACAGGGGCCAGCATGGAGCTGGGGCCATGTGGTTGACTGGAGCAGCCTAAGGCCGTGTTGATAAGGCCAATTCTGAGATTCGGCTGGGGGGTCACTTTATTGCCACACACCTAAGTGAGGTCCCCCAATCCCACTTTGATCAGGAATGAAGCAGGTTCACTGGCCTCCTTTTTGCCCATCTCTCAGTTGGGTTAGAACTCAGGTGGGAGAAAGGATGGCATGCTGGGGGTCCCACCCATTAGCATGTTTAAGCCCGTGGTCTGTGCCTCTCCCCTCCAGTGCTCCCCTGCCTGAGCCCCACATGGGTGAAGAGGCTGGGATCAGCCCCTTGAAACTGTGCCATCATGACGCGATTATCCCCCCGGCTTAGCGGGTACTCGGTGGCAATTGTTGGGCTTTTAAAGACTGTGGTGAGACTGAGCCTTACTCCGTCCCCACCCTGCCCTTTGCTTGGCAGAACTTCAGTGACTGGGCTAAGGGGTGTGGAGCTTTGGACACCCCAATCCACAATGTTTGCAAGATGCACGGGGCATGATTACAGGTGGAAAGGATTTTTTCTATTGGAAGAAGATAAATTTTAAAAAAAATTTTTAAGTTGTTGATTGGCCTTCATTTATTCATTTATTTATATGTGGTACTGAGGATGGAACCCAGTCCCTCCCACATGCAAGGCAAGCGCTCTACCACTGAGCCACATCCCAGCCCGGAAGAAGAGAATTTATGGAAAAGGGACAAATAGGAAGAGAGACCATGGCAGAAGAAGAAAGAGTCGAGGGTGAGGGGTTCTGGGAAGAGAAGAAGGAAAGGAAAGCACTGGGGAATATGGGAGGTCCATCTGGCCATCTTCCGAGGGTCTGGGGTCCAGCCATGAGAAACACCTCCATAGAAGCCCTCAGTCCTTGTGCAGCAGAAGGGAGGAGGCTGGGCACATCTCCAGTCCCCACCTGCAGTCTGCATCATCACCCATGGCCTCTCACTTTAGCCTCTGTTGTATCCACAAGTGAACAAGGACAGCTACATCCTGGTGACTGGTGGGCAGCAGCAGGAAGCCCCTCAGCCCAGTGACACTACTCTTGCCTCTTTCCTATGGTCGCCAGCCAGCAAGGCTGGGCACAGACTGACCGTGTCAACGAGGAAGGAGTGGAGAGGTCCCTCTCTCATTTTAGCAGCAGACCATCCCTTACACAGCAGCCGCAGCCCACCTTGCTCCTGAACTTGGCTCCAGCCAAGTCTATACTTCCCTCTAGTGGCTTATCTCAGTATTACAGTCTCCTTACACCTGGGATCTATTGCCCTTTGGTGGAAACAAAAACCCGAAATCCTCTTTTCCAAAACTATCCAAACACCTTGACGTTTGTAGTAGAAGCACTGTTATTTCATGCTAAATAAAGGTGAACCAATTAAGGGATTGAGTTCGGTGACAGTTTTAATATTTGTCAGTTCATGAGCATATCTGGGGTTGTGGCCTAGACAGAGTCTTCTGGATTCAAATCCCCAGGCAGGTGCTGTCCATCTGGGCCGTCCATCCCTGCAGGAGCTCTCTGTCTTCCCAGAAAGCTGCATTCCACTTGGGAGCACCAGAGTGGCCCTTCCTTCTCCACCTCCCTGGAGGCTGAAGCCCTCAAATCTGCCCACCTGCCTCACCTTGAGGCCCTGCAGCATAACCGTGAGGTCCTTTCCAAGCATGTAGATCTTGTTAGTAATTTAAAACATGCTTTTTAAAAAATTTAATGAGCTGCAAAAACAGATGACGTAGAATGAGCTTTTCAAAGAGGGAATAAGGCTTCAAGGAGTGTGTTATGCTGAGAAGTTCAGGAAGGGTCCTTGCCTAGCCCTGCCTCGTTCGCCCCAGCCTCCCTTGGGGTGGCCCTCATCTTCCTCTCCCATTTAGTATCCTTTGACTCCAGAAGGCCTGGAAACAAAATGTCTTAAGTTTCATCCAACTCTTACTAACTTAGGGTCGTACCTCTCTGAAAAAGAACAACCTGCTACAGAGTTCATAATTTTTAATATTCTAGGGGATCCCAGTGGTATCTTGCTGTGATCATGAGTGAGTGCCGGTTAGCACTTGCTGCCAGAACTCAGAGACCTGGAACAGGATGGAACTAGGGCTGCAGGTGTCTGACCTGCCCTAAGAAAGGGGGAGAAACACTTCATCCCAGTTTTGGTCCATCTGGCCTCTCCCGGGGAGCCTCAGGGTGTCTACTGGGCTGGGTGCCACAGGAGCAGAGGAAACGGCATGGCTGGGGAACTGGAGGAGGCAGTTGGGGTGCACAACCACTTGAATGAAAAAATGACGCCTTTTACAGAATGGCTATTGCTAATATTTCTTAAAATCCCTCCAAGTGACCATTACTAATGGTGGTGAGCTGGAATGACCCCTGGATTTCACTGGATCTTAGGAGACCCAGGTGAGGCTCGTGTGCTGAGAGATGGCCTCCACCCAGCACACGGAGGGAGCCCTCTGGCAGCTGCCTTCCACTTGTTCTGCCTCGTAAGTGGGCGCTTTTATCAAGTGGAGAGCCCATGGTAGGGACCTCAGTGTTGCTGAACAGAATAAAGACGTGGTGGGGAAGGGAAGGAAGGATAGCTTCATGAAAGCTTGGTGGTTAGGAGACAGGAAATGAGCTGGCCCAAGAAGACTCAACCATGGAAGAGAATCAATCCAGAGGACTTGGTAGCCTAAGAATATTTATCCCAAGTATATTTCTAATAAGAGCCACTGCACACCTGCTGGCCTGCATTGGGCCATTGGGGGAGATGTGAAGGGAAGGGGCAGAGCCTGCCTTACCCATGGAAGCACTTGCTAGAAATGTGGGTGGGAGCTGGCTGAGTTGGAACACCTGGGCTCTCCCAGGCGACCTGTGTCCAGGGCCAAGGAAGTCCTGCGCAGAGTATAAATCGGCCTTCATATCCCATCAACCGTAACAGTTCTGGTTTAGAGGAACTCCAAAACGAAGCCTAACGAGCTCTCCCCAAGACCATGGAGGTTTCTGAAACTACTCTATGGTTCCCCTGCCTGGTGCCTGTGCTGCTCACAGTGCAATGCTGCCCTTGTGAAGCAGGTGGGCATCCAAAAGGGCCCAGCACAGGGCAACCACTGGGTCTGGCCAGGTTGTGAAGTGGCCCTGGGAACACGTGTGAGTGGCCCAAGGGCTCCCACAGGCCATTCTGGTGCTCTGCTTTGCTGATTGTCAGGTAAAGGCAGGCTCCCAAACCAACAGGTGGAAGAGTTCCTCAGGAGCAGGCGGCCTCCAAGGTCTGCTGGTACTGTGGCTTTTGGGGAAAAATGCTTGGCATGGTTGTGTTGGTTCTCAAAACAATGACATTGAAGTTGAAAACTCACCCATCTCCATTGGTATGGACCCATTTTCTTGGAGTACAAAGGAAATAAACAGTATGTGCTCTGTGATCTGGTGCTATTTCTCAGCCACTACAGTTTACTTGACTTGCTTCCTCCAGAGAGAATGGAGACCCTCTGCACTCTCCTACACATACCATCTATGACCTGTAGCTTCCTCTCCTATGGATAAATCTGGAAGGTGTTTAGCCCATCGAATGTGGAGCCACAGTGAATGAGGGGCCCACATGTATCTGAGGACTCCGGGTTGAACTATGACGACAATATGGTGTCCTTGAACTTTGCCTCCAAGAACCAAGCATTGGGAGTCAGGTTCTTACCCGCTAAGATGCTTCAGCAGGAGGGGCCTGGATTTACCGTTTATCCTTCAGACAATGTAAAATGCAGAAACCCAAGGGCTATTTCTTGTATATTCTGAATGAACACAAAGTAAAGGCAACCAGCTGGTTCCTCTACAGAACTCCAGGCCACACAAGGTTTTGCAAAAATTTCTAAGAGCAGACACATCCAGGGGGTTCAGGGCAAAATGTGAATGAAGATATCAAGAGAGAACAATCCCAGTTTTGATGTGATATAGAAATAGGTGGTTTCATGTCAGATAAAAAATTGCAGACCAGAGGATCTGAACATAAGTATGGAAAGATTTGGCAGGTTTCTGGTTAGTTCCATTGTTCTGTAGCTCCCACCCCTGCCCCCTACCCTGTGTCCCACTTGCATCTATACTGGATGAGTAGCTGATTGCCATCTCTTGCTCGAACCAAAACAGGAACTTTTGTTTTAGCAGGTAATTCTGGTGGTTAGGCTCGAACTGCACTCTCTGTCTGCAGTGGGCAAAGCTCAGCCCCCAGATCACACAGATTTCAGTTTGCCCCAGGTTATTAGCCAGAGACTTGGGAAGGGTTTATACACATACTTTCTATGACCCTGTCTTTTTTAGCATTTCCCCCTCACTTCCCAGAAAGCATGGTAACTCCAGGCTCTTCCCCTGGCTCTCCCCAGCAAAAAGAAGAGCTTTCTATCAAAGTTTTAGGCAACCCAAGCAAGACTATAGCTGCTCTCAGCAGTAAGAAAGAGGAAGTGGATGCCCCATAGGCTGCTTCCTTTGAGTTTCGACTTCTCCCCAAAGCCCGCCTACTTGTTTACCTTGCAGAAGCCTCAGGCAGCTGGTTTTTGAATAGTGTCCAGAGTTTCTAGCCAGTTTGGAACTTTGGAGGGGAAATCCTAACATGCTGCAAATCATTGAGTCCCTGAAACTTATCTACATGGCATGTCTCTGAATCTTTGTAAGGTTTCTCTCACCACCCACAGTACCTGTGATATACCAAGGCATTCAGAACACTCAACACTTCTTGCTCATCAGATTCATGACCACACTCTCATCAATACAGTGGACCAATGTAATGTATTGCAGCATCCAGAGGAGCTATATTGTAACAGAAAGCAGGAGAATTTCTTTTGCCTTAGGGTAAGACTATACAAGTATACTGTTGCCCAACCCATGTAACTGCTATGTGTGTCTCGATTACACATTCAGGAGCTGGGGAAATGGTTTTTGGTTGGCTCTGTGGATTCAGTGCACCGATTGTGAGATGGACATTACCTGACCTCTATACACTCTAACAGGGGGGCCATGATGGTGCTTTGATATTTGCATTAACTCCAAACTTGTGTTAACAATACTTGAAATATCTGTGTGTTTTCCTTTTCCTGGCATGTGGTTATTTGGACAAATGGCCATAGATCCCTTTGGGGAAGAACTGAGGGAATCCCAACTACTTACCCTCTCAAGGTTGTTCCTTCTGAGGACCTGACCTTACTTCCATTGGAAATGGGCCTTATGAGAACTGGCTCAGATTTGGAAAGTAGGCAAGGGATCTGGACTTTTTATTGAGGTAGCTTCTCACAGTCTTCTGCTCCTCTATTTCAAATCATTTTTGATGATGTATATGAAGCAATATCCTCATTGGCTGAGATCCCTGAGGAACACAGTTACTTCACGGATGGGTCTTTCCACTGTAGAGTCAAGTCATGCTAGAATGTCAAGTTCCCTGGGCTTTGGTCCCCCAGAGCCTGCCACAGCAGTTTGGACATCTCTACTTCTACTTCATTTAATATGTACCACAGTTATTCTAAGCCTATAATAGTCACTTGGGACATATAGAATCACTATTATCATCCCCTGTCAGGTTGATTAAACTCTGTGGCACAGAAGAGCCCTCCTATTTCAGCAATCCCCCTTTATCCAGTTTTATATCTTACCTTTCTTGATCCAGGATCTACCACCAAACACAATCTCCAAGCTCCTGCTGATAATGTTGGCCAGCCCTCCATCTCCTTTGAAATATAAACCCTCTCTCAACTTGAAGGCCCACTCATGGCTTGTCCAGTTGAGTCATGCAGAGAGGGCTCTGCATAGTCTTCATTTAAGCAGGACAGAGGTGGGTGTCGTTCCCTCTTCCAATAAGAGGAAATAAGGGGAAAGGGGATTCTTTTTTATGACCAGTGGTTAAGAGGGTATAGTAGTTCAAAATTCTCATATGCATCTACCTTGATAGCCTCATTTTGAGTTTCAGGGCCTTGACTTTGACATAGGAGACCACTTGAGCTCAGAATTCAGTCTTTTCTGGAGTTCTCCCATTCTTAAAATCAGGACCTATAACAGGCCTTCCTTTCTGTCTGCCTTCCAGATGCAGACATAGGGCCTCTTGGCTTTAGGGTGGTGATTAATAGATCTGAACCTGATATTTACGCTTATCAACAATATAGCAATAGCCATCAAACCTCATAGTTCTTATAGTTACTTTTTCTTTCTTGTTAAATGCCAGACAAATTGCACCAGCTAGTATAGCTCTTTGCTTGTAGCTCATCTGGTTTTCTACAGTAGAAATTTTGGCAACTGTACTATTATAAGATCCCAGGGACTATCAATATTGCACCTATCACTGTTTGGGTAGACAGTGATCCACCTCCAGAATCATACTCTTCGAGTTTGCTTTCTAGGACCATTACTTAGGGTGGGTCACTGTTGTGGTTTGAATCTGGAATGTCCCCAAAGGCACATGCTTTGAAGGCTTGGTCCACAACGAAGCAATGTTAAGAGAGAATCACTTTGGGGAAGTGATTGAATCATGAGGGCTCTGATCTCATCAGAGGATCAATCAGTTGGTGATGGAATGGACTGCTGCGAGTGGTGGAAACTGTAGGCAGTACAGTACAGTTGGAGGAAGTAGGTCACTGGGGGTATGGCTTAGAAGGGTATTTCTTGTTCTTGGCCCTGTTCTCCTTCCTCCTTCTCTCTCTGCTTCTGGGTTTCCATGAGCTGAGCAGCTTTCCTCTGCCATGTTCTCCACCATGATGTTCTGCCTCACCTCAGGCCCAAAGCAATAGAGTCAGCTGACCACTGACTGAAACCTCTGGAATGGTGAACCAAAATAAATCTCTGCTCCTCTAAGTTGTTTTTCTCAGGTATTTGTCACAGTGATAAAACACTGACTAACACAGTCCCCTAGAAGCAGAGCTTCAGATGAAGTCTCTTAAAGCATTGGTTTATTGTGAAGTTCTCACAGAAGAGGGGGAAGGGACGCAGCAGAACATAGTGAGAAAAGCTAAGCCAGCTGGAGACAAGCTTCAGCCTGATGCCATGGCCCACACCACATGTAGCCTACCACATACCTGGCTCTCTAATGGTCCAGGGAAAACCTTGGGATGCTGAACTCATTGAAGCAGGGGTTGGACAGACTTTGCCAAAAAAAGAAATTGCACCAAACCATCAAGAGCATTTACTGCACCAGTCAACTATTTTCATTTGTTTCCTGAATAGCAAATACTTTCTTGAAATTCTTCTCGAATTCATTCTCCAGTCTAAGTCCCATTTGGCCAAACTCATGGTACTGAAAAACATAATAAAGACAAAACTGATGATGCTCATTATCAGTGTGTTGTTAGACACCTTGCCATTGAGAATGGTCACGACACTTGTTAAACATGCTGTTACACTAACCAGTGTAAACCTGAAAATTCATGTAGCTAGGAGCAACTTCTATATCCTGCTAGCATAACTAGAAATGGGAAATCATTGCCATGCCTATGGAATATTACTTATTTGACTTTGGTTGTTTATTTCAATAAGAGTTAGAAAAGTAGTCTACATTCTTTGTAACAATTCAAATAGAAGAATGAAATAATTCAAACAATTCCAATAAGGTGAGATCAATGATCCCTTTCTTCTTCATCACCTCTGTTCCTCTATTGGAGTCCCTGTTAACTGTATGGTCCTTGAACATATAAAGGAGCCTGGAGTTTGGGATTTCTGAGAAGTTTGAAGGAGGAATTTTGGGGAAGATAAGAAGGGCAAACTGACTTGAATATAAATTCTCTTTATGTATGGGAACAAGGAGGACTTGACTGTACTCTATGTGCTTTTGTTGGAGGGATGACAAATGAGCTCTTGAGAACCTGGGGCTTTTTGGTTACAGGAACACCTTCTGATTCACTGTTATGTAAGTCTCCAAATGAAAGAACCACTCACTTCCCAAGCCTTACTTGTGCAGGCTTCTTAGAGGAGAACAAGGGAAACTAAAGTTTCCAGGTGGCAGAAAATGATGGGCAGAGCTGGCCAATGGGAGGAAGCAGAAATGGAAGCAGAGAGAGCCACTTACCTTGTATGAAGCCCTGTGGTTCTGAAAGATGAGGCGCATGTCCTGCACAAACTCCTCCACTTGGGAGTAACCCTGTTCATTCAGCCTTTTCTTGATTTTGTCTAACCACATAGGTTTCTTCAGACCTTGAGAAGTCTCCTTCATCTGCTGACAAAGATGCCAATGAGAGAACTACGAGCATAGTTGAGTGTTGACCTGCTACGGGTTCCCACAAAATCCAACAGAAATGCAACAAGGGAAGGAACAGAGCTGCTGTCTCACTCCCCTGGACTGAGATCACAAGTCCCACAGCGCCCACTTCAGAGTAACCTAGCATTGTGGTGGCCCGTGATCATGGCTCTCTGTTGTTACTTACATAATAATAATATGGAATCTTGGCAAAAAAGGAGCTCTCAGAACAGCAATAGACGTTCAAGAGGAGGAACTCACATCTCTAGAAGAGAAGAAGGCTGTCAATGAAAAAATCAGCTTGAAAAGAAGAAGCCCATATGTGCACCCCATGGAAGGCATGACTTATGCCCCTCGGGTTCAGGAAGTTTCTCCAAACATAAGTAATGACTAAGTTATTCTTTTCTGTAAACATGTTCTGCAGTGATATCAGCATAACAGAAGTGTGGCTCACAAGAGGAGGCTCCCTTTCAGTTCCACTCCTCTGACCCCAGGCCTGTTGGTGTTTCTCACAAGAGAAGGGAAATGAGAAGGCTTGGGATTTCCATTGACTCACCAACTG
Source organism: Xerus rutilus (assembly GCA_028644305.1). NCBI lineage: Eukaryota > Metazoa > Chordata > Mammalia > Rodentia > Sciuridae > Xerus > Xerus rutilus. The sequence goes on along the minus strand of CM053402.1, from coordinate 153,024,924 downwards.
TTCCTTGGGCTGCATCTGCCTCTTTAGGATCTCAGATTCCTGAAGACTCTCTTGCCTTCCTAAGGAGTCCATCCTGCAGAAAATGCAACTCCACGGGGTCCTGAGAGATTGTGCATAAAGTGAGCAGAGAACAGGGCCACTGGAAATAGCTACTGTTCCTATGGCTGCCATGTCCTTTAAGGAGTGGCTGACACACTAGGCTGTGTGTAGAGAGGATACTCTCAGAGTGTGCAAGATCCCTACATGGGATCTTGAGCTGTCAACTTCCTTTCCATTAATGGCAGAAACAGTGTGTCAGTCCTTGGAAAGTAGTGTCATATTGACTAATAGGATCTCCTTTCCCCAACTGGGAACACAGGGAGCCCTGCCTGTGGGGCTAAGTATAAGAAACTGGGCTTTAACTCCTGGTGATCTTGGGCCTCCATTAGCCCACTAAAGCTTAATGAAATGCAGAAACTAGTCGTATTTCTTACCTGAATAAGCACAGAAGAAAAAAAAAAACCTGGCATTTCCCATTCCCAGTCCCTTGGACATGAGTCCCTGCTGCAAAACTTTGAGGAAAGGACAATTACAGTATGTAGGCTAAGGGCCCTAGTCACCAGGCTCTGCATCCCGGGGGAGGTATCTCTGATAGCACAGAGAATACTGAGTCTCTGCAGCACCTTTCAACAGCCCCCTGGATCGTGCTGCTAGATCCTGGTCCCTAAGGTCTCTGCTCATTCCCCATCAAGACACAAAAGGAGGGATGCAGAAGAAGTGTGCACGGCAGGAGGAAGGACTCCTAGCAGGAGAGAGAGAAGGGACCACAGCTCACTCACTCCTCAGTTTTCACTGGCGGAATGTGACAGTCCCCATGGAAGGCTCTGGAGCAAGTGTCACAGCAGAACAGCAGTCCCCAATGCCGACACACTTCACACACATCTGAGTTTCCCAGCTAAAAGAGAAAACAACAACCATGTCACTGGGATTGGCAAGACCCTGCAAAGCCACTGTTACGGGAAGCCAGAACACACGGCCTTTGTGTGAACCTCCCTGGGATAGTAAGGAACAACTTGGAGTGGAGATTTCAGACATGACATCTTTAGTTAAAGTTCAGGAAGAGGGACCACGTGCCATACCAGAAGACATTTCCTTATGAAACCAGAGATCTAACACAGAAAGACCAACAACAAACAATATGATGATTTTGAGGGAATCAAACAAACAATATGATGATTTTGAGGGAATCATATTAACTTGCAGATAAAAGTTCCTAAAATCCATTTGCTTATACAGTGATGAAACTGACTCATCAAAGTGTGATTTACTAAAAATTTATATATGAGGGAATAAACTTCCGAAATATCACTGCATTGATAGTCTTGGACATAAGCTCCCCATGAGCTGAAGAAAGAACCTGCAGGGGACTTTGGTCTGTGCATTCTGAGTATGGAAAGTAGTCAAAGATGAAAAGGTGCTAACTAATAATCATTTTGAGGCTTTCTTTGAACTTCGGGGTAAGTTGTTGGGTGAATTGGGATCTTGGTCATTTTTTTTGCTTTTAAAAATGGCCATCTATGAGAAAACACTGGGTCCCAAAGGCTCCCATTTGGGACCTCATGGGAGATCCTTAAGCACATCCCCAGTTGGAGACTGAGACTGCTCTGACATGCAGCCTTGGAAACATTCTTCTCATTAGTGCAGACTCATGGATTACTATCATCACTGTCAAGAAATTGATGCCTCCTCTCCCCAAAAGAATAAGGAAATAATGGAGGCAACAAATCTTTCAGAGTCTGACAACCACAATCCTTTTAACAAGATATTTGATCCCTTGACAGCCCATTAGAATCCTCAGTGGAGAGCACATATACTACCAATGTCCTGGTCCCAACACCAGAGATGGAATCATTTGGTCTGTGTTGGGGCACTAGCATTACTGTCCTTTAAGTCATAGCACAAATATTTCTGTGCAGCAGAATCATCTGGAGCCTTTGAACAAGTCATAGTCCAAACTAGTTCAGAATTTCCTCTAGGCGCAGGATCTAGGCAACAATATCTTGGAAACCATTTCAGGTGATTCCAATGTGCAGCCAAAGTTGAGATTCAGCCTGAGCCAAGTCTGGTTGTTGAGGCATGGAGATGTATATGTCAGTGTTGTTCAGCCTTAATATCTATCCCAGGAAAATTAACAAAGGAGAGGATACTTTGCTGGGCAGTTTCCCTCCTCTTCTCCCTACAACTCCTGGTTGTGGACTACAGGAACTAACCCTCTGTCTACATCCATCCCCCACAAGCCACACAAATACTGGACTCCAGGACTGTTTTTTACTATTGAAGAGCCCCTCTGTACAAGAGTAAAAACCAGTGTGAATAAGAACTAAATCTGGTTGGAGGATTGCTTTGGAGGTGTGTGTAAAACTATTTTGCTGTGCCTCTTGTGCTGGGTTCCATGACTTCAAGATACTCTTTGCAAGTATTGACCCATAATTGAGTGAAAAGCTGACATGGCCTAAAATCTGCATCTCGTTGCCATGAAAGGAAACTAGGAATGATTTAGCTTAAAGAGTGGAGTCACCCATAGCTTCAGCAGACCCCAAAGCTGGCAGCCATATGGCAGAGAATGAGCAGGGCCCATGGGATCAGAATGGCTTGCACATTATTAAGCACCAGCCAAACTGTTTGAATAAAAGTTCCATGTGATTTGCTAATAAGTTTCCTTGCGGTGGTTTCAGTTCTAACCAACTCAGCCTCCTAATGGCTCCCTTGAGACTGGCCACAGAGGCTCCAAGAAGGATTCACTTGCTCTATGTACCTTTCTTTCTTTTTTGATACTAGGGGTTGAACCCAGAGGCACTTAACCACTAAGCCACATCCCCAGCCCTTTTTTTTTTGCATTTTATTTAGAGACAGGGTCTCACTGAGTTGCTTAGGGCATCACAAGTTGCTGAGGCTGACTTTGCACTTGTGATCTTCCTGACCATCCCCACTTCAAATTCTGCCTCTAGACACCCCAGTGGTCTAGAGCTCTACTTCGCACACCCACTTTGGAGGGGAGGGGAAGCAGGGGGATTCTTCCACTGAAATAGAAAGCAAGGATGCTTTCAATGGAGACACCCAGTCTCAGACCCATGTCCCTGGCTTGGGGGACACACCTGATGTTCTTTGTTCACAACACACAGCAACATACTTTAAAGAGTGAGTGCACTTCAGGGAAAAGCAGTCATGACACAGGAAATGTGCTTGGAAAAAGGTCTGGATTCTGGGGATACCGCTGAGAGTTAGTACTTACATCAGGGTCAACATTGTTGCGAGTCTCTGGTGTTCTCTGATGAAAGAAAAATATTGAGTGACTACATTGCATGTGATGTTTGAATCTATCAGTTATTTAAACAATCATGTCTCAAAGGATTCAAGTAACAGTTATTTTAAAAATAAATTAATTAGGAAGTCAGTGGGCTGCGTTGGCTTCAGGACTTTGTTTCTACATAAAAATGGGAAGCCTGTCCTGTTGCTTCAAGGGGTCCTCAGCCATTTTCCTTCAACTTGGCTACCCAGGATCTGTCAGCCCACCCATAGGAGCTGCAGTAAGAATCAGGCTGAGGACTCATCAGTCACAGCCCTCAATAACCACAGGGCCCAAAGTCCTGTAGTCCATGAAAGCCCACAGAGAACTCTACTACCTTCGGCAGCTCACCTAGATATATATCCCTAAACATAAAATATATACAAGATCTCCAGGACTGAAGTTCTTCTCCCTGAATGTCTCCCTCCTTGTTCCTCTAATAATAATTTTTTGTCATGAACTGGAAAGCTGTCATGTGGTGCTAATGGTGACATTGAAGTTTTCAGAAGCCAAGTGGCTCTGAAAGCAAGAGGGGCTCCAGGAGGCACTGAAGACCTGTCAAGGTAGAATAGACCCTGGGATCTGCCACTTTGGAGTGCATCTGCTCTTACCAACAAGGAGACACAAAATATAGAGGCAACTGCAGCTTGTAGGCCAAGCATTGCACCCATGGTAAGAGTAGATTCTGTTGGTTGGAAATTTCCAGCTCATTCTGATAATCTGGTCTGAGTTACTCTTAACACCTGGGGAAAGTTAGAGCCACTGGTCGTTAGAGCACTCACGAAGTAGGTCAAAAATAGTTTCCTTTTAGGAAACCCACTGGATGAAATGTTCCAGTGGATGAGAGTTCAAACCAGCGAGACCACTAATACTGCAAAGACTGGGATTTCAAAGTCTCATATACAGTCCAGTGATGTGTGACCTGTCTTAGAAGTCTGTGAATATCTTGGGTGGATCTTTCTTTACAGTGTATAAGAATGGCTCTTCTCCCCTCCTTCTCCTCTTTCTCAGGTTATCATCCATACTCAGTGTTGGGAAAACTGTCACCTTGCCCTGATTCTACACCACACTTGACCTATTTGTTGCCTTCTGTCATAGAAGGATAAATTGCTTCTCACAAATAAAAGCCTGCACAGTCGTTCTGATGGAGCAAAAGTGTTAGTGTCCAAGCAGAAAATTTTCCAGGTCAGCACATATGTATAGATGTACCTACCTCCCAAGACCTCCCTCTCCAATAACACTGTCCTTATTTGTAAAAGGCAAATAATTTTCCCTTGAGAAAGATTTCTATGTGCCTGTGTATATATTTGGTTGGGACGTGGAAGAGGATGTGAAGGACTAGAAAAGGGATATACCTTTGGTTGTGTTGCTCATAAAGGGATATGTGATCACACGTAAGTCCCATGAAAAACTATTAGTTCAAGCTCATCAAAATGACTGTGAACAAACTTTTGCTCTATCAAATTTTATTAAAACAAGAGAAACTCTCAGCTTGAGTTGAAGATGACACCTACCACATTATCATGAGATGTTTTTATGTATTTCATAATCATTTTTGCCTTTTCAACTTTGACGCCTTTAAAACAACTGCATATATTGCTTAAACACTTCCATGAGGTCTGTTTTGATAGCTCCATAATCATCTCTGCCTCATATGAATGAATAGTCAAAGAAGACCTAGCTTTATATACAACACTGTACTCAAAGTAGCAAGTCTGAAGGTACATGTCCCCCCACTCAAAATGAAAGAAAGAAAAAATAAAGGAAGGGGTGGAGGAGGTGGAAGATTAGTTATGATTACCCAGTTGAGATACCATAAAATAAGACACTGTACATGTAAAAGCATATGTGGTGAGACCTTGAAGAAAGTTTTATAATAATCACCTTTTTTTTCCGGTAATATGTTCTTGGAGGATGAGGTAGAAATCCTTCCTGAAAGACAAAAAGATTCAACTATGTGGTTAATCTTGGTTTCTGTTTTGTGAGGCTGGCATTAGCCAACCTTCTCCTACATACTTTTGCCTGGATGCTCCACAGCCAGTTGAGATTCAAGATGTCTAAATGAGAATCTATCTTTCTTTCCTCACCTGCCTCTTCCAGATTTCAACAATGGTAGTTGGAAAATCATCTGTAGAACCTTTTCCCTTTCTCTTTTCCTCTTTTCTAAGTCCTGAGAGGTTTTCCTTAGATAGCTATTACCTATTTCCATTCCCATAGTGCACTCAAGTTCGAGTTCCTACACCAAGACTATCCAAGCAACACACAATTACTGCACACCTACTGGGTGTCAGAACCTCTACTCGACACTGGGAATACAAAGAGGACAAACCCTGGAAGGATCTAGAGAAGAAAAGAAAACTCAGAAGTACAAATCTAAAATAGAGAAGAGTCTTAGTGGTGAGCTCAGGGAGCCCTGGGAAGGGATGACAAGGGGCTGGGACATTCAGGAAGGGGTGACACATTTTAACTGAGCATTCTGTTCAGTATAAGTTGCTGAGTGCAGAGACAATGAAGTTGTTTCAAAGCCCCAGGGCTGTCTGAAACACTATTTTAGGGGGCTGGGTGTAGCTCAAAGGCAGAGTGCATGCTTAGCATGCATGAAGCCCAGGGTTCAACCCCAGCACCAAAAATAAGACAAAACTGTTTTAAATGTTATTTCAAACCACAGAAGATTTTGCTGATTCCCTGTTATCTAAATTATGAATTTGAACTAACTAGTGTGGCATTAGAACCCTCCACAAATGATCCCCCAAATATGTCTTACTTCACACAACCCACCACAGTGCTACTTCAATAATAGTTCTGGTTTTCATGCCTTCTTTGGAGTGTCTTCTTGCATATCTGTAAACTCTTTTTTTTAATGCATAAAGTTTCTGCATTTACCCTAATTGGAATGGCCATTCCCTCATCTAAGGTCCTGCATCTACCCCTTTGTTAACACTGAAGTGCTGTACTGCACTGGAGTTAATGTGGGACCCTTCACTTCTACAGTGGCATCAAGGCCATATCTATAATTCACAAACATTTGATGATAAAATAGTGACCTTACTATGGAGGTGCAACATGAGGGGTGCATCTCTTGCCCCTTGTTACCAGAATACCTTCAGCAGCCATAGCAGGGGCCTCCCGCCGCAGTATACACTCAGTTTCCAGTTCTTTGATCTTGCGTAGCCTCCTTCAATTTCGAATTCACGGGGGGTGAACCAGTTTCCAGCCTCACTCTGTATACACTTTATGGAGATTCCTGTAAGACCAGGGTAAGTTGGTCCCTCTCCCTGTTTGTCCCCAAAGCTTAGACAATAGCTTCCCACCACACTGAATCTGGAACCATCCAAATTGGGCTCACAGTCAATAGCAGGAGTCCCACCTCTCAGACTTCAGAGGACCCAAACCCAGCCTGAAAGTTCCCTGAAAGGAGATTCCCTGCAGGGTGTGTACGTTTCTTTGATCTTCATCATGCTTGAAGAAAATAACAATTATCATGAAAAGCCACCTTTGAAAAATATCTAGGAATCACCTACAAAAGGAAAAGCAAGCAATTCCCAAGAACGAGAGGATTTCAATTTGTTGTTGGGTTCTGGAGATAAAGAACATTGATTTGTATGTTCTAAATAGTGAACTGAATTATATGTGAATGATATTTCAGTAAAACTGTTTAAAAAATAAATGGTCACAATGCAAACATTTATGTTAAATTAACCTCCAAAGGCCCATATCAAGAGAGGTCTGACAAGTGTAACTCCACACCATGTACCACCACAAGAATGGGAAGTTATATTCCATGTATGTATAATATATCAAAATACATTCTACCATCATGTATAACTAAAAAGAACAAATTTAAAAATTGTTAAAAAGCAGAGGTCTGAGATAATGTCATGAACTATTTTTGAAAAGCCTTGGAATCTATGGATCACAAAATATGTTGTGCCAATTCTACACATTAATTCACAGCAATACCAGTACACAAGTTTTTAATTATTTTTCCCTTTCATAGATAAGAAATTTCATGCTCAGAAAGGCCCCTTCTCTCCTGAGAATGAAACTGTCACTCTTAGCATAGCTGAGACAGGAACTCAGTTTCCTGACCCAAACCTAAATCCTGTGACCTTCTCACTGGGTCAAGCATCCTGCCCTGTGATGATGATCCAGCAGGAGAGAGGGTGTAAAGGCAGAGGTTGAGGTCCTTTCCCTTTTACTTCTGGTTATAAGTATAATATTTTATTCCCACCTCTGGATGGAAGCTCCTGTACTTCTCTTCGGTTCTTTGGGTATCACCAAGGACAAGCCCTTGTCAGAGCATCTAATATGGGTGATTTCTCAGTGTGAAAGTAACATCTTAAGGATCCCTTCCTCCTTCTCTCAAGCCAAACTGGAGACCCAACTCCTTGAATATTGAGTAATTCACATGGCTGATTCCCTTCCTTCCTGTGAATCCTTCAGATAGAAGTTACAAATTAAACAAGACTGTGAAACTCACCTTTTCCCAATTTCTTCTTATATAAAATTCCTTTCAGCGCACCACAGCTCACAGGAAGTGATTGAGCATGCACATCCACACTTTCATCCATGTACTTTCTTGAACCTGCAAGAGAAGGGTCTTCATTCTGTTTCTCTTTGCAATTGCACATGCCCCTCCACCCTTATTGAGGTCATTTCAACAATAGCAGGAGATACTTGAAGAAATTAGACTCCACAGATCTCAAGAGTTAACATCTTTTTCCAAGTGATGTTCTGGATACACAGAATGTCTACCCCAATTTCACCCCTCAAATTTCACACAAAATGGAATGCTTTAGCCAAGAAGCCGGGCTTCCATAAAACTGTCTTGATTCTCAATCTAGTGAGCTACACTGATTCTCATATGAGCATGAAATATACAGGTACTGTCACTGTTCTGGTGAGAACTCCAGCAATGCTATTTGGCCACAGTTGGTAGCCGAGACAGAGCCAGGGATGGCAGTCTTACCTCCCCATCTGAGCACTGACCAGGTAAGCAGGGGGAGGAGAATGACAGAGATGGTGTCTGCTTCCTGTTGTTCTCTGCTTTGCTTATACTTCATTTTGCCCTTTATCTCTAGCTTAGGAAGGAGCTCAGGGAGCTCTAGAATAATTTGCAAATTATAGAGTGGAGATCTGACTCCACAGAAGTGGGGGTGAAAAGTCTTGAAACAAATTCTGGGAGGATGAAGAGCTAATGTAGTTTCCAACCAATGTTGCAGGGGCCTTGATGGGAGGAGGGAGCCATCCTTGGTCCTAAAACTGAGTTAGGGACAGGCAGATGTCTAATCAGGACTGGAATGACTGAGAAGGATGGATGACCCAATTTGCCCTTTCACTTAACAGATGAGGAAACTGAGGCAAAGGACGTTAAGTGTTACATCCAAGTCCACACAAAGGATGAAAAAGCCCTGGGACACAGTCCTCTGACCACCACTGTGGCCACCTTGGTATGGCATGACTATTTCCAGCCTTGAACATGCTACAGCAGCCCTGGGCCCCTGGAGTCTGGTTTCAGATACAGCATCCAGTTTCTGGTTTCTCTCCCAAACACAATGACTAAATGGAATACATTTCTCAGTAGTTACTATAGCTACATGCAGCTACTGGAGAAGCAGGTTTATTATTAAAAAAAATTGAGTAAAGAACTGGAAAGCAAGCCGGGCGCGGTGGCTCAAGCCTGTAATCCCAGCACTTAGGGAGGCTGAGACAGGAGAATTGCGAGTTCAAAGCCAGCCTCAGCAATGGCGAGGTGCTAAGCAACTCAGTGAGACCCTGTCTCTACATAAAACACAAAAATAGGGCTGGGGTTGTGGCTCAGGGGTCGAGTGCCCCTGAGTTCAATCCCTGGTACCAAAAAAAAAAAAAAAAAAAAAAAAAAAAAAAAGAACTGGAAAGCAGGGGGGCTGGGATTGGAGCTCAGTGGTAGAGCGCTTGCCTTGCATATGTGAGTCACTGGGTTTGATCCTCAGCACCACATAAAAATAAATAAATAAAATAAAGATGTTGTGTTCATCTACAACTAAAAACAATATTTAAAAAATAAAGAACTGGAAATCAGATATTTAGCTATTGAAAATACGTTGTATTCCTCTCCTTCTTTACCTCTTGATCTGACTCTTCTCCATGCCATTCTAGCATTTTGAGTTAGATAGATTCTGGATCTGACTCTCTTTCTCCCTGAAAAGAAAAAACATAGAAAAATGTGATCACTGCATTGAATATGTAGGCACTTTTCAAAAATTGCACTTAAATGTAGCTTCCCCAAAACCTGCCTGATGCGTAAAGAAAAAGATGCAATGTCTACCCTTTAAGTTACTAAGAATTAAATGGCTAATCCTAGGCTCCTTATGTTTTATTTTCATACCCCTACATTAATAAAAAACCCACTTGAAATCAGTTTTTCAGCCGCCGCTGCCGCAGCCCCACAGCAACCACTGCCACCCCTTGCTCTGCAGCTGCCACACCTATGTCACCGCCACCTTGGGACCGGCTGTATCATTAGGCCACAGTCTTCAATTTGTGAACATATTCCTTTCTGTGGTGTTCTTAGTCACACATTTATGGAGTTTCTGAAGGACAGTGGGGATTACTGCCAGGCACAGCATGACCTCTATGCAGGCAAGTCTGATGAAGCTTCCATAGGAGTATCAGAAAGCAGCTTTACCAGGCCACAAGCTTGACAGAATTTCAGCCTCTGTACTTGGGTTATGACCAACCTGTTTGGACACTCAGCAAAAGATTCTTGCTGTTTACAATTTAAAATGTGCGTATCATTGGTACCGGTTGACCTTTCCAGAAACCATGTGGTATTGAGTTAATGTTTTTAAGTCTATTTCCATGCCAGAATCTTACATAAGAAATTTAGAAAGATTAGTTGCCAGAATACCCAGCACAATACTTGTATACTTTTAATATCATATAAAACCAAAATTCTAGGAAGTAAGAACACTCTAGACCTTATGTGATTTATTCCTTCCATCATTTCAAACGTTGTAGGGCCTATATGGTTATCCGCCTGCTCATTTTATGTTTACATCTCCCACATTCATTCTGGCATACATCAGGTTTGCTTTTAACCATTGGGTTTTTAAAAAAATTTTTACCAAGTCTTACAGCAATCATTTAATGTCTTTCTATAAGTCCTATTTTTTGCTATTATGGGAAATTTCCATTTTGAAAACCTAAATTTTTACAGAACCACATGTCTTTAATGTCTCCAGACAAAAGAAAAACCCTTGCTGTTAATTTAATATTTGCACTCTGAGGTGCAACTTAACAGGGAGGGCCTGAAGAAAAGAATGGGAGGGACTATTAAATATTTTTAGTAAAATGTTGCCTTTGTCTCGTGCAGAACCTGTAGAATATATGCTCTTTAATTTAGTAAGTATTTTTTAAAAGGTAGAGATGCTGTTATTGTGGTTAAAACAAACCGTAATCGTAAAATTTCTGAAATTCTTGTAATTTTTTTCATAATTATCAGAATTTGTTTACCAACTTTTTTGTCTGAAGTGTGATTTTTTTTCTTTTTTCCAAATCTCTTTAAAAAAAGTGGGTTTCTGCTGGTGAATTTAGAAGACATCTAATATTTTACATGCCTTTTGAGCTGTGTAACTTAATTTTTGGATACTTGATAATTTTGTTTCATTATGTAATTGATAAAATGGTGATGTGTATTAATGTTAGTTCAACTATATATTTATACTGTCTGGGAATGTGTGGTTATAGTTCTGTGGGAGAAATAATTTGTCAGTGTTCACCACCTTATAAAAACTTAGTGCGAGAGCCTAAATGTCTAAATAAATAATAAAATGAATTTATCATAAAAAAAGAAATCAGTATTCCACCTATATCTCAAGCAGCAGTGTGTTGAATCTTAGTACATAATCTTTATTCTACTAATTTATTTAACATTTGCCACAAACACATGAGATAGAGGTGATGACTACTCCCATTATAGAAACTAAAAATATTCAAGAAAATGAAGACAAAACTAAAAACTTAAGTGAAGACATTGTAGGTTTCTTTTAGTGGAGAGACAGGAACAAGTGCAGTTCTGTGAGTGAAGGGAAATCTGATGAGGTGTGCCAGGTGAGATACTTGCTGTATATTAACTTGAATGAAGGTATTTGTACATTTGTCCTGAAAGTGATAGTAAATGAAACCAGAGGCTTTGTTCACTTGGGTTTGTACAGAGATATTTGGATCTAAGAAACTAACCAGGAGAAGGCTAGCCAAGAAAATTGAGTCTTCTGAAAATTTTGTTTCAAATGGTAATTAAAGGCTGACTTGGTAGGTGCTTCAGAAAGAATATTCTTCCATTTGCAAGTTAATTGACTGCAGATGGGCATCTCAATATTTTCTATCACTCAAATTGTGTTTTATTTGCTAAAGAAGCAATTCAATTTTTTTCTTCTTTCTTATTCAAAGTTTACCACTCACAGACCACCATCTAGTGGTGCTAGTTGGAGTCACGTAGACCCCATGAGAAAATGTTATCCTGAGTATGCAGTCTTAACTGCTGTCAACTCCGACATGTTAAGCTGCAAAATAAAAAGGATCTTCATTTCATTCAAACCCAAAGTGGACCTGGTGCTTGGTAATAATTCCACTTTCTGTTCTTCACACTGAATAATTACTGTTATTTAAATCCATAATGGTTCACAGGACAAATATTGGTAGTTAGGCAATCTGATCCCAACACCAAACGAGTTTCATCCTTATAGACTATAACTCCATTAATATTTAATCAAAATAATGGGAGCTCAAACAAGAGTTCTAGGAGAGTTGGATAAACTCATGTAAGAAAGTAGGGTATCAGCAGCTGAGGGCTAAAGAAAACTAATAAAATGATGGAAATGTAATCCTCAGGGAGGATACTAATCTGCTTGCGTCTTCTCTTTGGCCAGTGGATTCAGGGGCTCTCCCCTTCGCTCTCACCCAAGATACCAGCAGGACTCTGGATGGTAAGGACATGTCTGAGTGTTCCTCCCACCTCCCTCCTCCTCTGAGGGTCACACCCACAGCCCAGTGAGAAAAGATTCAGACATCCTAGCTGCTCTTCTTCCTCCTATATTCCAGCTAGCTTGACATAAAAGCTCTGACCACACCCTTGAACAGTCTGGCAAATACAAAGTTCTTTCTTGCTTTCTATCCATCTATCTGGTTACATCTTTTCTGAGACTGGTAGGTATGTTGGGTTTAAGCCTAATACTTGTAGGGGAGAAAAAGCAAACATAGCAAAGTCTGCTCTAGCCCTTGGGGCCTTTGGTATAAAAAGGTTTGGAGCTTACATCCAGCTAACCCATAATATGGCACTATTGTGTTTTCTCTCAAAACAGTGTTTGAGCTAGGCAAGATTCAACTATTATTGTGCCCCTAGGTTGAAATATCCGTTTAATAACACTGAAACCCCATCACAAATCCTAATAAATACTGTAGTGGTCAGAATATAATTTTAAATTATTTTAAAAGGTTGTTATGGATGGTATTGATTAAACTCTAGAAGTAAGTGTGACACAGTTGTCAATTTCCTCCTGTTTTCTCAAAATTTTAGTAGAAGTCCCAATAGTTGGGAACAATTCAATAGGTGCCAAGTAGGGTCACCCACTGTCCTGATCTTCCCAGGGTTAAGAAAGAGCCCAGGACACAGGAGTTTCAGGGAAAAAACTGGAAAATCTAGACAACCAGGGAAAGTTGGTCACTCTAATTCCAAGCACTTGTATCCCAAAGACAATGCACCAGACCACCTGTGGGACCTGCACGATGTGGGCAGAAGTTGTTGTGCCAACTCACATCAGGTGGCGGAAGAAAGGCTGCATTTCTTTGGAAAGAAGTCAGGTTTTGGTGCTTGACACCTCCCTTCCCTTAAAGAGGAACTGATGAAAGCATCTCACACTCCATTTCCAATGCCATTTCATAGCTGTGCCTGTCAAGCAAGACACTTCCTCACTCATCTCTCCCATCTTCCTCTTCCCCAATCCTGGATGGGCCCAAACCAGCAGCTATTGAATAGGGGTAGCATCGAGAGAGAATAAGAGAAGACACAATCAAGCTACCCCTGCTTTACAATCAAAAGGGAAGAAAGGTTAGGTCGTGGGCACTTGAGAATGTCAACATGGTGTGCAACTCTGGCTCCAAGTGGGTTTGCTTTTGAGATTTCACTGCTCTGAAATCAACTGGGAAGTCTGACTAGTCAAAATTAAGGAGCATCTAGATTCCTCAAAATCTTAGCAAAATCTGTACTGATCTGTAAAGCAGAGGGAATGTACTGCCAATTTTATCTTACCCCTGATCCTGGCAGGGCCTTGCCGATTCATTTTCACCTCTTCTTTGCTAGAGGCCTCGTGGTCATTAGCTGTGCTGTTGTCTGTGGACAGACATGGGGAAGGGAGAGGTGGGCAGAAAGATAGTTTACAGGTGGGAAAAAAGGAAGCAAGAGTGTCCTGGGTTTGCTTCTGGATCCCTTTACTCCATGCACTCAGACAAGCAAGCCAATGACAAGGAAACTCTAGCAGGGTCCCAGGGCATTTTCTGTCTTGGGAGGGTCCACTGTTCAATTATATGCAAGATTTTTTTTTTTTTTGGTACTGGGGATTGAACTCAGGGGTACTTGACCACTGAACCACATCCCCAGCCCTATTTTGTATTTTATTTAGAGACAGGGTCTCACTGAGTTGCTTACCACCTCGCTTTTGCTGAGGCTGGCTTTGAACTCATGATCCTCCTGCTTCAGCCTCCCGAGCTATTGGGATTACATGCGGTGCACCACCGCACCCGGCAACAAACAAGATTTCATCATGCTTTGGAAAGAAATCTCTTAGAATTTGTCTACATGCACATAGACTTAAGTGAAAATGTTATAATGACCTAGTCCAATTAACTTATCATCTTGAAAATATACATTTATAAAATGGATGCAACCATTTTTTTTTCTTTCCAAACAAAAATGTACACATCCACCTATAGGACATCCATATAACGTAAGATATATAGTTTGGTGAAAATTTTAAATTCTTTTTTAAAAATTTTTTACTTGCCAATGGACCTTTATTTTATTTATTTACATGTGGTGCTGAGAATTGAACCCATTGCCTCACACATGCTAGGCAAGTGCTCTACCACTGAGCCACAACCCTAGCCCAAAAATATTTGGAATTTTAAATTCTTAATAGGATTTTTTAAATGTACTGTTTAAAAATTGATAGTCAAGGCTGAGGTTATGGCACAGTGGTAGCATGCCCGCCTAGCATGTGTGAGGCACTGGGTTTGATCCTCAGCACCACATAAAAATAAAATAAAGATATTCTGTCCAGCTACAACTGAAAAATAAATATTAAAAAAAATTGACAGTCATTTGGAAAAGGAGGGTTAGCTTCATTACCTAGGAGAAAAGACTTTCTTAGACCTTTTATAAAATAAGATTTGGGTACTGGATATGGTGGCTCACGTCTGTAATACCAGCAGCTTGGAAGGCTGCAAGTTTAAGGCCAGTCTTAAAAACTTAGTGAGACCCTCAGCAACTTAGTGAGAACCTGTCTCAAAACTAAAAAATAAAAAGGGCTCAGTAGTAAAGAAGTACCCCTAGATTCAATCCCTTATACAAAAAAAAAAAATTTAGGGACCTGATTATAAATAATACATACATTAAAGAAATTCAGAAAATAAAATCGTATGAAATATTACTATCTAGAGATAGTCACAATTAACTTGTTAAAAACTATCCTCCTAGGCTTTTTTCTTTGCATGTATTACTTTTTAAATAATATTTTTGCATTCCAAAAGTGAACATGTTAAATATCTTAATATACAGACATACATTTTAAAACTACAAAAAAAAAAAAAAAAAAACACCTCTATTCCATTGACCAAATGTAACCAATGCATGTTTTTATGGCTGAACTGCCATTGATTTTTCTATATGTCTATATCTATGTCCCTATATATAAATACATATGTACAGATCTGGATTTATAGATATCTAAATACATACTTTGATAAATATAATTGCTTACACATATGTATTTTTACAGTGCACATACATGCCCACATGCATACGCATACACAGACAACCTGCTTTGTTTACATAAACTTCTTTGGAACATTTTTCTAAGCAATAAGAACTTCTCAAACTAGGAAAGAAAGCTACATACTGAGAATGGCAACACCTCCCAATTAACTGTGGACCATTTACTGCTGGATGAGTAATAACATGTATGAGAAATAAACCATTTTGTAAAAGCCATTATATTTGGGGCCTCTTTGTTACAGCATCTTAGCCTACCAGCACAGTAGTTATGAAACTTATCATGGCCCTCGGGAGATTGCAGGCCTCCAAACATATAATGAGCAGTGCCTTAATAAACTCATAGGATGTACTTACTTCACTTTGCCTGCTTACCTTTTTGATGTATGTTTTGCAGCCTTTTCCTTTTCATTTTTGACCAGTTATGTCCTTTCTTTTTTCCTTCAAAAAATAATGAAGTTAATCATTCAGAGCTATAAATAGAAGTCGCCAAGCCTTATATGTCAGTAGTATTCAGTAGAATTATTTGCAGCTGGGAAAAACTCTCAATACCCAATGCAGCAAAGTGGAGGTCGATTACAGAGTAAAATTTTAATCCTGCCTGTGCACTGGCTTCCAAGCTTGGGAGACTGTCAGAGACCACATTTCTTCAAAAATTCAAAGAGGAGGAAATTAGCTCCTGCCTTCCACTAGATGATAACTGTCATGGTTATTTATTAGTGCTTCCTTTCCAAGCGTTTTTCATGTAAATTCAAATGTACAGGCGACGCACACTTCTTGAGGCTGACAGGCTGACAGCATGATAGGTAACAGACTACCCTGCAAGATGAGGGACGTTCTCAACTTGGATGTGGAGACTCGTCATTAAATAATCTCTATATTCTTGCAGTTGCAACACAAATCCTCTCACATATTTAATCTAGCTCCAGAAGAACCTGGAGCACTTTAAGGAACCGCAAAGGGTTCTTTGTTTTCCTGTTGTTGCTTTCCTTTGAATTATTTGAATGCACATGAATGCATTAGACCACTGGCACTGAATGAATGGAAACTGTTTAGGATTATTGGCAACTACAGTGACAGCCACCTTCTAGAGTTTTTTTGCTAGAAGTGAAGGCATGACTGGTGGCCTTGGGACTGTCCCACCTGAGAAGCTCATTTTGGGTGGGTCAGCTCAGGCTCCAGAACTAATGAGGAAGGAAGGTTCAAAAACACTTTGCTCTTCAAATGGAAATGGTGTATTCAAGAACACAGAGACTTTGCTCAGTGAGACCTCTGCTTCGAGCTTGAAGCAAACCTCTGGGTTGGTGGGGTCCTCGGCTCATTCAGATTCTCCTGAGGGCTGGGCCTAGTTCACTCATGCTTGGCTAGGCTGATGGCCATGTCCACTGGGCTGCTATGGCTGCTCAGCCTCAGAGACAGCTCTGAAGAGCTAAGAGTGGACATGGTCACTCCTCCTGGCTGGCAGAACTCAGACAATTGGGTTTTGCTCTGGTGGTCTAGATATTTGGTCTACCACACAGGGAAACTACAGCCTGGCAGATTAAGGACACGCTTCTCTGGGACCATGAACTGTGGAAACAGTCTCTGGTTGCTGAAAGGCCTGGTGGGTGTCTCAGGGAAGTGCCAAGTAGTGCCTGGTCTCTGCTGTTGGCAGCTGACACTGTTTCTGACACACTGCTTCTGATCTTAGAAGAAAAGATTTCAGCTTTTTGTTTTTGAATATAATGTTAGCTGAAATAAACAGACTAGTGATTTGGAGTTGATTCCAGACACATATCTGTGTATAATAGGAAAGGTACATTAAATGACATTTGAAATCATGACCAAAAAGTGTTGGGGTTATTTCCTATAAATATTATCTCACATCAGACACAAAAGGGTGAGTCCCATTATGTTATTGATTTAAACATTGAAATGTACTAAGTACTTCAACTATTCTAGAAGCAAATTAAAATATTTATAAAGTCTTGAAGTAGAAAATGTTCTCATAAAGCTTATATAAAACCTGAAAACCATAAAGGAAGAAGGTGAGAGATTTGACTACATAAATTTTTCAAATTTCTCTTAAAAAAAGGATGCAATAAACAAACCTAAAAGAATAACATCTAATAAAACAAAATGTAGCAACATATGCAGGTAAAATATACAGGTAGCTCGACAGTTATTTTTGTGTGATTAAAAAGAAAAACATAAAAAAAAAAACCACCAACAAGGCATATGTTCCAGGTATTTGTAGAGAAGGAAACCAAATGGTCATATCAAATGAAAAAGGTACTTAAGATGAAAGCAGTGCAAATTAAAATAGGAATGAAATAAAACTAAGAGTTAAGCCAGCCAAATATTAAATGGTTATTAGGTCAAGCGTATGATATACTGATTTAAATTGAGGGAAACATAGCAGTATGAATAGATTTATTAGCTATAGAGGTTTATTTCTAAATGTATTAATACAAATATTAAAAAGGTATAGGAAAATCTGCACCAAAGTGTGTGTGTATTAAACTCAGAAAAAAACCCATAAAGATATAAACCATTTAAAAACACAAATTTGTATTATTAAAAATCTAATATATCCTGGCAACCAGCACTCTTCTTGTCTCTAGAATTTTAACTAAGTATTTAATATAAATGAAATTATACAGTAAAAAAATGTTCAAATCTAATCTAATCATATATGGTGGATTTTTTTTTTTTGTCTTATGAATGTACTGGTTTTCTGTTGCTGCTGTAATAAATTACCATACACTAAATGGCTTCAAGCAACTTGAACTTACTGACTTACAGTTCTGCAGGTCAGAAATCAGCATTGGATCCCACAGGCCTAGGGGCTAGTGGAGAATCCATTTCTTTGCCTTTTCCAGCTTCTGGCAGCTAACTACAATCTTTGGTTCATGGACCCTGCTTAATCTTCAAAGCCAGCTACACTGGGCTTCTCTGATGGTTCTCCTGTGATCACATACCCATATGGATCCCTCTTTCCAAAGGAGAAAAGGTTCTCTGGTTTTAAAACCCCATGTGATTGGACCAAATAATCCAGAATACTGTCCCTAACTCAATACCCTTAACTTAATCCTATCTTCATTTTTAAAAAAAATTTTTGCAGTGTTAGGGATTGAACTCAGGGTCCTGTGAATGCTAGGCAAACACTCTAGTACTGAGCCACATTCCCAGGCCTTATTCCTATCTTCAAATTCCCTTTTGCCACCTACAGTAACAGATTATAGGTTCTACAGGACATGGACAACATTGTTTCTCTTGCTACAATATTCTCACAAATCTTATGGATCTCCCACATATGTCATAGGCATTCCATTCGTTAAGAGGCATCCCACTGGATGGACCTATGAGTCCCATGCTTCCTCTCTTCATAGAACCTATTTTTGAATGAATACTCCAACCCTACACTACTTGGCAGGCACTAGCAAAAAGCTGCACGCCACACTCTAGGTCACCTCTCAAAGCACACTTTGCTGACAAGGAGTCTCCTAAGCTGAGCATCTTTTGTAACCTGGACAGGATGAGAACTTTCCAGCTCACCACACTTTCATTTCTTTTCTTTTAGCAGTTCTTCCCTCAATTGACCCCTTTCCTCTTCAACTTTACAATAATTGGGAAAGGTAGCAGGATGCACCTTCACACTACGGTTTGAAATCTCTTGGCTTTCCCCAGAGCGGCAGGACAGAATTTCACCAAGCCTTCTGCCACTATATAGCAAACAGCCCCTTCCCTCCAGACTCCAAAGACACGTTCTTACTCCCTTCCAGGCCTCACCAGTGATACCAGCAGCCTTCATACTTTTACATTTCGTCTGTTCAGGATGCTTTAGGCATTTTCTAAGATAACACAGAATTTCTCTACCATGTTCTTCACTTCCTTCCGAGCCCTCTCTAGCAGAGCCTTTACCACCCATATTTCTACTAATGATCTGCTCAAGATAGCCTAAGCCTTTCTACCCTGCTATTTATAACCCTTCCATTCTCTACTCACTGCCTAAATCCAAACTCACTGCCACGTTTGGAGGGATGACTTATGGTTGTGCCCCGCCTCCAAGCAGAGTCATATGTTACCTAACAGTGGAGACACATTCTGAGAAAATGTGTCACTACATAAGGACCACAGAGTGTGCTTACACCAACTAAGAGAGCTACAACGTCACTAGGCAATGCAGTCTTACAGGACCACCACATCTGTGATCTGCTGTTGCACAGATGCCATTACGCAGCACTTGTCTGTACCAAAACTTGGTTTGTTCTCAATTGCTTCCGTAACAATGACCACACATTTAGGGACTGAAAACAACACAAAATTATGATCTGATAGTTATATCAGTTAGATATCTAATGAGGGTGCCACTGGGCTGAAATCAAAGTGTTAAGAGGCCGTCATCTTCGGTGGCTGTCGGGAGAATCTATTTCCCTATGTTTTCCAGCTTCTACAGGCCAATACCTCGGTCCTTCTTCTACCTTCAAAACTAGCAGCCCCGCCCCCTTCCCACCTTTCCTTCATAACCACACCTCCTCTCTGCACAGTCAAGAAAGCATCTCCACTTCCTGAGGCCCATAAAATTAGATTTGGCCCACCCAGATGATTCAAAATAATTTCTCCAACTCAAGGTCCTCAGCTTAACTCTATCTGTTCAGTTCCTTTCGTCATGGAAGACAACAGATTACAAATTCCGAGGATTAAGACATGGACATCTTTGGGAGCCTGTCGCTCTGTCTATCAGGGCACTGTAATAATAATAATAGCAATAATAATAATAGGCACTAAAAACTCATCTGCAACATTAAAAGCAAGTAAAGTCTCATTTATTCTTACTTCTTTTTCTCTTGGGTTTTCCTAAAGTGGCGTTGTTTCCAATATTCACAGTATCTAGAAAATAACAAATGGTAGTGAGGAAATAGAAATTAATAAATAAAAGTAACAAGTCTTAGGACAATTGATAATGCAGAAGGCTCACACTTACAAAGATGTCTGGATTATCATTCCTTTCTTTCTTGTAAAAGAATCCAAAAACCTACTGAACTGAGAACTAGGAGTCCAGGATGGGTCCTGGGTCTTAATTTTTTCTGCAATAGAACTTGAAAAATTGTTTCTTTGGTAATAGAAACAGTTGCCTTACCTTGTTTAGGCCTTCGGATTTTTCTACAGATTAAAGAAGATTTTATGTGCAAAATTGTATAGAAAATCCCCATGTAAATCAGTCAGAGGCTGGAGGCCCTCAGTAGAAAATATGCACTGGGTTGAGAACGGCTGGTCTGAAGCCTTTCCTCCTGCCAGTTAAACAGCAGGACTCTGCCTGTGGACAGGGACCTTTCTAAGGATGTGACAAAGGGACACTGTAGTTTACCAGCAAAAGTTCAGCTGGCTCCCTTGGATTCCTGGGAAAATTGTGTTCGGCTGTAGTAAAGAAGGTACCTGCCATTTTAAAGAGTGCATTTTTACATCATGCATACATGCTCAGCAGAACCCATCCTGTTAAATGTGACTTTATAAAGATTTCTTGCCTCCATGGGTTATCAAAAGTCTCAGGTGAAGCAAACACAGATAAAGGGATTCTGGAATGGACTGCACCACCTTTCCCTATGTTACTGGGGCCTCTGGTACCCACAAAGCCATCCTGAAGTCCTCCCCAAACCACAGCCCCTGCAGCCTTACCCATCACATCCCGTGCTTGGCTGCCATCCGCCCCTGCTCCTGGGCCCTCTGGCACATCTTTTGAGAAACACATGACACAGCAACACTTCTCATTTCCCTGTGTTGGTTGCTCTGCTCCTGGACCAAAATTAGGATTTCTGAAGACATTTCATGTGCCTTGCAGCCCTTTTCCCCACGCTCCTTTGGTCCCCTTCTCTATTTCTTCCTCTGAAAATTTTCCTTTCGTTGTTCCCCTGTATCTGACTCTTCCTTTCAGTCTTGCTGTTTTTCCTCGGTGTCTTTCCTTTTTTTTTTTTTTAAGGGACATACACCTGTGCTTATGTAAAAGGGCCCAAAACTTTCAGTAAAGTATGAGTAGAAAATAGTTATTGGAAGGTAAGAATGTTTAAGCAGAAGGCCGGGTACTGTTTTCCTTCCTTAGCTTCCTTCTTAAACACCAGGTAAAACTTGAAACCATCAAAGTTAAATAATGTCTTTTCCTCTTTATCAGAACTGTGTCTGTTTTAATCGTTAAGTCATAATTACCTTGTTCGTCATAGCCGGGCAGGCTGGAAGACAGCTCTACTGACTCTCCTTCTTTATTTGTTTGGTGATTTTCTAATTCATCAGATACTAATGAGAAACAAGAACATTACTGTCCATGGGTCCTGAGACACTGACCAGGGGAGAGTGCCAGTGCTCCCAGGACACACACTAGGCTAAGATGAACTGTTCTCTGGAGGGTAAAAAACACCTGCTCCAACAATCACAACTGAAATCAGCAGAGCCATGCTCTTTCCATGTTACGCCCCATTTACCTGTTCTAAAATTTTTATCTTTCTACTTGTAGCCCAGAAAAATTTCTTAGAAAGTGTTTTTCTTCCAGAAAAAACAGAACAAAACAAAACACTAGTTGTTCTTTGGAAATAGTAAAGAGTAACCAGCAGAACCAGTTTCAAACTCATCCCAAATGGCCAGTGACTATTTACATCACGAACCACATTTCTGCAGGTCAGCCAGTCAGAGGCAGCCCTGCAGGACTGACACCAAGACCATCAGCAACACCCTCTCAAAAGCCTCAGCGATGGCTGAATTCCAACCTACTCATAAACACTCCTGCTTCTAGAAGTACCGGGTCCTGACCACCTTGCTTTCCAAAACTCAGTATAAAATCAGTAGTTTCCTGTTTCATAGAGACTGTGCCCTATAAACATAGTGTCACCTCCCACCAGGACCTTTGCTTAGCAAGCTCAGATACCGAGCTCAGATACTGAGTGGTGGGCTCTCCCTTCAAAATATGGAGTCTCTACCAAGATCCTCTGGAAGACTTGCTTAAGAAGGTCCAATGGACCCTTGCACCAGCAGGTGTCAATTCTAGACCCCTTGAGCTTGGGTCCAACTCAGATGATTGTCAAATGAATCAGCCTCAACAACATCTTGAGCTCGGGATTGTTTCACTGAGCTCTTATTTCTGAATTTATCTGATTGAAAGATAGGTATGCAATTAGACCTGAAGTAATTAGATATTTTGGTTTGGAAGTATAGCATTTAGCAATTAGTCCCTCCATTTGTGTACTTACTCTTTACTACTTCATTTATTCTCACTTTTGTCTATTTTTAAAAGTCTTGTATTCTGTTTGTTCCTGATTTTTCTGTGCTTTCTGAATATTAGAAGAATGTGATCCAAAGCATATACAAGGAGACAAAGGTCTGATAAGTTCTTAATCCAAGCCAGATCCCCAAACTGATGGATGTGGGTTCCTAGGCAGTAGCCAAATTGTGCAAAGATGTTTGGTCACACCTTGTCTTGGGTTCCTCACCACAACCTTCAAGAGGGCAACTTGGTGTCTTGTCAATTTGTAAAACAAAATCATTTATGTAATATGTCAACTGGATTAAATTATTCTCGTGTAATTAGTCATGTATCTCCTTTTGAGTCTCTAGTTGGTGACCCCAGTACTCAGTGCCTGGGCCACACACCATTCACACTCATAACTGAATGCAGTGGCCTCATCACTTTTTGTCATAGAACTGTCTTGCTCAAAGCCACAAGCGCCCCTGGACAGGAAATGCACTTCCTTTATGAATGTTCTCTGATTCTCTCTCTTGCACCATCTGAATAAATGGCACAAAAAGATAACTGAATTATAAGGAGGGACTTTTGACATGTCAAAAGTAACACATTTTGGCCAGGCTCTGTGGCTCACACCTGTAATCCCAGTGGCTCAGGAGGATGAGTTAGGAGGATCTCAAGTTCAAAGCCAGCCTCAGCAAATTAGTGAGGCTCTAAGCAACTCAGTTGAGACCCTGTCTCTAAATAAAATATAAAAAGGGCTGGAGATGTAGCTCAGTGGTTAAGTGCCCCTGGGTTCAATCCCCAGTACCAAAAAAAAAAAAAAAATAGTAACACATTAGGAAATACTTCTGTAAAAAAGGAGGGAAATCTCCAGACATTCCCACATCCCAACCAGAAGCTGTTATTTTCAGACCATTATCTGAGGGACATTCCTTTCTTTTCTTAGTAATACCCCTACAAATGCACTAGGTGGAGAGCTACTCTTCAATGGAATTGCCAGATTTAAAAATGTACACAAAGATTAATTTTAGGAGTTCCAAAAAATTCTCCTATGCATGATCAGTTAATAGTTGATGTGAACATTAGCATACCTACATTATGTGTGATTCAAGATCTGCAAGCACAACATAGCTACGCTTCCTTACAACATCTAATCCATTTACTATAATCTCTTCAGTCTCATCTAAAGATAAATTCTTTTCTTTCATGCATTTATGTTCTACTTTCCTTTGATGTTCCATTCAATATCATTTGCTTGGGAAAATCAGTGGCTCATCTAGACAATTATTTTCTCTGGGTTTTGTTAAGTTCTGTTGTGGTAGGCAGAATTCTGTGATGGCTCCTAAAGATTAGGTTATGTTGCAGAGTTGACCTTGAAAAGGGGAGGATACCAGGGTGGACCTGGTCTAGTCACATAAGCCTTTTAAAACAACTGAGTGTTTTCCATCTGGCAGCAGAAGAGGAACTCAGAAGTTCAGAGTGTGAGCAGGACTACACACACTGTTGCTTCCTTGAAGATGCAGGGACCATGTGTCAGGGAATGTGAGTGGCCTCTGTGGGCTCAGTGAGCCCTGGCCAAGAGCCAGCAGCAAAGCTGTGACCTCAGCCCTACAACCACAAGGAACTGGATTCTGTCCATAACCTGGATAAACTTAGTTGTAAGATTTCCCCAGAACCTCCAGTTAAGTGCTCAGCCTGGCTGACTCAGTGACTTCAGCCTTGTACACCTCTGAGCAGAAAACTAAACTGAGTCTGCCCAGAATTCTAACCTGTAGAACTAGGAGATAACAGGTAAGTGTTGAGTTAGACACTAGATTGTGGTGACTTGTTATTCAGCAATGAAAAACAATCATTCATTCTCAAATTTTAAATAAGACCTAAGAGACATAAAGTTCATATGTATATCCTCTCTGATCCGGGAATAGGCCAGCTCTCTTCAACTTTACAGATCTCGCTACTACTTAGCGTAATAACTGAGCTGGCCAAACAAAGAAATGAAACTTGTAAGAAAAACCTCCAATTTTGTAAACACAAAAAGGGGAAGTTATTTTCTTAGCCATACTCTATTTGCTTGAAAAAAATGACAATTATGTAAAGAAATATGAAAAAGTATCTAGATACCTAACTGCTCTAGGTACATTGATTCAAAATGTGACAGACATCAAAGCTTGCTGCTGGTGGCCACAGCTTATCTAGTTGCCTCACAGTGACTGCAGATGTCTATGTTAGCCCAGGCTTCTTGAGATTTTGTACTTAAATTGCCTTTAAACATAACGTACTATATACAGCACAATTCTATTGCTACTTAAAACGGTTTTCCACCCTTTGATCAATGAGTTTCTGAATATCACTACTTCTCTTTCTTCTGTCTTCTTCCATAGGCATGACACTCAAGCCAGCAGCACTATAACTCTTAATAGGAGAGAATCCTAGAGTTTAATTTCCAGTGTCCTCTTCCAGAAAGTGCTTGCCTATGGACAATACGTAATGGCCTTTCTTGCATCTTCTTATTAGGGAACTTCCTCATGGGGAAACATTTAAAAGTTCCTACATTCCTAGGAAAACTCAGTACTCTTTGGCCATATGAACAAATAAAGCCAGAATCATCCCGACTAATCAATGATAGCTTCCGTCCAGGACACAGGCCTCTGAAAGCCAGCCAATCATCACATCCCCACACTTCTGACAGTCAGCAGAGATGTAGAGGCCATGCTTCCATTACCCTGCCCTCATTGCTAAAGGTCAGCTCATCCCCCCGCAAGCCCACTTCAAAAGGTCCTCCAATCTCTGAGCTCCACACTGGCCCCAAACATTCTACCATAGGAGTGCTGTTCAGAGAAACTGGACACATACGCACAACACTTCCTCAGTTAAAAAACAACGAATGCGCCCTCTTTTAACAGTATACACATTTCCATTGCTACACTTCATAAAGGCCTCTGTGCTTCTCCTTGACTCTCTAGATTCTCTCCCTGACATTTCCAGCCTCCATGGTTACCTGCCTTTTCCTCCTTCAGGGATGCTCTATATCTGTGTTTCCAAATTGCCACTGTGTTCACCTCTTCTGGCTCTTTTCTTCTGGGTATCTCCTACCTCATATAGTTGATTACATTCACATATTTTCTGTCTGTGATTTTTCTCCTCTTCTCTCCCTAAGCATTCTTTATTTGCTAAATAAAATCTCTGTCCATTGAATCCTAGTGGATTTCTGGGTACCCAAAGGTCCCTTGGACTTCTACTTTGAACACTGAACATGGCCCAATTCATTCCAGCTTCACAGAACCCATGTGGATCTCCACTCTGCTTTTCTTTCTTGGGACTTATCTTCCTTGTGTCTTATATACATCTTATTTCTAGTTCCTCAAAACAATAGCAACAATTTCCCTATGTGTTAAAGTTTTTGAGGATGGAAAGAGCATAATTATCAAAGTACCCTGTAAAAGCACGGTATGATACAATGGCATAATGGAGAACACTGGTCCAAAATAGCATTTGGTTTTACAAACAGCTCATCTGAATTCTATCAATTAGATATGATGTTACTGTTTCTTTGACGGCTTTGTCAAGTTTGTGATAAAACCATAATGATGATCAGCCAGCAGAGAAATGCTAAGCTTTTTTATTTCCACAGAAGATAAGGAGTGAGTAGGAACAGAAATTGTTATAGAATTCAAATAATAGTATTAATAGTGAAAAGACGAAGGCAAAGGAACATTCTCTTACGCTAGCATATTTCGACTAGAAGTAAATATACAAATACCTAATAACAAACAAAAAGACTCCTTAATCACGGAATTTCTTGAGATTTTGTGTGTCCCTGAATGTCCCCCAAAAAGCCACGAGTAAGTGTGAAAAGTAAGTGGATCATTTCATCATGAGGCACATTCAGAGTAAATCCACCAGGAAATGCCAGATCAGAATCAGCCTCCCGACAACCCGCAACCCATGCCATCCTTCCCTCTCTTACCTCGCTCACATGATGGTAGAGAGCACAAGTCTTCCTGGGGCTCTTCATCAGACATTTGTAAACAGAAATTATTATCTTCTAGAAGAAGATAGCAATGAAATTCCTTAGAGGACTCAGTGTGCAACCATGTAGAGATGGCCAAGGCAGTTCAAGTGACTCCCAGTGGGGGGTGTCCCTGGTCTCAGACCCTCCTGCCTTCGCATTCCCTCTCCCTGGATGTGGAGGCTAACATAGCTCCTGGCACTCTTACCAGAAGGGGACAGTCTTCCCACCTTGCTCCCTCTCTGAACAGCCCACTCTCTCTTATTTCTGACCCTTTCCTTTGGCTCTACACATTTCCTTTGACTGGGCATGTGCAAGCAGCGGGGCGGAATGGGAGAAGAAAGGGGAGAAGCAAAGATTCCGCAGTTGCTGGGGAACTAACAGCACAATTACCTTCCCCCTCATGCGATGGCTGGCTGACCACCTCTAGCTCCTCTTCGGGAGTCATCTGGGCAGTATCCAGATCACAGAACACTGAGGAGATATAAGGACATAACAACCATGCAGAGGGACCCAGAAACCCACCTTGGTGTGCTCAAGTGGAGCCGGAAAGTTCAGAGAAAATATGGTGTGTGCAGGGATCAGAATCACATTGAATTTTTAGCATAAATAGGCAGAAAGAGTGAAGAAGAAAGGTCTAACTAGTTAAGGATTGAATATTTTCTCTTATATGCAGAAGCTAGAGAGGAAAAAGGAAAACAAAGATGGGATTGGATTCCCTAAAACTGGTTAAAGAAAGGAACCAAGGGGTGGGAATTGAGGGGAGAGGGGATTGCTGAGGAGTGATATTGGCCAA
This sequence comes from Xerus rutilus, assembly GCA_028644305.1. NCBI lineage: Eukaryota > Metazoa > Chordata > Mammalia > Rodentia > Sciuridae > Xerus > Xerus rutilus. The sequence goes on along the minus strand of CM053402.1, from coordinate 152,997,556 downwards.
ATTATGTCATTATTGGGTGCATGTATGAATATGTAACAGCAAATCTCATCAATATATACAACTATAATGTACCAATAAAATAATGTAGGAAAAGTGTTATGGGCCAGGCTACATGGGCAATGACCAAACAGACTCCATTTTGCCCTGAGACTCCGCATCATGTAAGAAATGCTTCTCCTATGGGAACACTCTGCCTCTGTGCCCATCAACAGTTGCTTAGCATAGCAAGTTTGGCAACACAAAATAACAATTATCATACAATGTAAAATCGCTCTCTTGGTTCCCATCTTTCTTGAACAATGTACTCTGTCAGAGATTAATTGTCTAGGTGTTAGTAACCATTCTTTAACTTGTAGTCAACTAGGGTCATTTTGACCCACTTCTCCCTCTGCTTATGATTTTAGATCTCATGATGTTTGTTTATGGTATAGAATCACAGCAACAGCCACTTATGACTAATATGGTTTTGGGCTATAAAAGGTACACTCAAACCCCGGGAGGGGTTCGAAGGGTGTAGACTTGCAGCCTGCCCCTTGGCCCACAAGCTGGTGGATCCAGACTGACAGCTGATGAATAAAGTTTCTGTCTCCTGCTTTAAGATGGACTTGGTGATTTATTGCCATCTTGCCATAACAAAAGAAAGGGAAAGACAGTCTTTTCTTGAAACTTATTACTTTAACCTGAGTAGAGAATGTGCATATTCTACCAATGAGGGCCATACTGTTCCGAACAGGATTCACTAGGATTTCTTCTTGTGTTTCCCACAAAGCAGGGTAAATGCAAAGAATTCCATCTGAGGACTAGCTGGAGAGTGCTCAGAGAGAACCCAACAGCAAACACCTGTGTTTGGCCACCACCACCCTGCAACCCAGGGCCTCCTTACCTGGTGCATGTCCTAGGAAGGAGCAGGAGGCTTCCTGAGGCGGCTCTTCCCCATGCATCTCCAAACAGGCATTGCTGTCCTCTGCAGAAAAGAAAGGAAGTCCCTAAGGTGTCAGGATACAACCAAAGGGGAATTGTGGAGAAAACACTCATAGCAAAGGCATGGGAAGTGCCAGCATCTCCTGAGGGGAAAGGTCCCCCTCTGAGACCCTCCTGGTCTGTGCTTTAGGTTCACCTGGACTGTAGGAGGACACACTCCAGTCACTATCACCAAGGCCCAGAACCATCCTTCTGATCACTTCCTGCTTCTTTCCCCTTCCTCCCCATTCCGCAGCATGTTGCCATCTCTGCCCTCGTTTCTGGCTGCCAGGGTCTCCAGATGTTTGTCTTTGGATGCGTTTCTGTCTCCTTCTTTGTCCCTCTTTATTTGCACCCTGATTTTTTACTGTCTTTCCCATCTCACTTGGATGGGCAGGATGGTTGGGTGCAAGAGGGAACAAGGCACTGGGGCCTCTACCAAGAGAAAGAGGCCTGGAGAAGCAGGAATTGCAGGGTCAGAAGGAAGACGCTGGTCCCATCTGGGGAGTGTTCAGTTCCTGAAAGACATCCAGTGGAGAATTCTGGAAGGATGAACTGGAAAGACAGGCCTGCCCTGCAGACATGCACTTGGGAATCATTCTGTCATCGGAGAGCAGGTGACATTGCTGGAGAGAGGATCATTACTTTGGGTGTATCTCTGGGCCACTTCACCTGCAGAGACCTTCATCTGAGAACTCACCCTGTTCCGGAAGCCTCTGTGTCTGTGACCCTTACTTCAGTGCTCAAGTTGCCCCTTCTTTCTCCCCTCCCGTGGACACAGTTCTTACTCTTCAAAGGGTTTATTTTGATTTATCTCCTCTCCACAGTTTCCTTAGTGCTTCCTTCCCACGTGGTTATGATTTGAATTCATTCATCTCTCTAGACAATTTTCCCTAATTCTGGCCTCTGGATCTTATTTCTTATAGAGCTTGTCCCCTTCCTACTTGGTCTCTCACCTTGTATCTATTTCTCTGGGTTTTACCTTGACTTCCTGGATGCCTAGAAGATTTCTATTATTTTCTGTATTATTTGCCTCATTCTTGAAGCTCTCTCCTCCCAGCTTGGGAAAAGCCCTTTCGTTTTCACAAGAACCACACCACCAGGGACTTTTGCTCTTATCGAATGCACCCCCACGGGACTTTCCTAAATTGCCAGATTTCTATCACTTACAAAACTCAGGTCCAGGGGCCTGGTATTTCCAGAAGGAGGTGAAGTCATGTCCTCACCTCACCTGCCACAACCTGCTGACATTTGGGTTTGATGTGCACTTCATACAATCACCTGGCATTTTTTCCTTGGCACCCAGCCTAACTGTGACACACTTATAGTCCCCCTAAGTTCTCAGCACATGGCACTGTCTCTCCTAGGGAGCCCCCAGGCCTTTATCCTTGAAGTTTTGAAACAAAACAGAAGATGGACACAATTCCACCTGTATATATGCAAAAATGTAGAGGAGAGAGGCAGGAAAGGACAAGGGGGAGATGTTTTCCATACTGACTAGAAAGCAGAGATCTACTGAGGGCCCTGGGAACTGAAGTCCTAACTGCCCTGTTCCTCACCTGCTTGCAGAAGGAGCGCCTCCTTTAGTCCTCCCCCTCCTCCGCTCGGTACCTGGGGAGTTTGGGGATCACAGGTCTCTGTAAAGAACAAGGAAATGATGAACCTCAGGGATGACCTGGAAACACCCCAGTATGCTGGTACCACCTGTGGCGGGCACCGTGTCTCTGTTCCATAGGCGGAGAGCCACGGTTGGCCTCCGTCTCTTTCCCATCTCAGCGTCTGTCCTCCTCCCCCTTCTCATGTGTGGCTCTACCTCACTCATCTCTGCTGGCCAGCTGCTTCTCTTCTCTTCCCCTGGCTTCTGTCTTGTTTCTTTGCCTTCTTTTTCTTTCAGTGCCAATGTACCCCTTTCCTGGTATTTGGTCTCTCTTGCACTGGACCTCAGCTATCCCAGCGGGTGCTCTAGTCTTGTGCTTTCTGTGCCTGGGATTTCCTCCCCCTCCCACTAACATTATTTTACTTTTTCTCCAGAGTCCTTTTTCTTAGTTTTTTAAACTGATACATAGATACTTAATAAAAATTTTACACAGTCAGTGGGTAGCAGGCAATGCCGGAGGCAGGTAGACACTGTAGCATGTCGCAATCAAGTTAAACAGATTTATCTCCCCAGGCGTCTGTCATTGCTTTACAGTGAAATCTTTCAAAACCCTTTCTTCGAGCTGTTTGAAGTGTGCCACTCGTTGTTATGATAGTCACCACTCAGAGCAATGGCACACCGGAGCTTCTTGCTCACTCAGTAGCACAATCTCACACGGGGCCCTGGTGCGTTCCTCTGGAACTGGAGCTTCCTCTTTCTATTCTGATCCTGTGACAGGCCCCTGACACCCTACCTGCACACATTTCTGTGCATTATTTTTCTGTCTATAAGAGAGAGGTGCGCATGCCTATGTCTGAAGGCTTTGTAAGGGGAAAGGAGGTCATGCATGATTCCGTAATCTGATGGGGACTATCAGAGGTCTCCACCCAGCTTGTCTCCACCCCGTCTCGCTCTCATTCTCACCCTTTCCACTTGTCTCCGCCTCTTCTCTTTCCTCCTCTGGGCCTTGCTGATGAGGTCCACTGGACGTCTCTGTCTGGCTTTGTTTCTTTCTATGTTTGTTCCCTTTCTTCCCTGATGCTGGGCTTTGTGCTCTTTCCCCATCTCTCATCCCATTGCTTTCTAGAATTAGGGATCAGAAAAGGTATCTGGGAGATCGTCATGGAACCTCACATGGCTTCCCTCATTAGAGAGCAGGATGGAGTGGGAGGGGCCGAGAAGACGGGTCCAGATGCAAGGCTAAGCCTGTGCAGAGGCTCAGAGGAGAAGGAGGAATCCGAACATCAAAATTACCCAAGAAGTTTTCTACACACTGAAGTAAGAGCAGAAGAGGCAGATAGGAAGCTGGCGATCGGGGGAGGAAAAAGGACATAACCTCTAGGACAATAAGAAGTCATTGGCTTAAGGCAAAAAAAGCAAGGTCATGCCAACTGGCATTTTTCTTACAGTCATTTCGGGTTCCACAAAACGGATGTGATGGGGCAAGACAGGAGGGGAAAGCTGAGCCTGGAAGCTGTTTCTATAATCTCAGAGGACAAGATGTTGACTAGGGTTTTTGTGTTGGGAGTGGAAAGCTATGGACAGGTGGGAGGTATGTGAAATGCCTCCAATCAACCGAACTGGATGATCTAAGTTGAGAGAGAGGGACCAGTCATTAAAAACTCCCAGGCTGACAATGGAGAAATAGTGTTCTGTCCTGAGACAGTGACTTCCCAGACAGAAGGCAGGTCTGGTGTCAGGAAGAAGAGTAGGTGCAATTTTAGTAGCGTCCCAGACTGAGGTTCCTGAAAAACATCTAAATGGAGATGACTTTCAGATTATGTGCATGAACAGATTCAGGCATACAGACGAAGGAAGTTAGAAGACAAGTCTAGTTGTGTTTTAAGATCATTAGTTTAAAGGTGGGAGTAGATAAGAATGCCTGGGGAAGGCTAATTGCCTCTGGGTATATTGTGCCACATTAATAGTGCAGACCCTGCAATCGGAAAACTCTCTGCTCATGTGATCGCCTTTGAGCCAGAAGTTGGTTCTGTCCAGCGACTCTGAAGCCCTCAGATGTCTTAAACTGTCTTTTCTGCTGTACAGACAATTTTCACCGTCTGCTGACTTTCATTCACTCTCCATCTTCGCCTTCTCTGTATATAACGTCAGTGCCCTTCCTTTACAGGCTCTGTGTTAGCACTCTTCCTGTTTCTCCCTTAATATAATTTTCTCCACCTTAGAAACTCTGCACCTTGTTTGATGATTGAGTTTATCTCCTTTTTTCCATGATGGGGAAATGAAATTTAAACATGAAAATGTCAGTATTCCGTCCGTCCATCCATCAGTCTTTCTGTCTTATCTTTCTCCCTATCATCAAAGGCCTCATCTTTCGCCATTGATATTGGAGCAGGGACCCTTCCCCTTGCCAGGTCCATTTCAAAAGTCTTTTACAGGAGTTTTTTACATTACAATTCTACTCATTATGTCCAAATTCCTGCCGCAACCATAGAAAGTAGGTGGAAAGCCATCTCCTACCCTGATAACGTGTACCCCAACACAGTGACAGATGAATTCCATGACTGTTTAGGTAAAACTGGCAATCGCTTGGGAATTTATTTGATGGTTCTATCTGTATTTTCCATTCTCCTCTCTTTATGTTCTGTACATAAGAAAACCTCACCAGGTCTGAGCTCTTCCTTTGTTTGCTATCTGTATCTTACAATAGCAGCCAAAAGCTGGCCATAGTTTGTCTGTCTGTGTGTAGGGGGTGTGAGGAGAGGGAATGCATGGATGGACGTATGGATGGATGGACGGACAGACAGACAGACTGGTGGATGGATGGGAGCACAGGAAAGGAAATGAAAGAATAGGCATTTATGCTTAAAGAAAAATGAAACTTTAGATAACAGGTAATTTAAATTCTTATTACCTTCTGTATCATTAGGTAATAACTGGGGCATGTCTTCTGATTCTCCTCCTTCATCCACTTGTAAATAAAATGTCTGGGACACTGAAGAAAGAGAAAGGAACATGACAGATAGCTGATGGTGACCTGGACACCTGCCCGGATGTAGTCCTGCTGGGCTCTGATGTTCAGAGTGCACAGCTGCTGCCTGCGGAGGAGGTATGCTGCACTAAGGCAGCTCTGTTTCACTTCCTTTAGCACTTTCTAGGCCCCCTGGCCCCCGCTCCTTCTCTCTACCTCTCCTTTTTCTGCCTCTAACCCTGTTTTCACACACCACCTGCATCTATACCATGAGGCTATTTGTGGATCTCTTTGACTCGACTTCCTCTTTCTGGCTTGTACCATCTCTGCATTTCTCTCTTTCTTCCTCTGGGATAGTCTTAGTTCTTGGCACTATTATCTCCCTATTTATTCTTTGAACTCACTTCCATTTTTTTCCCCCTATATACTGCATATGTCCTTATCCCTAACCCTCCCTGGCAAGTACATTTAAAATGATTTCTTCTCAAACTGCATCCTGCTCGTCGTCACTCAACACACACTGATATCTCAGTCAAGGGCGGACAGTGTGTGTGACAGTGATTCCATATATAACGCTGCCTAGTGACACTGCAGTGTAAGAACATTGTAGTGTAAGAACACTTTCTGATGTTCATACAAGGAAGAAATCACCTAAAATGATATTTCTCAGAATATATTTGAATAAATCATTGTGACACCTGACTGCATTTATATTCTCTATTTGTTTAGATCAAAAGGGGCTACGTGGGAAACTCCATTTGGTACCCCAATCCACATTTTTATTACGCTGTATCCCTAGGTTCTCCACCCAGAAGCCCCCGGGGTTAAGGGGCTTACTGCCCCTCCTCAGCTTACCTCCCACACACCTGGGAACAAAGCCACATGTGAACACAGGTGTGGGTTTGTGTGAGGAGTGTTGGGGAGGGAAGGATGGAGGTGTCCCTTTCAACAGACAGGCAAACACCGTCAATGAGTGAGTTGGTGATTTAAATCATAGTTTCTTCCCCCGCCACCTGGTACTGGGTGTTTGTGGTTTCAGCCTCTCCCCCACTCCCACTCGGGAGAGCCTGATGCTCATGGGAAACTGAAGAAAAACAAGGAAATAAACAACCAGACTCAGGGAGGAGGGAAGAGGCTCAGGGCCTTCCTGCGGATTCTGGTGTCCAGTGCACAGGTGAGCTTCACCTTGGGAAAGGGGACTGATTCCAAGGACCCCACCCAAGGCCCCCTGAAGCCTTCCTCTCCCCTTTTCCTTCTGCTCACCCATTATCTTCCTTCTTCTCATTTTCCTGCCACGACTGCTGTTGCTTCCACGCCGTGAAGAACCACCCACCCCTTCACTGCTCCTCAGTGCTCTTGGTCACCTGTCCTATGTGTCTCCATTTTCCCTTTGGGTTCTCCTCTCCCACAGCTCTTGCATCCCACATGGCGGGTTCCAGCCCCACTGTCTCTCTGCTTTCCCCTGATCTTGTGACTGAATCCTCTTTTGAATGAGAGGCTCTCTGTGCCAGGCCCTGATGCACTGCCTGGAAACCTACAGGGCCCTGGGGTCCCCCTGCAAACTCTGCTCAGAGGTCCCAGCCACCCCAGCCCTCTGCCAGCTTCACACAACCACTGTCACAGTGAGTCATCAGGGAGGCTGAACCCTTGCTGGGCAGCCTTGACCTGTAACATGAGAGACCTGGGCACAGGGGCCAGGGAGGGGGCTCCCTGTAGGCCATGAAGAGTGTGATGGTTTGACTCTTAAGTGTTCCCCAAGGCTGCCGTGTGTTGAAGGCTCGGTCACCAGCCTGCAGTGCTACTGGGAGCTGGTGGACCCTTTGGCAGGTGGGGCCTAGTGGAAGGACGTGAGGTCAGTGGGGAGTGGCTCTGGCCCTTTTCTCTCTCTCTCCCTCTCTCTGCTTCCCAGCCACCCTGAGGTAAGCAGCTCTTTGCTTTCTGAGAAACTTCCCACTATGTGTTCTGCCTTACCAAAGGCCAAAGGCACAAGCTAAGCAACCATGGACTGAAACCATGAGCCAAAAAACCCATTTCTCAGGAATTTTGTCACAGTGACAGGAAAGCAGACACAGAGAGGATCAGAGCCCACAGAGAGATGGACAGTTCCCTCTGCACCTTTGACCTGGGGGACCCTGGATACAATAGAATATTGACTTAAAATTAGTGCCTAGGTGTTCGATTTCCTTTATCCTTTGTCAGACTTGGATATATCACTGTATGGAGATGAGGTAACTCTTATTTTAAATCAAGGTATCATTTCCACAAACCAATACATTCCATTCTTCATACTGACTTCTACTTTTTTCCTATTTAAAAATCCGTTATTGACTTTTTAATTTCCAAACAAAATAAAATTGTAAATTCCTCAGCACAGGGTGTCAGGCCCTCCAAAATGGGCTTCCAAACCCACCCTCCATGATCCAGCCTCCTGGTTCTGAAAGTGTACCCTCCCTGCCACACGCTATAGCTTGTACCAGCTGTGCCTATGACTTCTCCTCTCTTGGGAGAAGCAAGTGACACAGGACAGTGTGTCTATAAGCATCAGAGGGGGCTTCCTCCTTCCTAAGGAAAAGCATCACTCAAGCCTCCCCCATAGAAATGTAGAGACTCCAACCCTACACTTCACAGCACCCAGGTCAGGTCCTAGGGTTACTGGGCCTGTGTGAACTCCACAGGGACACAGGTCATGTATGCTTTCTACACCATTGTCCTCAGCAAGAGTGAATGAATCAACAGCTGGCCTTGAACCCCAAACACCGAGAGCTTTTGTTACCATTTTGGAAGCTTTTGGAAATCTCCCCTAAGTCTGGATAGGCCATCAGATGGGTGCTACTGAACAGTGCCTTCAGAAGCGACAGGCTGAAGGTCTTCTCCAGGTTATCGAGGACAGAATACATCACCATCTGCAATGGGACCAGGTTTCTACAAGCCTCTTGGAAATGCTGAAAAACATTGAATGGAGAATTTTGTTACTATGGATTTGTGGATTCTAGAAGACTGTTAGGGAGGTGCCTAGACCATTCCTCCTCTCATGAAATGTTACAATTTTGCATGTTTGGGTGACTTCTTAAATGTTCTCTGCCATAAAATAGACTCTTAGTTTTGTGAACCTGGCTCTCTGAGAGGTTGAGGGGAGAGTCATTTTGAAGAATAAAACTGTGTTCAAAGTCAAACGTTGTATGGGATCTAAGAGCCAGACCAGGGTATGGGGGCGGAGGGTTCTACATACCATGAGAGGCTGTTCTGATGACTGGACAGTGATCACTACTCTGCCTCTAGGACTGGCCTGGCCTGAAAGCATCCAGGAAACCAGTGCCCACCCTGCCCCACTGTGATCCTAGCCAAATGACAAAGAACATTCCTAAAGACAGAGAGGCAACTTGTCCTCGGTATCCCCAGGGAGACCTACTGCTAACCTGTACCAACATCCTAGAACTCCAGAAATGTCTGAAGAACAGGAAATGACTTGGACAGAGAACAGCAAGCATCTGTTTCCGAATTTATCCTAAAGCCACCAATTTATCCTAAAGTTGCCCTGTGAGTTGCGGAAATCTCATGCTCAAGGGTTTAAAGTAAAAGGGATTAATGAAGCACTGCTGGGGTCCCTTAATCTACCTTTAGTTTATGTTAGGATTTGCATGGCGCACCTGAGATGCTCTGCACCTGGGAAGCATTCCTCCCGTTACTGTAGAAAAAGCAGTGTTTTCTGTGATGCCTGCTTCTCCCACCGCCTCCTGACAGGATGGCAAAGATCTGCATTCCCACCCTGAAATTCGGCATAATGCAGTGTGGGGCTGGTTTCTGGTCCTGAGGAAAGTCTCCTCACTCACCTCAAACATCTGCTCAGAGATGAAGGCGCGGTCTCGGAGGCTCATGAGGAAAGGAAATGGCGTTGTTATTGCACTTGCAATCTCCACCTTGTTTTCTTTGAAATGCCTGAAAAGGTGTTCATGCAAAACCTGCTCCTTTGTGAGCCCCATCTCTGTGTCCTGGAGCTCTGTTTCCACCCTAAGAAACAAAGATACAATAGATACTGAGTTTCTAAGAGGCTGGTGATGATTTTAGACGCACAGGAAGGTCAGTGGAGAGCCACTGTGTGAAATAAGGGCTCGTGGGGGAAGACCAAGCGAATGGAGCATTTGTTTTAGGGAATAATCCAGGGGGTGCAATGGAAGAAAATAGGGATCTTAGGAAAGACCTGTACATGGCAGAAGGATCCACCCTGTTCTAACCTACACTAACCTAAGCTCTTTAGAAAAGCATTCAATTTAAAAATGTTAAAATCTTCAAAGGTATTGATATGATACTTGTTGATGTCGCATGTCAACTTGTGGTGGTGGGGAGCTGTTAATAAGATTAACATTTAAATTGGTCAACTAGGAGGACGGCAGTTTGCCTTCCATGATGTGGGTGGGCCTCATCCAATCAAAGACCTAAATAGAACAAAAAGACCAAGTGAGAGAAACCAAAACTGCACCCGCCTACTGGCCCACACCGCAGACTCTGGGCTTGCCAACCTCATGACTGTGACAGCCAGCTCCCTGCAATGAATTCCTTCCTCTATATACACATCCGATTGCTTCTGTTGCTCACAGAACTCCAGTGCAGTGTGTGTGCACATGCGCACACACATGTGTGTGGGTGTAGATGTGTGTAACTTACAGACCAGAGAATTTTTTTAAATGAGATATCATGGGGCCTAACACTAAAAGGCAAGTCTTATTAGTAACAACCGAGAGAGATCAGAAAGAACTGCACCTCTCCCATCTATAACTTCTGAAAGATTTTGCATCCTCAAACTGGTTCAAAGACTCTTATCTGGTGAAGTTTGAACAGTCACAAGAATATCAGTGTATTTCTCTGGCCCAATATGGAGACTTGTACCAATATTCAAAATGAAGACACATTGTTCTGTATCCCACCTGCCTGTGGAGGTGATACAATGGAGACCTCTAGGCCTGCTGGATTTCAGACAGCAAGACCACACCTGAAAAAGTAATTTTTGAACTCAGAAAGGCTTATATATCTGAGTCATACCTGATAACTTGTTCCCTTTGTGTGCAATTTCTTAACAGACTTCCTTGTTTTTCTAATAAGGTAAAGGCTTGTAGGTTTGTTTGGTTTTTTAGATTCCACCATAAGAGGGTACTGGGACTACCTATTCTTCACACATGCACTAGAGTAGAATACAATCCTATTTCTCTGTTGAATTCCCTAAAAAAGAACACTTCTGGTTAAAGATGTTTGATTGAACACAATTATTTTTTTCTTCTTCACTGAAGTGTCCCCTAAGATGACAAAGAATTAAAATCACAATGACAAAGAACGAAATTGGGCAAGAAATGAAAGTCTGAAAGAGCGAATGTGTCAGCAGGGCCCCAATTGCTATATGGGTGGAGGATGATGCTCCTCTCTCGTCAGTAAAGGGCCAAAGTGTCCTGCAGACTCCTGGAGATGTGGCAATTGGAGTTAGCTTTTCAGTACCCCACCCTTAAGTATGAATGAACAACAGACCATTGGTGTTTGTGGAATCCTACAACATGAAAGACTGGAATCAAGATGAGCAAAGGGCAAAACCTACCTCAGCAGAAATAGAGATGTTGCAGGAAACAGAAAAGAATTCTAAAACCAAATACTGTCACACACAGATGAGAAGACCTTGTGCCCACAATGCCATGCAGGGAACAAACATCCAGAAAATAAGACAGAATGCCTGGAAATTTGAAATGATAGTTGAATTTTTTTTCAAAAGTTTAAAAAATAAAATACTTGGGAATCAATCTAACAAGAGAAGTGAAAGACCTCTACAATGAAAACTACAGAACACTAAAGAAAGAAATTGAAGAAGACCTTAGAAGATGGAAAAATCTCCCATGCTCTTGGATAGGAAGAATCAATATTGTCAAAATGGCCATACTACCCAAAGTGCTATACAGATTCAATGCAATGCCAATTAAAATCCCAACATCATTCCTTATAGAAATAGAAAAAGCAATCATGAAATTCATTTGGAAAAATAAGAGACCCAGAATAGCCAAAGCAATCCTTAGCAAGAAGAGTGAAGCAGGAGGCATCACAATACCAGACTTTAAACTATACTACAAAGCTATAGTAACAAAAATGGCATGGCATTGGCACCAAAATAGACATGTAGACTAATGATATAGAATAGAAGACGCACAGACAAACCCACATAAATACAGTTATCTCATACTAAACAAAGGTGCCAAAAACATACATTGGAGAAAAGATAGCCTCTTCAACAAATACTGCACTGTAAATACATATGCAGCAAAATAAAACTAATTCCCTATCTCTCACCATGCACAAAACTCACCTCAAAGTGGATCAAGGACCTAGGAATTAGACCAGAGACCCTACACCTAATAGAGGAAAAAGTAGGCCCAAATTTTCATCATGTCAGATTAGGTCCCAACTTCCTTAACAAGACTCCCAATGTGCAAGAAATAAAATCAAGAATCAATAAATGAGATGGATTCAAACTAAAAAGCTTCTTCTCAGCAAAAGAAATATCAATGAGGTGAAGAGAGAGCCTATATTTTGGGAGAAAATTTTTGCCATACGCATGTCAGATAGAGCACTGATCTCCAGGACATATAAAGAACTCAAAAAACGTAACACCAAAAAACATACAACCCAATCAATAAATGGGCTAAGGAGCTAAACAGACACTTCTCAGAAGAAGATATACAATCAGTCAACAAATATATCAAAAATTGTTCAACATCTCTAGCAATTAGGGATATGCAAATCAAAACTACTCTAAAATTTCATCTCACTCCAGTCAGAATGGCAGTTATCAAGAATACAAGCAATAAGCTGGGCGTGGTGGCACATTCTTGTAATCCCAGCACTTTGGGAGGCTCAGACAGGAGAATCGTTAATTCAAAGCCAGCCTCAGCAATGGTGAGGCGCTAAGCAACTCAGTGAGACCCTGTCTCTAAATAAAACCCAAAATAGGGCTGAGGATGTGGCTCAGTGGTTGAGTACCCCTGAGTTCAATCCCCAGTACCAAAAAAAAAAGAAAAGAAAAAAGAATACAAGCAACAATAACTGTTGGCGAGTATGTCAGGGGAAAGGCACACTCATACATTGCTGGTGGGACTGCAAATTGGTGCAACCAATCTGGAAAGCAGTATGGAGATTCCTTAGAAAACCTGGAATGGAACCACCATTTGACTCAGCTATCCCACTCCTTGGTCTATACCCTAAAGACTTAAAAAAAACTGCATACTACAGTAATGCAGCCACTTCAATGATTATAGCAGCACAATTCACAATTGCTAAACTATGGAAGCAACCTAGATACCCCTCAATAGATGAACGGATAAAGAAACTGTGGTATTATACACAATGGAATATTACTCAGCATAAAAAGAGAATAAAATTATGGCATTTGCAAGTAAATGGATGGAACTGGAGAACATCATGCTAAGCGAAGTAAGCCAATCCCAAAAAACCAAAAGCTGAATGTTCTCTCTGATAAGTAGATGCTGATACATAATTAGGGGTGGGAGAATGGAGGAGCTTTGATTGGGCAAAGGGGAGAGAGAAGAGGGGAGGGGACATGGGGGCAGGAAAGATGGTGGAATGAGATGGGTATCATTACCCCAGGTTCATGTATGACTGCACATGTGGTGCAGTGCTACATCATGTACAACCAGAGAAATGAAAAGTTGTGCTGAATTTGTCTACAATGAATCAAAATGCATTCTGCTGTCATATCTACCTAATTAGAATACATTAATTAATTAATATAAAAAAGTTAACTAGAATGGCTATAAAAGGAGGAGGGGTTCCAGAACAAAAGGAAGAGTGCCCTAAAGGGAGAAATTAAAAGTAAATTTGAAACCTCAACTGTCGAAAATAGTTATGAAAGTATGTAGATCTAGAGATAGAAGGAAATGATAAAAAATGCTATATCCTGTTCCGTTATTTTTGCATGAAGACAAAATCGATATTTAGCTGGGCAATCTCCATCTTGTGTTTCTTTGAAATGCCTGAAAATGTGTTCTTGCAAACCAGTGAGAAAACATCCCACTCATGCGCCCTGTTTCCTGCTCACCCATTTCACAATGTACTTTCCTCCCAGGAAAAGTAAAGCATGCACTCCATTGTCCTGCTCCATGAAGGTGTCTCTGGCAGCAGAGTGCAGGGTCTGGTTAGACGCACTCTCTGTCCTCTACCAGGGTGGCTGGAGTTCCAGATGGTGTGATGCTTTAGCCAGAGACAGAGTCTAAGGAGGCATTGAGATCTGGGAGGCATTTGTTCCAGTTACCTACTCAACTCTTACTGACAAACTGGGACAAGTAATAGAGCACCTCTAGGTTCATCGTCAGTACTGCAAAAGAAGAAAAAGAATATAAAGGAATTTGAGAAGCATTGTTCTAGAAATAAAGCTATATACTACATATAACAATCAGATTATAATTATTTCAATCTTAAGGTTATATGAAAAAAAATTTAATTAAGTGGGTACTAGTAAAAAAAATGAGTGAAATAAGTTTAAATGATATTATTTCACATTTGATGCTATAGTCCAACTAGATATATATAAAGAATTAACTAGAAAACTCAAGAGTAACCAACAGAGTCAAATGAGACTACAAAGCTTACAAAATAATAAAAAAGTGAACATGTTGTTTTCTCAAATGTGGAAAACAAGACAGACACAAGATATACAAAGTACCAAAAAATTCATAAGCAAGAAAATGTCATTTAAAACAAATTAATTTCCATCTTAAAGTATAAATGATCAAACTAGAATCTAACTACAGGAGGTACAATAAAGATAAAGGAACATTAAAAATGTTAACAGTCAAAAGCTGAGCAAGTTCAATTGGGCAAAGGCAAAAAAGATTTTTAAAAGATAAACCTTTCTTTCATGGTTGCTAAAAACAATTTCACTTCCAATTTTTAACTCCTTGCATATATAAAAAAAGAACAAAGATGTATATAAAATTTCAAAAATTAGCAAGATTGGCTTATTAATAACTCTTAATCCTAAACACACAAGAGCATAGTAGCTCTGAGTTAATTTCCATAAATAATAATAGAAAGTGTACAGGTTACATGTTCTGACTATAAGATAATAGTATGATAAAACCAAAATTTTAAGACAAAAAGAACGTTTGTTAAGAAAAATATCTAAACAGAGATTTGAAAGTTCACTAGACAGACTCCTGGTTTCAGCTCTGACAACAGAGACCTTGGAAATCATCGCTCCCACCCTTACAACAAGAGGAAAGCAACTGGAAATCAAGGGCTTTTCTTGTATCTATTAAAGAACTGAGGTCACAGGAAAAACTGCTACTCCCATATCTGGAGAGACAGGTAAATCCAGAGAATCGCAGAAGTCACCAGAGCCATATAGACTGGAGGACACTTAAATAGTAAATTTGGTGAATTGCCAGAGGCTGGGTGTGGAATAGTAGCATGAGAGTGAGAAATTCCTAGGGGCCAGAGTCTTAGGGCAGTCCCCAGTCTTTTGTGGCATTTCCTTCCAGGAACACCACCAGGTTCTCACTGTGAAGAGCTGAGAAAAATTCCCTGCACTTCTGGCAGGGGAGAGGGGAAAGAAAAAAAAATTTGTTAAATAAGATGTAAGAGATGAGTCAGAACCTCAGATCTACTTAAACCAGAGAGCATCAGAAAAAGAATAAATACTGATACAAGTAATTGTTTTTAACATGACCTAAAGAACAGCAATTTGTTCAAGGAAATAACAGCAAAATTGTATGGGATGATTCTAGTGTATGGATAAGTGAAATAACTGGGAGTAATGTTCAAAATGGATAGCAAGAAGTTTGTAATTTCAAGTAGGCATGATTAGTGTAAAAACGTATTGCAAAGTGTAAGGGTAGCATAGTTTTAACAATCTTGTTGGAAGGTAGTATCTATTAAATTCTATCTAACCTTTTATAATCTATGTGTTAAAATAGTTGTCAAAAATCCATTTATCTGGGCTGGGGTTGTGGCTCAGTGGCAGAGCGCTTGCCTAGCATGTGTGAGGCACTGGGTTCGATTCTCAGCACCACATATAAATAAATGAATAAAATAATGGCCTATCAATGTCTAAAAAAATTTTTTTAAAAAAAATCCATTTATTAAAGAGCAACTATTGACAAATTTAAAGCAAATGTAACTAATATTTGTTTCTTCCCATATGTATGGTAAAAGTCCTAAGCAGAAGCGAAACATCTCAGTATGATTTCATGCTTGAAAAGTTGCAAATAATGACATTTGCTTTAGCAAATTCTCTACTATTTGTCTGTATACACATTTTTTCCTGAATCATTGACAAACAAGTTGTACTTATCATCTGTTCTTACCCCTCAATATTTCCGTGCGTATTTCCTAAGGACCAGGATATTTTTTGATGTACTATAATATCAAAAGTGGGAAATTGAACATGGATAAAGAACTATTTTTCTAATCTATAATCCTTAATTGTATTTTCTCAATGGTCCACAATATAATATCCAACCCAAGATAAAAAAAAAAACAAATTACAAGCACTGGAGAAAGCATTAAAAATATTTTAAAAGAAGCTCGATTGGTGTGCTAAAAAAAGAGAGAAAATAGAATCATAAAATGCTTAACTAAAACCAGGAAGGACAGAAAAAGAAAAGAAAAAATAGAAACAGTAAGTATAATGAAAACATTTATAGACATTGTAAGTATGAACCTATCTATACTAATAACCACTTTAAATATGAATGATTGAAATATACCACTCTAAAGACAGTACATTTTTAAAATTCCAACTCTACGTTGTATATAAGAAAGTCACTGTAAAATAAAAACATAAAGGGATGGGGAAAGATAAGCCTGGCCAACACTGATCAAAGGAAGCTGCAGAGGCTGCAACAAGTTCATTTAAAGGATATTTTAGAACAAGGAAACTTGTCAGGGATAAAAGGAGCTTTGTGGGCTGGGATTGTGGCTCAGTGGTAGAGCGCTTGCCTCGCATGCGTGAGGCACTGGGTTCGATCCTCAGCACCACATAAAAATAAATAAATAAAATAAAGATATTGTGTCCACCTACAACTAAAAAAAATTTTTAAAAAAAGAAGTTTTGTGTGATTATAAAAGTGTCAATTCTCTAAGGGAGCACATGCTTGCTAATGTATAAGCAACTAACAAAGTACCATCAAAACATGCCAGGCATAAAGAAGAATGAAATTATGGCATTTTCCAAAAAATGGATGGAACTGAAGACGTTAAAGCTAAGTGAAATAAGCCAATCCTCCAAAACCAAAGGCCAAATGTTCTCTCTGATATGTGGATCCTGACATATAATAAGGTGGGGGGCAGATAGAAGTTCATTGGAGTGGACAAAGGGGAATGAAGGGCAGGGAGGGGGGACGGAATAGGAAAGACAGTGGAGTGAATCGGAAATAACTTCCCCGTGTTCATATATGAATGCATGAAAAGTATAACTCCACATCACGTACAATCACAAAAATGGGACGTTAGACTCCATGTTATGTATAATATGTCAAAATACACTCTACTCTCGGGTATAGCTAAAAAGAACAAAATTTTTAATTTTTTTTTAAAAACATGCAAGGCAAAAATTGAAGACAGTGAGAAATAGACAATCCCACTACTGTTGGCCAGGTCAACATTTCTCTCTCGGTAGTTAAAAATCAGTGAGGATGCGGTTGACGGGAACAGCAATCACCATCAACTTGATCTAAGTGATAGTTATGTAATACTCCATTCAGTGACAGAAGCATACACACACTCTTCAAGTTCACATGGCATATTTTCCAAGATTTACCCTGTTTTGAGCCACAAATCACACCTTGGCAAATTTAAAAGAATAGAAATCATAAAAAGTATGCTGTTTGCGATGGAATTAAACTAGAAGCAATAACAAAAAGATAGCTAGAAATTCCCAAACTATTTAGAGATTAAGTAACGCAGTTCTAGGGTCAAAGGAAATGTCTCAAGAGAAGTTTTAAAATATTTTGAACTAAAGGAAAATGAAAACATAACTGATCAAAATTTATGGGATGCAGTAAAGACAGTGCTTAGAGGGAACTGTATAGCAATGAATACATTTATTAGGAAAGAAGAGCCGGGTGTGGTGGCACACGCCTGGAATCCCAGCTATTCAAAAGGCTGAGGCAGGAAGATTGCAAGTTCAAGGCCAACCTGGACAATTTAGAGAGCCCTTGTTTCAAAATAAAATTAAAAAGGCTGCAAATGTAGCTCAATCGTAGAGTACCTGCCTGAATGAAGGAGGTCCTGGTACTGCAAAAAGAAAAAGAAGAAAGATCTCCATCGATAATCTATGCTTCCATCTGAGGAAACTGAAGGGAAAAAAAGCAATTTAAGCTAATACAAACAGAAGAAAACAAACTATAAATATTAAGGTAGAAGTTAATGAAGTTAAAGTTAGGCAAAGTGACACACACCTATAATCCCAGCAACTCAGGAGGCTGGAGGATTACAAATTCGGGCTAGCCTCATTAACTTAGTAAGGACCTGTCTAAATATAAAAAAATAAAAAGGGCTGGGATGTAGCTCAGTGGTAAAGCACTCCTGAGTTTCAATCCTCAGTGCCAAAAAAGAAGAAAGAAAAGAAAAAGAAAGAAAGAAAGAAAGATTAATTAAGTTGAAATAGGAAGACATTAGAGAAACCCAATGAAACCAAAGCAACTGTTTGAAAAGATCAATAACATCGTAAACCTCTAGCCAGGCTTACAAAGAAAAACTAAAAAAAAATGACACAAATTACTAATGCCAGAAATAAAAGAAGGGTCATAACTATGAATTCTATGACATTAAAAGGATGATAAATACTCTGGGAAACTCTCTGCCTATCTGATCTGATAACAGAGGAAATGGACAAATTCCTTAAGTCGTAAACTACCACAACTCATGAAGAAGGGCTAGACCATATGAACAAGGACTCTATCTATTAAAGAAATTGAATCAGTAATGAATAGTCCTCTAAAAGAGAAATCCCAGTCTCAGATGTTATCATAGTAGATTCTACCAAATATTTAAAGAGGAGATTTTTTTGTGTGGGGGTTGAGGGGTACCAGGGATTGAACTCAGGGGCACTTTACCACTGAGCCACATCCCTAGCCGTATTTTGTATTTTATTTAGAGACAGGGTCTCATTGAGTTGCTTAGCGCCTCACTTTTGCTGAAGCCGGCTTTGAACTTGCAATCCTCCTGCCTTGGTATCCTCAGCCACTGGGATTACAGGTGTGCACCACCACGCCCAGTGGAAATAATGTTTTTCTTGGGGTTTCACAGTGCCAGAAGTAGCCTTGGTGGAGAGTCTCAATTAGAGGAGTTTCCATACACTTTTACGCTGTTTCGTTTCTATCAACAAGACTGTATTGCTGCTATATTTGTCTTTTCTTGTGTGTTTAAAAGATAATTTTCATCCTTCTTTAACCAGATGTGTAACAGAATCTTGTTTAAAAAAAAAAAAAAAAAAGCAATACTCCCCACCTACTCTTATTGGTTGTTGGGGTTTATCTATTTCTGATTCCCTCAATCAAAGGTTCAAAGATCCCGCACAGACTCCAAGGGCTCACGGCCACCCAGAACAGAACTGGCCCCCAACTATGCAAGCTAGAAAAAGCTGAACAACAATTAGGCATTTGGTTTGGGTTTTAATTTTTCTAAAAAGACTTTTTTGGGGGACAGAGTTGTCTGTTGGCTGGAATAAAGGAAACTGGGGCAAATGGGAGTGTGTGGAGGTCATGAGGAATCTTTAGGAGGAACCATGAGGTTTCAACAGCACCAGCCATGTGGCTGTGGCGAGGAGACGAGGCTCGGAGTGGCTTTTAGTCCCCCAAGAGCCAAGCTGCTGCAATCAACGTCTGCTTTCCTAGGCTTTCATTTATTTGTAGTCTCATTTTGTTGTCGACCTGTGGAATGGGACTGGGGAGACACATATGTAACAAATGCAGAGGTTGACCTTACCAGAGACAAGGACAAAGAGAGGAAGTTGGGACCTACCTGAAGCTGAAATTGTGAGCTGCATCTGCCATCCCAGACTTCTGGCGCCCTGGGCCGTGAGCTTGCTTGGCTTAGCGGCAGCTGGGTTAGGTTTCCACTGCCTCGGTGCCTTCCCGGAGCTCAGAGGGGAAACTCTGTCAATTGGTTAACCCCTCCATCCCTTGGGGTTTGCATTAAAAGCGAAAGAGAAAAGTGAAATTGCCCAATCGTGTGTGACGTGGCTGTACCAACACACCAGCCTCTGCCCGGGGCGGAGGAACAGGGCTAACCTAGGAGTTCCTGGAGGACAGGGTGGAAAATCCGTTCACCTAAGAGGGACCGCTGTTGCCCTGAGGTGAGGTGGCATGGTGTATACTGGGGGAGTAAACACCATTTGTGTCCCTTCCCTTTGCCACCGTGGCTGGAACACAGACAAGGGAGAGGAGCTTTGAGAATGTTCTCTCATGCCCATGGCTGGCCAGTCACCTTAGCGAGTCCAGACTGGAGGAGTTGGACGTAGTAATTGGAGGTGGAGCTGGAAGGAGCCCAAACTCATGGCTTTATAAAGTTTTTAGCCTTTCTGGAAAGCAGCCAGAGGTAAGAAAGAATTCTTGCCACTCCCTTCAACCAAAGGCAGATGCAGAGAATTGGAGCAGAGAAGCTGAAGAGGAATTCTAAGTTCCCTGTATATACAGGCACTTTACAACTGTGGCCAGGGTGACTGGGAGCATCCACTTCAACCATTTCCCCAGAACACTGAGGAGAGCAGAAGGACTCTCATAGGGGGAGGTTTGGAACTGAGATTATCTAGACCTTCGGAGACTAGGAGATGTGGGAGGATGGGTTCATCACATTTATGTTTATGTAAGTTTTTGGGTTGTTTTTAACTATACCTGACCCTCATTCTGAAAAGAATCTGAAACAACTTTCAAAAACAACTACATGGGTATAAAGTTGAAAGATCAAGAAATTGGAGCAAAAGACAAATGAAATAAATAAAACCAGAAGTCTAGAAATCCAAGCAGAACAAAGGGTGCCAAACAGGAGCCAGGGTACCCATGGGATGGGGCTGAGACAGCGTGGGCAGAGCTTTCTCTTTACCTCCCTGTGACTGTTGGGCAAAGAGACCCCAGCCTGCCTCCTTGCTTCCACCCAGGTTGAGGCCAAGTCAGTGGTAATCCCTACAGGCAAACTGATGCTCTCGTTTGGCCTGGAAGATTTCTTTCCGTGTTGCTGAGAACACTAGAATCCACACTTGGAATGAGGAGTCACCACAATCTAGTGCTATAACTGAACTTGCAACTTTAGGCAAAGTCTACAGAATTACAGTTAGTAAACACGAATAGGGTGTTCCCTTCCTTTAAGTCCAGCTATGTCAGGTAACAATCCCAGAGAGACTGCATATTCTTGAAGGCACATTGCTCACAATTCATTCCCTAGTATCCAATTTTTTAATCAGTCAAGATTTGGGATACAAGTAACCAAACTTTCTCCAGCTAACTGGAGTAGAAAATCAATTTTTTAGAAGTATATTGGGTCACTCACAGAATTTATAAGAAAGCTGGAGGAGCAGGCTAAGAAGATAGGCAGTTTAGGCAGTAAGATCCTCAGCCCAGCTCCTCTCACAGGGACACAGTATGGGGCCATTGATTCAATAATATTCTCTTTCCTTTCGGATTAGAAAGGGAGATGCAAAACAGTTTGCATTTACATGCAGCATATAAGAATATTAATTATAACTTTGTTTTGGGGTTCAACTAGCTTACCTGCCTTCTGCCATAACATGTTCAAAAAGGTCTGGATCACCTGACATCCCATAGAACATGACACTGATCGATCACATTGGTGACTTCATACTGACCAGACAGGACAAGTTAGAGGTGGCCAGCACATCAAGAGCAGGAAGGAGGCTCCAAAGTACTATGAAGAGCCAGGAAAGCCATGCATCAGGAAGTGCCCACCTGGTTTTCATTTACGTAAAACGTTAGTGCAGGTAGAACTCATCTGCAGTCATCTACCATTCATGGTTGCCTGGTGCTGGGTTTGAAGGGGGAATTCTCTTCAAGGACACAGGAGAACGCTCTGGGGTTTTGAAGATGGATTTGTTGGCACCTCACGGCACTAATCGCATCCTTTCCTGTTTTTCCCGTGTTACCCTGGGCTTGCTGTGGCTTGCTGTGGTCATTCTGGCTGCTGTGACCAGCTGCACTTGGCCTGTTGCTCTGTCCATCCCTGGCTGGCAGGTCGTGCTCACGCCTCTGCGGGAAGCGGAGTAGGCTCTCTCTCCCGCAGGTCAGCCTTGGTTTCGAGTGTTTAGACCCTAGAATCCTATTTCCCATCTCTATTCCTGAGGGCTTTGTGGGTGTCCTGGAATGGGGAATTCATGGGTCAAATACATGTAAAACTAATGATTTAAATAGAGTCAAGCAGATTTCTAAATTTTAGGATTTCTCACTAAGAATCTTTAAAAGGGCTGTGCAGAAGGGGGCGTTTGCACACTCCTCACCTTGCAGTTCTAGAGTCCCCTCCTGGCCTGGCTCTGCCTCTGACCCAGCTTCCGAACACACACCTGGCTCCAACTGCCCAGAGGTGGGCCTCTTCTGCACGATCTCAGTTGGTGTTCAGGTCCCTTTCTTTTATCGCAATTTTCTCATATAATCATCTTATCCTGATAAACTCTAGGCATTTCTGGCACATCTTCTTTAACTGTTGGTGTTACGTTTTGATGGTGTCTGGTAAATTCATTCAGTTTAGAACATTTTCATCACCGGGGAAAGTACAGAATGGGGAGGAGTCCTGGGGAAATGGAAGTAGATAGGGAAGGGGACAGGCAGTGGATTCCCAGTTCCCGGGCTCAGGTCTGGTCCCCTGGGCCTCCTCCCCTTGTCTCCCACTCCAGGCTGATTGACAGCAGGCCCCTGGGGGCCTCTCAAGCCCGGAAGTTCTGGAGGCTGCAGGCATTGGGCCGTTTCAGCTTCCTGCCTCAGCTGCTGGGTCACTTTCACTTTCCTTTCCTCCTTAGCCTGGCCCGCGCTGAGCAACCAGGCAAGTGGACTTCCTGTTTCTCTGTCTGGCATCTGTGTCCCTGCCTTTCTCCCAGGCTTCCAGGAGCGATCCCTGGCCCAGCCCCTGGAACCTGGAAGGGGCCCTGGGCGGGCAGCAAACCAGCACCCAGGTAAGTTTCTGCCTGGTCTCTGCTGCTGGACTCTTCCGTGTTGGTGGATGGAGCTTTTATAATGAATTTTCTGGCAGCCACTCCAGGGTGGAACTCAAGTATTTAAAATCTAAGGCTCTTTTCTTTGCAAAGTAGTGTTTTCCAGAGAGGTGGAAAAGGCACATAGGACTTAATGAGGAGATTGGTAAAATGGAGACATACAGTGAAGCTGACATGCACCCCCACTTTCTTCCCTAAATGCTAGCCTGTTACTGTGGGTGAAGCCAACACTGACCCTCTCCCAGCTCCAATCCTGCGCTTTGCCTGCCTGGCTTATTCGTTATCCACTCCGCAAGCAATGAGCAGAGAAGCTGGTGGAAAAGAGAAAATAAGGAGAGACTGTATAATTTCCTCTCTGGTGTGTCATGAACTTTTTAATATAGTTTCTTTAAGCATGTTTATCATTGTTTCTTTGAAATAAATTCCTGGAGGTGGAAATTTGAAGGAATACACATTTTAGGACTGCGGATACTGGTTACTAAATGAGCCTCGGAGGATCTGAGCCTGTTTGCATTTCCATCCAGTGTCTGGGATTGTTGCTGTTATTTTCTGTCTTGGCCAAGACAGGCAAATGGGCTTTGAGTTTTTCTAACAACTAGCAAGTTCAGCTTTTCACAGATCGATCGCACACGTGGCTTGTTCTTGATTGCTTGCTCATGTCTTTTTTTTTTAACTTAGACGTTTGCCTTTTGCTTATTTATTTGCAAGATCCCTTTACATAATACAAATCTGAACATAGTCATATATGAGATGCAGCATCTTTCACAGTGAGGACCAGGACAGGAGAGTCAGAAAACCCTGCTTTGCCACTGGATGCTCCGGACTGTTTACTTAAAACCTCTCTGTGCTTCATTCTCATCTTTCAGGGTGAGGAAGGAGGAGCTTGTGAAGTCCCATTCTGAATGCTGTTGTATAATGAAGGGTCCTGAGTGAAGCCGAAGGGACCACGGTCTGCCTGTCAAGTGCTCTTTCTGGCTCCCGTTGACTCTGCACTCGCCCTTCCACTCTCTCCTCCTGTGCACTCTGTGGGTCACTCGTCCTTTATCTTCTAGGATTTCTTCACAAAGCCCAACATCTGTTCTTATTTTACCACTGCTGTTGTGGCTTATTCTTTTAGTAGCATGTTGCCAAATTTAAAGGGGAGTAGAGGCGTGGAATGTGCCACAGTTGTGAATCATGGTTTACTCTTCTAACACAAAACGAAGCTAGAGAAAGGCGCTCCATGTCGCCTTGTTGTTTAAAAATCTCAAGGTGACTGAGTCTTTGTTAGTGCTTCCCTGTTTGTGACAACTTGTCAAGATCATCATCTGCAGATTTTCTGCCTATTACAACTTACTGGTATTTTCATGATCCATAAACAGTCGGTTTTGTACATGTCGCGTAGGCATGGCGAAATGCAGGTGTCTGCTGAAGATGCAGGTGGTCAGGTAGAATAAATCAGTGAGGTCACCCTCGCTAATCATACTTTCACATCCTCCACGGTTTTATTTATTTATTTAATTTCTTTTCATCTGCTTATGTCGGAAACATTGCGAGCTGCTTATTAAAGTTCGTAAATACTGTTAGGTTTCCATCTACCCATTTCCAGGTGGTCCCTTTTCCCTGAGCTTGGTTGATTGATGGCTCAGGCTGCAGCCCAGGCCATCCAGTTTAACCCAGCTCAGTGTGGCAGTGAGTACAGACCTACAGCTCAGAAGCCTGCAGCCAGCAAGCCAGGATCATTCCCAGCTCAGCCCCTGCCAAGCCGCACAACCTAGGGCGAGGGTCATCCATCTCTGTGTGTCATTGTGCCCAGCAGCTAAGTGGGCAAAATCAGAGCAGCCATCTTACAAGGTCCCATAAGCTACTGCTTATGAAACACTCAGAACAAAGTGATGCACGGGAAACACGCAGTAATACTAACTGTTTTTAATATGCACCTCAAGTTTACAGAAAGCCCCTTGGGGATTTGAGCATCATCTCGCCAGACGCTCTCAGCCTCTGTTGTTGCTGGGCACTGCCTTTCCCCCCATATCCTCGAGTCTTTTAAGCAGACATTGCTTGTGGACTGCTAAGCGTTGCCTTGGAGACCAGGATGTCTATCTTGGGTGCCTGTTTCATGCAGAGAGCAGCTCCCCATCCCCCTCAGAGCCTGTCCCCGTTTTCTCATCCTGCCTCTTTCCACAGGATGTTTACTGTGACCCGGGCCATGGAAGAAGCTCTTCTTCAGCATTTCATATGCCGGAAGCTGGAGATTTCCTATGCCATACAAAAGCCATTTCCCTTCTTCGAAGGCCTCCGAGACAAGTCCTTCATCACTGAGAGAATGTACAAGGTGAGTGGTGTGGCCCTTTCCCATGGCAGCCCAGTCCCCACCAAGCATGCCCTGTTTCTGAGATTCCACACCACTGACCACCGGGACCTCTGGAGTGTGGAAGGCCCAGAAACATCTCCATGATCACAAGAGGGGCAGTTGGGAAAGAGGGTGTCATAAGGGCTGCATTCAATTTAGGGTGCTATGGGGGCTACCATGGCGAATCACCACAAACCAGGTGACTTGAGACAACAGAAATTTACTCTCTCACAGTTCCAGAGGCCACAGGGCCACAATGAAGGTGTTGATAGGGTTGTTCCTTCCAGAGCCTCTGAGAAGAACCCATTGCCTGCCTCTATTTTAGCTTCAGGTGGCTGGTTGCTGGCACGTCCTGATGTCCCTTCCCTGTGGACACATCACTCCCATCTATTTCCATCCCTGCGTCACTTTCTCTCCTCTGCGTCTTCTTCCCTTTTCATTTCTTCTAAGGATGCTTACGTTAGGGCACTTGGAGCCCACCCTAGTCCAGGATGATCTCATCTCAAGGTCTGTAGCCTGATTTCATTCATCAAAGACCCTTTTTCCAAATAAGTTCACATTTATTCACATCCACAGGTTCCTCTCTTTTGGGGTGGGGGAGTACCGTTCACCCCACCACAGCATCCCAGTTCACAAGAGCTTATTGCTCACGGTACCTGCTGATGGAAGGCAGGTGTGTCCACATGTGGCTACGTGGACGAAAGTGGGTCCAGGCCCAGGAAAGCCAGCATGTTGCAACAGTCCTCCCAGTCTTGGCCTGGGTGGCTCCAGCTCCCTCCTCAGGTCACAGCACAGACAGCACTCCCCAGGGGGTCTCCTCCGCCACTCATCCTGCCCTGGGCCTTGAAGAATCAGTGGCACCCTTACACAGTGGCACCCTTTGACTCCACTTTCCTTCCTTAAAATTCTCTCTTCCATCAAACATTCCTGAAAGCAAGGTTCACAAGACAGATTTATTTTCAAGAAGGCTAAATTATTTATTCCTACAACTAGACACCCAAACATATGTGGGGTGAACATGTGGACCTGCGACCTCTTTACCAGAGGATTGGGTCTATATCTTACATTACATTTCTTCTTAAAAGAGTAAATTTGTGCCAGGTTCTTTGGCGTACGCCTGTTAATTCCAGCGGCTTGGAGGCTGAAACAGGAGGATCACGAGTTCAAAGCCAGCCTCAGCAAAAAACGAGGTGCTAAGCAACTCAGTGGGACCCTGCCTCTAAATAAAATACAAAATAGGGCTGAGGATGTGGCTCAGTGTTCAAAATGCCCCTGAGTTCAATCCCCGGTACCAAAAAAAAAAAAAAAAAAAAAAAAAAAAGATTAAACTTTCTTTCCTATAACTTAGAAAACTGCAAATGTGTAATGACACTCTATTCAGATCTAAATCCTCCACACTAATCCTTCATCTCGTTTTTTAAAGGAATCAATGGAAGCCTGTACAAATTTGGTCCCCGTGTCCAGAGTGGTGTACAATATTCTCACCAAACTGGAGAAGAGATTTAACCTGTCCCTTCTGCTGACATTGTTCAGCCAAATTAACCTGCGCGAATACCCCAAATTGATGGAGATTTTCGGAAGCTTCAGAAGTGGTAATGCTTTTGCTTGAATACTTCCTGTACATGGGGGCTTGCTATGCTAAAAGTTCAGGTTTGTTTCCACGTCAGCCCCTGCTTCCCTTTGGCATGGCTAGAGCGCAGCTCTTCCTGCCTCTGTCTCCAACTCTCTAAGATTAATTTCTAGAGGAGACAGACCATTCTGCCTAACCTGCTCTATGCGTTTGTGGGATTACCCAGTGTCCTGGACAATCTCTAAGGAATGCCGAAGGTCATGGAAATGCAAAGCCAGAGACCAAGTCCAGCAGAAAGATAAGGAAAGCCAGACAGAAAGACAGAGGCATAGGGATGGATAAGAATTCTCTCTCTTTGTTAGTGCTACTCACTGGTTGAGATCATTTTACTTCTGAAATAAAAAATGGGGAATTATTGTAACAAAAACCTATCATAAGCCATTCAGAGGAAGAGCATGTGGGAAGCTGAGGGCCTGGGCTGTTGGGGTTAGGAGGGAAAGTTCGGTGTGGCCACATCACCAGGTACAATAAAAGACACAGAAGCCAAATCTGCAGATATAAGCAGAAATATAAAGATTCTGATTCACCCTGCCAAGGAATTTTCATTGTATCTTATTTGCTCCAGGGAGGTATGCTTATTAAAGCAGAGACCTCTGTTAAAATTATAGCATTTATATCAATGACTAAATTTTGTAAAACCAAAATTAAAGAAAGTTAAATCCTTGGGTACAAAGTCAAACTCAACTTTATATGTGAAACCATTTTGGTGACAGATCAGGGGTTAGATGCAGTGATCATAACACTGAATGCTCACGTCAAATAAATAAAATAGAAAGGAGCCACAAATGGACAGATATGACCATGAATTGGTTCTATGCCCTTGGGGGAATGAATAACTCATGTCCCTGTCCTCTTGGAGGTTGTATATTAAGAAATACCCCTGGCTGGGGCCGAAGCTCTGCAGTAGACCACTTGCCTCGAATATTCGAAGCATCAGGTTCAATCCTCAGCACCAAGAAAAAAGAAAGATACCCCCTTCCCTAGATAATTTGGGTCCTGATGTGTTCTCCTTCACCAATCCCAGTGGGTGCTTCCTGTGGAGAGAGGAGCAGAACCACACCCCTGCCGCTCAAAGCCCCAGCAGAAGGGAGCACCCTGCCGCTGATCCCGCCCCACCCTCCCTCACTGAGTCATCTGTCCTGTGCGCCCAGAGTCAATGAACCCAGAGTGCCCTTGCCGCAAACCCATGTGACACTGGATGAACTTCCCAGCACTTCTGACCCTGCCGTGCCTCCCCCTGACCTAATCCAGGAAGGAAGAAGCACTCCAGGTGAGAAACAGACCCTGCCCAACACCCTCATATCCCCAGCCTAGCCCACCCATGCCATGGTGCCTAGAACCCAGGGTCCTGTCCTCGTAGATCTGTTTTTTTCCATGTACCCCTCTGCCCACACAGCCCTTTCCAAACAGGATCCCAAGCACCACCAGGAACCAGGATAAGACCTGGAGCCCAGAACACCTGCTTCCCACTCCTGGGCATCTCAACTTCCTGAGCCTGGGCTTGGAGCTCCCTCTGCTCTGGCCATGTTGATTATTCAGTGTCCTCCCTGATACCTAGTCCCTGTAACCTATAATGATTTTTCTTCCTCCTTCAGTGGCCAGTGACAACTTAACACCTGAAATAACTGAGGAAGAAGACTCACAAGAGATGCCCAGCACTCCCCCTGGCACTGGGCAAGGTAACATTGTTTGGGGCTGACTTGGCTTAGCTCCAGGTGGCTGTGAAGGGACAGCGGGCACCTGTCAACTGAAGCCTATGGTAGGAACCTTGGACAAAAGAGCTGGGTATAATAAAGGAAAGGAGACAGAGGGGTGGGTGGTTCACCAACTTCAGTGCAAAACAAACCAACAACCAAATCTCTTCTGAACTGCCAGCAGCTTGTACAACACCCACATGGGAAATGCTTACCTGGTTCCCCACTCCATGGCATCAGCCTTATTTATTCTTATTTGGACTGGATCATAAGTGATGTTATTGAAATTATTAGAAGATATTATAAAATAATCTAACGGGCTGTTGGACCCAAGTTAGCTTCTAAAATTGTGTCACTTGTCTTCCCCAAGCCAAACCATTGTTATAATGGAATTTAGTTACATTTAATATAACCGTGGTCTAGCACTACTATTAATTATATTATTGTCAAAAATGATATTGTGCATTCTGAGCTCTCTGGTACTGATAATAAGGGGTCCTGTTTGATCCAAATCATGTTTCCCATGTACCAGCCCAATAAGGTTAACATAATAATCAGGAAGCTCACAACAATGGATGATTCCATCTCTAAGATTTTCAAAAGGAAAAAATACTGTTATGCCACTAATAAGTGTCTAATTGAGAGTAAATAATTGTTTACTTCCTCATTCTGTCCCACCCTTGCCTGGGCCTTGGTACTTGGTCACCCATCATGTTTACTAGTTGGAATCTATTACTTTCTTCCTCCTCACTCTGGTCCCCATTTGCTGGTCCTAGAACCTAGAATTCTTTATTTCCCTCTAGTCAGTGCCCTCCAGTGACAACCCAGACCCCTCAAATGAAAGATAAGGAAGACCCTCAACAGGTGCCACACACCCCTTCAGGCCCTATTCCAGGTTATTCTCATTTAGATGACTGAGGTTTGCCTTCATTTCTGTGTCTACTGAGAGGGAAAGCCATTTGCATCTTCTTGGGATGGGGCTCTCTGCTTTTCTCTAGAGCCGCCATCTTGGCCCCATTCCAGCTGCTCCATCAGTGCTTAGGATGCTCAGGAGGCCCGAGCTCCTGAATGGAGGCCGAGTCCCTGTGAAGGGTCTGGAGGCAAATCTAGAAGAGATGGACACCAATCATGGAGGTCAAAAGCCCCACTAGTACCTACTAAACTTGTACTCCAAATGCCATACACCATCTGCAAAAGGAGTGCATCCCTCTGCCACAAGGCACTATGGCCAGGAACCACAGGGGAGAGGCCAAAGAACAGAGGCAGAGCCACTTCAATTAGGGAAGGCTCGAAACTGCCCTGCCAAGATGCAAAGCAAACAAAAACACAGTGTGGCCTGCATGGTGGGTGGTACAGCAGTACACATGGTCCCCCCCCCCGCCCTCACCCTGACTGTGGGGAACTCCCACCCTCAACCCTAGTCATTTTTGTATCATTTGGATTTTTAAGAGCAGATATTATTCAAGCAATGTGAAAAGTAATAAATCGTTTCCAAATTTCAACGGTTGTTTATCAACTCAGTCACCTGCTCCTATGCAGGTCAGAATTGGAGACACATCTCATAGTATCGCGTAGAGAAGAAGAAAGTGGCAACCCTATGTGAGATGGACCTTTATTTATTATTTTTCAAGTCCTCTGTCTTTCTTATTGCAGCAAACGCCAGCAGAACTTGCACATATTTGCTGTGAGTAGGTGCTGGCAAGACCGGCCCACCCCTGCCTTTTTCAACAATCCTCCTCTACATAACTGTGCACTGAGCCCTCAGCCTCCGTCACTGTTCCTCAAGGTGAATTGGTCACAGGTAGAGCAGTGAGTGAATATCCATACGCAGACACCTAGGCAATAACATGTTCCTGAGGCCATCAGAATTCAAGGTCACCAGTTCCTGCCTCTCTCGGCTGAATTCCCTGAGCAAGGACTGCTGAGCCCTGTCCTTCTCTTCCTCCTGGAGAAGGATCCTCTGTAAGTGGGTCCAACAATAACCACAAGTTGACACAGTCAAGGAAGGACCCTCTGGGCTGCAGATTCCAAGGCCTGCAGTACATGTGCTCTCTCCCTCGCGGGTTCAACCTTTGACTTCCCTGGGCACTTTCTCTTCAGCCTCTTCTGAGCTCTGAAAGGAATTATGTGTCTTTTATCAGTAGTAAGAGATGATTCTCCAGAGTCAAATGACCCAGAGGAACCCCAGGAGGCAGCTAGCACACCTCCAAAGAAGAAAGGTAAGGATCTCCTTTCTCCTACAGATGTCAAGAGAGTGAATTCAGAGCTGCTTTCTGTAGTTCTGATCACATCTTGTCAAAAGCAACCACTGCGTGTCCCTAATCCTAATGGCCAACACTCCACCTTCTTCAAAGGCCTATATGGAAACTGTGAGAAACAAGAAAGTATTTAGACATGTCGAAATAAGCATCTGTCGGAATTGCCTGTTCTGAACGTGTCACTGGCCTGTATCCACAATTTCTTAGCATATTAGACACACAAATTTCTTGAACTGAAGGTTCGTTCCCCTGAACAGGACTACTTCCTCGGAAGACATGGCCAGCCAGTCTCTGCCATCTATCACCCACACCTGTGGTCCACACCTTGCTTCCCACTGCCCCCTCCTGCCTCTTGCTCCCCATCCTCCCCTTTGAGGTTCAACCATTCAATTAAAACACCCCTTCTCTCCAGCACTATCATCCATTGGCTTCCCTGTCCCTCCTTAGTTGGCCTGAGGCTGTTTTTCTCTCATCTCAAGTGAGGCGTCCTAGACGCCTGCAGGACCCATGAGGACAAGCCATCCGGTGGTCTGCCCTCTTGGCCCTTCATCTGCTCATTTCCAATGACTTTTTCCTCCATAAATTCTTGGCCTCCCGTGCCCAGAGCAATCCATAGGCCTTACCATCATCCAAACAGCCTCATTTCCCAATCATTATTTCTTTTCTGACACCTGTTCTTCAGGTTTTCTCCTTCTACAACTATCATTCGACTTCCGATCTCTCCTCAACCCAATACTAAAATAATAATTTAAAAACATCCCTCTCTGGGGGCTGGGGTTATGGCGCAGTGGTAGCGTGCTCGCCTAGCATTCGGGAGGCACTGGGTTCGATCCTCAGCACCACATAAAAATAAAATAAAGATATTGTGTCCACCTACAACTAAAAAATAAATATTAAAAAAAAATCCCTCTCTGTTTTCTTCTTCACAGTGTGTCCCCTCTGCAGCTGTCCTTCAGTGCTTTTGAATGACCCTTCCGCTGGCCTTTCAATGCCTTTCCTCACACCCTTCCTCACCTGCTTGGAATCCAAGTCTTCCTAACCTAGCTCGCCTCTCCGTCTTCTCCTAGAACCCTCTGGCCAGTCTTGGAGGAGCTTTCTTATCTGCTTCTGCACACTGCATCTGGAAGCAGGCGCTGCTGGACCGTCACAGGACTGGCCAAGTGCCCCTGCTGTGTCTTTCTATGGAAATGACCTCACGCTGCAGGACGGTTCCTCTTGCTGCCATGATCCTTTCGCACCCTGAGCTGTCTTTTGCAACTTCTACTCATGTGACACTTCTATTACAGTAGCAGAGGAGAAGCCCCTCACTTCCCACTGCCAGCCCTGCCAGCCACCCACGTCCACCTCTGCCCTCCGGTCCTTCACCTCCTCACAGTATCCACAGTCCCTTTGCTCTGTTGGTGTCTGCATCCTCTCACACCAGGGTCTGCCTGCAGCCGGTGCTCAGGCCTAGCAAGGCTCCTCAGAGGAACGCCAGCTGCCTCTATAGCTTCTCCTTTATCTCCCAGCCAGACTTGTAGAAATAAATTGCCTCAACCCCCGTCTCCATTTCTTTTCTCTTTTCCCTTTGTCCCTTTAGAGCTTCTAACCCTACTACTCCAAAAAGCAGTATCGCCTAAGATCACCAACAACCCCTGGCCACTGTGGTTTCAAGATCAAAAGTGAAAACTGAACATATAAGGTTGGCAGATCTGTATTTAGAACTCTAAAAGATTCTTTATCCTTTCTTTTTAGGAAAAAGAATAAAAAGAAATATCTGGTCAACTCCAAAAAAGAGACGTCAGAAAAAAAGCTGCCCAAGAGGTAACAGGAGGGACCAAGAGGAGGCGGGGCCCCACAGAGCTCATTCAGGGCCTATAGGTCAAGGTGGGAAAGGGGGTTGGATTTTATTCTAAAAGCAATGGGAGGTCATTGAAGAGATCTCAGCAGTCAAGTGACATGACCTGATTTTAAATTTGACAAGACCAGTTTTGCTGCTGTGTACAAAACGAACTAGAGATAAATAAGCAAGAAGCTTTCCATTCAAAGGTCAGATTACATCCTACAGGCAAGGAATGGAGAATTGTGGATTTTAGTTTATATATGTGAGGAGAACCACCATCCTCTTCCCTACTAGTGGGAGAATTTAAAAAAAAAAAAAGACCAGGCATGGTGGCACACACCTGCAATCCCAGAGACTTGGGAGACTGAGGCAGGAGGATTGTAAATTTAAGGCCAGCCTCAGCAACTTAGGTAGGCCCTAGACCCTATCTCAAACTAAAAAAGGACCAGGGACATGGCTCAGTCCTGAGTACCAAATCCCTAAGTACCAAAAACAAAAACTTTGCTACTTTGAGATAAGATGGTCAAGATCCTGGGTCCTCTCCCCAAACTT
Organism: Xerus rutilus; assembly: GCA_028644305.1. Taxonomy (NCBI): domain Eukaryota; kingdom Metazoa; phylum Chordata; class Mammalia; order Rodentia; family Sciuridae; genus Xerus; species Xerus rutilus. The sequence goes on along the minus strand of CM053402.1, from coordinate 152,964,540 downwards.
GTAGAATTTCCGAAGGACAGAGAAACTGCAGTCTTTGACTTTTACAACCTAAAGATGTCTCCCAAGTTCTGGGCTTCATCCGCTGGTACAAGTGCATTCCCGAGAGGAAACTGCTCTGGCTTTCCTGGCACTTTGAGACTTAACCTGGACTTACCTGCCTAGGGGCAGTGGGGAAAGGGCAGGAAGGGAAGTCACTAGTGAGGGCAGGAGACGGCTCCCTGTGGATCCCAATTTAAACCAGTCACAAATCAGCGCTTGGCCCAGAGGCAGCCTCACCTGGGCACAGAATCCAAAAGAAGCTCCCAAAGCTGAATCAGGTGACTCAAAGGAAGGACCACTCAACCTGGAACTCTAGGATGGTGACAAGGACCCAAAAGGCAAGGATCATACGTGCCCTGGCATCCGGATCGGAGGGTAAGGCTGGGGAAGGAATGCACCATTCGTGGGAGGGGCTGTCCTGGAGCAGGTACGGGAAGTAGGCATGAAAACTGAGCGGGGAGGGAGGGAGAAGGGCAGGTCCGGGGAGAGGAACACCCAGCAAGAATGTTGGCCTGAGTGGTTGCGGGGACAGTAGGTGTGTCTCTGGTGCAGCTCACTTGGGTTTCGTGGCTGATACTTGCCCAGCCCACTGTTCTCAGTCTGATTGATGATGTCACCAGTACTCTACCCAGTGTGAGAAACTCCTTTCTGATTCCCGCCCATCACTGTTGGAGGGGCACCCATCTTCAGGATAGATGCGTTCACAGGATAATTTCTTAATGGTTCAGTTCTGGAAGTGAAATTGCTTGGTCAAAAAGTTTGTATATTTTGGGCTGGGGTTGTGGCTCAGTGGTTGAGCACTTGCCTCATGTGTATGAGGCACTGGGTTCGATTCTCAGCACCACATGTACATAAATGAATACAATAAAGGTCCCTCAACAACTTAAAAAAATTAAAAAAAAAAGTTCGTATATTTTAAATTAACACATGTTGATCGTCCAGTTGCCCAAATTATTCACACTTCTGTTGACGTCATAGACACACCCTTGACTCTGCACCTCCACCAGCACTGCAAAGAATAAGACTTTTCTGTTTGCCAAACATGAAAGCACAGAACGACATTCCATTGGTATGCTCCTTGAGTGTCCTCATGCTGTGCCAGTGGTTAAATGTGCAGTAGATACAGGGGTTCACCTGTGTTGCCCAGGAGGTGAGACACCCAGCCTGTGCACTCAGGATGTCCCATGCCCTGACTTGGCCAATGAAATGCAGACCAAAATGAGAGGGTCGCTTGCACTTTTTTTTTTTTTTGGTACTGGGGATTGAACTCAAGGGCACTCGACCACTGAGCCATATCCCCAGCCCTATTTTGTGTTTTATGTAGAGACAGAGTCTCGCTGAGTTGCTTAGGGTCTCGCTGAGTTGCTTAGTGCCTCGCTGTTGCTGAGGCTGGCTTTGAACTTGCAATTCTCCTGTCTCAGCCTCCCTAAGTGCTGGGATTACAGGCTTGAGCCACCGCGCCCGGCTTCGCTTGCACTTTTGAGAGCCTACCTGTCCTCTTTATCTCCACTGGAGAACAGCATCTCTGGACAGTCCAGGAGCCTGGAGCGTCCAGGATGCAGGGCTGAGCTTCCTCTAATCTGTGATGAACAGAGAGCACAAGAGAGGAGAAGTAAAGCTTTGCTGCCAAAAAAAAATAGCAGGTGGCAAACTTTTTCCCAACAGGGCCAAATGATCGAGTCTGGGCTTTGCTAATCACATTGTCTCTATCACAAACACTCAGCTCTGCCTTTGTAGAGTAGAAGCAGCCAGAAACCGAAGAGTAGGCAGATGGGTGTGGCCAGCTTCGAATACAAATTTTTTGGTGACAGGCCAGTTTGGCCCTCAGGCTATATTTAGTTAGCTGATTTTTTTTTTTCCTTTGGTGTGGTGCTGGGGATTATACCCAGGGCCTTGTATGTATGAGGCAAGCACTCTACCAACAGAGCTGTATCCCCAGCCCCCTGTAGTTTGCTGATTTCTATAATGAATTGCTGATATTTGTGAGACTTATGAACTGCTGTGCCATTATCCAGCCTAGCTTTACTAATTGACCTGTTTTTTAAAAAATAAATTGTCAGAGTTTTTTCTTTTGAGTATCATCTGTTTATAGTTACTATTTTTTTTTTACATAGAACTATTCGTTTCAAGCTTTAATTAGTTAGAGAAATTAGTGCTTTGGAACACGTATTGTAATTTGTCTTGCTTTACTTTTTGTCTTTTACTAGAGAAGCTTTTGGTGGTAGAGACCTTTTTATTATTAATGTAGGCAAATCAGTTTATCTTTAGCCGTATGGCCTATGACAGTCACTCAACCTTGGCAGCTACTGACATTTGGGGCCAGATAATTATTCATAACACAGGTGGCCTGTGCATTGAAGAATGCTTAGAAATGTCCCTGCCCCTACCCATTGGACACCAGAAGCACCTGCTCCTAGTCCTGACAAACAAAAAGAGTCTAAACGTTGCCTGACATCCTCAAGGGGGGGATGTGTGTGTCAAAATCAGCCCCAATTGGGAACTACTCTATGCCATGTACTTCTTCTTTGAAAAGCCCTTTCTAGAACAGGGCACAGTGGCACTCAGATGTAATCCTGGCAACTCAGAGGACTGAGGCAGGAAGATTGCAAGTTTGAGGCCAGTCTCAGCAACTTAGTGAAACTCGGCAGTTTAGGGAATCCCTGTTCCAAAATTAAAAGGGATGCATCTCAGTGGTGAAGTGCCCCTAGGTTCAATCCCCAGTACCAAAAAATGGGGTGGAGGGAGGCGTTTCTACATAAAATCTATAAGGCAATACAAAATACATATATATATTTATATAAATTTATGAAAATGTGGCTTCTGTAATATTTTTGGCCTTCCTATTGGTGAACACTTTGAGCTTGTTGTTTTTCCCTGGGGCTGTAATTTTCCTTTCCTAGGGCCAAACCAGATTTCTCACAACGTAGGTGGGCTGGACACCACACACTTCACCTCCTGCCTGCCCCAAGCCTCCTCGCATGTCCCCTCCACCCACCCCCAAATCAAATTCCCCTCCTCCTCCCCCTCTATGCCCTATACCCTCAGATCCTCCTTAAAAGTCCCGTCTGCAAGAAAGCATCCTCTGTCCCAGCAGGCAGGGTAGGTCCCCGCCACACCCCTCAGAGCCCTGTATCTTTTCTGCCTGGCGCTTATCACGGCTGTAATTAATTATCTATGTGCCTCCTGGTACTAGGTGAAAGTCACATGAGGTCGCCGAGGGAGCTGTCTTGATTGTTGCTTCATGTCCAGCTCCTCACAGTTATACTTAAAATGATTAACAAATCGAAACATTATTTATTTTTCTTCATCAAGAATGCATACCAGCCAATACCAGGGCCAATTACAGTGCACCTGTGTAAATTAGAAAATGGTCCTTCGTCAATACACGTGTCAAAGTGGACGCTTGAAACCAAGCCCTTTGCTGCCCTCTGCTGGAAAACTAGTGTACTAAGCATACACAGGGATGTGTTTCTTAGGTGACTCAAGTGGAATCCTTGCTCTACATACAACACCTTGTGTATAGGCCCTGATAATATAAGTAAACATATCATTTTACAATTGGAAAAACACTTTATTCTACATTTTGTCATCTAATCCTTACAATAAATGAGTGTTGAGCCCATTTTACAGATTCAATTAAAGGGTAAAAGACACGCACAGGCTAAAAATCAACCTGGGTGGTTCTAATCCAAAGTCCTTTGTTCTTTAATTAGAAAACTTAATAAGCAAACCCAATGCCTCCTAGTTTTTTTTTTTTATGAAACACTGGAAGAATCAGGGGCCCAGATACATGCAGATGGTCGTCCCTCTGCCTCAGCTTCTCCACCTCCTGAGCTCTAACACCTGCCTGTGTTTTCTTATTTACCACAGTGTGTCTGTTCTTGGCTGTGTGAGGTGGGTCTTGTGGAGGCATTTCTCCAGTCATGGGACGAGCACTAGACGAGGAGTGGGGCGTGTCTGAATTCCATTCCCAGTCTACCTCATACACTGTGGACCACCAAGAACTCTCCCCTGATCTGAGCCCAAGTGCCCATCTATATAATGAGGATAGTTGTCGCCTCCCCTTTCTTGCCCATCAGGTGTGAGGACAAATGATACAATGTGTGCTGCCCTTCTATTTCCTTGACCAGTACTTTTCCAGTCGTCCCTCTCCCCCCCTTGCCAGCCCCCTCCTGCCTGGGTCACACAGCTCTGAGCCTTCCCAGGCCTCTCATCATTTCATGCATAATTTTCACCTTGTGCATTTTCTGAGATTTCCAGGAATTAGTCTTCAGCTCGCTAATTAGGGTTTTTCCATCCTGCTGCTCCTTGCCTCTGTCAGGCTTTCTTTTCATTTCCTTTCATTTCTTCTTCATTGCCATGAACTCTCATTTGTTCTTTAATTGCTTCTTCCTAGGCTCCCAGCTCTTTGCTAATGATGATCTAAGTTCCCCTTAGAAAATGGGCTTGGCGTGGTTGGAGGGCCCCGGGCAGGCCTTCCTGGGCCACAGGAGTTCCATCTTTACTGGCCTCATTGCTGAGCTGGGCAGGTGAGGCCAAGCCAACCAGCACTCCTGGGAACTGACCAGATGCTGCCCTTGGGGGTAGGGGGGTGGCTTTGGAAGTCCTCAGGCCTAAAGGCCCCAACTCCCTTGGTGGCTTACCTGCAGCAGTCACAGAGGGAGGGAGACCTGAACCAGGGCTCTGCAGGGTGGCTTGCTGCCCACAGTCCTAGAGCCACCGCTGTGCCCTCACCCTCTGTAGCACATCTGGGACACCTGTGTCGTGAGAGCTCTATTACCATTGGGAGTTAGAGAAGGCATATCTGTGGAGAGGGAGAACTGCAGAGGGCCCCCAAGGCTGTGCTAATCTCCCCCAGGGCTTATGATAATGCCCCAAGGCTACCTGTAGCTCTGCCTTCCACCCTAGACGGGAACCGGAAGCAGAGAGTCTCCCACTCAAGCACACCTAGGAAATCATTCTGGGAGCTGCAAAGGCAGTCACGGGCCCACCAGGTCTGGCTCCCAGGCCAGGCTATCACCCCCTGCACCATATTTAAGTGGAGCCTGGAGACAAATGAGGGAGTCAGCTACTCCATGGAGAGTGCTGGCTGACTGCTGAAACCAAGTCCTTCTCCCTCCCAAAGTTCCCTCACGCCCATGCCTGCCCATGCCTGCCCATGCCTAGCCATGCCGCCAGCCCTGCGGCCAGCCCTACTTCTCCAAGGCTGGGCACCTTGGGCTGAGCAAAGCATGCTCTTACTTCTCAGGGGGCCCTCTGCTCTCAATCTCAGTATCTCTCTCTCTCTCTCTCTCTCTCTCTCTCTCTTTCTCTCTCATCTTTCCAGTATATAATGGATTTGGAATTCTTCACTAATGATGTTCTTTCCTTTTTCCAATAACACCTTGATTACACGTTTTCTTCTGGCTCTTCCAGCGAGTGTGTGAACCAGCAGAGTGTTGGACCCCAACTTTCCTTTGACTCACTCCAGGTGGAGCCTCCTCCATAACTCAACCTAAGGCATGGGCAGCCCTTTCCCATCTACCCCAGGAGACAGGCCCCACAGAGAAGCCTCCCACAATGAGGTCAGAGGGTTAGAGAGCAGGAATTGCTGACATTTATTTTAAACCCTTTCACAACTGCTTCTCTTGAATCAGAACCCAAGATCCCTCCTTTGGGGTTCTGAGCTGCCAAATCCCCATGTGCAGTTTGCAGATTAATCCAGAACTCTCTAGAGTTTTTATTCATAAAAGAAGAAACAGGGAAGCCATAAAATGAAAAGGGATAGCGAACATTGAAAACGGACACCGTCCCCCAGTGCTGACCTTCTCACTTGCCCAAATCCTCATTTGAATGAGGAGTAAAATTATGAGCAAAGACTTTTTCTCCAGCTACATGACCACAATGAAATATTCTAGATAGGAACTTCCATCAGCACAGAGATCAGCAGGATTCTGCTGAATACTTTAGAACCTTGGGCAATGGCCAATTACCTTGCAAGTTAAAACACATTCAAAGGATGTCCTTTAAATTCTACTAAAATGTTCTGTCTAGTGTGTGTGTGTGTGGGGGCGGGGGTGATGGTGGTGGCAGTGGTTTATTTACTGTGCATGTAACTAACCTGACATTCAGGGCAGAGCACTCCCTGTGGATTAACCAGAGAAGCTTCCCCAAAACCATTTACATTATTGTTTGTTATTATTAATGGAATCCCAGGGAGGGAGAGCATTCAAGAGGGAGAGTGAATGAAGACTAACTCAAAATGTTCTCTTCTCCTTTCAGAAAAACCTGAAGATGACCTCATGGATTTTCTCTCTCCTGAACTTCCTGTGACCTGCGGTACAGCAAAAGGGATCTTATATAAGGAGAAAATGAAGCAAGGTGAGTTCTTGTGTTCTGTGGATCCCTGGGTAAAGGAGTTGCTGGAAGGGAAGAGAGTGCCTGGGTGTAAGAGGTCAGGACACAGACCCTGCTGGCCAGACCACAGAGACAGAAATGCTTCCTGTGAAGGAATTTCCAAACGTTTCCACATCACAGTGTATCTGTCAGTCCGACCTTTCCACCCCACATGGAAGTCATCCACAGACCTACAACCTGCTTCACGTAGATGTCACATAAAATGCAAATTCTATCACACTCCCTCAACACACAGGCAGGTCTCAGGGCTTCCTTCAGGCTTAGACAAGAGGAACCCAGACTCCTCTGCTCCTGCCCAAGCAGTCCCTCTGGACCCAGGAAGGTGAGGCACCCCAATGAGGAGCTCAGAGGTCTGAGATGAATTCTCAGAGGGTCCAGGTGGATCCCAAAATGGGCTCTTTTCTTTACAGGTTCCTCAGAGAAGTGCATCCAGAATGAAGAGGGAGCATGGTTCACACCACAAGAATTTGCAATTAAAGGCAAAGGGAGAAATGCAAAAAACTGGAAGTGGAGTGTGTGTTGCAAAGGAAGGACCCTAAGTCAGCTGCTGGAAGTGCTATAATGACCAGAGATGAGCAGGTGATGGGTTTAACCCTGGGAAGGATGAGTAGAATTTCATTAGGATTCAGCAGCATGGTTTAGAAAGAGTTAAGGGCTCACAGAAAAAAGGTGATGGGTAAGAGACCTCATAAGCTTAGGCCGGTGTTTGGGTGGATTGGAAAGAGCATAGCTGAAGGCTGAGGCCTGAACAGCCTCTCTGCCTCCTCTGCCCAGTAAACACCTACTGAAAGCCCAGCTCACCTGGACCCTCTGGGAAGTGTTTCCAAGCCACCCTGTCTGTGGCTAATCTCTCCTCTGCACTTGTAGGGCACACTGTTCCTGTCCTGAGAACAACTGCAGAGGTACTAGTCTTTGTGATCCCAGGAACCAGCACAAATTTTCTAATAATACTAGAAAAAATTATAACAGGGATGAATCATAAGGGTTTTATTTAGAGAGAAAGAATGGAAATGGAAAGGGAAGGGCTGGGAAAGAAGACTTTGGTTTAAGTAATGGGGGAAATGATTTTATCACTACGTGAAGTCCACAAGAACTGATTGTGGGAGGGAGCAGATTTTGCAGTTGCTTGCCTTGGGTTTGAGATCTAGTGTGATGTTCAGGTGCAAAGACTCCTAGGCAGGGGGAACCTCAATTATTAGCTTCCATAATAACCTCATTCAGTGACCCCTTCTCTCTTGCAGAAAGGACTTTTGCTCTGTCCTCCAGGAATAAGCCTCAGGAGAGAAGCAAATGGCAGACTTGTCGCAGACTTGCCACATCTGAGCTCTGAGCCCCTGAGCGTCCCAGCTCGGAGCCACCTCCTCACTTGGACAGGGCGACTTTGTGGCGACAGCCCTAGCACACTGCCGCCAACGCACTGTCGCTGCGTTCGTAGTTAATCTGGTGTGGAAAATAAAAATTGGAAGGACAAAAGCTGGTGATGTCCATGTGTTTTAGAAGATCTGGATCCTGGGATGACCATCCTTGCTGAACACCAGGTATGGCTCGGTGCTGAGTGCTGGTTATCTGTGGCACCAGGGGTTTGAGCTGTGCCTTGCTCTGGAGGCCCTTCTAGGCAGGATGACAGGCATGTGACGGCCGCACCACCCTCTCCCTCAACCCTCTCCACTTGCTTACATGTGTGCTCCAGGCTCAGGTCCCACTCGTGAGCTTCACATTAGGTGTGAACTTCCGCCTCTCCTGTCTTGCCTGGGAGACTGGCCTGACCCTTGGCTGGATTCATTCAGAGTTTAAGGCAATGGTCCCGCAATGACCTCTGTGGTACAAACCATCTTTTCCATGCTGATTTAAAGCATCATGGGAATAAGAGATGCACAGTGTAATAGCAAAAAGGTATGGAAGAACGCAAACCCCTTCAATATTATAAAATAAACAGATACATCTGCAGAATGAATTTTTTTCTAAATACGTGGGTTCCTAGGTATTGCTGTGGTTTAAACATCCCCAAAAAAACTCATGTTGAAATTCAATCTCTGTTGTGAGGTGATAAGGGGGTGAGCACTTTAACTATGGTGTTTGGACGTATGATCTTTAGGAGGTAATTAAGGTTAAATGAGGCCAAAAGGTGGGGTCCTTGTCCAGTGGGACTGTGGCTTTATAAGATGACGGGGAGGGGCTGGGGTTGTAGCTCAGCGGTAGAGCGCTTGCCTCGCATGCGTGAGACCCTGGGTTCGATCCTCAGCACCACATACAAAGCAATAAAATAAAGACATTGTGTCCATCTACAACTAAAAAAAAAAAAAAAAATCTTAAAAAAAAAAAAAAAAAGATGACGGGGAGATACCTGAGCTAATACCTTGTCTTGCCATGTCCGTGCTGAGTTGCCTTTGGACTCACCAGATGAGGCCCCCTGATCTTATCTTGAATTTTCAATCCTCACGAACTGAATAAACATTTCTTCTCTATGGATTATTGTGTCTGGGGCATTCCGTTGTAACAACAGAGAATGGGAAACCACCAGTAGGTTTTGAGTTAAGGAGAACTTCAGGAGTCTTATGCTGGTTATGATGAGCATGGAAGGAGCCCAGCTTGGTTTATTTGACTGTCTAGGCCTGTGGCCAAAATGTATCTGAAAGAATCAACTGTAGTTATCTTAGGGTAGGATGACAGGGACACTTGCTTTCTTCGTTGTACGTCTTGGTACAGATGAAATTTTTATAATGACTTTATTATTTCTAAATATAAAGATCTTGAAAATCTAGAACATTAATTAATAGCCTTGATATTATAGTACCTTCTAACTCTTATAATGCCACATGTCACACATGATAGCCAGGAGCACACTTGACTGGGCCTCTCAGTCCCACTGCCGGGGGCCACACTGGATCAGGAGAATGATCTTAGTGCTGTCCAAGGATGGACTACTGCAGGCCTGTCCCCAGCACATCCAGCACATTTCTGCTGCTCACGGCCTACCCAGAATCCTCTTTGTTAGTGTGTGGACGCTAATGAGATTTCCCTGAATGTCCCTATAGTTTGTTCTATATTGATTATTTTTGCCAGACTAGGTTTTAATGTAATGTTCTTTTCATTTGTCTCGCTTGGGGACACTAAACCCTTTCGGTACACATATAGTTCTTTAATTCTGCATCATTAAACCTTAGTGATGATTTTTTTCTGGGCTCCCTTTCGAGAACATGTATACTGTTTGCTGACTATCTCCTCTCTGTCCTTCCTAGCCATCATTTGGTGGGGGGGGCCAAAATCATTGCTCTTCTTAGGCCTTTAGTGTGAGACTTAAATATAACTTAATGCAATTATAATCTGATGGTCAATATTTTAAACCTAACAAATCTTTAGCATTTTAATAATGCTACTTGCTCTCTATTCGCCAAGACTCAAGAGACATAAACTTTGCTTAACACTTTTCTCACGACAGAAATAGGAAAGTATTGCAATCAACTAAGTTGTCCCCACGTGTGCCTCTGACTTCTCTTATTTGGTGTGGATGGGGGGGTGACACCCTTGGAGCCCCTACCTACCTCCATAGTGAGTCAGAACCTATCCAGCAGGCGCTCCTGGCCACCCAGTGAGGCACAGGAGGAGTGGGTTGGAATTTCCATGGGGTAGCTGATGTCACAGACCAATGAGCAGAAAATGTGTGGAGGACCCCTTAGGTCCTAAGTCCTGGTGTGTCCGTAATAGTGTGGCCGTGGCATAGATCCAGGCAAGAGCAGAGGAAGTTTGAGCACTGACTCAAGAAAAGCGTGTAACAAAACAGAACTCCCTTCATTATATGGGAAGATGACAAATAGGACCACAAAGACCGCCACTCCGAATGTCGTCTCGGAGGGAGAGTGTGCATCCTGGTGAAGATTCCATCAGTTTAGGCTTCAGACTTCCATGTCCTCTGGAGAGGCACCTTGAAGGTTGCTTCCTAACGTGACCCAAGTGTGCCAGCGAGCCAGAGACCCTTGTCCTGTTACAGTTCACACTACATTGTCCCTGAAATACTTGTATGGAAGCCGTGGTCCCCAAAGCAGCAAGATTCAGAGGTGGGGCTTTTAGGCAATGACTGTGGGCCAAAATACATCTTTCCTCCTTTAGATTATTGTCGTCAGGTATTTTGGTCAGAGCCACAAACAGCTAACTAACACATATCCATTTTATGACCCTGCCTTCCATTCTGGCATTGGTAAACTGGTCCAGGTCTGTCTAGCCATCTGTGGCCCTGGGCTGCTCTATACCTGGGGATGAGGGGCACTAAAGAGTCATTTTATTTTTTTGGTACTGAGGATTGAACTCAGGGGCACTAGACCACTGAGTCACATCCCCAGCCCTATTTTGTGTTTTATGTAGAGACAGGGTCTCGCTGAGTTGCTTAGTGCCTCGCCGTTGCTGAGGCTGGCTTTGAACTCGCGATACTCCTCTCTCAGCCTCCCAAAGTGCTGGGACTACAGGTGTGAGCCACTGTGCCGGCTTAAAGAGTCATTATTTTCTTTCATGTTGGAAATTTCAATCACTAGCAGTTCAGTGGCCATGACAACCAAGAACCCCATCCCTGGGACCTTCTCTCCCTTTGGCTTCCTTTTGCCGCCCCACTCCCTGGTTTCCAAAGTTTTTCTCCCTTTCTAGCTTTCTTATTCTGCTTAGCTCCTCTGAGCTTTGGGCTCAGACTGTCCCTCTGGATCTCCCCTGCCCAGGCCTCAGCCCCTGTTGGCATCCATCTCCTACACATTAAACCTTTATAAATCCAGTGTCAGTGACATCAATGCCAATTGTGTCTCCCCAGGGACCAGCTGCAGCCCCTCCTCCAGAAGGTAGCTCGCATCCTGCTCCAGCTGCCTTCCATTCCTGCCCTCCCTGCCCTCGGCCAGGACCTCTGAGAGCCCACCTCAGCTCAGTCTGCCTCCTCCCTAGTTATGCCACAGGAGGTTTTAAATGACTGTAAACTGGCTCCCTGAATGGCAAGGGCAAGGCTGAGAACACCGAAACCAAGCAGATTGAGAGTGACTGGAGGAATTATATGTTACATGTACCCCTCCAGCTGATATCAGAAATACCACCTTAGAAAATGCACTTAGGAGCTGGGCGCGGTGGCGCACACCTGTAATCCCAGCACTTAGGGAGGCAGAGACAGGAGAATCGCGAGTTCAAAGCCAGCCTCAGCAACATCGAGGCACTAAGCAACTCAGTGAGACCCTGTCTCTACATAAAACACAAAATAGGGCTGAGGATGTGGCTCAGTGGTTGAGTTCCCCTGAGTTCAATCCCCAGTACCAAAAAAAAGAAAGAAAGAAAGAAAATGCACTTAGGAGCCAGAAAGGCACCATCTGCTGGTCAAGTGCAGCTGAGCTGGGGAGGGGCAGACCAGCTTCGGCAACCAGCGTCTGAGTTGAGTCTATTTCTCAGAAGTGCTCCAAGTTCAGCAGAGCCCTGCAGAGCAAGCTCCGGCCCACAGGCCATATGGGAGTCTGTAGCCAGTAAGCCCCATTGGTCCTGGATTCTCTTTTTCCTTTCCCTGGTCCCAAGGACCCTAACTGCTTCTTGCCTCTTGCCGCCTCCCACTCCATCCCATGTAATTCCTCTCCTCCTGAAATTGAGAGTGTGAGCTGCAGGAGTCTCAGCTCTCCCTTCTGTCATTGTGCCTGAAAGAAAGAAAAGCACAGACACTGTTCATTTTAACAGTGACATCTCTGAGTGACAGGCAAAGCAATGAAATCCAGGAAGCTGTGGTCTTGCCCACCTCTCCCTGCTCTCAAGTGCGCCTCTGCATCTTGCATCTCTGGAGCCATCTGGAGAAGGAACACTACCAGTGAAGTCCCTCCAGCACAGGACTTCTTTGGGAGCATGCTACCCCACTGGACAAGATCAAGCTAAGATGCACTGGCATAGGGAAAGCCCTGGTGGGGGGCTATTAAAGCCTGGCCTTTCTGCCCTCGAGCAGGGATTCTGGAAGCCAGCAAAACGTGCACAATGAAGTCAACAGGCATATCTTTGTACTCAGCAGCAAAGAGAACTAGCATACTAACGTCCTGTGGGAGCTGAGTCCTCTCCTCCCAAGAAGACAGAAGGATTGGTCCCAGCAGGCACAGCAAGTGGGCGGTGGGAGGAAGCCACCCTGGCATCCACAAATGCTGATTCACTATATTTTCCCAGACAACCCGCAGGTCAGATGTGGATGTTTCTGCACTTGAACCTTGACCTATTTTATATCCATGGCCAATGTCTAATATCAACATCCCAGCTTCCAGTTCTTCCAGCAGTTTACTCTCCACCCTCCAGCTTGGATCTGAGCTGTTCAGGAAGTTTAGACAGAGCAGCAGGCATAGACGAGGTTTTCCTTTTCTCCCAGGCAGGCACAGAACTCAGCTCCAAGAAGCCAGTACCCTGGACATTTTCAAAAAACTATACAGTGCAGCCCCACCACCAGAGGGCAGTGTGAAGGCTTAAAGGAACTGGGTCATTAAAATTCTGCAAGAAACTGGGTGCTGGGGATGGAACTCAGGGTCACTTTGCCACTGGGCTACATCCTCTGCCTTTATGTTTTATTTTGGGACAAGGTCTCACAAAGTTGCTGAGGGTCTTGCTAAATCGCCCTGGCTAGTCTGGAACCTGAGATCCTCCCGCTCAGCCTCCCAAGTCCCTGGGATCACAGGCCTGTGCCACTGCACCCAGCTACTAGTAAAGCCTTTAAAGGAGGTAAAGATACTTTCAATGACTGTCACTGAGCATCCAGAAACAGAAGAGCCAGCCAAGATCATAGGGCAGATCCTCCCAAGATTAGGCTGGCCAGGATCCAAGAGAACAGTGGTGGGTAGGACAGGCTTGTGAGGGTTTTCTTATGTGACCAAAGACTCCTCTGCTCTTAGTCATGAGTTTAAATCCCCATAGCTAGCATAAGATGTCATCAGTGGATCAGGTGGGAGGATGGTATGCCACCTGCTCTGCATTTAAATAGGTTGGGGACCTGTGGCAGGCCCAGCCTGGAGATGGCCCACAGCTAGCTCAGCCCTGCATCCTAGATCCTCTCGTTTGCATCAATTTCTCACTGTCTGACTGTCCAGGCATTGGGGTGGGGGCAGTCAGGGAGGGGGTCCAGTGAATGCTGTTCCCAAGAGATGAAGGGAGAGGGGGATGTGTACGAGGGTGGGGGTGCTTTGCCCTAGGCCCCAGCTTCTGCCCTACAATACCTAAATTCAAAACCCACCTTACCCTGAAGAATCAATTTCCTTCCAAAATGCCTCCCTCATCCCCAGGAAAGGGTCACAGTCCTCTGGAGCAGACAGAGCTCTCCTGCTTCACTTTCTTCAGTTTAACCCTCTAACCTGGTCTAGTTCACCAAACATCATGTCTTTGGGGGCTACTAAACCTGGCTCAGGCTTCACTAAGCTAGAAGAACAACTGCCCACAACCCTGTATGATACAAGATGTTCTTTCACCGACGGGCAAGGGAAGCTGCCCAACCTCAGATGAGCCATCTGAATTTCTCAGAAGGGAAGAGGAAATGCCATTTATCTCTCCACTTAAGCCAAGCGCCTGGCACACAATGAAGCCATCTCACTATGGTGTGAGGTAAGGAAGTGTTCCCTTCCTTCCACCTGCACTGTCCCAGGGTCCATCCCACTGGGGACCCTGGAGCTGAACTCCCATCCTGCTGCCTGGGCACTACAGCACAGGTGACCCACTTCTGCTACACTGGACAGAATCATGGACCCCAGGAAAGATCAGACAGGACAATACTCAGAGGGAACCACAACCCCAGCTCCAACTAGGGAGACTATCTGCCAGCTGGGTAGACAGAGGGGAGCTCCTGAGGATGGAATTCCTGAGAGAGACTTCTCTTGTTCTTGGGGGCGATAGGAACCCTTCTGAGGAAGAGAGGGCCGTGTTTTTCTCAGAGACATTCACAGCAAGGCCTCCTTCCACCTCCCTTCACACTCCACCCCTCACCGACCTCCTAGAGTGGAAATTCTTGACCTGTTCAGCCCTGGTGACATCTAGACTTAAGGCAGGAAGCTGGCCAACAGCCACGGCCCACCCAAGAGCCTGGCCATGTCTGTGGGCCCCACCTTTCAGTAACAGCAATGTAGGATTGACCACTGTCCCCGACCTGCACAGATACATCACCAACGCCCTGATTTTGCCCTGGTCTCCTCAGTCTCCTGCTTATACCCTGCTCGGCCCTCATCCCAACAGCCTCTCCCAATCCCGAACCCCAAAGTCTATTCTCCCCACAGCAGCCAGACTGAGCATGCTCAACCCAGCTGGCAGAGCCGCTGCACTCTGCCTTCTCCACAAGAGCCAGGGCCCCAGGGGAGCAGTGCCCTCACTTCTCCTTTCCTCTGTCCTCTCTTGCCTCCTGGCCTCCTCGCTGTTCCTGGAAGCACCAGGCCACCCCTGCCTCAAGGTCTTTTAAACCAGTGGCTCCCTGTGTCTAGAAGTTTCTCCCCTGGAAATGCCCACAGTTCATTCTCACATTCTGAAAGTGTTTGCTCAGATATTACCATCTTGGGGGGCCCCCCAACACACACACACACAGCTCTCTGAACCCCATCTGTGCTGGGTTTGGACACATGGTAACGTGTTTTTTTGTGTCTGGTGTCCATCTATTGTCACTATCTCCTAAGCTCCACAAGGACAAATCCTTTACCTCTTTGGCCTGCCAGTTCATCCCCAGCTCCAAGCTCCTAAGTGCTCCATCAATGCTGGTGGAGGGAATGCTTCCTGCCTCCGGGGAAGGCTGAGCAGCCGGGGGCTCTGCAGCTTCCGCCTCCCACTCTCGTGTTCAGAAGTTGGAGCCTCACACTTGGGCACCCAGGCCAATGTCCACTTGGCAATCCGGGCTCTGGTCCTTGCCACAGCCCCTGTCAGTGCCACCGTTCCCCTGACCAGGGCCCTGCTCCACCCTGGCAGACCCCCAGTGCAGCCTGGGTGTCGTCCCCCCACCCCTGACCCCGTTGCCACGTGGGTTCTGATTCTCAGTGTTGCCACGTCTCCCTGCCTCCCTGAGCCCTGGCTGGAGGGTGTCCACACTGGGAAAACCAGAGCCTGACAGAAAGAAGTTCTAGTGGTAAAAATTGAATCCAAAAATTGGAATTTTAACAATGGAGGAAAGAGAGGTCAGTATAGGACTTGGTTCAACTCTGAATTCAACAAGAACAAGTGGGGGTTTATAGCCCAGGGGCAGGTAAGGGGCAGTGTCCATGGACAGAAAATCACCAAGAAGAAACACCAGGAGTAGAGAGGGGTTTGGGTGAAACCGACATAGCAGGATCCTTGTGAAGGCAGGCCAGGGCGATCGGCCTCCACAGTGAGGAATTCTTCTGACCAGCCCTAGAAGGGTGTTTGCCAAAACTGGGTGTCGCAGCCCCAATAAGGACAGATTTGTAAGCCCAAGGTAGAAAAGAAAGAAGGCTTAGAGGGGCCCAACTCGAGATCAGTCGAGGAGACAGTCTCTGCCCCCGTTGAGAAGCAAAGCCCTTGGTGGTAAGGCCAGCCCGTCTTCGCCAGCTCTGGCTCCTGGGCTGGCCCGGTCCTCCTGCCCTGCCTTGAGTGCCAGGCAGGCCCACACAAGATGAGATCAAGAAATCCTGCCCACATGAGGACCTAGCTTCCACCAGCCCCAGTGGTGCCCACCACCCACGCCCTGCAGAGAGCCCTGTGGGCAGCAGGGATGAGACAGAACCAGGCTTGGTCCCTGGACAACCAGAATGCCCCTGCAGTCCTCCAAGGACAGCAATGGGGAAGCCCAGGCGCCTGGCAAAACACTCCATCACCCAGAGCCTTGCCAGACCTGGCACCCTCAGAGGGAAACCCAGGGCCACCTCAGTCCCAGCCTCTGCTGCTGCCCCAGTTTTGACGCCAGCTTAGATAGTGGCCCAGATTCTGCAGGAGACACAAAAGGTTTTAAACTCAGCAGGCTTAGCCACTGCAACCTGCTTTTTCACTTAGGAAAGACACAGCGTTATGGTTTGGATACAAGGTGGCCCCCAAAGCACCTGTGTCAATGCAGGAATACTCAGAGGTGAAATGATGGGATTGTGGGAGCTGTCACCTAATCAGTCCATCCTAATTTGAAAGAGCTGGGGGGTAACTGTAGGTAGACAGAGCATGGCTGCGGGAGGTGGGTCACAGGGGCCCTGAGGCCCCTTCCTCCCTGCCATTCTCCCCTTTCTGGCTGCCATGAGGCAAGCAGTGCTCCTCCACTGCAGCCTTCCACCGTAATGCTGTGCCTCATCCTGGGCCCAGAGCCATGGAATCGGCCCACCATGAACTGAACCTCTGATACTGTGAGCCAAAGTAAGTGTTTCTCCTCTAAGTTGTTTTGGTCAGGTATGTTGATCACTGCAATGCAAAGCCAACTAACATAAATGGGTTAGAAATTCAAAAGTCCTTGCCTCATCCATTGATCTCTCTACCCTTTGATTCGAAAGACAGGACGTTCTATGAGCCAAGCTGGGTGATTGCATATCACAGACTATTATTAATCCCTTCACATGCTGTGACCACCAAGAGAGCCCCCCAGAGGTACAGCTTCAAGATGGACAAATTCCTATTTTAAGTGGCATGAGCTGTGACTCAGAGATCCTATCTATGCCCCCAGCTCCTCACACCCAAATTACAGCTTTTAATAGTATTTTTTAAATCAAAGACTTGAAAATATTTACAAAACATATCTTATGAAAACCAGAATACATAAATAAATTTTATAACTCAATAATTAAGAAAAAGCATTCATTTTTTTTAAATTGGAGAAGGCAGAAGATTGAATAGACATGTTACCAAAGAAGATATACAAATGGAAAAATAAGCACATAAAAAGATGCTCAACATCAATATCCCTCAGGGAAATGCAAATTAAAGCCCCAAGAAACTCTGGGGGCACAGTCTCCCAGTATAGACAGGAAACTGCCAGGCCCTAGAGGTGCATTAATTCAATATCTCCAGGCTGCTTACCCTACAATAAAGTACGTGTGCCTCACTTTACCCAAGCCCCACCTTGAGGAGCTCCACTTACAGGAACTCACCTCACGGAACCCTGCAGAGACTATACCCTGGGGCTGGAGCCGAGAGTACTTTCCATTCCACCCTGGCTCATGCTGCCAAGAAGGGATGCTGAGAATTTTTGAACTCCAATTGGAATCTTGGTTAGCAACAAAAAAAGGAAAGGTTTGACGGTCTGCAGCGCCTACTCTTCCACTCAGTACCTACCTCAAGAAGAAACAGAAAGAAAGTTGGGCATAGACAGTAAACATATTCTCATTGACTATTTTGTCCACCACAATGGAAATAATTCCTTAATTTTTCATCAAGATCCTCCTTGTGTGTGTGAGTGCATGTGCTGAATGATTTGTGAACATTTATACATATACATATTTGTTTCTGTTTTTGCATTTCTAGCATTTTTTGAAGGTAGTTATGTTTGCTTGCTCTGTCTTTTGAGGATTAAGGGTTTTGAAAGATATATTTAGGTTTTGTTTTGTATTGTTTTTTCACAAGTCTGTTTCCTTTGTTGCTCTTTCTTTTCTTTTGCTAACAGCCAAATTCTACTGCTCTCTCTTCCACTCTTCCTTTAATTTTTTACTTCTATTTTTTCTTCTCCTCCTTATAACTATAATGTCCTACATCTCTTCTGCATTTCCCTGTTCACCTTTTGAAATTGAAAACTCTTTTCTATCCACCTATCTC
This sequence comes from Xerus rutilus, assembly GCA_028644305.1. Classification (NCBI taxonomy): domain Eukaryota; kingdom Metazoa; phylum Chordata; class Mammalia; order Rodentia; family Sciuridae; genus Xerus; species Xerus rutilus. Next base: position 152,946,414 of record CM053402.1, on the reverse strand, counting down.
CTCTTCTTTCCTCTTAATTAACTCTATTCTTAACATCTTGGAACACTAATTGGTTTCTATGACATCTACCACCACCATTAATGCTGTAGCAATTTTTTTTTAATTTTTTTATTAGTTGTTGGTGAATCTTTATTTTATTTATTTGTATGTGGTGCTGAGAATCGAACCCAGTGCCTCACACATGGTAGGGCAAGCGCTCTACCACTGAGCCACAACCCCAGCCCTGTAGCAATTATTAATGCTGTGGAAGTCATAGATAACACCTGTCTTTATGCCATACCTAATGCTTGATTACTTACTGTTTTTACTGATAAAACTTGCTGATCCTACCATTTCTGTTTATTGTGCCAACTGATATTGTAGATGTCATAGTAGGAACCAAGTATTTAGTTTAATGCTATATACTATTTGTATAGGTTGTTGCAATTATTTGTTTTTCCCTAATATGAGGGGTATTGGAAACCTACAGGAACACTATAAATTAATAGGGTAGAAACTCTGTTGCTTCAGATCCATTTGGATAGATGGGTAGACACACAAATATGAACAATCAAGGGAACAAAACATTCTAAACAACAGATTCCATTGACACCACAGTGGAGAAAATGTCAGAGAAGGAATTTAGAAAGTTCATGGTTAAACTGATCTACAAAATAAAAGATGATATAAGGAATGAAATCAGAGAGAAAATACAAGAAGTGAAAGATTACTTTGATAAGAAGATAGGGATTCTGAAGAAGAATGATTGGAAATCCTTGAATGAAGGAATCAATAAACCAAATTAAAAATTCAGTGGAAAGCATTACCAATAGACTAGACCACTTGGAAGACAGGGTTTCAGGCAACGAAGACAAAGTTTATACTCTTGAAAATAAAGTTGATTATGGACAAAAGATGTTAAGAGACCATGAACAAAATTTTTGATAAATATGGGATAACATTAAAAGGCCAAATTTAAGATTCATCAGGATAGATGAAGGCTCTGAAATACAAACTAAAGGAATGCATACTTTTTTCAATGAAATAATGTCACAAAATTTCCAAAACCTTAGGAATAAAATGGAGAACCAAATACAGGAGGCATATAGGACTCCAAATATACAAAATTACAACAGACCCACTTCAAGGCACATTATTGTGAAAAATGCCTAACATACAGAAAAAGGATAGAATTTTAAAAGCTACTAGAGCAAAATGACTGGTCACATTGAGAGGTAAACCAATCTGGACCCCAGCCTATTTCTCCACTCAGACTCTAAAAGTGAGGAGGTGTTGGAATAATATATACCAAACTCTGAAGGAAAATGAATGCCAACCAAAAATACTACCCCCAGCAAAATAAAGCTTCAGAATTGAATATTAAGTAAAAACCTTCCACTATAAACAAAAGCTAAAAGAATTCACAACTAGAAAGCTTGCACTAAAAACATACTCAATAAAATATTTCATGAAGAAGAAATGAAAAATGAAAACCAGCAGAGGAGAAACTATACTAGAGAATAGTCAAACAAAGGAGAATCTAAAATTAAAAAGTAGAAACAAATCAAAGTAACAGGGAATAAAAATCATCTCTCAATAGTAACATTGAATGTAAATGGTCTTAACTCATCAATCAAAAGACATATGCTGGAAGATTGGATTAAAAAACAAGACCCACCCCTATGCTGACTCCAAGAGACTCACCACATGGGCAAAGACATCACCAGACTGAAGGTGAAAGAATGGGAAAAAACCATAGCATTCACATTGATCTTGTAAACAAGGATGAGTTTCTACTCTCATATCAGATAAAGTGGACTTCAAGCCAAAGTTAATCAGAAGAGACAATGAAGGTCATTTCATACTGCTTAAGGGATTCATACAACAACAAGAAATAACAATTGTAAATATTTATCCCCCAAACAATGGAGTATCTATGTACATCAAATAAACTCTTCTCAACATCAAGAATCAAGTAGACCACAACATGATAATATTGGGTGACATTAACACACTTCTCTCATCACTAGATAGATCTTTCAAACAAAGGCTAAATAAAGAAGCTACAGAACTAGGAAATACAAATTACTAATTTAGACTTAACAGACATATATAGAATATTTCATCCATTAATAGCCAAATACACTTTCTTCTCAGCAGCACATGGAACATTTTCTAAAATAGACAATATTTTTTATATATATATATATATATATGTACATATATATATATATATATATATATATATATATATTAGTTGTAGATGGACACAATACCTTCATTTATTTTTATGTGGTGCTGAGGATCGAATACAATGCCTCACACATGCTAGGCAAGCACTCTACCACTGAGCCACAACCACAACCCCAAAAATAGATAATATTTTAAGCCACAAAGCAACTCTTATCAAATATAAAAAATAGAGATAATATCCTGCATTCTATCAGATCATAACAGAATAAAATTACAAGTCAATGATAAGATAAAAAATGGAAACTACTCTAACATTGGGAGACTAAAAAAAAAAAAAAAGAAATCAGGGGTGAAATTTTAAAAATACTTAAAGGTAAATAAAATATCAAAATCTCTGGGACACTATGAAGGTGGTTCCAAGAGGAAAGGTCATAGCATTGAGCTCATACATTAAAATAATAGAAAGATACCAAATACATAATATAATATTACACCTCAAGCCCCTAGAAAAAAGAATAACAAGTTAACACCAAAATCAATAAAAGAAGGCTCAAAAATCAGAGCAAAAATAAAAGAAATTAAGATTTAAACAAATCAAAAAATCAAAACAAAAAGTTGGTTCTTTGAAAAAATAAAGAAAATTGATAATCCCTTAGTTAAGCTAGCCAAAAAATGAGGGAGAATATGCAAATTATTAAAATCTGTGATTAAAAAGGAAATATCACCAGAGACACTACTAAAATTCAGAGGATAATCAGAAACTATTTTGAAAATTTGTACTCCAATAACCTAGAAACTCTTGAAAACATTGAAAATTCCTAGAGACATATGACCCACACAAATTGAACCAGGAAGATATAGAAAATTTAAACAGATCAATTTCAAGTAATGAAATTGAAGACACCATCAAAAGCCTACCAACAAAGAAAATCCCAGAACCAGATGGATTCTCAGCTAAGTCCTAGCAGACCTTTAAAGAAGAACTAACAGACATCCTCCTCCAGTTATTCCATGAAATAGGAAAAGAGGAAAATTTCCCAAACTCATTTTATGAAGCTAGTATCACTAATACAAAGACACATCAGGGAAAATTTCAGATCAATATCCTTGATGAATATAGGATTCATGAACATGCAATAATTCTTAATAAAATACTGGCAAATCATATACAAAAACACATTTAAAAAGATAGTACACCATAATCAAGTGTATTTCATCCCAAGGATGCAAGTCTGGTTCAACATATGGAAATCAAAAAGTGTAATTCATAGATAAATAGATTTAAAGAATCACATAATTATCTCAATAGATGCAGAAAAAGCATTTGACAAAGTACAGCATTCATTCATGTTTAAAACACTACAAAAAAATAGAGGTAGAAAGAACATATCTCAACATTGTAAAAGCTATATATGACAAATCCAAGGCCAACATCATTCTAAATGGAGAAACACAAGACAGGGATACCCACTTTGACCACTTCTATTCAACATAGTCCTTGAAACTCTAGCCAGAGCAATTAGCCAAAAGAAAGAAATTAAAGGAATACGAATAGGAAAAGAAGAGCTCAAACTATCTATTTGCCAGAGAAATGATTATATATTTAGAAACACAAAAAAACTCCACCAGAAAACTTCTAGAACTCATAAATGAATTCAGCAAAGTAGCAGGATAAAAATTAACACCCATAAACCAATAGTGGTCTATACTCCAATGATGAATCAGTAAAAAGAGAAATTAGGAAAACTATCCCATTCATAATAGCCTCAAAAAACAAACAAAACAAAACCCTTGGGAATCAATGTAACAAAATAGGTGAAGAACTTCTAAAATAAAAAATATAGAACATTACAAAAAGAAATTGAGGAAGACCTCAGAAGATGGAAAGATCTCCCATGTTCATGGATAGGTAGAATTAGTATTGCCAAAATGGCCATGCTACCAAAAGCACTATACAGATTTAATGCAATTCCCATTAAAATTCCAATGACTTTCTTCATAGAAATAAAAGGCAGTCATGAAATTCATTTGGAAAAATAAGATACCCAGAATAGACAAAACAATGCTTAATGAGAAAAGCAAAGCAGGAGGTATCACAATTCTAGACCTTAAATTATACTAATGAGCTATAGTAAAAAAAAAAAAAAAGACATAAAGACCAATGGAATAGAAGAAATAGAAGACACAGAAACAAACCTACATAAATACAGTTATCTCATACTAGACAAAGGTACCAAAAACATATATTAAAGATAGCCTCATCAACAAATGGTGCTGGGAAAACTGGAAATCCAAATGCAGTAGAATGAATTTAACCCCTATCTCTCACTTGGCATAAAAATCAACTCAAAGTGGACCAAGGACCTAGGCACTAGACCAGAGACCTTGTGCCTATTAGAAGAAAATGTAGGCTCAACTTTCTCTCATGTCAGTTTAGAAACTGACTTTCTCAACAAGACTCTGAAAAAGCAAGAAGTAAAATCAAGAATCAATAAGTGAGATGGTAT
>CM053402.1:152910838-152941235 GCA_028644305.1 Xerus rutilus | reverse complement strand
GACATGTGGAAGCAGAAGGAGGTGGAGGCCATCTTGTTCCTTCTGGAAAGTGAAGTCACCAAGATGTGGGGTCTGGAGGCAGCAGGGACTGTGGTGTCAGCGGCTGTGCAGCCTTCAGATCCCACGGCAAGGGTTCACCCTTGACATCAACCAGTGGCTCCTGACTTCCGCTCCTCTGGCCCTTTCAGTGGCTTTGTAAGCTTTCAAGTCCTGCATTGAGTCCTTTCTTCTTAAAATAGCAGGAGTGATGATTCCTGTTTCTGGAACTGAATCCTGACCAATTCCTCGGAAAAAACACGCACGCAAACTTCTGCAGAAGAATTTATTTCATGCAGCTGCCTCAAACTTACTTAGATTGAAATTATGAATTGGTCCCCATGCTTAAGCCATTTTGATGTCCTCCTTGCTTTTCAAGAACTCTTTACATAAAGCAGGGAAAGCTTTCTGGGGCCTTGAACGGTTAACTCTGTTTATATATAATATTGAAGTGCAGGCTATTTGTGGTGATCATAACCCACCCATCTTCTTTTTTCTTTTGTACTTTATTTGGTTGGGAGGAAAATGGTCCTTAAAACACCTTTGCCTTCCAATATCTATCCTTCCTTCTTTTCATAGTACAAAGAACTCCAGTTTTTAGCTGAGGACCCTACTTCCCAACTAAAGCTCATCCCCACCCTTTGTTAAGGTGAGGCATAGCCGTTTGGGCCAGTTAGAAGCAAGATGATGTTTTGTGTAACTTCTATAAAGTGTCTTTAGAAGGAAGATTCCATCCTTTCTTTGCCCCGTCTTCCTTCTTATTAGCTGGAGTATGAGTGTAATGGTAGATGCACTAACAGCCACTTTGGGTTATGAGGTAGTGCACGCTCCTGGCAGAGCAGAAGAGAATGAGACTGTTACCATCTAGGGTGCTGGGTTCCTTGTCTCTGTTCAGCAAAGAATTGAAGAACAAGACAGAGATAGCAAGCGAGAAGTAGGTTTATTGCAAAAGTAACAGAGATACAGAGAGAGACCACTCCAAAGAGAAGGGGCCCCAGAGCTGAAAATCCAGTGAGGAGTTTTAGCCTGTTCTTTGTATGGTTTCTGAAATCTCCTCCTTTCCTCATCTCCTCCCCTGTCCACACTTTTATTATTGATTAGTGGCCCCTGTGTCCATGCATCTTAGTTTTTCCATTGGGTCCCTCACTTAGGAGCACAAGTATGGGAGTGTCTGTCTGATTGGGTCCCCAGCTTGTGTCCAGAGCACTTTTATCAAGCCGGAATTTGGCCTTTTTCAGAAGACCCTCACCATGCTCCTTTGTTCTGTCCCTGCCCCCAACCCCCTCAATGGCCATCTTGCCCTGGTGGCCTAAGGCCCTTGGAGTCTCCTTCAGAACTAGCCCCTAGGCCTGGATTACACAGTAGGGCAGGCTGTCAGAGATGCTGGTCTCCTTTTAGAATTAAAGACACTGAAGTGATTTCCCAGAGGCCAGTTCAGCGTATGCAGCAGCAAAGTTTGCAGGCCAAACATCATTTTGGTTTACTCAGAGTATTTTCATAACCATATAAAGATAGCAGCTTGGGGTTGAGTCAAAGGCAGCTCCTCGGCCTTTGCTGATGTGTCTGCTAGCACTGGAGTTGTCCATTCAAAGTGGCTGAGTTTTGTTTAGACTGGCCTTCTGCTGCTCCTCGGGTGACCAGAGCCCAGGCGACAGCACATCCCGTGGTGCAGCCTGCTCCGCAGCTCTCTGTTCTGGAGCCCGTAGATCAGGGGGTTAAAACACTGGGCAAAAGCAAACACACCAAAAAGCACCAGATTTAGAGCAAAGAAAAACACCCCACACCTCTTGCCTAAACCTATGATGATCAGGGTTGGCAATACGTGTAAACTTATCTGCACTAGATGAATAAGAACTGTTTTCCTTGCTTTGATGTTGGACCTATTAAAATGGCCAGCCTGTTTCCCTTCTTGATATATCAGGGAGTAACTTATAAGAATGACAGACAGAGGGAGGAACAGGAAGAGCATGCCCATGGCTCTGGCGGGAATGCCATTCAAAATCACAGGGCAAAGGGGGTCCGATTTAAAAATAGCAACTGGGGCAGAGTTAGTGACCTCGATGAGAAGTAAGCAGACATTCTTGAGTATTATGGTCATCCACGTCCCAGCCAGGATCCTGTACTTAACTGAACCCACGAAGGACAGAGATTTCAGTGGCCAGCATATCGCCAGGTAAGTGTTGAGAGCCATCAAGGCCAGAGTGAAGAGAATCCCTTCCCCGACACTTAGCTGTGCCCCAAACACCACCCAGCAGATTAGCAGCGGGCTGTGGGCCAGCAGGGCCCGCATTCCTTGGAAAACAACCCCCAGGCCACAGTAAGAGGAGATGCACAGCAGGTGGTGGCAGAGGAGGATGTGCCGGACCTCTTTCCTCAGTTTCAGATCCCGGGACACTATTGTGATAATGATGAGGGTGATGAATGTGGTGAAGGAGAAAGCAACCAAATACACAGAGGCCTTCACCAACGCTTCCAGCCTCAGCCAGTCTGATATGTTGCAATGCTCAGAAGACACGTTCATGATCTTCAGGCCTGGATCGGCTCCTGCAGGAGAAGACGAGAATAAGTGACCCTGTGCTGAAGCTCCTCGTGTGACTCGCAGCTTGCCCAGCTGTGTCCAGTCTCGAGGAATAGACATACGTCCTCTGAGGTAGAGGAAGGCAATTTTAGACAGTACTGCTAGGGATCAAAGGAAACAAGAGAAATCATCATAAGTCGTCTCTTTAATTGGAGGAGGGGCATATAAGCAAATTATACAAAAAGGAGGTTTGGACGGTGTGTTCTGAGGACACTGCAGATCGCTCCAATTAAAGCTTTCTTTCTTGGATTGTGAAGGAGGAGCATAAACCACATTATCACGTCAATAGATTAACCACTAAGCACTTGTTAATACCCGCCAGTACCTGCCAAGATCTGGGGAAGAAGTTGGAGCAAAAGCTGTAGGAATGTGGAGGAGTCTTTCATTGGGGGCCTTCCATGCAAAGGAGATGAACAGTAATGATGGTAATCGGGTGGCATTTGCTGGACTCTCTCTAGGGGTTAAAACCTATCTCAGAACATGTTCCTCAGGCCCCCAGGCCTGTTTTATTTCTCAGCAAGCAATTCTATAATGCACGTTTCACAAATGGAATGACTACGACTTAGAAGGGCTAAGAATTATGGTCTGGGTCCCGAATGCCTCCCAAATGCCCACGCCTTACAGACTTAGTCCCCAGGACGGCACTACTGGGAGATGGCGGGGCCTATGGGAGAGGTTTTGTCACCAGGGACGTGGCCTTTGGAGGAGATGCGGAACTCTAAGCCTCCTCCTCACTCTCTTTCGATTCTCAGCCTGGAGGTGAGCAGCTTCTCTCTGCTACATGCTCCGTCCATGATGGGCTGGCTTGCTGTGGGCCCAAGCAGTGGGGCCAGCAATCATGGACTGGAACCTCTAAAATTGTAAGCCCAAATAAACCTCCTCCCCTGATCAGTGGACTGCCTCAGGTGTTCGTTAGAGTGGTAGAAGATTGACTGACACACAGCCGCCTCCTCAAGGCTTTTGCATACTGGAGTTTGGATTTGGGAGCCCCCATCCAGAACCGACCCTCTCAACCACTCCAAGGAAGCTCACATCAAATGCAAGACCAAACGAATGCCTTGTCCAGGTTCTCCTAGACCAGTGTCTTTTACCAGCCAGCTAGATTCCACTGGGAGGAATATTGTTTCTATTTTTAAGAAGCTAATAGGCCACACTTCTGGGAAAGTGCTGGAATCTCAGGATTGCTGCCAAATGATAAAGCAGACACAGTAGCCTCAATAAACCTTCCCAAGCATGCACAGCAATAAATGGCAGACTGTGCAGCAGCTGGGGAACTCTCGAACTCCCGTATCACCATCGTTGCTGTGAAGCCTGTGGTGGAGATAGCAGCTTTGGCCTGCCCACCTGTACCTCATCCAAGGCAACGTACCCTGTGACCCTGGTTGCCCTGCCTCCTTCCCATGGTCCATAACATCAACTGAAAATCATTCTGTCGATTGCATTGAGTCAATCAGAGTTTGTCTCTTAAAAATCTAACCCAAGGCACACAAAGAATGACGTTATGTAGCTGGCCTGCTGGGGGAGTTGTTGTATGAGCAAGCAGAAGAGACTGAGAAAGAGGTAGAAAAGAAGCAGAGCCAGGTGCAGTGGCGCACGCCTGTAATCCCAGCACTTAGGGAGGCTAAGACAGGAGAATCACGAGTTCAAAGCCAGCCTCAGCAAGAGTGAGGTGCTAAGCAACTCAGTGAGACCCTGTCTCTACATAAAACACAAAATAGGGCTTGGGGTGTGGCTCAGTGGTCGAGTGCCCCTGAGTTCAATCCCCAGTACCAAAAAAGAAAAGAAGCAGAAATAAATGAGGCTATAAAGCCCCATGGAGGCTACAAAAGCGCCTGTAGACAAAGGGGCCAAGCAACCCTCTCTCCTGAACTTCTGATTTCATGGAGATGTCCTGCATTTTCTATCTATGGACTCTAAGACTATAACACATCCCTCTATTATTTGAGCTAGCTTAAATGGATTTCTATTGCTTTATTCTGTCCTCTAGACTTCAAAGTAGATAAAATGGGCCCCAAAGAGGTAGAGCAAATTGATTTCCCAAAGGACTTATCACAATGGAGATGCCACTGCTCCAACTTGCTGAGCACCTCATGCTGTAGCTCCGCATGAATCCCCTCACTGAAGACTAGTTCCTTCTTACGGAGGATTGCATTATTACCTTTCATGGAGAATGTTCCCAGTGCTGATGGATTTTTGGTACCATTGTCATGTATGTGAACTCCAGGCATTTATTTTCTCTACTCTCCAGCTCTACAGAGAGGAATAGAAATGGCAAAGGTCACTGCCTTTACCATTTAATCAATGACCTCAAGGTCATTGATTGTCTAGCTTTCTTTCAGTGGCAGGTTTTTGATAAAAATCTTCCATGAAAATCCCTTGATATTGAACAGAAGACTTCCCATCTGCTCCTATCAAGAGCTTCCTCCTCGATGGCTTACTCCCTAACCAACAGGACATGTTGTTTTGCCGTAGTTCTCAACCAACCTTCATCGAGCACTGAAACATATAATGCATGTTCCTGAAAGTGAGGTTCTAAGGCAGTAAAAGCGGCTGATACCTGGAGCTCATTGTTCAGTGGATAATACAGATCACGATTTAATTAGATAACTCTCACCAAGAACATGTTTAGTTTTACTTATTCACCAAATGGGCAAGAAAGCCAGGTGTGTTCTGGAAGTATTGAGAGAAAATAAGGAATTCCTGTGGTCTGAAGAAGCCAGAGAAAGCTTCCTGGAAGAAGCCAGGCTCCAATCAGGCCTTTCAAGGATAAGAACTAACATGACAGGGGCAAGGCTGAGGCGGGGAGGGAGAAGAGCCATGCTGATGCAGCCAAACCGCAGGAGCCACGGTGGACTGCATCTGAGATGCTGCGGGCACCATGAGTAGCTGGGTTTTATTAGAGAGAAGTCTTGCTCAGGGCACTCAGGACCAGATATGGAGGACCTTCATGCCGTTCCAAGGATGGAAACTTGTTTTGTGAGCAAGAAGTAGCCTTGCCAGTTATCAAGAATACAAATAATACCAAATGCCGGCGAGGATGTGGGGAAAGGGTACACACTTACATTGCTTGTGGGACTGCAGATTAGTACAACCACTTTGGAACGTAGTATGGAGATTCCTCAAAAAACTAGGAATGGAACCACCACATGACCCACCTATGCCACTCCTCAGTATTTATTCAAAGAACTAAAATCAGCATACTACAGAGATACAGCCACGTCAACACTTATAGCAGTGCAATTCACAATAGCCAACATATGAAACTAGCCCAGATGACCAGCAGTAGATGGATGTACTAAAAATAGGCAGTATGTATACACAATGGAGTTTTACTCAGCCATAAAAGAAATTATGGATGGCATTTGCTGGTAAATTGATTGAACTGGAGAATATCATTCTAAGTAAAGTAAGTCAATCCTAAAAAACCAAAGGCTGAATGTTCTTTTTGGTATGCAGATGCTAACTCACAATAAGGTGGAGGGAGGGGTTGCAGGAAAGAATAGAAGTACTATGGATTAAACATGGGGGAATGAAAGGAAGGGAGGGGGAATAGGAATAGGAAAGACAGTAGAATGAACTGGACATTACTTTCCTATATGCATATATGAATACACAACGAATGTAATTTCACATCACATGCAACCACAAAATTGGGAAGTTATACTCCATACATGTATAATATGTCAAAATACATTCTACTGTCATGTATAACTAATAAAAACTAATTTTACGAAAGAAATTATGCAATTTACCAGTAAGTGGATGGAACTGGAGAGCATCGTGCTAAGTGAAATAAGCCAAACTCAGAAAATCCTGGGTCAAATGTTTTCTCTCATATGTGGAAGCAAAATAAGGGAGAAAGAGAGGGGGGTTGAATATCACAAAGACACGGGGAAGATCAGTGGTATAGAAGAAGATTGAGAGAGAAGGACAGGAAAGGGAAGGAAATGTGGAATGAAATTAACAAAATTACACAACATGTATGTATAAATACACCACAGTGAAATCTGCCTTTATGTATATTTATAAAGCACCAATCAAAAATAAATAAATGAGTGAAAGGAGGACTAGTATAGTAGAAAAAGAATAGTGGGAAGGATAAGTAAAGAAAAAATGGGGGTGGAGGGTTGGGGACTGAAATGGAATAAACTAAATTCCATGTGTACATGATCTTGTCAAAATGAACACAACTGTTATGCATAACTATAATGCACTAATAAAAGAAGAAAAAGAGAAAAGAAACTTGTAGATTCATATTTCTTATTATCAGATTTTGAAGTACTTGGATACAAGTGGAGATAAAATGGTAACTATTGTGATCTTAATGAACACATTACTAGAATAAAAAAGGGAGGAAGTAGCCCTGCATATTTAAAATTAGGAACACATGCCAGAGATGAAGAGCCAAGACAAGGAGCCATCTGTACAGGGTGGTACTAGACATGAACTCTGACTACAGAGCAAGTGGCCCAGCAAAGTGGAAATTTGCATAGTAGACACTTGAACCACAGCATGTGGCTTAAATACTTTTCATATATATGAATTTCAAGAGGGTTGGAAATCTGCAAAATCAATGAAGGCAGGTTTTATTACGTTAATTTATTTATGAGACCTCAGGAAGATCAGTAATTTCTTTAGGATCATACATTCAGAATCTCCCAGTCTCCAAATCCATTCCTTCTCAGAGGTAGACTTGCATACCAGGAACTTGTGGCAGCCAAGGCCATGTAATCAGTTCCCCTTTCTACATATTAACTCCATTTAGTGATAGTTCTTAGAGCCACCTTCTGAAATTCTGAAATGGGGAACACCTACTTCCTTCTAAACCAAAATATTACTTTGGCTTCCACTTTGAGATAAGACACAGGAGCCAAGAGACCTCAGCAAAGAATTACATTATTATCTCCAAGCACCCTGACAAAATCGGAGCCAGCCACTCCCACTCTCTTCAAAAGTCCTATAGCAGGTGACAAAGCACACCAGATGGCCTCCTAAGAACCTTGCTCAGGGCAAACCCTGAGGACAACACACTTCCCTTGGGAGAGACAGACTATAAGCAAAAATGACCAGGCCATATATAAAAATAAAACTCTGACCTACAACTTTCAGCAGCCAACCCAGAAAACCAACTCCTTATCCCTGATAACCAGCCCAGGAAGCGGGCCTACATTGTCAGGCTTGCAGGAAGTCAGACTATCTCTAATGACAACCAGGAAGCCAAACAATAAATCCTGTAAAAATTGGCCCCAAACAGCCAATACTTAATTACTAACTGACACTTTTCCTAATTTCTGTCCTGCATTTTTCATCCTTGGGTTCTAAAACTGTAACACACCTGGGACCAAATGGGGAAAGTCAAATATGCTCCTCTAACTAATCACATCAACTGTCCTACTTCTATTTACCTTATCTGCAGCTTCCCCCTGCCAGCAGCTTCCAGTCAGGGCACACCTGAAGCCTTCTCTTTTTCCAACTATAAAGTTTTCTCACTCCTCTGCCTGCCCTTGAGTCTCTGCCAAAATATGAGCTCTGAGTAAATAGTCTTTTGCTTACTCTCATTGATTGATCTTTGGTTCTATATCAGTATGAAAAGATGGTGCTGGTGGCTCCCCAGGAGGACATGTGGTCTGAGCCCAGTTTCCAGGAGACTATAAACTGTAATAGTCCACACAGCTCCCCATCCCATGCCCTCCTGATCAGCAGCAGGAGCATGCTGGGACTTTGGGTGAGTAAGACAGATTGGAGGGCAACCACTACCTTGGTCTCTGGATCTTGGGCTCAGGGTCACTGAGCTGAGAGGATTTTCCACTGCTCTCACCTTGAAGGGTCCACAAGGCAACCCTGCTGAACAGCCATCCCTTTCAAACAAAATCCAAGGAGGTAACGGGGCTGGACTGGAAGGGAGCATAAGAGAAGGGTCATGACAGATGCACAATATGACTGAGGACAGCGTGGTTGACTGAGACCTACAAGATAACTTAGGAGGTGCCGATCTCTGTAATCCATGCAAAGAGCCCATGAAGTCAATAAGACCATATTCCCACTTCTCAGAAAACTGGGGGATGGAGGAAGAAGTAACTTGGCCAATGATCTCAAGATCGTGATTCCAGAATCTGAACCAGGCAGTCCAACCCCCGGTGCCCCTCTCTAAGTTCCTGGGCCAGGTGCACACGCCAACATCGAACAGTTGTGAAGGGTCCTCACAGATGCTCTCATCTGGTCCTCCCAACAGGCTGCAGAGGTGGGGAGCAGGTTGTGTTCTCATCCCTGTGTCATGAGAGAAGGATGACTGCAGAACATTCAGGGAGGCAGCTGCAGGTTGACAGGGAAGCCTGACTTCAACCCCAGCTCTACTGAGGTCTGAAGCCTTGTGTTGTCCTGGCTGTTTGTTTAGATTTTTTCCCCAGCAGCACCAAGGTTGGGTATGTGAATTGTGTTCTTTAAAGAAAAAAAAATCCTGGGTGACTGAGCAGGTGTCATAGACAGAGTAATGTCCCCCTAAAACTCCTATGTTGGTGACTGTCTTTAGTGATAGGACCTTTAAAGAGGTAAATAAGGTAAAATGATTTCATTAATGGTCCTTGATCCAGTCTGACTGGTGTCCCTGTGTCCTAAGAAGAGAAGATTGGGAAATACAGAGATAGACATCAGGATGTCATACACAGAGAGAGAAGACCACGTGAAGGGACAGAAAGGTGGAGGCCACCTGCAAGCCAAGGAGAGACACCTCAGAAGAAACCAACCTGAGGACACCTTATCTTGTATTTCTAACCCCCAAACCCTGAGAAGTCTAAGCCACTCAGCGTGTTTCTTTTGTTATGCAGCCCAAACACACTATTACAGCAGGGATAAGCAGCTTCCAGCTGCCATCTATGTCTGAGTGGCTGAGAATGGCTTCCCATGGGTCCAGCTAGACTCTTCCCAGGACTCACAGGTGGAATTCTGAAGAAACAAAGACCTATGATCTCTGAGATGGAGGAGGTTCTTTACTTTCTGGGTGTTTATAGTCCATTAGGCAGTGTCTGCCACCAAGGTCAGAGCTAGTGTCTGAGTTATTACTGATGGGCAGAACCCAGGAGCTGACCAGGAAGTACAGAGATGATGTCACGTGCTCAGTGGCTGCTGGCAGAAGGTCAAGGAAGAGAAGCAGATGCTTCCAGAACGCTCTTACAACCTCCCCTGAGGATCAGACCTTCTCCTCTCCCACAATAAACATGACCCCTTCTCTTTAAGGACCTCTCCTTCTATTTTGCTCTGTTCCGGAATCTTCCTTCTTTGGTATTTTGAAATCATTCCTATCCACAAAGCTTAGACAACCTCCTCTGTCGTTCTTCTCAAAGAGAGCAAGAAGGAAGGGAGGGCGCGGGTGTTTACTGAGCACCAGGCCCTCGACATGGAGAAGAAATACTTACTAAATATCAGCTGTGACTGTCAGTCATCCAGAGACTGCTCACAGGGTGATGTGAGGACTGGGTGAAATCACAAAGCCTCCTTGGGTATTCTGGTCACTTCTGAGGACAAGAAAATTACACATTGCCCTAATGAGAGGCTCTCCAGGCAGTTAACTTTCTCAGTCTCAACCCGCCTTCTTCACATGAAGGAAAATCCTCCAGCTTCCTTCTCCACTTCTTTCTGAATAAAATTTTGATCTACAGACATTCTTCCAACTGCTCCTGAGATTGGTTATTCTAAAGAGCCATTCCCTGGCTTGAATAGAATGCTTTCTTTCTCTAAAATACTTACATTTAAAAACACATCTCTAAAAGCAACAGTACACACACATCTTTACCAAACCTAGAACATAAAGAAATATTTAAAAGGGAAGTACTGGGAAGGAGGTAGCTGATAGCAGTGGTGATGGCATTTTTTCATCACAATTTTAATAATGATATGTGATCATAATTTATTACTAACAATGATATCTGTAAGAACAAAGGATACAGTCTAATGACATTTTAGTCTTTACTATATGTACTGATATGTAAATAAAAATAAGGTATAGGAGTGATTCCAGGGTTTCAGAAAAGGATTGTGCAACTCTAACCATAATAGTGACATATATGAAAATTAACATATTTCATGAATCTCAGTAAAATCAATTGTAAGTAATGAATTTATCAGAAATTATAGTATACTAGCTAAAATAAAACAATCATCAAAGTTTTCTGCATTGGCATGGGACAGGTCAAGGAACTAAAGTAGCCATCTCAACAGATATTTATTCAACCAATTAGTGAATTTCAACTACCAAGTGCCCCCAGCATGGATTGAAGTGTTGGGGCAACCACAGTAACCAAACTGTGACATTATGGAATTTGGCCAATCCTGAATCCTGTGAGTTACCTGATCTTTCTCCCTTCCTCCCTCCCTCTTTCCCAGATGTCAAAGGTCCATGTGATGTCCATAAGCCACAAAGAATAAACAGCAATCTGCACATCACTGAACATGTGATTCATTGCCAATACTATATTCCAGAAGCTGAGAAGATGTTGCCTTTGGGCTATTGGTTTTTCTCTTGAGTTCATCTTGTAGTATTTACTTTGAAATATGCTGATGTTATTTTAATGCTGCATTTTGGCAAATTTTAAGCTAGTTAAAAGCTAATTTGCTCATGTAGGACCTTAGCATTATTAAAGCTTATAACGCAACACATAGCCGCCAATATGGTGAGCTTTGCTTTGCTAGCTGGCAATCCTCTCTCCAAAGTCAGTCATTTTCATTCATTGCACTGTTAAGATAGTGGCCCCACCTAAAGCAATAAGACAAACTGGGTCTGTCTCAGTAGCTTTAGCCATAAATCAGGTGTTTTATTGGTGCAAGTCAGCAAAGCTGAAATCAGCAGATTCCATGAAGCTTCTTTAGTTTTCTCTCTCTGATCTAGCAGTTGAGATTACTGGAAACTGTCAGATATAATTCTGTTTCTCTAAATTAAAATATAATTTAATTATAGTTATTCTTACTAACTTTTTTTATATCCTATTGTTAGTTTCACAGATGAGAAAGAAATCCCTTAGTTTTGAAATGTACATGTAATATGCATAGCTTGGTTGAATACTTTTATCTTTATTAAAGGTGTCTTTACATGGTATATAATATACTTGATAGTATGTGCTATGCAAAGTTGGCTCTTTAGATCCGAAAACTATGATTTTAAATAAATATTAAAATTGAAACTGAAAATCCATGGAATAATTTAACCTTTTGCCTTCCCTGAGCACTTTCAGCACATAATAGATTATGAACTTGAACTTCTACTTAATTACCATATAATCAATTTCTCTCAATTGTAGGAAGCCTACATATTTATAAAGTTACTTTTGCAGAGATATAAGCTCATAAATCATAGCAAATTCTATTACCATACTGATGGACTTGCATTTTCCATAGCAAAATCCATTTATGCCAAGTTATTAAAGTTTGTTATTTTCATTAGTATTTATCTTTGCCTTTTAGAGTTAGCATAGAATTATGAATCATATTTAGAGAGCAAATAGCTGTTTCATACTTATCCTTGTGATTTTCTTAAAGTCCAACCATTATATTTATTTTTTTATTTAATGAACTTCCCAAACAGAAGATATATTTATTGTTTTTAATGCCATTTTTGCAATCTTTAAATATAGTTTGTAATTTTCTAATGGAAATTGCATTCTCAGTATGGACAACAAAGAATATTACTAACTTTAAAAACCCCAGCTATCTATCATTAAATCATTTTTATTAATTTTTTTTATGTGGTGCTGGGGATTGAACCCAGTACCTTACATGTGCCAGGCAAGCGCTCTACCACTGGGAGCCACAACCCCAGCCCCGATTATTTTTGAATAACCAAATCATTCAGTTATCTGGAATTCTTCAAGTCATGCCCATGTCCCAACTTCTCCATGTATACAATCCTTGCTCACTCATTCACTGATGTGCTCATTTATTCATTCAAGGAGCATGCATTGTGTGCCTACCCTGTGTCCGGCACTGTGCTAAATGCCGAGCCAGCAGAGATGAGTCCTCAAAAAACTAAACTTCATTGATTTGAGAATGGAGAGCAGCAATAAGCACTGGGATAGTTTATGAGAAAAAAGGAAAAAACAGACCAATTTCATATTTTTTAAGTTGGAGAAAATGTATGAAAACTACAACTCTTTGGTTGGAGAAACCAATGTAAGATCATTTCTTTTTCCCAAAAAGAGGATCTGAAGGAGATACACGAGAACCCAGGCAGGAGATGTTGAGATGAATCCTAGTCAACACAGACATGGGGCTAGCAAAAGAAACCTGCTGGAATAAAACCAGAGGCTCAGGATGTTTGGTGATGCTGTTGGAGGAAGACAGAGCAGGCAGGAGGCCTTCTAGAGCCTGCAACTGTGCAAAAGGCTGGTTAGGAAATGAGAGCGAACGTGATAAAGTCAGATTGGAATATGACGCCAGCAGGAAGGAAATGATAAAGAAAGAACCTAACTGAACCTAACGGAAGGACGCGCAAGTGTTTGAAGAGCACAATCAGCTAGATCTTGATCCTGGCAAACTTCGTGTCTGGATCCAAATGACTAACAGGGTCAAAGTCATCAGGATGCAGGGTATGGAGAGGTTCCCCCATCACAGAACAGATGACCAGTCCATCGTCATAGGGATCCTCAGCATGCACTACAATTGGGCAGATGTGGGTGACAACACAGATTCATGAGGCAAGGCCTCCTGGGAGGGGAAGGTGGACCTCAGACAAGGGATAATAGCTGGGATGCATAAATCCCATGATGCGGACCCAACGGAGGCAGGGCTGTGTCACTCCCACATAGTGAGCATTGCTCCAGAACACAAAGAACTTTCCAGTATAGCTGTAAAGTCCCTACTTTCCTTTTCACCAACTCTTTGGCCACTTAATCCATCCACATCCATGGACTCGGGTTCACATAAATCAACAGAAAATGAGAATTCTATGGCAGTAGCAAACTCTACCTAAGAATCGGGCTCACAGTGTCATTCTCTGGTTGGTATTATTGCCAATTTGACCTAACTTGAGTACCAACTTTTGATTCAGACTTTTATCCTGCCCTGACTTTATGTGTTTTCCATTTGGTCTGTGTCTTGATTTTGGGATTGTGGGTCTCAAAACATCAAATATTATTGCTGAATGATGCAGGACTGGAAGTCACATGTTATTTGCTCTTTCAGAATGGTAGGTCATAAGGGTGACATGCCAATCCCCACCTGGACCCCAAGGAAGAGTAATTTGATCAAAAGGCAAAGGTAGACATCAGAGGGAGTACATGCAAACTGAGAACCCTGGGCAGTAAAAGAGATGGGCCAAAGTAGGTGGGACAAGATTGGGGGCTTCAGCTTGTGTGGCCAAAGCTGTCAGAATCCACAGAGCCCAAGAACAGGGCCGAGTCTCCAGGAAGCGCTCCTGAAAATAACATACCCTGCCCCAAGACTTACAGATGGTTTGCTGTGAGGACTCAGGTGCCTCTTTATGCAACATCAGGAGGTGGCTGATGATCCCAGAGCATAAGTCACCAAATCACGCAGCACATTTTGTGGATTCAAACAAGTACACAGAGTCTTAGAATAACAGCTGAAAAATGAAGAGTAGTTGTTCCCTTAAAATCCAGAAAAAGCAAAGAACAAGAACTTGCTAATGTGTCACCAACACTGAAGAAGCAAAGGGGCTTTTGGCATAGTCTGATCCACTTGACAAATCTATTCCTCAAGATGAGAAATACTTACAGTCCTGCCCCAGCAACATGATTTTATTCAATGGGTACCTAGTATGCATCGGGCACTGCACAAAGTGCCTGTGGGTAAATGGAAAAAATGAGGCAGAATCCCACATTTGCAGAGTTCACCATCTCTCAGGGAATACAGATACATAGGTGAAATATTTCAACATTATGAGTTAAGCATTTTAATTTAAAGTGCTATGAAAACTCAGAAAAGGGGCTCTAATCTTCCTAGAATGGTCAGAGAAGACTTTCTTTAGGACACTGACTTGAAAAATATGAAAGATTCACCCATCCAGCGAGCTGGCCTTTGGCCCATTCATTCATCACGTGTATTGAGCATCTCCAACTGTTTTAGATGCTATGGATGCAACACAGATCAAGAGAAAGCCCTTACTCTCACCAAGTTTACATTCTTGTGGGGCAACGACATTACCAGGAGTGACACATAACGGTTCCTTCAAGACCATCCAACATCTACTAACTCCCAAGGGACATGATCTCACACAAGGTCAAGTTTCTGAAAATGCAGAGTTGACAGTCAATGTCAAGCAGAAATCAAAGTGGGCATGCAGTGCCCCGCCTGAGGCAAGATGTTCTTACCTTAATTCACCAGTGGAGGTCCTTTCTGCCAGTACAAGTTCTCTTTTCCAGGAAAGAGTATATGGAAAAATGACAGGATTCTCTCTGAAATCCCAGGCAAAACTTCCAAAACCCAAACTCGGACAGCAGTGAACCAAGGGGCATGACCCACTTTGCTCTTACCCAGTTCCCTGAGCCTTTAGACCCAAGGGTCCCCTCCTCGGTGCTTGTTGCCAGAGCCACACTATGATTCACAGGGTGTAGAGCAGATCTGGTGGCCACTTCCTGAATGAAAGTTCAGGCCTTCTGTCTAAAAAGGAAGTGGAGGAACTCAGAGCCATGGACTTCACTTCTGCATGCAGGGTCCCTCTGTAAAGGGGCGCCGGTGCCCTACATCCCTCTGGGCTTTGGGTCCATTTTAGGTTTCTTTGTTTTTGATTTCTTGTGGTACTGTGGATTGAACCTAGGGGTGCTCTACCACGGAGCTATACCCCAGCCCTTTTTATTTATTTTTATTTTTGGAGACATGGTCTCCCCTAAATTACCCAGGCTGGCCTCCACCTTAAAATCCTCTAGCCTCAGGCTCTTGAATACCTGGGATTACAGGAATGCACCACCATGCTCAACTAGAGGGAACCTGTAGTTTTAAGTCAAGAACTAACCTTCAAAGATCTCAGATCATGGGCTAGGGCTATAGCTCAGTGGTACAGTAGTTGCCTAGCATGAGTAAGGCCCTGGGTTCCATCCCTAGCACCACAAAAAAAAAAAAAAAAAATTCTATTACTGTAGAAGCCACTGCAATTTCACAACAGAGCCAAGGGAAAGGCACTTAGATTCTGAAAATTCTTATTTCCTATTTGCCAACATGTCTGCTTTAAAGCCCTCAAGCTGCTAATCACATTGCAACTGTTATATGCCAGGTTTGGGTCATATTTAGAGCCTCTATTTCTCTCTGAAGTTGTTCAAATAATATTTTTTGTAAAAAACATAAAACATGACCACTGTGATGTATACCTTCGAGTCTTTTTCTTTTTTTTTTTTTTTGGTACCAGGGACTGAACTCAGGGGCACTCGACCACTGAGCCACATCCCCAGCCCTATTTTGTGTTTTATGTAGAGACAGGGTCTCACTGAGTCACTTAGCACCTCGCTGTTGCTGAGGCTGGCTTTAAACTCGCGATCCTCCTGTCTCAGCCTCCCTAAGTGCTGGGATTACAGGCGTGAGCCACCGCGCCCGGCTCGAGTCTTTTTCTTAGGAGTGGGTCATCTGAGGTGGTTGAGGTCTTCAATGTCATACCACTGGGGAACATCCAGCAGTTTTGTTGGGATTCATGGCACCTCCACCCCAGTATAAGATCCTGCTCTTAAAAGTGTTTATTTTAGGGACAAACATCTAACCCAGACCTAAGTCAATCAATTCTTGGCATTAAGAGACACATATCAAGATGGTCCCGTCTAGGACTCCTCTGGGTCTGGAAGGTGTGGCCCTGGATGTTATTAGCCAACATCTTGTCATCACAAGACTAAGAAGATTTAGAATAAAGAAGCAGCTCCAAAAAGGCAGAAAAGAGATATAAAGAGAAATCAGGTCCTTAAGGAACTTTCTGAGCTACTAAATTAAGCTAACGTAGAAATCTGTCTTGCTTCTAGACTGTCTAGTTATATGAACCAACGACTTTTCTTGTTTTCTGAAGCTAGGCTAAAGTGAGTTTTCAATTCCTTGTGACTGGATGCATCCTGAATGCTTCCTGTAGATATTTTTATAAAAATGCATAGCCCCATTTTTACCTACACACTGCATAAGACAAAGAGAATTGCACAGCAAATTTTAACATTAAATATTTCAGGGATTAGGATTGTAGAAGTTTAGGGGGAAATTATGAATGTTTCAATGTTGATTTATTTGAAAATTTTTAACAATTAAGTTTTTTAAAATATATATGACTCTGGGCAGCATTCATTCACATTGCCTCAGAGGGTTAAACACTTGAAAAAAAAAAAGTATCTTTCACTTAAAGTTGCAGCTGTGGTCTTTATGAGTGGAAGAAATTTTTAACTGAAGAAAGGCTGCAAAAATTACAACAGGTGAAACTGTCACCAATTCCAATAGGACTGACTGAAACTGGAAATATATCATTGTTAGAGTTTAGACATGTGTGTTATCCCCTGAAATCTTATGTGTGAGACAGTGCAGGGAGTTCAGAGGTAAAATAATTCAGTTTGGAGAACTGTGACCTAATCAGTACATTAATCCATTTGACAGATTGAAAATCTGAATGGATTACTGGGAGGTAACTGTGAGCAGGTAAGGCAGGGCTGAAGGAAGTAGGTCCTTGGGGACATATTGGTAGGAATGTATGTTTTTCCCCAGACTCCTAACACTCTACCTCTCTCTCTGCTTTCTCTCTACCACAAGCTGAGCAGCTTTCCTCTGCCGCGTCCTTCTGCCAGATGTCCTTTCTGCCTCACCTGAGGCCCAGAGCCAAGGAGTCAGCCAGCATGGACTTAACCTCTGAAACCACAAGCCAAAATAATCATCTCCTCTTCTAAGATGTTCTTGTCAGGTGTTCTAGTTCCAGAGACAAAATGCAGACTAACATAATCAATAGTATATGTGTGTTTTACAGCTACTGTGGACCAGCATTTAATGACATCAGTATCTTTCTTTTTAGATATACATTTTTATTTTTTAAAAAAAGGTTACTAGAAAGCTATTGTAGGACTATCACTGGATTCTGAGGTATAATATATAACATGTATCTCAATATATTTTTCCTGTAAAAGGAAACACTTTGAAATACACATATGACAAAATTCTTATATTAAAAATATTTTGTAAATTTAAATATTTGTTCATCAATGCCTATAAATGTGTAAATAAGCTATATTTTTAAAACATAGTTACATATGTCTCTTTCATATATAGATAAAAAGCTGAAAAGATACACATCAGATTAGCAGCCATGCCTATTTCCCATCTAGGGGATTGGGTTAGCTTGTGGAGTGCTGAAAGAAAACTAATTTTTTTATATTAATCAGGTCTGTTTGTACTTTTATGACTGAATTAATATATTGAATTTATGAATTTGAAGTCAATTTCTAAAATTAAAAGAGAGTGTGGTAAAAATAAATTAATCTTGGGGTAAAAAGTCTATTTCTTGTGATTTTTCAGGGATGTGTTATAACTGTGTGATGGAAATGGAGGTATTAGATGACTTCCAGTGCATAAAACAGAAAGCCTCAGTGTAGGTTGAATTCATTAGTCACAGACAACCTGTTTCTCACATAACAAGAAGGCGTCCTGGGCTGGTTACTCTGGACACTGGGAGAGGTCACCGGGCACAAGGTCTTCCTGCCCTTTGGCTACATCATCCCCTGCTGGCCGGCTGTCTGCCCTCATCTGGTTCTCTTCACAAGATGACAGAGACAGTTCCTGGAATCATATCTAGACAATTCCACACCCAGAGAAAGAAAGGGGCCCCTCTTCCTGTGACTTCCTAAGGCTGAGGTATCTTTCCAGAACTGCCAGAACCAGCGTTCCCTCCAGCCTCGCTGATCAGAATCGCCGTACGCCCTTTCCCAGCCAAGCAGGGCAGGAGGAGGGCAACTGCCATGTTTGGCTTAGAACAACCAAACCTGAAAAGAAACATGTAGGAATCGGGCAAAGCAATGAGCCTTCCCCAAAACTATCTGTTCATGGACATGTTCATAGATGAGAGAACTCAATATTGTCAAAATCTCAATTCTCCCTAAATGGAGCTATAAATTCCATGCAATTGCCATCGAAACCCAGCAACTCTCCTCCTTTTTAAAATAGAAACTGACAAGCTGATTCCAAAATTCATATGAGAAAACAAAGGACTTAGGATACTCAAAATAACTTCGGAAAAGGAGAAGAGGACTGGAAGATTAGTACTACTGGACTTAAAAATGTCCTCTAAAAGCGACAGAAATTAACACAGCATGGTGCTGGCAGAAGGGTCTACCTACAGATCATTGAAACAAAATAGAGTCCAGAAAAAGACTCATGTAAATATGGTCATCTGGTTATTGACAAAGGCACCATGGTAAAATCAATTGTAAATGGAGTGTCAGGTACAGTGTCGCACACCTGTGATCCCAGCTATTCAAGGGGCTGAGGCAGGAGGATCCCAAGTTCAAGGCCAGCCTGGGAAATTTTTATTTTTATTTTTTTTAAAGGGCTAGGGATGTGGCTTCATAGTAGAGAGAGTGTCCTGGGTGTTCAATCCTCAGTACTACTCCCAACCCCCTCAAAAGATAAAGTCCTGGCACATCTGACACATGCTACAATATAGATGAATCTTGAAAACATGCTAAGTAAAAGGGGCCAGAAACAAGGGCCATGTGATTTATTTCACATGAAATATCCAAAATAGGCAAATCCGTAGAGACACAAAGATTAGCTCTTGCCAGGGTTTAGGGAAAAGGGAGAATGGGCAGTAACTTCTAATAGGTTTGGGGTTCTTTTTGGAGTGATGAAAATATTCTGGAGTTAGGTAGTAGAGATAATTGCACAACTTTGCATATAGGCCAAAACCACTCAATCGTACGATTTAAAGGGAGCGAATTACATGGTATGTAATTTTATTTCCATCTTTGTTTTCAAAAAAGCAGATTTTAACAACTTTTTTTTTCTTTTTGAGAACTAAATCAGCTTTGCTAAGATGGCCTCTCCCTGCTCCTCCAGCCTGGTCACACTGTTGTCAGTCTGGCAGCTGGGAAGGATATTTTATTTTAAGTATTTCCACTTCCTCTCAGAGTAGGTTGCTGTGAGCAGGGGTGGGTAAATCAGGAGATGAAATCAGATCCAAGCTAAGGAGGGTGGCTGTGGACCTGGCTCTGCCTACACACTTTCTGTTCCCTTTCCTTCCCCCCCCCCCCAGTCATGTGCCTTTCCTCCTAGCAGACAGCATCTGCCTCTGTTGGAGGACTACCTCCAGACTGCCAGAATCCACCTCCCCACTGCAGTTGGCAAACAGGATGTTCCTGGGAAGAATTTACTCCCTCAGGGGTAGCCCTTAACCAGTAACTAGCAAAGGAAGAGAATAAATACCTCAGCTCCCCTGCCTGACGATGGGGCAGCTCCACAGTACGTGTTAGGTCAGCGCTTTTCACACTGTAATGCTCACATGAGTCGGCAGGGAACCGAGTTCAAATGCAGATTCTCATGCATGAGTTCTGAAAAATTCCCAGGTGATGCCAGTGCTATCCACTGCAGATCCCCTTTAAGCAGGCAAAAAAAAACCCTCTTTTCTCTTCAGAGTTCCCTGAAGGATCTAGCTAAACAAGAAGCTTCTATATTTCTTTCCACTAGAGCAAGAGTCAGTAAAGAGCCCAGGGATACCCTGCACCAGATGTGGTTGCACAAGACTCTTACCTCCAGATTCCACATGTGCCGGCAGGAAGACTGGCGTTCTTAGGCCCCATCAGACCAAGTCACCGGGTATATTGGGACTGTTCATTGATCAACTCGGGACAGCTCTAGGAAGCAAATACCTGACGGAGCATCCCAGTTATGAAGCTAGAGGACAGCCTCTTCTGTGCTCCTATGGCCCCTTGGTGCTAGTCTTGGTTTACTCTTTGTAAACTACTGCTAAAACATTTATTTCTCCTCTCTGTGGTCATTCACCAGATAGTAATAGAGTGCCAATTTGTGCCAGGAACTGTTTTAGGCACTAAGGATTCAAAGATGATCAACACATAAGCGTTTTTATAGGATTTAAGTGGGAAAGATAAAGTAAGCAAACTAACAAGAATATAAGAAATCTGTCACATAGTAAGAACTGCCATGCACAGAAACTTAAAGGTGCAGTCACAGCAAGGGACTAATGGCTACTTTAGAATCAATAGCAAGGGAGGGCCTCTCTGAGGTGATGACAATTATGCTGATATTAGTCTGACTTCTGCCATATGATGATGAGGTGGGACAGCACACTTGACAGGTAGTTCAAGGCCCTAAGGAACAAATAGAATTGGCAAGTTCAAAGAACCGAAAGATCAATGTGACTGCAACAGAGTGGACAAATTATCTAAAAAGGTGTGGAAGAGGAGCCAGATTGTGTAGGACTTTGTAAGCTAGAGTTAGGTGTTTAATTATGCTTTGCTTTGGTTTGATGTTTTTTACCAATATGGTAGCCAGCATCCAACATGGGTCTGGTGATCCTAACCTCCTGGTATCCATACCCATGTGTAGTAAGTCCTTTCCACACTGCCTTGAGGCTGGCTTGTATGAATGGTAGAGTCAAACAGACGTGATGGAGCATGGCTTCTAATAGTGGGTCACAAGTGTACTGCAGTTCCTGTCTTTGTCTTTGTGATTGCTTACTTTGAGGGCAAGCTGGCACCATATTGTGAGGTCAAGCAAACCCACAGCCAGGAACAAACTGCCAGCAGCAACTTTCCAGCCACAGGAGGAGTAGGCTACCTTGGAAGTGACCTTCCAGCCCTTAGGAAAGCCTGAGGACAGTAGCCTCAGCCAAGATCTGACTGAAAGACTCTGAGCTGGAGCCATCAGATAAGGCCACTCTAAAAAATACATACATGAAGTTTTAATCATAAATTGAGTAAGTGTCAAACATCAGGACACTTTACCTCAAAATACTGCAGCATGCATCTCCCAAGAATAGGGAACTGCTTCTAGATAATTACAATCAGATCACCACTTGAGAAAATTAACACTAATTCCACAACATCCTCTAATATCCAACCCATATTTGAATGTCCCACTCATTCAACAAATACCTCTCTGAAACTTTGGATTAATTTAAATTGTGATGATAATCATGAATAGGTCTTATGCAAGAGACTGGTAAGGTCTGGTTTTCACCCTTGAAAGTTCACTCTGGCTTCTGTGTACAGAATGGATCAAGGAGCTGTTTTAGTTGAGATGTGTCATGTCGAAAGCCCAGTTGTGCTAGGACAGTGGGATAGGCTGCTGAGAGACCAAAAAAGAATACCCAGAGGCAGCATGTGAGCTATAATCCTTATTGAAACCTGTTTATGGGGAAGGTCCAGGGATGACAGACTGGAGAGGTAGCACTTCCATCTCTCACGATGCCCCACGAGAAAGTCCAGTGGTGGCCAGCTGGATGAGTAGCACTTATCCTCCCCACAGTGCACTGTTCCCCACGAGTTGCCACAGGGAAAGGGGTTTTATAAGTTAGGCTACATAAGCAGTGACATCATTCACTTAGTTTGTGCATTGTCTGAACAGCATCCCAAGAAACATCTGCCTTGGTGTATTTGCAAGACAGCAGTTTCAACTATTAACACTAGTTTGCCCTAATTTTCTAGGGAAAGAGTTTCAAGATAATACTTATCTGGACATTCTAGTCTGTTCTCATTTTCATTGCTCCCTTGTCTTGGCTAGGGAATGGAAAGGAGAATTTCAGGGACATGATATTTTTTGCTTGTTTTAATACTGCAGATTGAATGCAGGGGCACCTAACCACTGAGCTACACTCCCAGCCCTTTTTAAAATATTTTATTTAGAGACAGGGTCTCACTGAGTTGCTTAAGATCTCACTAAATTGCTGAGGCTGGCTTTGAACTCGTGATCCTGCTTTCTCAGCCTCCCAAACTGCTGGGATTATAAGCTGTGCCACGGCGCCTGGCGGGATATGGTGTTTCACTGTCTTTTTCTCCTCCTAAGACTGACATAGGTTGCTGCAACCAATTATCACAAACTTGGTGGCTTCAAACAGAGGAATTTACTCTCTCATGGTTCTGGAGGCCAGAAGAAGGAAATCATTATCTCTGGGCCAAAATCCAGGTGTTGGCAGAGTCGAATTCCCTCCAGAGGCTGTAGAGGAGAAGCTGTTCCTTGTCTGTTCCAGGTCTGGTGGCTGCTGACATCCCTTGGCTTGCGGCTGCACCACTCCAGTCTCCATCTTGGTCGTCACATTGCCTTCTCTTCTCCTCTGTGTCCAAGCTCCCTCTGCTTCTCTTTTATAAGAGCACTTGTGATGGATTTTAGGACCTACCTTGATAATCCAGGATAATCTCCTGACCTCAAGATTCTACAAAGACCCTGTTTCCAAATAAGGTAACAATTACAGTTTCCAGGGAATAGCATCTGAGATCTTGGGGGAACATTATTTGGCTTCCTACAAGAGTCAAGATTGGAACTAAGGAGACCACCGGCTGTCATTGACAAAGGCCAGGCAGGAGATGTCTGTGTTTGGGGCCAGGATGGTGGTACTACAGAAAAAGAACAATAGATAGATTCAGGGTAAATGTCGGAGCTCCAATTGCTCATAGATTTGATGGGGGCAGGTGGGAGGGGTGGGAAGAATGGGAGAAATAAAGACACCCTGAGGCCTATCAAGGGGTTGTCACCTTCTTGAAATCTAGATGTCTTTCCTTATCTAAACACCTACAGTGCCCAACCCTGAGTTTCTCTTATATTAGGTCTATAGAATTGTTTAACTGAATCGAAAAAAGATAGAGTTCAGAGCATCGATCAGCATCTTTTCCAGAGTGTAGTAATGCATAGAAATGTCAGAAAAGTTCTGCTTGGGTTCTTATCTGACCATCAATGACTCAGTCCAGAACTTTCAACAGAAACTTGTTTTCAAATTTTGGCTCCAATTCCTGCCTCCACCCCTCCAATGTGCGTGGATGTGGTGAGAAATCCCAGCTAAGTCTGTGAGAGGACGAGCTCAGCAAATCACAGGATGTTCTCCAAGACCCCTGGATGACTGAGGCCCTCAGGCACACCCAGCATTGAGAGTGTAACCCATGCAGTCCAGGTGCAATTACCAACTACAGCCTTTATGCTGGGTGCTACACAGGAACTCACACTTGTGACCTTGGCCCCTGGAATGCAGAACCAGGCATTGATCACAAAAAACCCTCTCTGGCTCAATTTCTCCAGAAAACAATCCTCCTATGAGGGTAGTTGAGAGTTATCAATAAGCAAAAGCAATCTGAGGATCTTTTAAATGCTTTCTTCATTAATGTTATCATGTTTAAATTTATTGTCTTTAAAATCAACAAAGATAGGCTGTGTAAAGCACTGATATGCATATCATTTCCTGATAACCTTATCCTTACTGTAAATGTGACTGAAAGACCTTTGTCCATTTTCAGACCTTAAACAAAGAAGCCCAAGGCAAATAAAAACAGAGCTGGGGATGTAGCTCAGTGGCAGTGTAGTAAGGCCCTGGGTTCATTCACCAGGACTGCAATAAACAGACAAGACAAGGAAAAACAAGGCTCAACCACAGCCAGACTCTGTGGCACAAACGTCAAATGCATTTATTCACTTTATCTTAATGACAGTGAATCAACTTTCAAAAGATTATTAGACCTTTATCTTCGGTCAGTCAGTGCTGTTTTCCTTGGCTCTTATTAAAATAACCCCAAAGAAAGAAGTAACATCCATTTCCACTTATTTACTCTTTACATATGTGGATACTTCTCTGGTATGAAGGTCTGTGTCCCTCTAAAGTTCATATGCTGAAATCCTAACCCTGAGGTGATGGTGTGAGGAGGTGGGGGTCCACGGGAGATGATTAGGTCATGAGCATGGATCTCGCTTGAAGGGGATTAGTGTCCTCACTGGTGGTCCCTTCCACCATGTGAGGTTAGAGTAAAAAGACAGTTGTCTGTGAGGAAGAGGATCCTCAGCAAACACATAGTCTGCTGGCACCTTGATCTTGGACCTCTCACCCTCCAGAACTGTGAGAAATAAATTTTCATTGTCAATGGCTACCCAGTTTATGGTATTCTTTTTCAAAGAAGCCTGAATGGACTAAGAAAAATACTGAAGAGATTTTCTTTTTCAAAGCAAATCTCTTTCTCCATAAATCTCCCCAGCTGGGATATCTGGTTTTCTTGCCAACCCTTTCTTCTGCACAAGTCTTCCAGCGGCCCCACAAAGCTTAGAGGCTACAGAACAATAAAGAGATGATCCTGCTTCTCCCAGCCCCCAGACAACATTTCAACATTCCTGGGCCCCACTCCACACTGCTAAATCAGAATCCTCAGTGACAGGGCTCAGGAAACTGTTTCAACAAACACCTGCAGTGATTTTGATGCAAACAATGTTTGGGTGCATTTATAGCATTACAAAATGGCTCTTAAACTCTAGGATGGGAAAATTAGATATGGGGCATGAGAAACTTCCAAACTACATTTTCTATGTGCTGCCTAGATTGAACACCTGTCAGGGCTAGCACAGGACTGTGAGGTGAGATGTGCTGTTGGATGACAATCAGGGAGAAGTGGGCCAGCCAGCAGCGCCCGCGCCCCAGCCGGCGGTGCCTTCCCAGCCATGAGGGATGGAGGATGGAAGGTGATCGTAAGTCCTGTGACCATTCGTGGGGTGAGGGTTACATAAATTTGATAGATACACGCATATACAGTTGCCTGATTTCTTCATAAAGTACAGTATTGCAAATTTTATTTCTCTTTGCTAAGTTCTCGCTTCAATGTTGATATAGATCTGAATTGCATCAAGTTACAAAACAGCTTAGTTGTAAACAAATGATGAATAAGAAATCTACTTTTCCCTTACAGGTTCTTATCTGTTCCTTTTAAACGGTTTGCCAAGCACTGGAACTGCCGGGACAGGTTAGAAATATTTAAGAGCCAGGTGTGATGGCGCAAGCCTATAATCCCAGCACTTAGGGAGGCTGAGACAGGAGAATCGCGAGTTCAAAGCCAGCCTCAGCAATGGCGAGGGACTGAGCAACTCAGTGAGACCCTGTCCCTACATAAATCACAAAATAGGGCTGAGGATGTGGCTCAGTGGTCAAGTGCCCCTGAGTTCAATCCCCAGTACCAAAAAAAAAAAAAAAGAAATATTAAAGTATGATTCATGGGTTTATATATTTTGCAATAAGAGTTTATATATTTTGCAATAGACCCAAACTAACTACTCAAAAACTCTAAGAACCAAGCCGGGCGTGGTGGCACATGCCTGTAATCCTAGCACTCCGGGAGGCTGAGACAGGAAAATCACTAGTTCAAAGCCAGCCTCAGCAACAGCGAGGTGCTAAGCAACTCAGTGAGACCCTGTCTCTAAATAAAACACAAAATAGGGCTGAGGATGTGGCTCAGTGGTTGAGTGCCCCTGAGTTCCATCCCCAGTACCAAAAAAAAAAAAATCTAAGAACCTGCTTGGTCTTGAAAAGGAGATGAAAAGAAGATAAGTGGGTAGTGCGTGGCACTGAATTGGGGGCTGTGCAAGACTGTATAGACCCCAGAGGTCTAGGGCCAGAGGGCTTTCTTAGAGTAGATGGATGACTTCCTACAGTGGATGCAAAGTGGGTCCTCACACCTTTCTGGAAATTTTTCAAAAAACCTTCCAGAAAATGATCAATTGCCATCTGTTGTCATCCAACCATGATATAAATATCAGGAAAACAAAGCTGTGGAGCAACATGCAATAGAGAAAATAATTGTACAAAGTCATAAATAAAGTATCAAAGTACAGTGAAACCAGATGGCATTGCCATTGATGTCCAAGACTACATTGACTTCAGAGGCAGTCCGGTGTGTGCCAGATCGTCAGTTTGCACCATTGTAATGCAAGAGGATGAGAATCAGGAGGTTGGTCCCACTCTACCCACTGGATGTTAATACAGAGTCAGTCCAATCTGTCTTCCGGTGACAACCCTCCAAGTTTTTGAAGACATGGGTCACGGTGTCTCTAGTTCTTTCTAGGCTCGATGCCTTTCCTTTATTAGCTGGTTCATTCTTCACTCATGAATGTGTCAATGTCTCTCTCAAATGCCCAGAATTGGGGAACAATCCCAAACTGAACAATCTTTGGCCATCGATGGGTCAGCATAGTGTAGGGTTCTCACTTTGTCCTGGATCTCATATCTCCACAAATACATCCTAAGAGATGATCACATTTGTAAAATCTTATCTTATTTTGAAATATAACAACTATGCAGAGGGGCACCAACAAAAAAGGACAATGCAATGAACCAAAAGCAAACATCATGTAACCACCACCCCAGTCAAGAAACAGCAAGTGGACCTTTGTCTCATCTTCATGACCACCACCTCTCTGCTCCTAAGAGAACTTCCTGTCTGCCCTTTTTTTTAGGTGGTGGGGTAGAAACCCAGGGCCTTATGCACCCTACGCGAGTGCTATATTGTTGAGATACACAATCAGCCCTTCTTGTGTTTCTTAAAAGTTTTATCACCTAAATATGTACCTCAGTTAACACTATGATCTTTCTGGGTTTTATATAAATAGTATTATAGAAATGGGGTGGGGGGGGCGTGAGAATCAATTGAGAAGAGAGATACTAAGCAATAGAAAGTGCAGAAAATTTATTTTAAAGCTCATCCCAGCCGGGTTACATTTTGGGTGTGGCACAGCTCCTGAAGAAGCAGGAAATGCAATACCTGAGGCAGACTGCATTTTCCAAAGATGGTTCCACCTCCTCTTCTACAATGTGACTTGCCATTCCTGCCATCAGAAGGTGGGATCCAGTCCCCGCCCTTTTGAATCTGGGTGGGATAGAGGCTGCTCCAACTGATAGGGAATGCCCCTGCCATGCTCTGGAACACTTGCACTTAGAACCCTGAGTCAACATGTAAGCAGTCCAAAGGCCCCGAGGGTACAGTGCAGGAGAGGTCAGGTGTGGATGCCCCCATCAGCAATCTAGAGGAACTCCCAGCTGACAGCATCAGCTGTGTGCTCTACAAATGTGCCATCTTGTAGTTCCAGCTCAGATGACAACTGATTACGCCTATGAGAAGCCCCAAACTAGAATCAACTCATCTGAGACCTTCCCAAGTTCCTGACCTACTAAACTGTGAGTCAAATTAAATGGTTAGTTCAAGCAGTTAAGTCCTGGGGTGATTTGTCACACAGCAATACTAAAGGGAATTGTATCCAAGTGAAACCCTGCATATACAAAATCTCAGACTCTTTTCCTCTCTTGCATAATCATTTTTCTGAAACAGAGATCAGAAACTCACTCTCCATGTGTCTGGATCCACAGATGATAACATTACTAGCTGACCACTTTCAAAAGGCTGAAAGAGGAACACTGAAAAGCAATCAATTTCACCCCAAAGCCTCAACCTAGAACAAAGCTGACTCCCCGAACTTTTAGAACTAGGAGGGACCTTGAAATGGGGAGAAAAGAGGCCATTCCCTATGTTGTGTGGCACGAGAGAGCATTACTTTCCTTTCTTCTCACCCCAGTCTCTCCAAACTGTAAAGGTGTTTGTAATTCTACCATTAGAAATTAGCTTTCTGGGATTATCTGACTTTTTAGTTTTCCAATAAAATAGTAGAAAAAAGAAACACAAGAAAGCAAATGCAGCTTAACATAAGAAAGAACCTTCTAGAATTAAAGAGCTGGTGAGTATTAGGAAGTGAGCTCTCTGTCACAGAAGGTGTTCAAGAGTTGTACAGTCACTTGTGGGAGAGGCAAATAGAGTTAGGCTGGATTTTAGGTGTTGACGAACTTTGAAAAGGAGTAAACAATATTCTCGGTTTTGCGGGCCATATCTCTATAGTGCAAAGGCAGCCATAAACAAAATGTAAGTGAGTGGACATTGTATTCCAATATTTTATTTCCCCAAAATGGGCATCAGGCTGTATTTGGCCCAATTTGCTGACCCATGTCTTGGATAATCTCTCATATCTTTTTCAACCTTCACATTCTTTGATAAGTTAACTTCCAAAATGCCAGCCCATGATAAGTTAATCTCTGATAAATTAACTTTCTGATAAGTTAACTTTCTTTCTTTTGATTATATACATGGCTTGTTTATTCATTGAGCTTTTTAGCAAATTAACTTCTGAAATATCAGCGATGGTCCCTTAACAGTTGAACATTAGCCTGCAATTAAATTTCAATCCAGGTCCATGAGAATGGACACAAGAGGTTCCCAGGGACATATGGGAGAAGTTAGTGTGTGGAGGAGGAGAAAGGGCTACCAAAACCCTGTGGGGCCTTCAAGGGGAAGATGACTTAAAGCATCTCTATAATTTCAACTTTGTTCAAACCCATCTCCGTACCCCCCACTCCAAACCCCTCCACGTGCAGATCATGAACATGGATAGTGCTACTTGCTTCAAACACCTGGATGTTGACATGAATGACATGAACACATGTTCACAACAAGAGCAGAAGGGAGGTCAAGTTCATCATCCCAGTGGTGAGGCAACTTGAAAGTTGAGGGCCCTTAATCGGTGGCGTACAAGCTTTTCCACTCTGTGGACTTTCAGGGTCATACCCTCAACAGGGAGAGTGTGCCCTCTAAGAGCCACTGAGATGGCCCATGCAGGAGCAAAGCAGCTCTCCAAGGGTTAAAAACAGGGAAGATCAAGAGCATGAGCACTGTTTCCTTTGCCTTCTTTTGTTCTTTTCATCTTCTGCTTCATTTTATGACATTTCAAACTGAATAAACTTCATCCAAGGATAACCTGTGCATTTCAGGGTCAATAAATAATTCAGGACAGGAGAGAGCTTTAACTGCAAAAGATGTCAGAACTTGAGAAGAATCTTGTCCCCCAGTGCCTGGGCATGAGGAGGTTCTTCTGAAGTCCTGCCAGCTGTTCAAATGCTACCACCTGTATACTCTGTCGCACACTCCTCAGCCTCAGCTCCACATCTACCTGCCTCCAAAGCCCCTGCCATCCACCAGACCCAGAGAAATCAGTGCCAGTGTCCTCTTCCATGGGTTCACTCCACTAATGGCTTAGTCACCTGCTGCAGCAGCCTCAAAAGACTGTTCAGAAGCTCTGGACCTCCAGATTGGAGAAGCACCTGCCACATGCTGCTCTCTCCATGCTGCCTACTTATGGCCCAGGGCACTGCTTGGTCCCCTGAGAGAGCAAGGAAGGGAGCACATTTGGGCTTGGCTACCATGGGTATATCCACATTGTCTTTCCTCTTCCTGTTTTTCCTCACTGCAGAAAAGGAAATTGAGTCATGCAACCATCTGAGCTTCTGTGGGGTCCAGGTGGGGGCACACAGTCCTCACCTGCATAATGCCAACCCATTAGAAGTCTTACACATAGCAGTCACTAAAAAAAGTATGGGCTTGCAGCAAATAGTTTAACTCAGTATTTTTAAATGTCTAAATGTATAATATAGAATTATAGCTATTTCATGCAGCAATTTCAGGTATCCTAAGAGTAATATCCAAAGTATTTCATATCTGATAAGGTAAGGTAGAAAGCATAGACCCAGCTTTGGCAGGGAACTTGGAGGGTGTCCTGAAGGAATATAAAGCAGCTATTTATTTACCTACTCATCATTCATGATAGAAATATGTTGACATTTTAGCCGGGCGCGGTGGCTCAAGCCTGTAATCCCAGCACTTAGGGAGGCTGAGACAGGAGAATCGCGAGTTCAAAGCCAGCCTCAGCAATGGCGAGGCGCTAAGCAACTCAGTGAGACCCTGTCTCTACATAAAACACAAAATAGGGCTGGGGGTGTGGCTCAGTGGTCGAGTGCCCTTGAGTTCAATCCCCAGTACCAAA
>CM053402.1:152869186-152910738 GCA_028644305.1 Xerus rutilus | reverse complement strand
CCCACCACGCCCTTCCACCATGATGTTCTGCTTCACCCTGGGCCCAGAACAATGGAGCTGACCCACCATGGACAGAACCTCTGAAACCATGAGCAAAATTCTTCCTCAAAGTTGTTCTTGTCAGATATTTTGGTCACAGCAATGAAAAGCTGACTAGCACAACTAAGCCTGTCCAGGCTGTTCTTTTATCTCACTCCCCTCCCTACACACTCTTGGCCTTGGCCTCCTTCAGCCCTGGACGCTCTGTTCAGACATGCCATTTCCTATTAGAGATGGCTCCATTGCACTGAGACGCATTTCATGTTCCTGACACATTCATCTTATATGAAAATGTCCCTGCCCTGGGTCTCTGAAAGCTCCCTCAGTTTCCTGCTTTCTGCTAAAGCACGGAGAAATGAATCTATAATTAGTTGCTTCAGTTGAAAGAGCATTTACCCCCAGTGTCATCAGGTTAGGAAGAACTGCTGTAAATTTTCCCAAAAGGAAAGTTCTCAAGGGACCCTGGAGGTGATCTTTCAGGGAGAAAGACCTGGTCCTTGCCCACAGATACATCCATGCTGAGCCAAGTGAGTTTAAATCAGGTAAATACAAGCAGTGCCTCTCTGGACATGCCCCCTGCACTGCCCACAGTGCACGTCTCTCACCTCACCTGGGCACTCCAATGGCGAGAGCCTCATCAGGAGTCTGAGGTTGTGTCACTCAGCCAGACCAAGTGTCTGAACCTGAGGACTTGGACTTGAGATCAAGGAAGCCTGCCAGCATATGAAATGAGGAAGAAGGGGTTGCCCTCCGATCCCACCTTCCATCAGATCCCTGAGGCATATTGAACCCTTAGAGTTCTTCACTTCTCCAGAATCAATGAGAACAAACACAACCCTTGGGAAGATGTCATCTTGACCCCTCGTTCATTCACCTATTCATTGTTCCCCAATGTCTTGAGGACTACACAAGTTATTTACAAGTTGCACCACGTAAGAGCGGTCGAAAAGCCTCTGAGAGCTCCGATCGCATCCTCCTGCTCCTGTCTGTGCCCATCCCTTCTCTGTGCCTATCCCTACCTGAAGGTCGCCATTTGTTTGCTTTCTGTGTCCCTTTCTCTCTCTCCAGCATGACCTCATGAGGGCAGAGACCTGATCTGGCTCATCACTATAATCCTGCTACCACAAGCAGTGCCTGCCCCATGATGGCATTCTGGGAATGCTGTGGAGTGAGAGTAAGAAGGTGGTGGCCCTGATGATGACATAGCGGAGACAAGAGGTGACATGATAAGTGGCTACCCTGAGCCAGGCACCATGTTGGTCTCTTTCCATGTACTATCTCACCTCCTCCACAGCAATCCAGTGAGGGACCGCTTCATCTGGATAACTGAAAGCAGATCAAGCTTGACATCTCTGCCTTATTTGGTATCTGTCTTCCTTATTACTTTAAACTTTGACTCTGCACATAGGCATTTAAATAACTTAAGGAGTGTTATAAAAGGTTTCTTAGCCCTAAACATACCTAATCTATCTCATCTCCCTTGAAGGCTGAAGACACCAAGGTAAGAGTAACCAAGATATTTTCAAGACTTGCAGGAACATTTAACTGCCAGCTTTTGTAATATCATGCTCCAGACTCATAAAGTGACACCTAGATGTCTCCAACCATGGCTCTACACCTTTTAGGAAAAGCAAAGCCTTTCAGGCATATCATCCCAGGATGAGACTACCCTCCACCTGCCCCCAAGCAGGAGCAATCTCATGGGAACTAAATTGCTCCCTTCCTGACTCACAAGTCTACTAGATAGACATCCTGAATAGCAGATGGGGACTGTCCCCTCAAGTGATAAAGATTTCTCCAGAGCATCTCATAGAAACAGAACCAAGATAATGAAAAACCAGAATGCAATTTGATCAAGACTGTTTAATTAAACATACCTCTTTGTCCTTTCCCCAATTCTTCCTCTATTAAACCTAAAGTTGGTGTCAGTACCCTGAGGACAGGGCTGAGACGCTGGATCTCACTTTGCCTTCCCAATATGGCCTACGGATTAAAGTTCCTTTCCTGCTTTTCATCATTACTTTTTCTATTTGGTTTTTGGGGTGAGTGGGTGGACCCAATTTGCTAGGACCCCTCGAGTTGGGTCTCTGGCCTAAAACTCCAGTAACACTGTTCCTGTGCTCATTTACTCCAAAAACTTGTGACTAGAAACATTAAATAAAATGCCTAGGGTAACACAGCTAGTGAGTGGCAAGGCCAGACCGCAGATCCAGGCAGACTGGCTCCAGAGCCCAGGGTCACGGTCACTTCATTACACAACTCTGTGAGGATGAGAAAGCCCTGGTCCCCTACAGAGAGGTCCTGGGGGAACATGAATCATGAGAAAGTGTCCCAAGCTAGCCTAGGACAGATGCTGTCAGAATGCACAGCCCAGCCAGGGACAATGAGAACAGCCCTGCCTAGTGGCAGAGCAGAGTCAGGATGTCCTTTAGGTGTGGGAAGAACTGATGGGAAAAACGGGAGAGACAGGCATCCCAGGGAAAAGGATGACAAAAGACATACAGGTAGAAATGTAAGGCCATATTCAGAGAAGGGGGGAGAGAGGCAGGAAGGATCCCTGGCTGGAGCCCAGGACATGTGGAGGCCCAAGGGCTAAATGGCAGGAGTTGAGGCTGGAGAAGGGGCAGAAGTGGCATGAAGAGTGCTCTGAGGGCCGTCATGACCTGGCACTTCCCTCCGCAACGCCTCTCTGTTCCAGCTGGCTGGCCGGGAATAATGGTACCACTGAGCCTTGGGGGCTCAGGAGACAGGTGTTTGGGCAGGAGATGAGGATTATAATTTTCAACAGTCTAAGGGAAAGGGTGCTGGACATTATTAGAGGACCAACTGACCTCAGTTCCTTGATGGGTGAGGAGCCACCTGCAGGGAGCAGCAGGAGTGGGGAGATGGCCACTGAACGGGGAACGGGCTGGGCTCCAAGGTCCTAGTAGACGTCAGGGCTTTGCTCTGGCCCTCAGGGCTTCGTGCTGAGGCTTTTGCTTTCTTCTCCTTGCTGTTTAAGAACAGCTCCTCCTGTGCCTGCCCCTTTCATGCTTCTTACACCTTTAGGTTTCCTGCTAAATTTAAACAAAACACAGGTATTATCTACTGGGAAGTCATGATGGTGTCTTAAATGCCTTGAGACAAACTTGAAGAGGAGCACTCCCTTCTAATCCCCAAGGTGGAGTCTCCCTAAGAAATGGAGCAGAGGAGCTGTAATTCTGGACTGAATGTGTGAAAAAATGGTTTCCCATGGCGATAGGTTTTGCTGTTATCAATGAAGAAAAGTCTGATTTTCAGGGAAGAAAATAGGACATGAACAGCA
The DNA here is from genome assembly GCA_028644305.1 of Xerus rutilus. Taxonomy (NCBI): domain Eukaryota; kingdom Metazoa; phylum Chordata; class Mammalia; order Rodentia; family Sciuridae; genus Xerus; species Xerus rutilus. The sequence continues at coordinate 152,907,395 of CM053402.1, read as the reverse complement.
AACCAAAGTATGCTCTCCAAGGCCCCTAGAACAGTGTGGGACCCTTGGGTATACCCAGCAGCAGGGCGCAAGTGATACAGGTGACCAGCTCAGGGATGCACAGGGAATGCCCCTCCAAGACTCAGAACCATGAATCTTTGGCTCATCCAGGGCAATACCATTGCCTGAAACTTACCTGGACCACAGCAGGCTCTCAGTAACTAGTGCTAAATAAGTGAACAAATCAAGGAAACCACAAACAAGTCCATGAGAAAACCACCATTGTGAAAGTCCAACTAGATAGACCTACTAAATAGGCTGTTCTCTCCTCTGATAGAGAAGAGATAAAGATCTTTCAACTCTGGAGATTTTCTCCTTGACTAGTCAACAGATAGGAAGAGAACTGGGCACGCACATATTTATTACTGATCTGTCAGCACTTGAAAGAGTGTCTGGCACCCGGTGGGAGTGAGTAATATTTTGAATGTATGGAGGAGACTCAATGTAGGTCACTGCTAGTTGGTGTCCATCTAAAATCACCAGTGGTCCCATCTAACCCTCTGAGAGATATTGCCTTACATCATTCTGACACCCAGACTCAATACCAAGAAGTGCAGTCTCCTATTTTTACAACATCTACACACAATGTCCTTTTCCCTCTGAAGTATGTCCCAATCAGAGAGGATCAAGCCATTTTCTCCTCCTTCCCATTGGTAGACCTCCCTCCGTGGAGGTTTAAAACCACATGAAGTTGTGGCTGGGGTTGTGGCTCAGTGGTAGAGCGCTTGCCTCCCACATGTGAGGTACTGGGTTCAATCCTCAACACCACATAAAAATAAATAAACAAAGATATTGTGTCCATTTACAACTAAATAAATATTTTTTTAAAAAGCCACATGAAGCACATTTCACTGTGATTTTGCTTCTTACCACAAGTACCTAAAGACCCTGCTGTGGTTTAAGTGGGTGGGACCCAGGCTGGTTAGACACGCACATATATGAAGTGTTGGCTTCTCTTACAATAAAGCTGGGTTACTGTATCTTACACAGGAGCAGTCAAATAACCAAGGTAACCACACCATTCAGTCCACTCATCCCAAGGTGAAAGTCCCTGAGTGTAGGATTTAGCCATCCATGCATGCAAGGAGTTTGCAAGACAGCTCTCTTGCCCTGTCTGGCCATCTGGGTCCCCAGAGAGTTATTCACACAATGAATTGGGAACTAGCACGTGGTTTAACTAGCATTTCTATCCCATTTTTAATTTTTATTTTAAGTAGCATTGATTATCCCAGCCCACAGTGGGATGAGGACCATACTAAGGTATTTAAAGGACATCTCTGGGTGCAATGCTTCTCTGTAGGCAACCTTCTCCCTGCTCACCACAACATCACTCTGCCATGGTGGAGGAGTCCCATCTTCCCAGTCTGCCTGCAAGTGCCAGAGACACCCTCTCCAGTCTCAACGCACTAACTTGAGGCCCTTGCAAGAGAAATGGCTAGGGTAAGGAGGGCAGGAGAAACCAAAGGGTGGAGAGGTGTGAAGTGTGAGCAAAGCAAAGTCCTTGTAACTTTCCTGTATTTTCCAGGACTGTATAACATCTGAAACCAAGCACTGGGAGACAGGAAAAGAAAAGGCAGTTAGATTAGCCCCAGTTTGCTGCAACATTGTCAGTGAAGGTCACAACAGCACTGTTTGATACCACATGGAATTCAGCGACTGCAAAAACTCAGTTAGAAAACATCAGCAGACACTCATACTCCATGCCAGGTGTTGTTCTAAGAACTTTAGGTATTGTTAAAATTGTCCTTTACTCCTAAATATGTTAGCAGGCACTTCTAGAAAAATAGAAAGGGCTTTCTTTTACATACCACAGGACTGTAGTTGTATGCTTTCAAGCCTCCAAAAATTAAAGTTCTGATCCTATCACCCAATCTCCAGACCTTCATCAGATTTAGCCAGTGGTCCCACCATAACCAGCAAAAGCAACTCAGATCGCACATGGCATTTAGATGTCAAGTCTCTCGCATCGCCTTTCATCTGGGCTGTTCTTCTGTGACCCTGACCTTGAAAAGTACTGCCATTTTCATAGAATGTCCCTTGATATAGTTTATCTGATATTTCCTCAAGATTAGACTTTCATTATGTAATTTTTGTCAAGAATCCCATAGAAGGGAGAAGGGATGTTTTGTCTGTCAATGTGTCACATCAGAGGACATATGTCCATTGACCTCACATGCTTGAAACTTCACAACCTTCCAAGAGGTAGGTATCATCATCTTTATTATTGTTCTCTGTTGAGGTCTGAATGTGTCCTGTGCGAATTTTTCACACATTGAACCCCCAAGGTGACAGTATCAGGAGGTGGGAATTGGGAGATCATGAAAGCACAGTCCTCTTGAATGGCATTAGTGTCCTTATAAAAGGACCCCACAGAGCTGCCTTGCCCCTTCTACCATGTGAGGACACAGCAAGAAGATACCATCTATGAACCAGGACATGGGCCCTCACTAGACACTGATCTGCTGGTACCTTGATCTTGGGCTTGCAGCCTCCAGACCATGAGAAATACATTTCTGTGGTTTATAAGCCACCCTCAGGGTTGTGTTTTAGCAGCTCAAACAGACTGGGACATTCCTGTTTTACAGTAGATAACACTAAACTGTGGAGATGCTGAGCAACCATATTGTGAGGTGAAATGGTGAACGCTGGGATTTCAGTCCAGCCAAGGAGGCTCCAGGTTTCATGCTCTTAACCACTAATTTATGCAGCCTCTCAGAAGGGTGCTGGTGTGGGGTAACTCTCTGCAGCGGAAGGAGTTTGGATGACACTGTTATCCCTACTACATGCCATACAAGTGTGCCAAGCACGGTGCTTCACTCACATCCTCATTTAATCCTTGCAAGGACCCTGCGATGTACCTGCTGTTACCATACCTACTGCAGCTAATGGCCTGGGCACACAGGTACACAGTGGAGCTACTGGCCTTCCAGCTCAGGTGTGGCCGTCCACAGGACCTGTGCACTCTTGGCTTCCACCACGCATGCACTGCTGCTTCGCAGAGAGGAAGAAGATGGCTCGTTGGTTTTCATAATCACTGATTGCACAGTCCTAAGTGTTTGCTAATGTTGTTACTTGTTCTTCTCAAGATACAGAACTTGTCTGATCCTCTCTTGCAGAGGAGTCAGAGTTGGCCCAGCTGGAGACCCAGCCCGGTGAGCCAGGCTCACACAGAAAGCTTGGGGCTGGAAGGTCCACCAGTACCTACAGGAATATCTCTGCATTCATTTAGGACTTCTTTAGTTTCTTTCAAAAACACTTTGTGATTTTTTCAGAGTACAAGTTGCTTTAACATTGTTGTCAATTTTTAAAGGTATTTTTAATGCTATTGTAAATGCAGTTGTTGGCGTATAGAAATGCCATTGATTTCATACATTGGTCTTGTGTGCTGAAACTTTATTGAACTCCATAATGAGTTCTAACATTTTTGGTGGATTCCTTTGTGGATTTTCTCTATATAATCACATTATTCAAATATACAGAGATAATTTTACTCTTTCTTTTTCCCATTAATTAGTTGGTGCCTAATTGCAATGTTCAGAAGAACTTCTGGTACAGCATCAAATGGAAGTGGTTAAGAATGAATATACTCATGTTATTCCTGACTTCTGAGTGAAGGATTCTCTTTCACCATTTGAGTGTGATGTGAGCCCTTTATCGGGTTGAGGAAATTCTTTCTATTGTTACTCTGTTGAGTATTTTTATCATGAAATGGTGTTGGATTTTGTCAAATGCTTTTCTGTGTCTATTAAGATGATCACATGGCTTTTGTTCTGTTGACACAGTATATTACATTAACTGGTTTTCAGATGTTAATCCAACCTTGCATTCCTGGGATCAGTACCACTGATCCTAGTTGGTTCTAATAATGACATATGGTCCATGAGCCCAACACCCAGACAAAACCTGGGAGCATGACAGTAAAGCACATCTAGCAATCCCATCCCATTTCCCTGCCCCCATCAACCTGATAAGCCATCACTTATATCTCAAGTTCATCAGCCCCAGCTTCCCACTTTAGATAGTTGCATTATATCTAGATGTGTTCCTAAAAGAATTTGGTATGGTCTCTTAAACTTTATTTTAAAAGTGCTTTTTTTTTTTACCTAAAAATTGACTGCTAAGATCAAAAAATATTATCATGTGTTGATGTGGCTGGTCCTTTTGATTGCTATATAATATTCATTGTCTCCAAATTAAAGCAATATATGAACCAGTCCAAATCTGAACTCCTAATATCTCCCCCAAACCAGCTCCTTCTCAAGTCTTCCCATCGTGGCTAATGGTGGCTCCACTCTTCCAGTCACGTGGGCTAAGACCTTGAAGTCATCCTTGGCTCCTCTTTCTCACCTCACATGCGTTCTGTGAGAAAGATCCTTTGGCTGTGCCATCAAAGGATGATCAGAATTCAGTCCCTGTCCACCATGGTTCCAGTAGCCATCATGACACACTCGGATGGTGTCATCGTCTCCTAAACTGGTTTTTCTGCTGCTGCCCCTGCAGTCTCTTCTCAATCTATTTCTTTGCTAGTGGGATCTTGGCACACATCAATCTGCTCGGCATTCTCCAGTGGCTTCTCATCACTGAAGCAAAGTCAAATTTCCTTCTGTGATCGTCCAAGGCTTTGGGGTGATCCCTAGGTTCCTCCTGTGCTCCCAGGCCTGGGTACATGCCACTTCCGCTGGTAGAATGAGTTTCCTCTTGACACTCACAGGGCCCATTCCTACAGACTTCACATTGTCCTTGAAACTTTCCCGCCCACCTAAAACTATTCAACAATTCAGTCCTTCAAATTCCCCATCCTAGCTGCAACACACACACACACACAAACTTCTTTATTATTTCTCTTTTACCCGCTGGAGCATAGGCTTAATGAGGGAAAGCATTTTTGTTGGCTTTGATCATTTCCCTGTCCCCAGTGCCTCATAAAAGGCCCTAATAGACATTGAGCAAATATTTTTTAAATGAAAGAATAAGGAACAGCTGATAAGTAACAATGAGCACATGCAGTTTGTGGATCAAGCATGAAAATGAGTCCTTGTTGAAAGTTGAAAACACATTTGTGGGGCACTTGGAAGCCATGACCAATGTCATCCTGGTGTAGCAGTTGTCACAAGATGCCAGCCTGCTGCTGTCCCCACCGAGCCATGCTAATGTCTGAAACAGTAGCAGGAAAAGCCGCAAGATGACTGCCAAGCCTACAAAACTAGGGTCCCACCTGGTAAAAGCATCCACACTTAAGGGGAAAAGAATCCGTTCAGCAGATGATGCTCACTCATCAGCACATGATGGCTGCACTTACAGCCGGAAGTGCAGGGCTGCACTTGTCCTGTGTGGGACAAAGCGTTTTCTTCCTCATTTCCAATTTCGCGGGCTGTGCCATGTGGCTTGCCTGGGGGTTCTGAGCACAGCTGCATTTCAGTACAGGCATTCCCAATTACAGCCCTTGCTCTCCCTCCATTAAACCCTGAGGAGTGGAACAGGGAGCCAGGAAGAAGCTGCCTTCTGCCTGAGAGACGGACAGGAGATGTCCCTGGAGAACCAGGCAGGTTTCAGGCCATCTGCCTATCTGGACTGGCTGGTGAAAGTGACCCTGCAAGGCATTTCTCTAAAATCTTCCATGCTGTGTATTAGTGATGTTCTTGAAATCAGACACTCCATGTCCAATCCATGCCACTCAACTAGCAAAATGAAGCATAGATTACCAAATTCTTAGTTCCATACCAACTCCAAACAGGGTGTTGTGAAATCAGATGAGTGCACGACTGGAACTCAGAGGAAGGCCAGGAGAGGCCGCATTCACCTTCCTCATGGGCAGGGCTATCCCTCAACACAGTTCAGTTCAAGGTGAGATTGTGGGACACGAGGTTTTATGCCTAAAATCAAGAGATAATGCCAGCCTCTTGTCCTTCAGACGTGGAGATTCAGTGCCTATCTCTTATCCTCTGATGGATGAGGTTTTCTATCCATTCAACTCAGACATTTTAACTCATGAATACCAGGTAGGCCCCCTTGAGGGGCAACAGGGAGGTCACAAAGCTGCTCTTAACCTGCCTGTGCCAAGAAGAGACTGCCAGACAGGTAGGAACAGGCTATCTGTGAAGACAAAATTTCTTGGAAAAACCTTGCATGGGCTTTCTTGATGTACAGCATCCACAGTCCCAGGTAGAAGCTTCTCAGAGAGCTGATGAGAGGTTGCCTGGGGATACTGGGGATCACATTACAAAGGGGCATCAGGAAAGTTCTGGAGTTATTTGATCTAGGTTATGGCTCCATAGACTTATGCTAAAACAACTCAATGTAAAATTGTCCCCTTGGATATGTGCAGTCCATTCTATACCAGTCACATCTCAATACAGGTGCAAGGTTTCAGATGCAGAGAGACAAAAACAGACTTTAAAAGCCTACAGACCTCTTTCCAACAAAATAGGTCATCTGTACCTGAGGAATAGGTACCAGGAATCCCAATCCTGACTCGCTGCCAAAGCCTAGTTGAACCAAGTGCTATGTGAGGGCAGCCTGCAGAGCACTCTCCACCCATCGGCTCCTGTTCCCATCAGCAAAAGTAAAACATCCAGACCACTTAAGCCGAGTGCCTCACCAAAATGTCCTCATTTAGCCACAATTTCTCACAATCGTCTCAATGATTTTAGAATCAAGAGTGGATGTAAGAAACAAATACATGTGGCTTTTTTTTTTGCAAGAAAGTAAGGAAAGGACAGAAGAAAGGAGGAAATCTGTACTAGGCAGAATAATGGTCCCCCAAAGATATTTACATCCTGGAACCTGAGAATATGTTACCTTCCAGGGAAAAAGAATTAAGGTGGCACATGGACTTGAGGTGGCTAGTCGGCTAACCTTAAAGGAGGGAGGCTGTCTGTGATACCCAGATGGGCCCCACATATCCCAAGGGTCCTTTAAAAAACAGAAGAGGGAGGCAGAATAGAGAAAGGAGAGGGTGGCCTCCAACCGAGACAGGCCTGGAATACTGCAACACTGCTGACTTTGAGCATGGGGAAGCAGTGGTGAGCCAGGACCGTGGGCTGCCTCCAGAAGGTGGCTCTCTGCTGGAGAGAGAGCCAGAAGGAACACACCCCCTTTCAGTTGTCAATACCGCCATTTTTAGCCCAGTGAGATCCACTGCAGTTCTGGCCTCCCTAACTCTGAAATAATGAAGCTGTTGTTTTCAGCCACTGCGTTTGTAGTAATTTTATAGTAATGACAACAGAAAGCTGCAGCATCATTCAAGTAAGGTAGAAGAGCAGGAGCTTCATTTAGTCACACATCCATCTAACAAATGTTGAATATTTTCTTTTCTTTTGGCACAAGGGATTGAACCCAGGGCACTTAACCACTAAGCCACATCTCCAATCTTCTTTTATTTTTTTTAAATTTTGAGACAGGGTCTCCCTAAGTTGCTGAGGCTGGCTTTGAACTTGCCATCCTCCTGCTTCAGCCTCTCCAGCTGCTGGGATTACAGGCAAACACCATGCCAGGAATGCTGAACACTTTCCAAGGGGCAACCACTGTGTGGACTGCCCTGCTGGGAACAGGGAGGAACAAAAAGATTTTTTCCCCTTTTTTTGGCCTGATGCCCTATGAATGAGGTGATAGACACTGCAGAAAACTAGAAAGAAGTTGCACCTGGAGTGGGACAGAGGATACGGGATTTTCAGTTCTTTTGGGCTAAGAATATTACAGGTCCTGCCCTCCTCTTCGCTATACAAACTGCTATATTTTGTGCCCTAGACTTAGGTAAGGGTCCGATTGATCACTTCTGTCCTAGCCTAGAGAAATAGAAGATCCTTTTCTTCTAACCTGCGTTCTGGATCAGGTTTATGGCCTTTTCCTGGAGTTACAAATGAGAAAAGCATCTGGGAACCTCAGCCAAAGCGATAAAATTCAACCGGCCACAAGAGTGTGCCTGTGAGGTGACTGCAGATTTTTTCTTTTTTTTCCCTGCCAAACCAGAATTAGCCGGTACAGGAATGAACCAGCGTGGAGATTTGAAATTGCACCCATTGAAAGGAAGCTCAGGTTAGGCTCGGATACCTCCAGATGCACCCTTTTCAAAGCCACCTGGATCGAGGCATCTAGCTTTAAGCTCCGCAAAACGTCCACCTGGCCGGGTAGCTAGCGGAGGAGGAGCCCCGGAGCCCCGCACCGAGCGCTCGGAGCCGGGCGGAGAACCGAGTCGCAGGCACCCACATCTCCAGGATGAAAGGCGACAGTGCCACACATCTGTACACTCAGCCGCTCAGGGGGCTCAGAGTGGAGCAGCAAGTCCGGGGGTCGGTGCCCGGAGCCGAGTGAAAGTGCAGCCCCAGAGTGGAAGCGCAGCCCCGCGGGCTGCGGGCGGTGAGTCTCTGGGGCGGCACCGAGCCGCGGGCCCGGGGATGGAGCGGCGCGGGGCCATCTCGGAGTCGGGGGATTGGCGTGGCCGCCGCACTCCCAGCGATCTCGGGGAAGGGCCGGTGCAAGCCCGGGGGCGGCGAGCGCAGGGCTCCGCGGGGCTCGGAGCTCGTGCCAAGGCCGCGCGCCCCGGGTTCGCGCACTGCGGGAGGCGGCCAGGGCCACCCGTGGTCCCAGCGGCGCGCCTGGCGGAGCGTGGGGACGCGCGCCTCGCTCCCCGCGACGGCCCCGGCCCCGCGCGCGCCCCCAGGGCACCCCCGCGGGGTGGAGAGCGCGCCCACCCCGCGCCCAGCCCCGCACCCCGCCGCTCTCCAGGCCTGGGGTGGGGACTCGATCGGGCCGTGATGGGGCCGAGAGGAGACCGGAGGCTGCGGCGAGTGACATTTTGGGCCGCGGGATTTCTTCCACGCAAGCTGCGGGAACGGGGACTGGCTGGGCTTCCTCACGGAGCTGCCGCGTCCGTGCGCGCCCAGGGACGCGGAGTGCCTGGGGTCGAGGCGGCATCCTCGGGGTTACCCCGGCCTGGGCGGGCCCTCAGAGGGCGGGGCCCGAGGCGGGGTTCTGCGGGGAGGACTGCGCGGCTCCCCCGGGAGGAATCCAGGGACCAAAACCAGGCGAGGGTCCGGGGACTGTCAGGCCGGGGCCAAGTCCTGCCGAGTCCCTGCTGGTGTTTCAGGAGCTCCGCTCTACTCGCCGGTTAGGCCATTCTCTTTGTTCGGAAAAGTTGGTTCGCGATCTTGAACCAGGATGACTGAGGGTTGTTATTTGGAATTAGAAAGATTCCCTTTCGCCTTCCCGTGTGAGCAGAGAGACAGAGGGAGGAGAGAGGCTGGGGAGGAGAGGCTTTGAATCCTGCAGGCCTGCTTCGGATTTGGGCTCCACTGTCTGAGGGGTTGACCTCTCTGAACTTGAGTGCTCGCATTCAACAATCGACTCAGTTTCCTCATCTGTGAAATGGGGATGTTGAAACCAATGGGCAAGATCAATTGTAGTGGAGAAGCCACCCAGCACAGTCCCCACTCACATGAGGCATTTATATGTTTAGTCTCCCCAATTTGCTATGAAGCTAGCTGGCCTTCCTGGCTTCTGACTCTCAGCTCTGCCCGGCTGCCCAGCCTTCTCTGCTCCAGCTCTTAAGCCTCTTGACCTCAAGGACACCCTCTACAGGCCCCCAAATTCCTGTATACTCCCTGTTTAGAGGGCAGAAGTACCCAAGGAGGGCCAAAGTGAAGGTAGACCCACCTCACAGGTGCATCTGGTGAAGATGGGGCTCCCATTGCTGGGTCCACCTTTTGGGACGATTGACATTTTAGTTTGTTTTTTTTTTTTTTTTTTGGTACTGGAGATTGAACCCAGGGGCACTCGGCAACTGAGCCACATCCCCAGCCCTATTTTGTGTTTTAGTTAGAGACAGGGTCTCACTGAGTTGCTTAGCGCCTTGCTGTTGCTGAGGCTGGCTTTGAACTTGCAATTCTCCTGTCTCAGCCTCCCAAAGTGCTGGGATTACAGGCTTGCGCCACCGCGCCCGGCTGACATTTTAGTTTTATCTTAAAGTGTGCTCCTTGCCTGTTTGTTATAATGAGCTCACCACATGCACGTAATGCCGATAGCCAAATTAAAAATGAACAACTTACTTGTAAAACTTACTCTCTTAACAGAACTGTGGAAAATTTAATTTTGTTTTAAACTCTGGTACATTCCAGAAAGAGCTGGTATAGACAGGTGTGGTGGCTGTGCAGGCTGCAGTCCTAGAAACTGGGCCGGCTGAGGCAGAAGGATGGCAATTTCCAGGTCAGTAGTTTGGCAATTTAGCTAGCTGCTGTCTTAAGAATAAAAAATAAAAATGGGCTGGGGATGTAGAGTGACCCTGGGTTCCATCCCCAGTAGGAGAGTGGGTAGAGCTATTCTCTTCATTTTTCTTCATGACTATGTATATACTTAGCTGACCCCATTTCATAGGCTGCATGTGTTACTTTATCCTCTCCTCCCTTATGATTTCTTCTTCACAGTTTACAAACTCACATTTGGAGAGAATGGAAAGTTGACTGCAGGTTCCATTATCTTCCCATTTCCTTCCTTCACCTGTTCCAGGATGAAGCCCTGTGTTACACGCTGAGCTTCCAGCAGGTGTGCCTAGAATATATATTTTATTATCAGTCTTAGCAGAAGCCCCAGCCTCACTGTCTCCATTCACCCCAGTGTGATAGGGTGAATGTAGAAGCAGGATGCAGAAGCAGTCGAGGAGACTGAAGGCCATACAGCGGGGAAAAACATGGAGCAGGGCATCCAGATACCCTCTCCCAGTTCTGTTCTCTCTAGGTGTAGAGGTGTAATACTGAAACCATGATTTTGTATCTTATAATTTTATAAAGGCTAAAATGCTAAAAGCAGACTTGGAAGAAGGGGGATATCTTTGTTTTCTGATGCTACAACAGAATGCCACAGATCAGGTAAATTATAAACAACTGAAGTTTATTCTGCTCACAGTTCTGGAAACTGGGAAGTCCAAGATGGAGGGGCCCACAGCTGGTGAGGCCTTTCTCATCCTAACATGGTGGAAGCATGCCCAAAACAGGCAGAAAAATCAGGCAAACTCATCCTTTTTCTCAGGAACCCATTCCCAAGATAACTCACCCATGCTTCATCCATTGGTGCAGGCAGAGCCCTCTGACCTAATCACCTCTTAAAGATCCTACCTGTTACTTGCCTCATGATCGCAACTAAGTTTCAACGTGAGTTTTGGAGGGGAGTTCAAACTATTCCAAGAGATAAACACTTGTTTTTCTGTTGTCTGGTGTTTAACCTAGTTGGACAATAAATTAATTACTCTCTGATTAGTCAGAGAGTAATTATTTTTAGAGAGATTTATGTGTAAAGTACAAATGAGGGCTTGTCTGGAAGATCTGTAGGGCCCCCCCCCAATAACAAGCTCTTTTTGCCCCACCCTCTATATTCAACACTGTATTCTTTATGCACTGTTGTGCCGTTTGAATAAAACTTGTCCATTAAGTGCTGTTCAATGTCATTTATTTATGATCAGATAAACTGGAAATGCTGAGAGCAATTCAACAGCAACTGCATCCTTTAACCTACAGAATAAATAATTCAGTGAGAATACAAAGTTCTTAACATTGCTTTAGAAAAGTGCTCAATGTTTTAAGCACTTTCCTGTGGGTTGAAAAATGACAGTGTTGTTGTTATTGTTGTTGTTACTTCAAAGACTTCAGTTGTAAATAGACTTTAGGGAAATACCAGGTTCTGTTATCTTATTAAACACAGCCGAGCATTGTCCCACTGATTGTAAAATGATGTTATTACTCCTAGGGCTGTTCACACCCATGTCAAGCTGTGTAATTCTTTCTGGCTCCTTGGGATTTAGTATATGACTAATAGGGATGGAGAGAATACAGCCACCACCCAACCCTTTGATCCCTTCTAGGGTCATCCCCTGGGCACTGTCTCTTCCCTGTGTGAGTGTGGGAAGCAAGGGCTGCCCCTTCCTCTCTAGCCCCAGGCAGGCTCAACATTGGGAGGAGGGGGTGGCAGGTGGACATAAGTACACACAGGCACGTGCAAACACTTACACTTACGTGAACCTGGAGCCCAAGACAGACTGGACAGTTTCACAAGACAAATGACTCTTGAATGGTCTGTTTTTATTACTCTTTTTATAACTTAACCACTAATTTGCCTGGATGGAAGAGATTGATCTAGATATTTAAACGATAGGAAGGAATCTTTATTTTCTTATGATATATGTTTATTTAGAATTTTTTAACCAATAAGATAAATTAAAAAGAAAGGAGAAATTCCTTATGAGACCGTCATTCAAAGAATAATCTCCATCAACTGCTTTCTTTGGTTCATACCAATATTTCCTCCTACATGTAGGCACATATTCTGGACAACAGCAACCACAAAGGGATTCTCGCATGTGCCCATCTGGTACCCCGGGTGTACAGTTCACACTTGACCATGATCTTCTCTCCATGTCTTCAGCCTTGGGCAGCAGACTGGCACTGTGTAGATCTACCATTATTGTTTAACAAGTACTGTTCTCTGATGTTGGGTGTTAGAGGTGTTCTCAGATTGGTTAATTTTTTTTTTTTAACCTCAAGTTTAGTTCATTTGAATCTTGGAGGAAGAGTAGAAAAGAATCAAGAAGACAAGGAGAGGAGCCTGTTCCCAGGAGAGGGAAAGAGAGCCGGTCTTTCTTACATGTAAGAAGAGCGCACGATAACTCCCCACATGGAGAGGAGGAGGGCTGCCCAGGCTGGGAACAGCAAGGCGCCCCGGCAGGTTGAGAACCAGCCAACAGTCGAGAATACTTTAAAAGATAAAAATCATGATGAGAACAAAGTGTGAGAGAAAGGAAGATGTGAGGAGGAGCCCAGGGCGGAGCCACTCTGCCCTGCCCTGGTGTCCTTGCCTGCCCCGCCCCCTCCCCTTAGTCAGAACTAATGCTATCTTCCAGGGATCCGTAAACTTTTCATCTGAAAGATCAGAGAGTCAGTTAAGTTGGCGAGATGCCTGTAATCCCATCACCTTAGGAGGCTAAGGCAGGAGTATTACAAATTCTAGGCCAGCCTGGACAATTTAGAGAGACCATGTCTCAAAATATTCAAAATGAAAAGAGCTGGGGATGTAACTCAGTGGCAGAGCACCCCTGGGTTTAATCCCCAGCATCAGGGTGAAAAGAAGAGGTGAGTAATAATAATTCTTAGCTCGAGTGTGTACAGACACAGGCTGTAAGCAATATGCATTCTGCTACCATCTGCTTTTCTCTCATCAATGTAAGCAAAAACAACCATCAGGGTTGGGATGGTGGCTCAGTGATGGAGCACTGGCCTTGCATGCACGAGGCACTGGGTTCGATTCTCAGTGCTGCATTAAAAAAATAAATAAATAAAGATATTGTGTCCATCTACAACTAAAAAAATATTTAAAAAAAAACCATCAAAGGAGAAATTCCCCCAAAGAATGCTAATATTTTATTTGGAAATAGCAGAGTATTGCATCAGAATACACATGCCATAGTAAACTATGGTTTTTTTTTTTTGTTTTTTGTTATTTGTTTTGTTTTGTTTTTGGTACCAGAGATTGAACTCAGGGGCACTCGACCACTGAGCCACATCCCCAGCCCTGTTTTGTGTTTTTAGGTAGAGACAGGGTCTCACTGAGTTGCTTAATGCCTCGCCTTTGCTGAGGCTGGCTTTGAACTTGGAATTCTCCTGTCTCAGCCTCCCTAAGTGCTGGGATTACAGGCTTGTGCCATGCGCCCGGCTCGTAAACTATGGTTTATTTAAGGAGGTTGATGCAATAGCAAGTTTTTAAAGACAGAAATAAGGAGGATTACGTCAGATAATTTGAAACAATAAACCTTGCTCGGAATGATTAATAACAAGAGCAGTGTTAGTCCGAGATTGAACAGACCATTGCTGGGCAGATGTCCTTGTAGAAGGACTTTTTTGTATACGGTTATAGTGGCCTCAGCACGTTTGTCTAGTAGAGTCTTTTGTGATAGTTACTATCTGGCAACTTCATGTAAAAACTCCTCCTTCACAACCTCCTGTCTTGAGTCACTCATTTTGGTAGAGATGACATAAGTGACTCCATTTTGATTTTGACAACTTCCACATTTCTTTCACATTCTCCCACCTTTCCACAGCAGAGTGCTGCTGACAAAAGCCTCACGACTGGCTTCCTCAGGCATTTGACCCCAGAATGGATCTCTTTTTATACCACCCTCCCCCATGACAATAAAATGATTCTCAATAATTGTGTAACAGTCATCACTATTTTTTATTTGTTCTTCTGTTTTATAGTAAGAGTCTATTTCAGTTTTAAACATGGTATTCAAATTGAGTAAGAGATTTCACATATAATCTACTAAAAATGCCACTTTCCAAACCAAAGTTTTGTTTTTTCCGCCTTGAATACTTGTACCCTCTTTCACTCTTTTAAGTTTTAAACAAAAACAATGATCTCAAGTGGGAACAGAGTGACAGAAGCAAAGTCACTCGAGTCCTGGTTCTTTGCCTCTATAACAGATGTGCTGGCAGAGCTCATCTGGAATGTTCTGATGAGGGCACTGTTCGTCTTCAGAGTTCTGTTAGGGGCAGCAAGGGCTAGTGCCACAGGAGCTACAGACACGGGCTGTGCCCGGTGGGCTCCAACAGTTCTGAACTCTTAGGAGCTTACTCTCTAGATGAATGTGTAGCGAAGGCCACGTGTATGAAGGTCAAGTGTAAAACCAGGGGGTCTTTGAAATAACTTCCATTACAAACGATTGAGTCATAACAACAGCCTCATTTGAAAGATAGCTATGTATCACTGAACTCAACAGAATTGTTTGGAACTTAGCAAAACAGTTTTTCAGGGAAGAGTGTCAGTGTCATTATCTAGAGCTGCTAGCACGTAGTGATAATTTTAAAAAGCAGACCAATCGGTAGTCATGTATTATTGTTTTAAATTCTCTATGCAGTCAGGCAGCCATAATCCCAACAGCTCAGGAGGCTGAGGCAGGAGGATTGCAGGTTCAAAGCCAGCCTTGGCAACTTGGTAAGGGCCTGAGCAACTTAGCGAGACCCTGTCTCAAAATAGAAAATGAAAAGGACTGGGAATGTGGCTCGGTGGTTAAGCACCCCTGGGTTCAATCCTTGGTACTAATAAATAAATTACTAATTAGTTAATTAATAAATTCTCCACACACCATGCTCCACAGCAGTCTGGACCCTGGGCCAGCAAGCTCCCTGGCGCTGTCCTTGGTGCCCCACCACCTGTAGCTTGGAGCACGCCCCCTAGGGCTCATTTTAGCCTTTAGAATTGCCCACAAACATTTCCACTTGTTGTAGGCAACACTCTGTTGCATTATCTTGAACACAGAGGCCCCCACACAACCTCCATCCTCCTTATTCTCAAGCCAAGTGTCCAACTCCATAGTTCACTGAAGAAGTTAAACCTTCAGTACAACTTTCCATCCCGCCACTCACCATCTTAGCTCCATCGAGCCCCCAGCCCTCCGCCAGGCCCTTGCTGATCAAGACTAACCCATCTCAGCACCCCTGGGATTAGTCTTCATCATTGTCCTCCCCCTCCCCCTTCTTCCTCCTCCTCCCCCCCTCCTCTTTTTTTTCTCTCTCTTTCCCCCATTTTTTCCTCTTCCCTTCTCCCTCTTTCTCCTCCTTTCTCTCTATTCTCCTCCTGCCCACCTTTTCCACCCAAGGAAAGTCGCTTCACTTCTCTGAGTCTATTTCTGCGATTATAATACTTAACGTATGGGATGACTGCAAAGATGAAACGGGTTTCATAAAAGCATTAAATCCTGTGAAAACGTAAGGCATGTTCCCAAATCCGCACAGCGATGAAGATTAATCTGAAGGTCTGACGTGACATTGGAGCCATTATCCAAAGAAGATGAGGATCATTTTTTTTTATTTGATGTTCAATTAAGTTATTTGTTCTCTGTATTTCAGAAAATCTTGGAAAATGTACACAAGCCATGAAGATATTGGATATGATTTTGAAGAGGACCCCAAGGATAAGAAGACAGTTAAGCCCCACCCAGACATTGATGGCGGATGGGCTTGGATGATAGTCCTTTCCTCCTTCTTCGTGCACATCCTCATCATGGGCTCCCAGATGGCCCTGGGAGTCCTCAATGTGGAGTGGCTGGAGGAGTTCCACCAGAGCCGCGGCCTGACTGCGTGGGTCAGCTCCCTGAGCATGGGCATCACCTTGATTGTAGGTAGGTTCCCAGTGCAGCTTGCCTTAACACTGAATGATGAGGTGATAGTTCCCCACTGGAAGTCATACCTGGTTTCTTTAGATATTAAATGTGAGTGATGTTGCTGGTTTCGTTGTGGTAAAATATAGAGAACATAAAATTTACCATTTCAACCATTTTTAGGTGTGAAGCGTAGTCCCATTGAGTACATTTATATTGTTGTACGACCTTCCCTGCATCTCCAGATCGTTTTCATCTTCCAAAATTGAGATTCTGATGGTCTAAGTCAACACTAGCTCCCCATTCCTGCCTCCCCAGCCCCTGGCCACCACCATTCTCTCTCTCTCTTTCCCTCTCTCTCAATTATTTTAGTTATAGATGGACACAATACCTTTATTTTATTTATTTATTTTTTATGTGGTGCTGAGAATCGAACCCAGTGCCTCACGCATGCTAGGGAAACGCTCTACCACTGAGCCACAACCCCAGCCTGATTCTCTCTCTTGTCTCTAGGAATCTGACTCTTCCATGCACATCAGGGAAGTGCAAGTGCACAGTATTTACATCTCTTATGTGACATGCTGACTCAAATATTGAACAATTTAGAGCATTTTAAAAATACACAAAAAACTCTTTGTCTCAAAATATTTTTGTAATTATTTTAATTCTTTATCTGTCATTACAAATACCTGCTTATTTAACATTTATGAATATTTTTAAAAGAGAAGAGGCTAGACATGTAGCTTAGTAGTAGATCACTTGCCTAGCATGTGCAAAGCCCTGGGTTCAATTCTTAGCAGCAGCAGCATCATAATTTAAATTAAAGTAGCAATTCTTTTTTTTTTTTTTTTTTTTTTTTTGGTACCAGGGATTGAACTCAGGGGCATTCAACCACTGAGCCACATCCCCAGCCTTATTTTTTGTGTTTTATGTAGAGACAGGGTCTCACTGAGTTGCTCAGCGCCTTGCCATTGCTGAGGCTGGCTTTGAACTCATGATTCTCCTGTCTCAGCCTCCCTAAGTGCTGGGATTACAGGCGTGAGCCACCGCGCCCGGCTAGTAGCAATTCTTATTTCAAAGTCCTAATATTTTAAATTTGAAACATCACTGATCATCTGTTATTTTAAAAATCTATTAAACTGTTTTGGGAAGGTTAACAGCAAGAAGAAATAAAATATTCTTGTATTTTCTAGTTAAATCTGACCACACAGCAATCTGCAAAACTAATGCTTGGATAGTTGGAGATACTAACCCAGGAAGTTATTACAAATATAATGCTATTATGGCTAATGTGTTTCAGTTTGGAAACCAAATAACTTTTACCATCAATTAATATTTAATAAGCATCCATCATACATACCAAATACTGTTCCTTACATTATCTCATTTAATTGTATTTAATTCTGTTTAATTTTATTACTCTTTTGAGGTAATTAGTACTTTAACATTTTCAGTTGTTTCACCTAAAAGTAAAATAATACCTTACATCAATTTTTAATTTAAAATATTTATAAATCACTGGGCATGATGGCACATGCTTGTAATTTCAATAACTCAGGAAGCTGAGACAGGAAGATTGTAAGCTGGAGACCAGCCTCAACAACTTATTAAGACCCTGTCTCAAAAATAAAAAATAAAAATAAAAAGGGCTGGGGGTGTAGTTCAGTGATAGAGTACCACTGTGTTCAATCCCTGGGACTGCAAAAAATTAATTAACTTAATATTTATAAATCATTTTTGTATGTAACATTATTGACTTTAATTCTGAATTCATCTTGTTATAACTAGGACTGTTTGTTATATGAAAAATTTAGGCAAGACTGGCATGGTGGTGCCCCCCTATAATTCCAGCAACCTGGGAGACTGAGACAGGAGGACTGCAAGTTTGAGGCCAGCCTCAGCACTTTAGTAAGACCCTATCTGTTAAATTACTATTTATTATCCTAAGATTCCTAGTATGAGGTGTCTGCAGAATGTTGAACAATGTGAGGGAACCTTTGCAAACCAGAAAGAGCATAACAGTTGTCTTTTATTTAGCATCTACTGCGTGCTAAGTACATGTTATATACACGATCTCATTCATTCTACAACACTGGAGGCAGACATCTTCTCTAACTGAGCAGGGAAGATCACGCAATGCTCAGACACTAAGTGACTCACCCAAGATTGAACAGCTTCGAACCTGGGCTGTTGGGCTCCAGTATTGGGTGGTACTATATCAAGTGAGAACTGAAAAGATATTGGAAATGAATACATATAAATTGTTTTCATTTTCAAATCATTGTAAATACATTTGGGTTACCTCTTATTTTTTTCTTTCTTGGTACTGGAGAGTGACCCAGGGGCCCTCTACCATTGAGATACATCCCCAGCCTTTTATTCAATTTTTAATTTTGAGATAGGTCTCATTCATTTATGCAGACTGGCCTCAAACTTAGACCCTCCTGCCTCAGCCTCCTGAGTCGCTGGGATTACACACATGCCTTACTGTGCCAGGCACCTCTTTTAAATTAAAAAAAAAGAGAAAAAAATCATGAATTTTGTTGCAGTAGGTAAAAGCCACCTCTTTCTTCATCAATAATTTGCATATGGCAAATCCAATAAATCTGCATTCTTTCCTTCTTACAGGCGTGGATTTGCCCGTGTCCTGCAGGAGGTCCCGATTTTTAATAAAACGTGATCACCTCCTTCTTATCTAGGACAGCTTTTGTGATGACAGCCCTTTAAATAATTCTCGGTGGGGATCCACAGGCTTCAGAGACAATTCACTTGCTAAGCAGATTTCAAGCTGCAGTTGTCAATCTTGGCTGCATCTCAGAACAACCTGGGGAGCTTTTAAAAATCCCGATGCTCAGGCTGCACCGGACCATTAAACCAAAATCCCCATGGGATGGGCTCTGGGCATGACAGGTGAATCCAGTCTTGAGCCAACGCAGATGGCCATCGGTTTAGAGGAACTTCCCTCTTTACCCTACCCTCTTCTCCCTGGCAAGACTCCGCTGGCCTTGAACTTTCTCCAGCCATCAGGTGCTGCAGCAGGCAAAGCATGCTGACTTCCTGAGGGGTTTCCTGCAGTGATGGCACTGTGTGATGCAGGAAGTGGTCCAAGATTCAGACTCCTGAAGAGAAAGAAGTCTGATCGTGTGTATAATCTCATTCCAAAACACCAAATTACTCTACCAAGGGCTGTGTCTCAATGTTACTGCTCCCTCTCTCTGCAGAGTGTGCAGGGAGTTCTTTTTATTTAGGGGGAATGGCAATTGGATCTTGGTGATGCTGGCTGGACCATGAGCAATAGTTGGGGATTGAAACTGAGCCAGAAAGCTTGGGTTTGAGTTCAAATTCCATTTTTATTTTTTTAAATTTATTTTTTTTTAATTTTGTATTTTTTTTTTGGTACTGGAGATTGAACTCAGGGGCACTCGACCACTGAGCCACATCCTCAGCCCTATTTGGGGTTTTATGTAGAGACAGGGTCTCACTGAGTTGCTTAGAGCCTCGCTGTTACTGAGGCTGGCTTTGAACTCGCGATTCTCCTGTCTCAGCCTCCCTAAGTGCTGGGATTACAGGAGTGTGCCACTGCACCCAGCTTATTTTTTTATTTTTTTATTTTTAAGTTGTCATTGCTGTTGTTGTTTTTGGTACTGGAGATTGAACACAGGGGCTCTTTACCACTGAGCTACATTCCCAGCCTTTCTATTTCTTATTTGAGACTGGGTTTTGCTAACTTTCCCAGGCTGGGCTTGAACTTGCAGTCTTCCTGCCTCAGCCTCTCAAGTAGCTGGATTGTAGATGTGAACCACCTAGATGAATCCCCTTTTTGTTTGTTTGTTTGTTTTTAGTCTACATTCCATAACTATGGAGAATTCACAGCATTTCTGGTCTGACTGTGCTCATTTGTGAATCATAAATGACTGACGCTCCATTAAGAGTTCAGTACTCAAAAAAAAAAAAAAAAAAGTACTCAACTAGAAAGCCAGACTGTTATCAACTGTTATTAACTTTTGTTTTAATCAGTAAAGCAGTTAATACTTTCTATCTGGTTTATAAATTCCTCCAGATGTGAATATTTTCCCTGACTTGGGAACTTCCTCCTTTTTCATCCCCCTCGCCTCAAATGTCTTCTAAGTGCATTATTTCATAAATATACAGTATCTGGGGAAAACTTGCTTCTGGACCTGTTCTGTAATGTGGAGAATACTGTGCTATTGCACTGTGACCCGTTGACCTTTGGTATCTTAAAAGGGCTGTTGACAGCTAACCCATGAGTCATGCATTTTTTTCTTTTTTACCCATTCATCCAAGTTTGGCATGGTCAAGTAACCAGTGGTTTAGAAAATAAAGCAAAAGAAATCAAAGAAACATTTTCAACTTATGGTGTCTGATTTCACTTACCCCAACAGTTCCATCAGACGTTTATACGAATGGACTTAGTTTACATTTTAGATGGTGTAAATATTTTATAATGTTATAGCATATACTACATTTATATAAAATATATTTAATGTATATTAAATCATTCTGAGGGGTGTAATATACTGAACTATTTTCTGTAGTGCAACAGGGTCAATTAAATGAACAAATCTGTATCTTCATCTTCATAATATTCAGAATTAGGCACTTTTAAAAACACTAGACAGGACTGGGGGTGTAGCTCAGTTGAGAATGTTTGCCTAGCATGCATGACCCTGGGTTTTTTTTTTTTGGTACTGGAGATTGAACTCAGGGGCACTTGACCACTGAGCCACCTCCCCAGCCCTATTTTGTGTTTTATGTAGAGACAGGGTCTCACTGAGTTGCTTAGCACCTCGCCATTGCTGAGGCTGGCTTTGAACTCGAGATTCTCCTGCATGACCCTGGGTTTGATCCCAGGACTATCAGTCAAAAAAACGTGACAGCTGGGCACGGTGGCACACACCTGTAATCTCAGCGGCTTGGGAGGCTGAGGCAGGAGGATCATGAGTTTAGAGCCAGCCTCAACAATGACAAGGCGCTAAGCAACTCAGTGAGACCCTGTCTCTAAATAAAATACAAAATAGGGCTGGGGAGGTGACTCAGTAGTTGGGTGCCCCTGAGTTCAATTCCTGGTACCAAAAAAACCCAAAACAATACACTAGACAAAATAAATTCATTAGTAGACTGTGTTCCCTAATATGTGCACAAAGAGAGAACTTTAAAGGAAAATTTTACTTTAGTGTGGCTGGGTGCAGTGGCAGAAGCAAGTAATTCCAGCAACTCTGAATTATTGAGGCAACTCTGAGGCAGGAGGATCACAAGTTCAAGACCAGCCTCAGCAACTTAGCAAGACCTTTGTCTCAAAAAATAATAATAATAAAAATGGCTGGGGATATAGCTCAGTAGTGGGGCATGTTCAATCCTCAGTTCCAAAAAGTAAAAAAATAAAAAGTATTTTAAATTTTAGTTTGGCCTAAAAGGGGAAGCTCGTAGAGCTCAAAAAAAATTTTTTTTTTTTTTTTGGTACTGGGGATTGAACTCAGGGGCACTCGACCACTGAGCCACATCCCCAGCCCTATTTTGTGTTTTATGTAGAGACAGGGTCTCACTGAGTTGCTTAGGGCCTCACCATTGCTGAGGCTGACTTTGAACTCGCATTTCTCCTGCCTCAGCCTCCCTAAGTGCTGGGATTACAGGCTTGAGCCACAGCACCAGGCTCAAAAAGTTTTTAACTTGGAATATTCCCACCTAAATATAGAATTCCATAACCATATAGAGTAATAACAATCACAAATGAACCATCTTTCTGAACATTGAGAATGAATTACTATTTGAGCAAGAAATCATTGGTCACAAGTCAAGCATTTGACTTCAGAGACGTTAGAAATTACCACAAAATTATGGGGGAAAAAAACAAAACTAAGTTAAGAATTAGAGCATCAAAGTAAAGGAAGCCACCAGGAAGTATATATCATATAAAGCCACACTGTGCCTTTCGGTGGATTCCTGAATCTCCACAGTATTGTAAATGCATGGCTTGAAGAGTCCACTCGGGCTGGTAGGGTCAGGAGGGGCTGAGTGTGCTGAAGGGTGACCGTGAGTCCTTTTTAGCATGGTCTGCCTTGGGGTGTCCTCAGGATTGCAGGCCACAGGTTCCCCATGTGACGCACAGGAGTTCTGAGAACCCCTTTCCTAGGCTCTCTTTAGATCTGCAATCAAAGCTACAGTTGAATTAAAGAGGCCAAAAAATAACATAAATGAGGTGGGAGGTCGGCAGGTATGAGACCAGAGGGAAGGGTCGAGGCTGCAGCCAACTGGACAGTGTGTGACCGGTGGGGCAGGGGCAGGGTGGGGACCACGTGTGGGAGGGTAGTGTGTTTTACCACTGGGTGTGTGTGTGTGAATTCTCATAATTTTAAATGTTAGCAACCAATTTCAAGTGTTTTCAAACCTCGTTTGGGATCAAAATGTATCTATAAGCTGGATATTGCCCCATTTCCTCTAGTTAAGGACGTGTGTTGTAGACAAGAGAAATGAACCAGTTTATTCATCTCTTTATTTCAGGTCTGTCTGCCTTGAAAATCTAGGTGCCCTCTGATGAGATATGGCTATATCCGCCTCTGTGTGCTAGGAGGATTTTGGATGTTAACCTGTGTTTTGATGCTACCTTATTTAACAACTCTACTAGTGTTTCATTCTTTGTCTTCACATGAGGATTCACTAAGAAAGCATGAATATGAAGTGCCACTAGTCAATTCCTTTTCCAACACTCTGTGACAGGACCTCTCATCGGCTTGTTCATTAACACCTGTGGGTGCCGCCGGACTGCGATCATCGGTGGGCTGGTGAACTCCCTGGGCTGGGTGTTGAGCGCCTACGCCGCCAACGTGCATTATCTTTTTATTACTTTCGGAGTGGCAGCTGGTAAGCATGTTTTGTTTTTTGTTTTGGGTTTTTTTTTTTAATTTGATTTAAATGTTTTACAAGGTGTTTTGGCAATGAATTTAATTGTGGAGAAAAGAGACCCATGAAAACAGTCTGTTCAGTCTCCTCCATCCCCCTGCACCCTGCGCTCTGGGAAACACTTTTTAATGTAAGATGATAAATGCACCCAAAGTGTGGGAAACCAACCTAACAACTGACCTGGGCCTCCCTAACAGAATCGAATCAAGTTTCCAATATATGGTTCTAAATATTAGCCCTGAAGAACAGGAAAAGGAGAGTAGCAACACAGATGTAGGTAAATAGGCAAATATTAAGGAAATTAATAATGTTCTCTCATCTAATAACTGTAGAATCAAGCATGAGTCAGAATAATCCTTTACTCTTTCAGCTCTGTTCAAATTAATGCAATAGCGTAAAATCCACACGTACGTAGAGATTTGAAGGAGCAAAGTAGAGCACGATGAGGGCGTCGTTACCCAGTGAAATTGACTGCTGGGCAGTGCTGTTTGCATATCCGCTCTGCAAAATGTATTCCCAGCCGTCATTTCCTTTATCCACAGGTAGTGGCATTCTCGGAATGAATCGTCACCTCCTTGCACAGCTGTGTTTCAGTGCACCTGGTCTATCTAGCCTGACTTTTTTGAGTCCAGAGCGAAAATTCTCTTAATAAATGACACATTGCATGAGAGTTAAAAGTTCAAGTTTGGAGTGCTGGCCTTTCTTTAACCACTTTCCTGTGTGACTTTGATCCAGTTACTTAGCCCACTTATATACTTCAGTTTCCTTATTTGCAAAATAGGGAGATGAAGAGCGCTAGGTCACATGGCTATGGGAAGGACTGAATGAGATCATTTGTATGAAGCTCTTAGCACAATGCTTGACACATAGGAAAGGGCTCTGCAGATGCTGGCTAATATATAAGTATGTATTTTAAGTGTAATATAAAGATTTTATTTTAAGTTAAGTACATGCCTTGTGAAGCTGAGGGTGAACACAAAAACCTACTGTCTCTATGTATGACCAAGTTATTTCTCTGAAATTTACTTCTACACACACACACAAAATACTTTTGTATCCTTTGAAGCATAGTTTGAAAGCCATTTATGTGAAAGACTTGATAACAATTCTTGGTAGTGCACACCTGTAATCCCAGCAGCTTGGGAGGCTGAGGCAGGAAGATCACAAGTTCAAGGCCATCCTCAGCAACTCAGTGAAGCCCTAAGCAACTCAGTGAGACCCTGTCTCAAAAAATAAAAGGCAAGGGATGTGGCTCAGAAAGCACCCCTGGGTTCAATCCCTGGTACCAACAACAACAACAGCAAAACTTAAGATGTTTCCCCTGGGTGGTTTAGAAAAAATTTCCCATAATAGTCCAATGAAAAGAGCCAGCCAGCACTGAGAATTTTTGGGTTATGGATGAGGAGATAAAACACTCCACACTGGGGTCTCTGGGAGGACTCAGAGGACCACATATGAACTTGATGTGGTAGTGTTTGGTTAGATGGTCTATGACTTTATCCTCAAAGCTGGGAGTTGAGATTTATTCTCAGCATTTAGAGATTTCAATGGTCAGACTCTGTGTTAAAATGGAATTTTGTTTATTATTATTAATTGCTTATTGATCATCAAGTAACACTATGTCCACATTTATTCATTTGTTATTCATTTATCTACTTAGCATATACTTATGGAGCAAGGAAGTCGCTGTTTTTGTTGTTTTGAAATGCTGGAGCTTGAACACCAGGGTACAGCCCTTTTTATTTTTATTTTGACACAGCCCCACTGAGATACGAGGCTGGCCTCAGATGTGCGATCCTCCTGCCTCGGCACACAGTGCAGCTGGGATCGCAGGCATGCGCGCCATGTCCAGCCAGCAGGGATCTTTAAATGCCGCACATTCTGGCTCTGGTTGCTAAGCTTGCACGGTGTGCTTTTCCTCCCTCTCGCCCTGCAGGCCTTGGCAGTGGGATGGCCTACCTCCCAGCAGTGGTCATGGTGGGAAGGTATTTTCAGAAGAGACGAGCCCTGGCTCAGGGCCTCAGCACCACAGGGACAGGATTTGGTACATTCCTGATGACCGTGCTGCTGAAGTCCCTGTGTGCCGAGTACGGATGGCGGAATGCCATGTTCATCCAAGGTGCCGTGTCCTTAAACCTGTGCGTTTGTGGGGCACTCATGAGGCCCCTCTCTCCTGGGAAGGACACAAACCTGCCAGGAAGGAAAGAAACCCGGGTCCTGCCAGCTTGCTCTACTGAGTCTGTGAAGTCAGCTGGACCGCTGGGCAGAACGGAAGAAAAGGATGGTGGGCCCGGGAACCAAGAGACCCTCTGTGACCTTCAAGCCCAGGAGTGCCAAGGTCAGACCCAGCACTGGAAGAACATGTGCGCCTTCCGGGTTCTGAAGACCGTGAGCCAGCTCACCATGAGAGTGCGGAAGGGCTTCGGGGACTGGTACTCGGGCTATTTTGGGGCATCCTCGCTCTTTACTAATCGAATGTTCGTAGCCTTTGTTTTCTGGGCTTTGTTTGCCTACAGCAGCTTTGTCATTCCTTTCATCCACCTGCCAGAAATAGTCAATTTGTATAATTTATCGGAGCAGAACGACGTTTTCCCTCTGACTTCGATTATAGCAATAGTCCACATCTTTGGAAAAGTGATCCTGGGCGTCGTGGCCGACCTGCCCTACATCAGTGTCTGGAACGTCTTCCTACTGGCCAACTTCAGCCTCGTCCTGAGCATTTTTATTCTGCCATCAATGCACACATACGCCGGCCTGGCTGTCATCTGTGCTCTGATCGGGTTTTCCAGTGGTTATTTCTCCCTAATGCCGGTGGTGACCGAGGACCTGGTTGGCATGGAACACCTGGCCAACGCCTACGGCATCATCATCTGTGCTAACGGCATCTCCGCCTTGCTGGGACCACCGTTTGCAGGTAAACCTCCCAAGGCTCTGAGAACCTAGAGTGCTTGCAGGTAGGCAGGGTGGGTTCCCACTGGTGAG
Organism: Xerus rutilus; assembly: GCA_028644305.1. Classification (NCBI taxonomy): domain Eukaryota; kingdom Metazoa; phylum Chordata; class Mammalia; order Rodentia; family Sciuridae; genus Xerus; species Xerus rutilus. The sequence continues at coordinate 152,881,321 of CM053402.1, read as the reverse complement.
GAAGTCCAAGGTCAGGTAGGAAGGAAGATGCCATGTGTATGACCTGCTCCTTTTCTCTCCGCATTCTTGCATCCTGATTCTCAATGCAGATTTGAGCAAGTTAAAGGCCATTCTTCCATGTGGAATGGAGGTGAACTTTTGATCCTTATCTCTATGGTCAGCCAGCCAGGCCAGGAGAGAGAGGAAAGAAAGCTGACAACATCATATGGCAGGGGCCCTGCCTCATCTGAAGAAGGCGACCTCTGCCAGGGTCCAGCAATGCTGAGAATATAGCTGTAGGTGTAGCTTGGTGGTAGGCACTTGCCTAGCATGATCAAGGCTCTGGGTTCAATCCCCAGCTCTGCAAGAATAGATTAATTAAATAAATAAAAACAAATACTGAGAATTATTGCCAGATCTTATATTGTTACTGTTTTTTTTTCCCCCTCAGGAGGAGCTAGGAGTCTGGACTCTTAGTTGGTATATCTAGATTTTCAAAACACCAAGTAGGTCCATGGGTTGGATCTGTCCATGTATTAGTTCCCAGCTGCTGCTGTCATGAATTGCCATAAACACAGTTTTTTCAAATGACTCGGATTTGTCATCTTACTGTTGGAGAGGTGAGAGTCCAAAATGGGTCTCATGGGCTAAAATCAGGGTGTAGGCAGAGAGAGCTGTGTTCCCTTGGGGGCTCTGGCCTTTTCCAGCTTCTAGAGGCCACCTGCATTCCTAGGCTTGTGGCCCCTGCTTTGTCTTCTAAGCCAGCAGTGGATCATCTTCCCATCTCTCCCTCTGATTCTGAGAACCTGCTTCCTCCTTTCACTTATGAGGGTGCCTGTGATTCCAGGAGCCCACCTGGGAAATCCAAGGTAATGACCCTCTCAGCTTAATCACAGGAGTGTGGTAAATGTGACCTCCAAGGCCCAGGGGCATCTTTGGGGGTGGGTGCGTTCTGCCCACCACAGCCTAGAAGCTACCGGTGCACCTCATCTGGGGTAGCATCTCTCCCAAGCACTCACTGCGTCTCGTCAGAGAATGCGCTCCTGGCATTGGCCACACCAGAGTCACAGCACTGAGGAACCCTGTGTCTGGACCAGAACCTCTCTGAGTGTTGTTTGAGCAGGGCTTAGACTTTGTGGGAAAGTCAGTCAAGCGTGGGCAGGTGGTCAATCTCCCAGATTCCAGGTGCTGGGTGAAGGAAACAAGGCCTATCCTCTGTCCAAGAACAGGAGGCAGAAGTGCAGACAGGGGGAACCTGACGTCAACACCAAGGTGCTGCTGTGGAGGTGGGGAGTGGCCAGCTTGGCTGGGGTTGTGAGAGGTGCCAGAGGCTCCGTACAGGGTCCCAGAGTGACCCAAGGGCACCGCTTGCCTAGTGCCCTCCTCCCAGCCACCCTCACCTGCCCAAGCCTCTCCGGGCCCTTTATTCTCATATCCTCTGGCACAGATACCTCCTCCCAGTGTCTGGAAAAACCCCTGGGTGCAGGACAAGGCCCTCCCTCCCCCTTCCTTCCCAGCCTCTCCAGTTACCTCCTCTCTTTGGCGCCCCCTGCTGGCAGAAAGCTTGTGCCCACAAAGTCGCCCTTGGAATTGGAGTTTGAGGATTGGGGCTTATGGAGTTGACAAGACTGGCAGCTTCAGGAAACCCTGTGCAGACATATGAGGCTCCTCCAGGATCAAGCTGCTCCTGTTCTCTGCCCAGGCACAGGGATGCAGATGTAGCATATTTAGGTGACAGTGAATAACTGTAGCAGGGCAACAAAGGATTCTGACAGCCAAAAGGTCTAAAATTGCTCACGATTTTACCGTGCAGAATTCTCTATCAGTTAGAAATGTATTGTTGTAACCCCCTGTAGTTTAAACAGATTTAATTGTATTGCATAACCAGAAATAAAGAGTCCAGGATCTGGATGATATTGAGATGATGTCCCTGAAATCCTCTTGGGCTTTTTTCCTCATGCTAGCTGCCTCATGATCACACAATAGCTTCTGTAACTCCAGCCACTGCATCACCATTTGTAACGGAGAGGTGGGAGGAGGAGGGCAGGCTCTGTCCTAGCAGAATATTACTTACACCTGATTGGTTAGAACTGTAGGGAACTGGAGATGGAAGTATTTCACTCTTCAGAAATATGTTTGAGAGCAAAAAGAAAATAATTGGAATTGGAAGTTGGATCAGTCAACCAGTGGTACCTGCAGAAATGTTAAATATCCACTGAGGGACATTAGTGATAGCTGCTCTACCTCATGTTGGAGGAACTTCAGAAATATCTTATATGGAAATGGAAACTGCTATTGGTGGTTCTTTGTATGATCCAGGGGTACTTACTGTTTCTTCTGGTCAGTCTGGGTTTATTTTTATACCATCACGTTTCAACAGAAGCATCACAACAAAGCATGGGGTGCACCATAATTCATGATCGCTACTGAGGCACACAAGTTTGCCAGTGTGCTTTCCTTAGCCGGTCCCATGTTCACAACCTTTCCACTCGTGTGCATTCCAGTGGGCCGCCTCCGGTGGGAGAGAAAGGAGTTGCAAGCAGGGGACAGGGAGTTCTGCCCAGCCCCAGTCATCAGGCCTTATTGGCTGCCCGCTTCAAGATTCCTCCCCAGAAGCAGATTCTGTAGCAGAATATGTTCCATTCTGCCCTGTGATTCCACCACGCATGGTATGAATGAGTGTGAACTCAGAAGAGCACAGCAGATTGCCAGGCTGGGGGCTCCAGGGTCAGAGTTCTGATGTGGCTCTCTAGGCCAGCAACATGCAGGGGCTTTTCTTTCTCAAGTTTGTGCATTTCCTGTGCTCCCACTGAATTCATGCACTACAGAATGGTGAACAGCATTTATTGGCTACTGCATTGCATTTAATTCATTGGCTTTTCAGGCCAAGAAGCCAATATTCCAATGAGATGCAAACCCAGCATTTATGCACCGTAGGATCAGGGTGACTGGCAAACACCAGTAACTAAATAACCACATTAGATTCTTCCTAGAAATTCATTCAAGTGGGCTAGAAATTGCTACTTAGCTGGGTATGCTGCAAAGAAAATTACTTGTTCACACATTACTTTTTTTTTTCTTTTCTTGATAAATGGATTCAGAAAGAAATGTTACCTATTTCTGAGAGAATTATCTACTGGCATTAAAAAGTCTGGTATAATTTAGTACCATGTTAGATGTGGTACACATTTTCATAAGAATGTACAGTCCAGGAGACTGCATAGGCATTTCAACCACGTTACTTAGCAATGCGAGCTTGTTGATCTAATTCATGTTATTATATTGCTGAACATTCGCTTCATCTCCTTTAAGATGTGATGTTAGCAGGTACTTTGTAGATACTTTCTAGTGTATAGTCAAGCAAAACTCATTCACTAGCTTTGGCTGAACAAGGATCTATACATATCTCCTCCATGCACATGCAATTGTTAATACCTTAACAGTAATTTGCAATGTTTTGCACCAATAGCTGGGAGAATTTATTGGATAACAAAAACAGCTATCACTTCTCATCTGAAAAGGGAATGAACTCTAATAGGGAACCAGATTTTACCTTGCAGCTGTTGATTTGAATGAATGGTCAGATCAGGGTTGTGAGGATCCCAAGTTCAAATCAAAGAACTGAGATCAGACCTGTGATCTGATCAGAGGTGGTGGAGGATGAATGACGTGGGCAGCTTGTCACATCTTCAGGAAAGAGAAGTGTTCACGTGTGCTGGGGGTGAAAGCTCGTGGTTAAGTACTGTCTCTCCCGACCTGCTTTGCATCTGACTGGGTCTGAGTTCAAAATTAGCAGAAATATTAATATATTATTTAGAAATAAATCCTAAAGGCAGATTGGAGGAAACCTATGGAATTAATCGAACATAAAATTGAGGACTATTCCTACAAGTTACACCATGTTAAATTGTTTGGTAAAGCTGGGTGCATCTTAAGAAAGCTAACAGTTTTGAAGCTTGGGGCATGTGGAGATGCTTTCACAGAACTTGTACTTTAAGGGAATAGATGCAAGATTTCAAAAACAAATTAATTCAACTTGAGGCTATAACATTATGCAATATATTTAACAGACACTTTCTATATTCTGTAGAGAAAAGATGAGGGATGGGCAAAGGGAATGGGATCCTAGGATATTTTCGGAGTAGTGGTGTTTCTTATGAATCTCCCCCTTCCAACCAGTGAAGGGGGAACATGTGCAGACAAGGAGCCAAGAGAAGTTCATTGGCAACTCCACAAAATCCAGTGTGGTTGGTGCTAAAGAGTAAGCAGAGGGCAACAGGGTGGAGAGGGAGACAGGCCGCGTCACAGAATCCTGGAACTTATGATCAGCCATTTCAAACAACAAAGGTGTTGAACAGTCTGAACTAAAGACAAATTCATTTTCCAACCAGGTGGGATTTTGTCCTATTTCTGAAGTTCATGGTAAGCAGCAAAGTTCAAATTGTTTCAGCTGTCAGTATTTGTCACTTGGAAACTTCATTTCTACTTTCCATCACTTGACCATAGGAAAAGCCAGGACTTAACTACTCAAACGACAAGGTCAGCTTTCATCGGGGATGAGTAGACTATGAGAACCTCACTTTTTTACTTTTTCGGGGAGTTGCTGGGGATCAAACCCAGGGCTTTGTGGATGCAAAGCAGGTGCTCTACCTATGAGCTACATCTGCAACCTGATTTTCCTAGATTATAGATTGCAGGTTGGCCCATGCTATCCTCTGCTTGTAGACACAGACCCCTCTGCATCACATGTAGGTGACCTATTCACTTCATCATATTAACAATTGTCCACAGTTGCCAACTGGTAACACTGAGCCGAAGTTGGATGTGTTTTTATGCTAATGTCAATATACCTTTCAGACTCATTTCTGAAGCTGAATCATTATTTTTGGATTATATGTTTAATCTTTTCTTTCTTATCTCAGATTGCACATTAAGGAAAGATGACAGGGTATTTTACGAGGCCACATCTAAAGAATGTGATATTTTTTCATTCCTATTTTTATATCAAATAACAAATTAGAAAACTTGATGAGCTTTAAAAATATATCCAGAATTCATAGTATTTATCTCAAGAAAAAAAAGATTGTAAATGTTTATAGTATTGTTTGCTTTTCTTTATGATGCCTTGACTGATCCCTATAAGCAGATAATCAAGGCTTATTAATTATTCACTTGATACAATAAACAGATATAGGTAACTATCAAAAGTCTGAGGGACTGGTTTACACCATGTTGCTTTTGTGTGGTTAATTGTTTGTGGGTGAAGGTTACATTGCACTTATGCATGCATACATTTTCCAATTAGATACTTTTTATTTTATTTTTTTTAAATATTTTTTTAGTTGTCAATGGACCTTTTTTTTTTTTTTTAATATGTGGTGCTGGGAATACAACCCAGTGCCTCACACATGCTAGGCAAGCACTCTACCATGGAGCCACACCTCAGCCCCAGCTTTCTAAAAGATATTTTTGAAAAGCATCCAAGAATGCTGTTCAGTCATTAAATCATTTATGGGGCTGGGGGCGTGGCTCAGTGGTAGAGCCCTTGCCCATCATGCATGAGGCCCTGGGTTCCAAGTTTTTGCTGATCAATACAATTACCAAAATGGGAGAAGTGAGTAATTAAAATGTACACTTTACCATAAATAAAATTTATAGTATAGCTAAGTCTTAGTTTGCATATTTGGCTCTGTTAGATCAGTGGCATGATACTGACTCAGAATTAATCACTCAAGTAATAAAAATATATTTCACAGTTTATGAGACACATTTCTTTTTCATATTTTAACATCTCTGAAATTAGAATATATTTTGAAAGTCCTAAGAAAGCATTGAACCATATTTGAATTGACAAGTATCTTTCTTCCTGAGAAATGAAATAATGGTATATCAATATCTCAGAATCCATGAAATTTATAGTAGTAATACATATACTACTATAGCACCTTAATAAGATTATTATATGAATATATTAGGTTATAATGTTGTTAGTATTTGAAAAGGTCTGATACTTTAGTCAGCATCTAAGGATGTATCTGACAATTCAGAATTTTAAATTTTTAAATATTAAAGTTCAATAGTTGAGGAAAGTTTGATCAATGGGTGCTAAATTGGAGTTAGGAGCAAGAACTTCTGGTTTTCTCTTGCACAGTGGTATGCTACAGGTAACAATCATGTAGTGTACATGTTAAAAAGCTAGAAGAAAGGATTTTGAAAGTTTTCACCATAAAGAAACAATAAATGTTTGAGGAGAGATATGTTTAACCATATTTAAACATTACACAGTGTTTACATTATTGAAACATTATATGGTACCCCATTTATTGGTAGATTTTTACGTATTAAAAGAATTTAAAAATATAAATAAAATTTTGTAGCTGTAAATGTGAATTTTGTCAAAGCTGCAAATGTTGATTCTTTCTAGAACAGATGTTCATCTTCACATACTTCAGAATGAATGAAAGTTCAAATGTCTTCTCTTCTGTCTCTTCTGATATGCACTAGATAATTTTCCCAAAGAGTCCTGAGGGGTTTAGAGGTTGTACTTGTAAAGAAGAAAATCATTAAATTCCCTTTTAACTGTTGGCTTTGGCCAGGCTGCAGGTTAACCTGAGGGCAGCAAGCCAGGGGGGTCTCCTCAGGGGCCAGCGGCCACAAGTCCTCAAGTGGCTCAACAGATGAGCACAGCCATCTGCAGGCACTGGGAACACTCACTTGTATAGCAAGCTCATAAAACTAGCTAAGTGAGGGCTGAGAGTGTACAGCCTGGCAGCGAAGCACTTGCCCAGCACATGTGAGCCTTGGCTCCAAAAATAATTACGATGATAATAATTAATAATAATAGTAATTAATCAATCCCTATATTTATTGCTGTGGCAACAAATGCCTGTTTTGTATTCTTGAGTTTTATTCTATCAACTGTGCTACACTGAATGTGATCTTTTTTGTTTTGTAGGGTGGATCTTCGACATCACGCAAAAATATGATTTTTCCTTCTATATATGTGGTTTGCTTTACATGGTGGGCATACTCTTCTTACTCATCCAACCATGTATTCGAATTGTAGAGCAATCCAGAAGAAAATACATAGATGGTGCACATGTTTAGTGTCCCATGATTTCAGGTCAGATTTCATTTGTGGTACTCATGCCTACCTCGCTTGGTTGCTGTGGGGAGCCTGTGATAGCGTGGGGCAGAACTTTGTAAATGCCATCGTCATTACTTTCTGCAAGCAGCACTGCCTCTGTTGGGAAAAGGCATTGCTGGAAGGTATTAAGGACTACATATGTTCAGGGATGACGGTGTTTACAGCTTATTAAATAGGTACAAATGCCCTCATAAAACTACTCTCTCTCCTCATTCACTGGAACTAGGATTTTAGATACAAAGACAGGGAATAAAAGCTTTTCAGCTCATCTACTTCTTTGTAAGGTGAAACTGAGGTATCTGTATGCTTCCAGAAAGTGTATGGATTAGTGGGTTTTAAGCACAGGAACACAACTGGATTCAGAAATTAATCATAGAGAGTAATTGATCTACGGTAGAATACAAACACAGGCTCCAATCTCAAAGGTAATACAATGTAGTACAATTAAAGAAACACAGTTTATATTTTTACAAAAGAATTGTATAGAGAGGTAGTATGATTTATAAATCTTCCTGTAAGAGGCAGCATTTGCCATCAATTCTGATTCAGTTACTCAATATTGAAAGACGGGTTCAGTGATAAGCTGAATCCTGAGGCAAACCTCAATGAGCAGATACTGTGAGTGATTTCCTTAGCAGAAGCTGCATTTGTATACACAACCACCGAATCAAGGGCTATGATTCAAGCACTTTGATTCATATCACTGGCCTGTCTTAGGTTATGAGCATGACCTGCAGCCTTGAACACTTTTTTCTGAGCTTCTCTTGCCCAACAAATAGAATAGAGAACTAATTGCTGATTAACATATAAAGTCGGTGATTGAATCACTTGTAAAGCATGTTGCTGAATCCAAAACATCAGGCTGTCCAGTTGTGAGGGTGATGAACAGAACGCCCTTGGTCTAGAGGACTGTACACCTGATGCTGGAGTGGTGGTGACATGTGGCCGTCCTCAATGCCTCTCGCTGATCTGTAGACCATTCATTAGCCTGAGCTGGGCGCAGTTTTAAGAATAGTTGTCTTCATTGATTTCATACACAAGATGACTGTGATCCGTGACATCAAATAATGCCCTCCTTTATCTGAGATGTCTATTTTTCTAAGCCAAACATTTTTCAGACTGCAGAATGTTTCTTCTGAGAATCATTTTGAAATTTCTGGCTGCCTTACTTGTTTACACATACCTTAAAACCATTGAAATTTCTACTTCTGGGGCTGGGGGCTAGCTCATGGGGAGAGCTCTTGCCTAGCAAATACAAGGCCCTGGGTTTGGGTCCCTGGCACTGCAGAATATAAATAAATGAATTTCTACTTGCAATTTGTCCATCACACAAAATCAGTCCTTTAATATCATTGGCAGTGTCTTGGGTCATATTTATCTAAAATGAGTATAGCCCATTTTCAATTATCCTTGGTGATTAGAAACAGGAATGCCACTGCAGTTTGGGATCACAGGATGCTACCCATGCCTAATTAGCCAGCAGTTGCAGTTGTGTTCCACCAAGCCCTCCAAGCTGTTAGGTGATTAAATGGACACGTTTCCTTTTGTCTCATCTCCATTATTTCCTACCCTAATGTCTAGTGGGAGGCTTGTGTACTGAAAGGACCACCAAAATAACAGGGGTAATAAAAGGCAGCTGGGAGGAGAAACAAAAGCATGGCTGATAGACACACTTGACATCACCTCCAGTGATTTGAGAATTGCCTGTGAATTATTATAGATAATAATTTGCATGTCATACTCCATTTGATTGAGCACAGCGACCTATTCTTACAGCTTTGGCTGCTATTATAGAAGCCTGCCCTCTCTGTTTTGATCCGGTAGTCTTAAAGCTGAGGCAATGCTATATATACATCCATTTACCCTAAAATTAGGATAACTAGATTGAAAAACATGCTGTGTGTTTTAAAACTACATTGCTTCCATTATTTGCATTTTCTGACAACATCAAATTAACAAGAGGCAGTGTTCAATCTTCTGAATGGTGCTATAGCCCACACGTCCGGATGCTCACACGTCGGGTGGTGCGCTGTAAGTGTGAACATTTTAATCCAGTGAACTCCAAGCTAGACCTGCTCATGTTCAGTTTGTACACTCATTTGTTGACTGACTGTATTTATGGAAGTGGTGACTCCTACCAAATCAGCAGATTTCTATTTTACAGAACTGGAGTAGGACCTGCTTGCAATATTCATGTTGACATCAGAATTTTAATATCAAGAATTACAGCAAATCTTTCCTGTTTATGTTACTATACACAGTTCTTTTGAAGACACTATAAAGGGTTAATTGTATATTTATATCATGTACTTTATAGTTTTCCCCTCATATGCCTAAGTGACTTATTTACATGTAACTAAATAAAATGCATCCTCTTTAAAGATGGTTGGTGAGTTTTCATATAAAATCTCTATCCTTGGGGCTGGGGTTATGGCGCAGTGGTAGCGTGCTCGCCTAGCACGCGGGAGGCACTGGGTTCGAACCTCAGCACCACATAAAAATAAAAAATAAAAGCTATTGTGTCCACCTACAACTAAGAAATAAATATTTAAAAAAAAAAATAAAAAAAAAATAAAATCTCTATCCTTTTGTTCTCAAGGGAACATTCCTAAAATGTAGCTGATGACCAATTATCTGTTTGGCTCTTTCACCTGCAACTGTGTTTCTTTAGGCCTGGTCACAGAACCTCCTGGGAAGAATCACCTAGGATGATATTGTATTGAGTCTGTTTATATGTAAGTCTAAAAAATTAAATTTAACTTAAAAAATAGAGAAATAAATTGAATAGATAGATGTATTAAGAAGGTTCTAGCAAGATTGAAAGAAAACCTATGTCTGTGCAAAAGACTTTTTAAAAAAGTGTCTTCGTTCAAGTGTTAAAAACATATCTATTGCATTTCTGAAGTTTTGATCTTTTATATATGAACAGACACAAATGGATGAGGATATTTTTGTCTTATTGCTTTTAAATAAAAAATTGGAAACAATTTACATGTTCATCAATAGGAAACAAAGTATAGCGCTTAGTAAAATTTATGCAATTATTTGGGGGAAAAAGGCCAATCTATATGTGGAATTGGGGAGCAGTCTTCAAGATATTCTTGCTAAAATAAAAATAAAAAGCAAAATAGAGCAATAGGCCTTTTGGTTTCATTTATTTGCTTGTTTATTTTGCAGTGCTGAGGGTTGAACCCAGGGAGTCATAATCCCAACCTGAGCAGTATGTTTAATATGTTTTCAATTATGTTTGTTTTTATGGTACTAGGGATTGAACCCAGGGGTGCTCTACCACTGAGCTACATTCCAACCTTCTTATATTTTCTTTTGAGACAGGGCTTCACTAACTCATTGAGGCTGGCCTCGAACTTGTGATCCTCCTGCCACAGCTTCCCAAATTGATGGGATTATAGGCCAGTGCCACTATATTCAGCTCCAGTTATGGTTCTGTTAGCAACAAAAAGGTCATTTATACATACATAGACTTATATATGTGTAGAACGTTTCTTGGGAAAAAGAAAACTAGCAGTGGTTGGCTCTAGGACAAAAAATGTGGAGACTGGGTGGGTCTTTTTCCTTATACACATAATGCCTTTTCCATTTAAAACTTGTATCCAAAATAATTTTAAATGCAGATTTGGGGTCCTACTTAAAACCAAGAGAACTGGAAATTTACTGAGTAGAACCAATAAATTTGCTGTTTAGATAAGCTTATCAGTCAATATTTAACACACATTAAAATTGGGAACCCACACTTTTAGTCAGCTCTAGGTGGCTGTGATCAAAAGACCTGACAAGGGGGCTGGGATTGTGGCTCAGCGGTAGAGCGCTTGCCTCGCATGCGTGAGGCCCTGGGTTCAATCCTCAGCACCACATACAAAGCAATAAAATAAAGACATTGTGTCCATTCACAACTAAAAAAATATTTAAAAAAAAAAAAAAAGACCTGACAAGAACAACTCAGAGGAGGAAAAGTTTGTTGTTTGTTTTAAGGAAAAGTTTATTTCGGCTCATGGTTTTAGAGGTTCAGTCCATGGGCAGCCCACTCCATAGCTCTGGGCCCAAGTGAGGCAAGATATCGTGGTGGAAGAGCATGGCAGAGGAAAGCAGCAACCAGGAAGAAGAGAGCTCCGCTCATCAAGGACAAAAAATAAATCCCAAGCACAACCCTAGTGACCTACTTCCTCCAGCCACAGCCTACCTGCCTATGGTTAGCACCCAGTGTAATCCATATCAGTAGATTAATCCACCAATTAGTTTACAGCTCTTGTAATCTAATCATTTCACCTCGGAACATTTCTGCATTGTCTCACACATGAGCTTTTGGGGGGCACCTCAGATCTAAAGTGTAACCCCAATCCCAACATAAGTAAGAGCAAAACATTCCAGTCCCAAGTATTGGACGTGACTAGCATTATTTCCTTTTGCGCGGTGTTCTGGTCTCCTGCTATCTATGGAGCACTTTTATTCTACTATGAAGACTTTCAGCTCTATCCTTTTCCAAATCGAAAACATAAGCTGGCCTCCTATAGGCACAAGGCAGGCTGATGTGAAGTCCCCACCTCAACAGTCTGCCTGCCCAAGTAAGCAGCTACTACTGCATACCAAGAACGTCAGTGATCACAGAGCTGAGGGAAATGTGTTGTGCAACCTGTTCCAATGAAATTGTCATTGGTAATATACAAGATGCAGAGAGAGTTTTAAAAAATGGAAGAACTATCACTAGGGATGACCACTTGTCAAAGGACAGACAAAGACTACAAGTGTTAGATTTGCAGTTCTCAAACTCTTGGGTCACAAGTCTCCCTTACACTCTTTTTTTTTTTTTTTTTTTTGGTACTAGGGATTGAACTCAGGGGTGCTCGACCACTGAGCCACATCCCCAGCCCTATTTTGTGTTTTATGTAGAGACAGGGTCTCACTGAGTTGCTTAGTGCCTCGCCATTGCTGAGGCTGGCTTTGAACTCGCAATTCTCCTGTCTCAGCCTCCCTAAGTGCTGGGATTACAGGCT